>LR990113.1:42500-1242500 GCA_905147225.2 Euproctis similis | reverse complement strand
CGAGGGGATTTTATATAAATATATTAATTATTATATTAATTCAAATTCATAATTTAAGTTAAGACGGGACAATATCTTTCAAGTTAGCGATAAAATGTATAAAAATAAGATTCTATTATTGGACGAGACGTATTTAACAATAAGTTCCGTACCCCATTCTGTACCTGTGATACTATTTACATCTTCGGGTAGAAAAACACGTGAATGTTTCCCAGTTTTACACAGTTTAGGTTCAAATAATAAAATTTATAAACAAGATATTTTTTTATTATTTTCACAACTGCAACAACAAAAAAATAACAGACTTTAATTTGCGAGTTTGATGCAGTTTAAATCTGGAATATCTGAAATATCATTTGAAATTTATACAGATTTAAATTTGAGTGATCGCTAAAATCAAAATTCTCTTTAGCAGGACAATATTTTATCGATAAAAAGAGATCGTCATCGAAGTGTAACAACACTAGGGCATTACAAAAGAGCCCTCGAAAGATAAGAGATTGAAAAGACTTGAATAGGCTTTGTGTGTGTTACAAGAGTGACGTCACTGTCTCCCGCAATCAACTATATAAATGCTAAGACACAAACCTACCGAAGATTGCAATCACTAGTAGAAAGGAAGATATCGATTGTTAAATGAAAATATAGTTAAGTTCACAGGAGTTGGGCACAGCAGCATATATGTCGGCAAAAGTGGAACAATCCAATCTAGTTTGAAGTTCCTGCGAATGAGGAACTATTTTCTCTCGAGACCAGCTATAATGATTGGTTTCGACGAATAAATACAAAAATCAATATGCAATCAAACATTTTTATATAACTTTATCCAAAATAAACAAACATGTTTTAATGGATTCAAAACGATTTTAGTAAAGTGTATACCTGCTACGCTGCGCTGTGTTCTGCTGCACTATATCAAATGCATGGTGCGTCACATACTATGCTACTTATCATTACGTAGTATGAAACATAGTCGCTTTCTTTTTATGCTTAGATCTTTGAAACCACACAACCGATTTATACAGTGGTAGAGTCTTGCAGTTCGCTGCATAAATGGGCTAGCTCGATTGGTGAAATACTACGACCTCTCCAAATATCGTGACGTAGTTCGGTTCATTCGGTGAGAGAGGTATCCAGATGCCCTATCCCCTTCCCCCTCCCTTTCCCCTCCTACTCTATATATAGCTGAGGGATGGCTGCGTCAGCTAGTAAAAATATAAATTACAAAACTGTTTTATTTTTTATATAATTTGTTAGCACCATTATCCTCATGCATTATCTCAACAAAAAACCAATTATATACAAATTATATTATATTCTATTCTATATACAATGTAAAGGAAATGTCACCAGCTACAACCCATCAGCACAATGAGGCTTCGAACCACAAAATCCAAGTTGATCTTCGCATTGAGATACATAATAACATTGTCGCTCCAGTAACAAGACCGGTCCCGGGACGCAAATTGGTTACAAAAAGCCTCTCATTTACGTCGGTCTTACCTTTTTCCGCATCGTCGCTTTTCTGGTGACCTTTAAATTAAATGAAATGTTTTGTTTGCTTATTTATTTATATTTACAAAGCTTTAATATTAAAAAAAATGCCTTTCGACCGATTAAATTTATATGTAACTAGCTGTGCCCGCGACTTCGTACGCGTGGAATTTGTGATCAGATAGCTATATTTTTACATAGACAGTTGAGAAGTAATTACCTCTAAAATGAAATTGTAACTGGTAGGATAAGTACAGATTGCGGTAGCAATGGTTGTTGCCCGCATTGTTTATTTTCATTTTAACAGGAATTTTTGTAGTATAGCTGTAGCCCGCGACGTCATCTGCCTGAACGCTATACAGCACCAAAAATACCTACGATTATACCTTTTAAAATAACATTTATTTACCCGTTACTTCTTTACATTTCAAAAATACAGAAAGTACAGTAACAGAGGGAGACTGTCTTTTGTAAAATTGTTGAACTTCAAAAGTGCTGATTTTCAGTCTGCTTTGAATAAATGACTTTATGGTGATTCTGCTGAATTAAGTAATAAGTTGCGACTGAAGCAAATGTAGAAAATAATGAATAAGAAAATATAAATATAGAAAAGGATAAAAATATATACTTATAAAACTTCTCTATAAACAACATTGCTGGTTTGGCTCTCCGCAGCCAAAATGTAAAGAGAGTCAGGACTGGTGACGCGGGAGCAAGCGACGTACAGCTGCCCGTGTGAGAAGCAGCTCGTCCTGAGGTCGACACCCGCTGCTCTCAGTGTCTGCCCCTGCGACTTATTGATGGTCATCGCGAAGCAAACACTCACGGGGAACTGTACGCGCTTGAACTGGAACGGGAAGTTATGAAGTATGAGGGGAATGCGTGGTACAAATACTGCCTCGCCTACGCCACAACCCGTAAGAATTTCCGCCTCAATGCTGTGTCTGTGGAGCGAGATGACTTTAAGGCGGGTCCCGTTACACAACTTCGGAGGAGATAGGTTCCGAAGAAGCATAATCGGGACACCGACTTTCAGCTTGATAGTATGCGCTGGAAGTCCACTTGCTGACAGAGAGTTCAGAAATTCCACGGGATAATGTGTGGCATCATCTTGCTCGATGACAGTGTTAATAGAGGTGTAAACCACTTCATTCCCCTCAATTTTCGAGAGAATGCATTCGTTGATTGCTTCAGCCTGACCATTTTTGGGCGTCAAAATTGCCCGCTCACATACCCAAGAATTCTGCTGGTGCGGTATATGACTGATGTCCCCGTACACACAGCGAATGAGTTCTTCTAAGCTGGATACGACTCTACCGAGAGACTCTGGAAGCACCACCTGCCCACCTCTCTCCTCTGGTAGAGTGCCTTCGCCAAGACTTAGAAGAACATCGGAGAATTCTTGAGCACGTGCATTGCCGCCGAGCCGAGCTCTCATATTAATGGTCAAGCGCAGCGTACGAACTCGTGACCACAGCGAAGATCGTTTCAACGAAGCATTCACCTCGTCAGCCCTCGATCCCCGCGTCACCACGGGAAGCGTTTGTCGGAAATCGCCACTGAATAGAACTGTGACACCACCCATCAAGTGTTCGTTCCTGCGGATGTCCTGCAGGGTTCTGTCCACGGCCTCAACTGCTTTTCTATTGGCCATCGTACACTCATCCCATACGATCAGAGAGCAATCCTTCAGCACGTGTCCCTTATCACTATTGCGTGACACACCACAAACAGGCGTTTCGGTGCTCTCTAAATCGATGGGAATTTTAAACATGGCATGTGCTGTCTTGCCACCCGGAAGCAGTGTGGCAGCGATTCCCGACGACGCTACAGCAATGGCAATTTTGCCTTGCCTCCTGACCTCTGCAAGTATGCCAGTGGTAACAAATGTTTTTCCTGTTCCACCAGGAGCATCCAAGAAAAACATTTTACCCTGGTTTTGCCCAACGCTTTTAAGAACAGTGTCATAAATTTGTTTTTGCTCTGAAGAGAACAAAGCGACATGGTGATTTCGTATGGTGGTCATTTCGCTCGGATCGTAAATTGTCTCAGCGTTATACTCTCGATTTCCACGGTCTTGATGCGGTGATGATTGGGGAGCTGGTAACCCATATTCGACCAATGGATTGCCGCCGATGGAAATGACCACGTCTTGAAGTGAACTAAGACAGGTGTTCAGCACGCGTTCATCAGTTACTTCGACTTCGTCTCCAGTAGCACGCCTCAAAGCTCGTAGAAAATCTTCAGATAGATGATGTCGATATTTTTCCCACAAAGCTACCGGGTTCGTGACTCCACAAAACACCAAGATGACGGCAAACAGATGACGCATACGGCTGGGGCTGTTACTGACGCTCGCCTCCGCGAGGGTGTCATCCCAGTTTTGGTCACCGTCGAGAAGGTGACGTGCTACACAGGCTGCGCGGTAAGTGGGATACTCCACGCCATCAAATGTTCTCAGAAAGGCAAAAGACGTTGGGCCTCGGATCGTGTGAAGTAATAACCGCAGAAAATAGCATTCGCCATTATTCGGGTGCACGGTATAAACTCTACCCAATACGGTGTCCTTGAAAATTCCCGGAAAACCTTCGACAGCACCTCCTCTTCGACGTCGGTTAAATATTCCCCTTTGCTTGTCGTACGTGTAATATGAAGGCACCTCGTCATACGTAAGGAACCTCGCAAACTGGTCGATTTCGCAGAGCCTGAAAAATGCCAAGAGAGTTGTTTGGCGCGGATTTTCTAAGCGCTCAGCAACGTTGTTGGGATCAAAATATATGCGCTGACCGTTTTCTAGGTGGACGTCTAAATGCATGACGGCAGGATGCCTGTCATGTATAGAGAACGCCAGTATCCACCAAACTGCTTCAGACGTGCTGATGTAGCGACCGGACTGATACTTGGTCACCTCGTCTCTGTCAGTGTTCTGTAAAGCAAACGTCGCCTGATCGCTACCTTTGTTCACGTATTTGCAGATATATTTGATCGACCCGACGCTGGTGCACGACTCGACGTTGATGTGCGTCTGGAAGGTCCTGGACAGTACTGGTGAGTAAGGAACAATCCATCGGTTATCGACCGGTCGCGCCTGGCCACGCACGCTCAGCTCAGTGGAATGCCCGCCCTCTGCTGGTGATCGGCGCCGGTATGAGGGATATCCATCCTCACCAGTAATGGTTTCGTTGGTAAATTTTTTTGGGAATCTTTTTGTACAACGTCCGTCTTTCATACAAGGGGAACTTGGATTTAACGTGCCACAGGGGCCATGCACCATGTGACTTTTAACAATTTGATGCAGAACAGGATCAACGTCAGGGTCCGGAAGCTCTGCACTTATGACTTGATCAATCTGGATAGGCCTGATCTTTTCTTCCAACCACAAAAGCAGATGCGCGTGTGGCAAGCCGCGTTTTTGCCATTCCACGGAGTACATATGACATCGGACTGTACCAAACACTTTTGCCTTTGTTAGAAGATCCATAAGGCATTTCAACTTCAGGTGGAATACGCGAGAGATCAAGTCGTGCCTGTCGTACGAAACCTGTCCTGCAAGGAGTTGAGCTGTTATTTCAGGCCACTTTGGGTTGGTAGTGATAGTAATAAAGAGGTCCGGGCGACCAAACTTTCGCACATAGCAAAATGCATCTTGGGTCCTCTCGTGCATGTACCGCGGACCTCCTGTGAAGGTGGAGGGGAGAATGACCATCCTTCCTACATCTTGAGCATTGGCATCATTCTGCATGGCATCTCTGAGATGGACGTAGTTCTCAGCTCTCAGCTTTCTTTGATTGGACCTTATAAATACCAAACGCTCTGTCTCAATTTTGGCATACATGTCCACCAGAAACTGACTAAAGAGTGTACGATGATGGTGGAGATAAGAGCCATTGTTCACCCTCAGCTGGATCAAGAAGCTGTAGAACTGCATGGCGGACGTTTTTTTGTTATAATTTGGGGAGCCTGTCTGGGGGTCTACATTATAGTGGGCGAAATGGTAGCCATCCTCTCCGCGACAAAACATGAGCGGATATTGAAGAGAATCGTACGCGCGGTGAGTTTCGCTGATCCTTTGAAGCCGGTCATCGTGCGTGCGTAAGACGATATCTCTTTTATCACACTCCTGATCGACTAAGAGAACGGCGACCTCATTCGTCGTTGGCGCATTATATCGTCCCGGATGGGCTGCAATCGGCTTTCTATCTGCACTGATGACAAACTTAAAGCGGTTGCGCTCGTTCTCAGGCACCGACGCCAGAGCGGCTTTGAAGTTGCCAATGTGCGGATTAACGTTATGCAACATACTTTGCAATCCTCTGACCAGAACAGGGTCCAAATTGGGGATGTGTCTACTTCGTAGGTTTGCTTGTTCTTCAAAATCACTTACAAAATAAATTTGCAAAAATTTTGGAATGTCTGTAGGTAGCAGCGAACCGATTTGATGGTAAACTTGCCCCTGGACCTTGAATGTCGGCATGAAACCTGCTTCAACGATTTGATTTGCACCAAACGAAGTCATCTGGAAGGCGCTGTTATAAGCTCGGATGTTTTTCAAAAAATGGCTGGACTTCGGATATTCGCCATTTAGTAAGATTCTTAACAGATCTGGTGGGTCTTGCATAGACTCCAAGCGTACCTTACCAGATGCACAACACATCCCATTGGGCTCTCCTTTCCATTTGCGGGCTTGACAGTGGGCACACACTTCTTCTAAGACACCAATATCTCCGTGTGCGGCGTAGTTAATCGCAACATTGTACATAAATCCACTTCCCTCTTTATTTAGCCACGATTGCTCTTCGATATCGTAAACCATGGATTCATCGTCAGATGTTGAAAGTTGATTCATGCTACGCCGCAGACGATCTAGTTCTAGTTGTGCCGCACGCTGTTCTCCCGACCAAGATCCTCGAAACTCTTGAATTCTATCCCGTTCTAGCGATAGATGAGCAGACGTATCGCCACACACGTCGTGGTACCGCTGCCGAGCAGCTGCACGACGTTCTTCACGCTGCTCATCGTTCTCTAACGACCGTGAAAGGGCATGCTGAGAACGATCTCTTCTTAACCGGGTCATCCGCTCTTCATGATCTTCGATCGACCGAGAAAGAGAAGTGCGACTCCGCTGCGAATTCAACCTCGTCTCTCGCTGCGTGTATGTCTCTGACGCGCGAGACTCGGCGTGGCGCTCCCGGTCGCTTTCCAGTCGCGCTTCTCGCGCTTCGACACTCTCATAAAATCGAGCGGCATCTGAGCGAGAGCGCTGGGAACTCAACCTCGTCTCTTGCTGCGTGTACGTCTCTGACGCGCGAGACTCAGCGTGGCGCTCCCGGTCGCTTTCCAGTCGAGCTTCTCGCGCTTCGACACTCTCACAAAATCGAGCTGCATCTGTGCGAGAGCGCTGGGAACTCAACCTCGTCTCTTGCTGCGTGTACGTCTCTGACGCGCGAGACTCAGCGTGGCGCTCCCGGTCGCTTTCCAGTCGAGCTTTTCGCGCTTCGACACTCTCACAAAATCGAGCTGCATCTGTGCGAGAGCGCTGGGAACTCAACCTCGTCTCTAGCTGCGTGTACGTCTCTGACGCGCGAGACTCAGCGTGGCGCTCCCGGTCGCTTTCCAGTCGAGCTTCTCGCGCTTCGACACTCTCACAAAATCGAGCTGCATCTGTGCGAGAGCGCTGGGAACTCAACCTCGTCTCTAGCTGCGTGTACGTCTCTGACGCGCGAGACTCAGCGTGACGCTCCCGGTCGCTTTCCAATCGAGCTTCTCGAATTTCAGCACTCTCGCACGATCGAGCGGCATAAGTGCGGCTGCGCTGCAAACTCAGTCTTGTCTCTTGTTGCGTGTATGTCTCTGACGCGCGAGACTCAGCATGGCGCTTCCGATCATTTAATAGCCGCATTTCGTATGCTTCTATACTTTCCAGAGACCGCAACGATGCATTTTGAGTGCGCATAGTATCTAATCGGGACTGGCGCGACGTACTACTTTCTCCATCTCGAATTTCCGCATTGTGTTCTCGAAGAGTAGCTATCCTTGCCTCACGCTCAATGGTGGTTTCAAGAGATCGAGCTAACCTTTTCCTTCGACTATCGTTTGAGGATTGGGATAGATTAGACCGTTTTCTAGGCATTTTGATTATTTTAAGTTTGAAAAATAACAGAAAATAATTTACACGCTGAGAATTTACACACAGATAATGATAGCTAAGCAGTAAGCAGTAGTCCGATTCCGAATGAAGTTTATTTAAGTAAATATTTTTTTTTTATTATATTTCAGGAAAGTATTTTCAGTTTTCACGTTAAATTCGACTAAGCACACGATAACTTATAGCAACGCAGGTAACCCCAGTTTCTATGAGTTGTCGCGGCGACATCCGTACTCATAACATCACTTTTGGTGAACGAAATTATAGCGCGATCTAATTCGACGCCAACGCCATCTAGTTAGCGAATAGGAAACATTTTTTTTTAATGGTGTAAAATTATAAAATTACGAAGCAATCATTACACCAATAAATACCGAACAAAAATATTAACAGTTTTTAGCATATACAAATACATTTTTTTAATTGTCTTGCTCATCTCTGAAAAGAATTAATGATACAATTTTAAAGAAGAAAATGCACAACTCCATCTATGACTCTTAAAAACATCTATTGACCGCAAGCGCATGATGAAATTTCAATTATTTATATTCAAAAAGTGTTTAAACATGTAATTCGACTTGATGTTTTTAAAATCTCAAAGATTTATTTATATCTAAAACCAAAAAGTGCTTACACGTGTAATTCAACTTAATGTTTTCTGTTTTGTAAATCTCATAGATGGCACTGTTTTAAAATTGTCTGTTATGTTTAACGGCATAAGTTAATTAAAATGTGAAGCTAACTTATATTATATTATTATTATTATTATATGTATAGATTAAAGCATGGTTATTAACATAATAACACCATAACAACATACAAATATGCGTCATTAGATTACACGTTGCTACAGAATACATTGAAGAAATAAAGGTTCACTGCTCGTTCCTCGTAGGTGATAGCGTGATAATATGTAGCCTATATGTTGACCCGACTTCTTAATAATTTTCGTGCCAAATTTGAAGTAAATCCATGCAGTACTTTTTGAGTTTATCCCGGACATACATACAGACAAACAGACAAACAGACAAACAGACAAACAGACAAACAGACAAAAATTCTAAAAAGTATATTTTTGGCTTCGGTATCGATTGCAGATCACACACCAAGTATTCTTTTTAAAAAATATTCAATGTACAGTTTTGACTTTTCTACAATTTTATTATATGTATAGATGAGATTTGAATCTCAAATCTTCTTAGGAAAACTCATGTGCTTAACGTCTAGATTATTATTTATCAACTACAATAAGCCAACTCTATTATTCTATATTCATACACCAAACAATTAAAGCAAACATTTCTTATAAATAAATATTACCAACTGGCATAGTCTCTTCGCAATATCAAAACTTGAACTGTTAAAATAGACTTCTATAACTTAAATATTTTAGCTGCACGTTATTCCATAATAATAATAATAATCAGTTCTTATTGTACTCTCATCGACAGCTGTAATTCCGAAACAGCTGCACCAGTCACTCAAAACACTAGATCTACCACCTAACACCTATCACCTCTTACAGAAAGCAGTAATTCTAAATACGTGTCGCATAGTTCGTAAGTTTCTACAAAACGAACAGGATCTTACACTTCTACCACAAAACCAAACACCATCTTTACCAAACACTTTAAACCCCACTCCTACACAACCAGTCACACAAATCAATACAAACACACCTACATAACTTAACTATCAGAACTCTTTCGACATACCCTGATATACACTTGGCCTAGGCTCGTGTATACCAGTAGAACCGGGGAAAACCCGAGAAGAAAAGAAGAAAGAAATAATAATCAAACTAGTAGGCTATTATACACAATTGTGTATAATAGTAATTATCACAAAAACTGATTCAAGTATCCATTTGTTTAAATTGTGGTGTGTGTTGTCAATAAAACCAGTGAACAAGAAGGGGTAAATGGTCTTCACAAATGATGGTGTCATTGTGTGCCGGGCGAGAGATACTGCGCGCTGGCCCTCCGTCCCACCGACCGAAATGAGACGAGTACCTTCCTTTCTGAATATATTTGTGAAGTGCAAATTAGACTTTTTATTTTATTAGATTTTCCTGATAAAATATATATTGCCCTTTTCTTGTTTGTGAAGATATTTTCCTTTCCTTTCGTTTTTTTCGTAATTTTATGTAGTTGTAGGTATTTAAATTTGTATTGTTACTATACATTTTTAAGAAGTGTTTTAGTTTGTCGTCTATGAAAATTAATTATTAGGGAGAAAAATTACATGACAATAATATGCTGATGAATTCAAATTCATTTACCATGCAAAGCAGCACTGTATGCCCTTTCAAGCTTTGTTTTCATGAAAAAATTTAAACTCCGCTCTTTTTCAATCCTATATTCACCAATTGAAGACTAAAAAAAATATTATACTGGCTCGACCAAATTTGCGAAAAGTAGAAAAATCTACGGCTTACCTATTACAATTACCGTTCCGTTAATGTATCAATTTTATTTGAGGATGATGGATTTTTACTAATGTGCATGAATATGCTAATTTACAAAAGTGTTAGCTACCGATATACCCATAGCACTTAGCACAACATAAAATTCACAAACATAAAATTTGAAGCAATCAAAAGTTATGTTACAAGACAAACGATCTGTAAAATACGGAGATTAATATTAGACGAAGCATGGTCAGAGAATTCATACAGAAATAGAAACCGACAAAAGTTTGAAAACAAGCTTTATTGATTTGAAACATCTAAAGGCAATTAAACCTGATTGTTGTTGTGGCGACACAACGTCACGCTTTCCCTAATTTGTTACGAAGTATATATGTACTTACATATGTATGTCAGTCAGTCTATAAATACCAAGTTTTTTTATCAAAAAATAAATATTAAATATAAAAAGTCTTCTTTTTTAAAAGAAAAGTATGCAAATTATACAGAGACAAACTATGATAGGTCAACGGGACGAAATTTTTTCCAGACTACTAAAGCACAATGTTACTCATAATGTCCACAGAATATACATTTTCATGTAGGCTCCTTCACGATTAGTGGTCTGTAAATCTGTATGTTAATACCCTTAATGGTTGAAGATAAATCAGATAGACTTACAGATTATCACGAGGCGTTTGATTGCAGAATTAACGATAATAGCAACATACTTAGTGTGAACCACTCCAGACAGTGATTTATTGACATAAAAATAGTTGGTTTATATATATATAAATAAGAACCTTTTTTATTTGCCATGGAGTTTAGCAAATAAAAAAGGCCATTTGCCATTTTAAACAGTGGTAGAGCCATGCAGTTTGCTGCATGAATGGGCCGGCTCGACCGGTGAAATACCACGACCTCTCAGAAGATCGACGTAAAGTGGCTCATGCCGCGTTTCGTTTGGTGAGAGAGGTACCCGGAGGCCCACCTCCCCTTCCTTATCCTTTCTTATCCTACTCCCTTAAAGGTCGGCAACGCAACAGTAACTTCATATGTATTGCTGGTGTGCATTGGCGGCGCAGGTTGCTTACCATCAGGTGACGCGCTTGCTCGTTTGCCCATAAAAAAGATGAAAAATGTTAAATATTGGAAGGACATTAAGCTTATGTAAATACAAATTGAGGCAACAGGTGCTAGGTTACAGACATTTAAAAAAAGTTAAGAGTACAAAGAAAACTAACTTATTATTTAAAATGAAATCCTTTAACACGAGCGATTAAGGAAAGTGCCTCCGTGAAACAAGAAAACATGGACGCAATCGAAAGAATCGGGCAAGAAATTGATGGCCAAATACTCTTTTCAAAACCATTTAAAATTAGTAGCAATAATATTAATATCGACTATTGACATAAAATGTATAGCAGCCAGAGTATTCGACCGTCAAAGTTAAGATCCAACTTCAAAATCTAATTGAGCAAATTTGTCATATCTGGTGTCCTCATGGGCAAATGGTAAAGAGTTAGTAAAAATGACGAATTATCTCCAGCCAAGTGCGGGTAGAGGCGTGCAAATTTGTAGAGTAATTAATTTGAACGCTCAGCTTCGGATATCACTGTACAATGTACATATTTACAAGTCTATTCAGTTCGTGTTATCGATGTTCCACGTTGATTGAGTTCCTCCGTGAGTACATTGTGCCCGCATCAGGCAGTTCGGGAGCTGGTGTGTCTATAACCAACACCATTCTATAGAGATATACCATCGACACATGTTGAGAGTGATTAAACCAGAAAAGAGCAATGAAGTCACTAATTATTTACTGAATTATTATAATCATATTATTATGTAGATCACAAACGTTGAACATATTTTGGTAGACAAAAGTTATTTAATATAACGGTTCTTGATTTGCAAAGTTTGAAGAAATGTGGTTTGTTATGGAAACTTTAGAATTTTGTGAGCAGCTGTGGCGGCGTCCTGAACTTCACGCAAGGAATACATACCCATATAATATTACTTAATGTCAAAGATTAGTATTCAATAAAAGTCAGATGATTCGATATTGTACCAACTGCAGTTTAACTGATTAAAAACATTACTTTTGGGACTGATGTTGTTCAAAAGTTCATCTTGTATAAACAAATTCCTAATCAAAACTATACCACGTCCATACTTCAATACATGAATTCAATTAGTGAGACGTGTAATATACCTCCACATAGACTATCGAAACTAAACTCTGTCTATTTTCATTAATACAAGCTGGAGTCAGTCTATCTCGCTGTAATGGTTGTTTGAGCAGACATAGACCCTCATCACAGCCGACCCTGATAGTAAATACTTATCCCTTGTCAGCTTGGTTATCCTTGATTAAACAAATGTATTATTTTTGGAGAACCACATCATACATCAATTACGTTGACTTATAGTAAATATCTGGATATATACATAAAGACACAAAAACATAACTTCAAAAAGTCGCTTTCCGCTGTCTGTCTCCATAAATGAAACTATGCAACGGATTACTTTCGTTTTTTTTTAATAGATAGAGCGTATCAACGGGGCGGTTATTATGTAGTAAAAATAGTGATAATTTTCGAGATTTAGCACTTTAATTGCAAACGTTGGCTGAACGGCAACGCTGATGCGACACCCCTGGTGTTACGGATGTCTATGAGCAGCGGTGGTCATTTTCCATTAGGTGACCAGCACGTTCGTTTGCCACCATAGAATATTTAAAATGTATTAACTTCTAATCGACGCGCGTGCATGAAGAGAGTTATGAAAGTTAACGTAGAGAGTGAGGTATGTAAGAATTGTGCCTTATGGCGCTCCGTACTCTCTGCCTACCCCGCAAGGGATATGGCGTGAAGTTATGTATTTATGTATTAACTTCTAACACACCTTAAAACAGCTTTTAGGATTAAATCGCGTTTATTTATTACTAATTTTATTTATTTCCCGACGTTTATTGAAATCAAAAAACATCCAAAAAATTTCAATAGAGAAGATGGCTGGAAACTATCCCCTAGCTGGAACCCAGTCATAAGTCTAATCAAACCTAGGCCACAATCAAACAGCTCAAGACAGCGGGATACCATTAGTATAATTTGCAGGTCGGTCTGACCTGCAAATTATCAGAAACCAAAATAATGTAGAATTTTGAACAGTACAGCATACAATAAAAATTTTTTTACTAACTTGGTAACCAAGTTTCTTTTCTCAATATCACAAATAATAGTACTATCAATAGCCCGGCCAAAATGAAATAATAATCAGTTTTGAAGAACAGCCGCTGAGTTTTCTTGCTGGGTCTTTCTCAGGACTGGCCGCGTTTGTGACCCAGTGGTAGATTTTTTAACAAATACTTACCTTTAAATTTAAAATCAATCAATATTTAATAATAGTTATACTCTGATCTCAACTAACTTAAAAGAAATAAGATAATTAGCTAATAATTAAAAATAACAACTGTTACCTATTAAATCATACAACAAAGGATCTGTACAAACCAAACTTTTTCTTTAGTAAATATATCTTATAAATAAATATTTAATTTTTGTTTCATGGTCTGATGTGGGTTATCAATAGTAAAAATTATATTTTTAACATCAACTTTTTGATTTTTTATTTTCATAAAGTGGGTGCTCTCTGTATCAATGAAAATAGCTTTTGAACAAATACCATCTTTTTGTTCATCACTCGTGAAAATGATATCTGTAAAGAGTTCGAAACGTCGGGAAATAAATAAAATTAGTAATAAATAAACGCGATATAATCCTAAAAGTTATTTTAATGTCATGAACGTAATTCGCGAAAGTCTTAGAGATAAATATTTCTAACACACCGTCGACTTTTCGGAAAAATGAATTATTTATGAATTACTCAATAAAATACATCCCATGCATCCCAGTCACATTTATTGCTGTTTAATTTTAATATAAATAAATAAAAATTACAAAGCAAAAACGCCTTCCATTTGATTCCTTATTCATTTTTTTCTAAACACTTTAATGAATAAGCGATGCTAACGTTATTATATTTTCCACACCGTCGCTCCTCTATAATATTGAATTATATTAAGATTCTGAGAATTTTCCTTTCATAATTCATTTTTTCGTGATGAAATTTAATTATTCAGCATAATAAACCGAGAGGTGATTAAACTTAAGTCAATTCTAAAGAAAAAATTAAAAAGGTTTGGTTATAAACGAGAACGTCAAGCTTCATTTGATTATAATATGTCCTATAAACATATCAACTGAAACCATAAATACTGGATTTAATAACGTTTTTAATATACGAATATGTAAGCAGATTATCCTTTGACATTTATAAAAATAATAAAAATATAACATTGAAATCGAACGGGTTTTGAAGGAAGGTGATGTTATCTTCCTGTTAGGCCTCATAAATCGACGAGCGTGCTTAAAAGAAAAGAAAAGAGTAAAGAGAAAAATAACAGATTACATTAATAACTTACTATGAGAAGAGTAGTAGCTTATCTCAATTACCAATTTGAGAGAATATCAGTTAGCAGCTTCCAGTTGTTTTTCGCGCTGTTTCCGATTATTCCACTATTTTTTTTATATTCTTGTTATAAATTGTATTCTTACTTATAAATACGATGTGATATATTTACAAAAATGGGTATTTCGATGTTATAATTTGGGAAGTATAACTTCGGCGAATTGAGGCATTTCAACCGCTGCTTATACCTTCTATTACAAAAAGGCGTCAAGTTGCACAAAAACAAATATTATACCCCATTTTATTTTGAAATACAATTACAATGTATAAAACTTTTAAAACATAGAATTAGTGTACGTAACAGAATTTGAATAAAGATAACAAACGGAGCTTGTATCAACATAAATGAACAGAGAGATTAACTTGTAAATACTTGTTACAAGTTAATATACTATATAATTACATTGAAACATATCTAACTGTTTCTAGAACTTGTTATTACAGCCAGAAGGGAAGGCCAAATTTTGTCGTTTGTTGTTCGAGACGCGCCTTCGAGAACAAAAGGCGAGAATTTCTCTGCTAATGAGGCTATTATCGTGTGTAACTATCTACAAGGAAAATAGCCATTAGGCATCTGTTTGATATACGAATAACAACCTTAATGCTTTGGCCTCAGGGTATAATATACATTGACAGAAGCGTTAACTTTTACTCTTTATTTTACATACTCACTTTTCCGATGTCATTTGCAAGTTTACTCGTTTTGTTTCGCAGCCAGGACAGTACAAGCAAGAGTCAAGAATATCTAGGATACTAAACTAAGATAATACTTTGGCTAGTGATTATCTATTTAAACATATTTGAATTGTTTTAATTTATTTATTCTTTACTGAAACATACCTTTCATTTCAAAGTTTTATGCGTTATATAATCATTACATAGTATAAAACAAAGTCACTTTCCGCTGTCTGTCCCCTTATATGCGCATATCTTTAAAACTAAGCAACGAATTTTGATGCGGTTTTTTTTAATAGTTAGAGGGTGTCAACGGAGTGGTTTTGATCTATAATTCATGTATAGTGTAGTAAAAAAAGTGATAACTTTCAATATTTAGAACTTTAATCGCAAACGCTGCCTGAACCCTAAGTGATAAATCAAAACAATGTACTACATTGTTATACATCTCTAAAAGGTCTACAAAAAAGTCCGGGAGGGTATATGTCTATCTCTTCGGGATAACCCACAATCACCATTTTTATTTTTTTACTTTTTCCGAGAAATAATGGCCTATTTACGAAGCGATTTTAAACATTACAATATTAATTTTCATCCAATTAAGTATTTTAAATAGATTGTGCATGTAATATAGATGATCCTGGCCCTTTACAGCATGCAATTTAAACAAATATTTTCGAAGATATTGCAGTATTAACATAGCGGGACAGCAGATAATACTTTTGATGTGGATGTGGATGTGTTTTCGCCGCGTCAGCTAGTAGTATAATAAGTTTCAAAACACACTTTCATTTCATTGTATTTTATGATTTGTTAACTAAAAACATATCTTTTAATTTCCTTCCCTCTTCTCAACAAAAGCCAAAGCTGTTTCACTAATACTATTCCCTCAAACTTCAGGTTGAAGTGAAAATTCAGTTGAAGTTTGAGAAATGACACGTATGCCCCGAGATTGCTACTAATAGCTGTGAATGCAAGGAGTTTTATAAATCACAAGGAAAAAGCCCGGATGTTCAGACGAGCCATGAGTTTTCCACAAATCTAATAAAAATAATTAATTTAGATTTTTCAATATTTTTCATTAATTTATCCATGCACGCGCGTCGATTTTTGAGGCTCCTAACATCATCTTCCTCCAGAACACGTTCTATTTGGTCATGGAATGTGTGTCTTGGTCGTCCTCGACTCGTACATCCATCCGCTTTTGCAGTGTATATCTGCTTAGTCAATCTTGCATCACCCATCCTTTTTACATATCCAATCCATCCATCAGAGCATTGCCTTTCTTACTTTTACACCGACTCTCTCTTTCAATCCGATTTCTTTCCTTGCAACCTTATTTTTGACGCGGTCAGCGAGGGTCACCCCGCAGATTTGCGCAGTGCCCTCATTTCGACCGCGTTTATCCTATTTTCGTGTACACTCTGCCATACCCAGCTCTCGTTTCCATAAGTTAGCGTTAGGATCATATCATATTGCATTGAGGATTGCTGGCTGGGCTTTTCTGTTAATATTTTTTGCGCCCAGTTAACTGCCCTTCTAAAACATTATAAAATATAAGTAAGTAAGTGCGGAGTCTGCGTAGATTTATTATTTTATTGGTTAGAGATTTTTTGTTACAGTGAGTTTAAAGACGACAATAGGAGCAATTTAGAGACAAGATCAGCCTGGTTCAATGCAGCCATATAAAGAAAAAAGCCGAGCTCTAATCTGTACAAGAAATAAAAGTGGTCTGCGGCTGACAGCGCTCTGCGCTTTGTGGAGTAATTCGAGGCCGAGGCGGGCGGCGGGACAGGACACAGAGCGCATCGCTACGATCGATTGATTGGATGATTGCTCTGTTGGCTGGAGCTGGACGACCCATCTTGATAGATTTGTGTCTGATACAGATACACATCTAAGCTGTGTGAGCGTTACCGGATGGCCAGCAATTAAAAATCTATTTTTTTTTGTGGTATGAACCTGAGCATTCATCAGCATATATCTAAATAACTTTGATACTTCGCCTCAGTCAAAATTGTACAAAAAGGATGAGTTGTCCGCAAGGGACCATTATTATTATCTATTTCCAAGGGAAAATAAATCTAAAAAAGGTTTATTTTCAAAGTATTTTCTTCAGTGGTTTACGATATTATATGTGCAAGTCTGTATCATATAATACTTTGTGCCACAAACAAACACAAGAAGTATTGTGTATCAGAAAGAGTTCAGTGCTGTCTCTGGAGAGATCCCCCTATCTAATGTTCATCTTATAAATTGTGTTGGCGACATATACTATCACTTTGTTGATAGGGGAAGTACTCCATTTGATATAGTTCAAATATAATACTTGAATTTATTTATAACTTCACGCCTTTTTCTACCCAAAGGTGTGTAAGCAATATTTCATTCGATCGCTTCTAGACACTCAACTCACTACTGTCGCTTGTATTGCTCCAGTATCCTCTTGCCTGATAAGTGTCGCGCCACAGACAGTTATCTTGTGTTATTATATTTCTGTTCATATGGACTATCGCTGTATTCTGATCCCAATTTCTACACAACTTCTGTTCTATATTTCTCGACAAAATTTCGTAGTGCTGTGTATAAGACCTACATTTTTAATAAATTCTTGCTACCTTCATTTATCAATTGTGCTTATACATACACATACATACATAACTTCACGCCAAATACCTTGCGGGGTAGGCAGAGAGAACTGTGCGCCATAAGGCACGATTCTTACACACCTCACTCGCTTCGTTGATTTTCATAACTCTTTCACTTTCTTTCATGCACGAGCGTCGATTTTTGAGGCTCCTAAAATCACCTTCCTCCTTAACACCTCCTTAACGCGTTTATCCTACTTTCATGCACGCTCTACCATACCCAGCTCTCGCTTCCATAAGTTAGCGTTGGGATCAGTATTGCATTGAGAATTGCTAGCTGGGCTTTTCTGCTTATATCTTTTGCGCCCAGGAATCTGCCCAACGCCCCATTTACTTTATGTCCTAACGCTACTCTTCTTTCTACATCAGCGGTGTACCTTTCATCCCTGCTAAAAGTGCTTATTTATTATTTTTTCCTGATGTTCCCCACGTTCCTCTATACCTGGCCAACCTCTATAGAGGTTTGGGCAGCGGCTGTTAAGTCTTGACTCGCAATATGTATATATCCCAAATAGAAAAAGTGGCAGAACCTATTACAATACACCAGGCACAATTTTGTCAGTCATCGATATTTATCACACATAACTTCCAAAAAGACTTTGGTGTGGGCCCGGAATAGATCCCACGACTTTTTGATACAGAAGTGCGAGCTCGACCACAGGACCACCGAGACTCTTTAACATTGTCGATAATTGTAATCTGTAAAGCTACAACGAATTGGCCAACCTACATCGACAACAGGTATAGCTGTTGTCAATAAAAGTCGTAGCCAATTGGGCCAAGTAGATTATTTTTATTGAAAATTTAATAATCACAAAATTAACAAGATATTTTTTATGCAATAGAAGAGCAAACGGGCAAGCTACTTGGCGGTTAGTTAACTGCCGCCGCCCATGGACACCTGCAACACATATAATGTTACAGTTGCGTTTCTGATCTTTAAGGAACTTGTCTTTAAGGATAGTACTTCTCTAACCAAGCGGAACATGGCATGTGCCACTTTATGTCGATATTCTGAGACGCCGTGGTATTCAACTGAACGCGCCGGCGTATTCATGCCGCGAACTGTGTGGCGCTACCAGAGCTACCACTGCTATCCTACATTATCATTCAATATTACTAAAGTTAACTTAATATAACTTCACGCCTTTTGTTACCCGAAGGTGTAGGCAGCGGCTGTTAAGCCTCGTGTCGCCGTTATGTTTAAGTCCCAAATGGGGTGGCGAACCTCAATAGGTTCGCCATGAGCAATCCATATGGCAATCCATACCGGGCACAAAGTTTTCAGTCATCGATGTTTATCACACATAACTTCCGAAAACAGTTTCGAAAAGTAATTGATGTGAGCCAGAGTCAGGAATCGAACCTGGGCCTCTGGATCTGAAGCCGTGTGCTCGACCACTGGGCCACCGAGACTTTTCATCTTAATCTGGTATTAGTTGGTGATCTGCTCCGTTCAGCACTGAGTCTTATGTCATTTCCGAGATGTGTTTGTTTGGTTCATTAGCACGTGAGAGTCACGTGGTGTGATGAATGTGACACTTCATTACAGCTCTAATAATTACGATTATTCGCTTTATGTGTGTATGTCTGTATCAGCTCAAACAAGGGCGCGTAACTAATCCAGTACAAATATTTAATCCCATCGTTAATTGGTACACACAAAGTCTTGTACACATTTAAATAGAAATTTATATACACAATATCGCGCCAGTTGCTATTAGAACAAATATTTATAGCAATATTATGATTGTAGTTAATTTAACATAACTTCACGCCTTTTGTTACCCGAAGGTGTATGCAGCGGCTGTTAAGCCTCGTCTCGCCGTTATGTTTACGTCCCAAATGGAATAGGTGGCGAGCCTATTGCCATACCGGACACAAAGTTTGTCAGTCATCGATATTTATCACACATAACTTCCGAAAACAACTTCGAAAAGTCATTGGTGTGAGCCAGTATCTGGAATCGAACCCGGACCTCTGGATTAGAAGCCGTGTGCTGGACCACTGCGCCACCGAGACCTACAAGTGTCGTTAATTTCATCTTCGTTATTATTATTATTTTTTTTATGGGATAGGAGGGCAAACGGGCAGGCGTGTCACCTGATGGTAAGCAATCAACGCCGCCCATGGACACCAGCAACACATTAGTGTTACTGTTGCGTTGCCGACCTTTAAGGGATAGGGGATAGGAAAGGATGGGGAAGGGGGGTGGGCCTCCATTATGATTATCGTTATTAGTTTGTGACGATTAAAATAGTGTCTGATAGATTTATTTCTTGCTATACCGCAAGGGATTTGCCGTGTGCAAACAACATATATGTGAGATCGATTCCATGCTCCGACCAACGATTTTTTGGCATTTTCTCGGAAGTTTTGTAAGATAAATATCGAAAACGGATAAATTAATGCCCGGTGTTTGGCAATAGGTTCCGTCACTTTTTCCATTTGGGACTTAACGATTCGGCGAGTCGAAGCTTAACGGTCGTTCAAATACACTTTATTAAAATATTAGCATAAATTAACCGTTTTATTTATATATGATTAATATAACCTTTGTTGAGATTATTTCGGTTCCAAATATGGAATGCATGTAAAATGATTCTTTGGAAATCATGTACAAAAAATTGTCGCGGTTTTAACCAATTATTAATAGAACTGCATCGGATAGTACGTATCATAACATAACTTCACGCCTTTGTTACCCAAAGGTGTAGGTGGCGGCGGTTAAGCCTCGTATCGCCGTTATATTTACGTCCAAAATGGAATAGGTGGCCAACCAATTGCCATACCGAGCACGAAGTTTTCAGTAATTGATATTTTTCTCACATAACTTCCGAAAACAATATCGAAAATTTTGTGTGACATCGAATATTAAGTGCACAAAAACAAAAAAAGTAGGATTCTAGAAGAAGGATTCTGACTTGAATCTGTGACCTACAAGTTCTAAACTTATATCCAAATACTATAAATAGATTGTTGAAATCGGGTTAAATCTGTCAATCACTTTTATGACTCCCACGTGAAAAAATGGAGTGACAATATTCTGTTGCACGAAACCAAATCAGTTTTTGGTATTATTAAAAAGGCAGCAAATATTACAACGAAAATATAATAAAGAGAGTGTATGTCATCAATTTTATGGTGTGTGGTGTGTGGTGTCGCCTCACGACACACGCTACAATATATCAAGATGGCGGACGATAATACACATATATTTCATCTTCATAAATATTGCTTTTTAACCGGCTCTTAAAACAACAGTTTATTGATACGCTCATATATGTTTCATTTGAATGTTACACGATATTTTTGCATTTTTTATGTAAAATATATTATTATTTTTCTGAAGAGTTTATGGATGTGAAACACATTCCAAGCATTGGACACGTTAAACACTCATACTGGCTACTGATAGGTAATAAATTGTAGCTCGTATTAAATATTATATATATATATATATATATATATATACAGGGTGCTTCATAGACCCTATTCTAACCACTTATATCTAGAATCTAGACATGCTTTGAAATCTAGATATCCTATAGAAAGTAAAAAAAGGCAAAAAAATTTTTTTTTTACTTTTTTTACAAAAATTATTCCTCAGAAATATGAACCATGATCACCCTACTTATGACCTACGACAACTGCGTTCATTGTGACTTCTCGTCTAAAGTATTTCATTCATTTTTCCATTTCGATCATCAATAGGGTTGTCATCTCTAATTTTTAATAATTATGTGAAGTTACAAAAAAAATTTAAGCTGACTACATTCTGATCTTCTTTCTGATCATTCTTTAAGAAACCACATGGAATTACCATGAAACATAATCAGTAAATAGTTTTCCCTGCCTACACTCTCATGTATTTGAGGCGTGAAGTTACACAAAAAAAGCTATTTGTATTCGGTTCGCATTAAGAAATCTTATAAAATTACTATGAAACATAATCAATAAGTAATTTTCGCTGCTTACACCCGCATGTATTTGGGGCGTGAAGTTACAAAAAAATTTAAGCTGACTACATTCTGATCTGTTTAAGAAACCACATGGAATTACCATGAAACATAATCAGTAAATAGTTTTCCCTGCCTACACTCTCATGTATTTGAGGCGTGAAGTTACACAAAAAAAAAGCTATCTGTATTCGGTTCGCAATAAGAAATCATATAAAATTACCATAAAACATAATCAATAAGTAATTTTCGCTGCCTACACCCGCATGTATTTGAGGTGTGAAGTTACAATAAAATATTAAGCTCACTACATTCTGATCTGTTTAAGAAACCACATGGAATTACCATGAAACATAATCAGTAAATAGTTTTCACTGCCTACACTCTCATGTATTTGAGGCGTGAAGTTACACAAAAAAAGCTATCTGTATTCGGTTCGCAATAAGAAATCATATAAAATTACCATGAAACATAATCAATAAGTAATTTTCGCTGCCTACACCCGCATGTATTTGGGGCGTGAAGTTACAAAAAAAATTAAGTTGACTATATTCTGATCTGTTTAAGAAACCACATGGAATTATCATGAAACATAATCAGTAAATAGTTTTCGCTGCCTACACTCTCATGTATTTGAGGCGTGAAGTTACACAAAAAAAAGCTATCTGTATTCGGTTCGCAATAAGAAATCATATAAAATTACCATGAAACATTATCAATAAGTAATTTTCGCTGCCTACACCCGCATCTATTTGGGGCGTGAAGTTACAAAAAAAAATTAAGCTGACTACATTCTGATCTGTTTAAGAAACCACATAGAATTACCATGAAACATAATCAGTAAATAGTATTCGCTGCCTACACTCATGTATTTGAGCCGTGAAGTTACACAAAAAACTGTGAACCCTACTTATTGATTCATTTGTAGGTCATGTGTATATGTGCTGTGTATATGTGTGCACCTCTTACACGCGCCCGAAACTTCCTTTGAAAATTGCCGCCTGCCTTTCGGCTCGCACAAGATAACCTTGAACTCATCAGGCGGCATTTATAAAGAGAATTTGTCGGCATTTCTAAATTTACAGTGAAATATTTTGAAATATTAATATTATTTATTATGGGTCCGTATAATTTTAATGTACCAACGCAAATTAATAAAGTATATTATTATTATCATTATGTTGCATAACACGTGAAAGCTTAAAAAGTATTACGTAGGTAAATCCTAGGAGTCTCGGTGGTCCAATGGGAGAGCACAAGGCTTCTGATCCAGAGGTCCGGGTTCGAATCCTGACACTGGCTCACACCAATGACTTTTCAAAATCGTTTGCGGAAGTGTTGTATGTTATGTTATGTTAGTAGACTCTGTAGTACAGAGACTAGTATTTTTAAAGTTATTATAAAAAAATAAGTTATCGTATAAAGGTTCCGTATTTTGGTATAACGGTACCCTAAGAAATTAAAAATGGCAGAGACATTAGTATTTAGGAATGTGACATTAAACATAAGAAAACGATTTTTGATCAAACGATTAATTTATTACAATGAAAAAATCGATTAATTAATAATCGTATTTATTTAAGAAAATAATCGATTTATTTAAATTAATGGATTTTTAAATTTTTGGGCAATATGTACAATTAGTTTTAGGGGGTCATGTCAAGAGCGTGCACGTCGCGACCCCTGCCGTCCCAGTGGGACGCTATCTTGACCGAAGCAAACTGAGCCGGAAGGGCTGCTCCGGCGTGCCCCGGAAGCGACGGGCACCGATTAGCCCCCGTTGGTGCGGCTGCATGCGCATGCGGCGAACGGGGCCGCCACCCTTCACGCAGCGCCAATCCTGGTGGGACGAGGAGAGGGGAGTGCTGTATAGGCACGTGGTATGATAGAGGTAGTGTGATCAGAAAGATGAATGAGATGATGGATGTAATAAATGAGAGATGCCTGGATGCCTTATGTTTGACGGAGACAAAGCGGAGGGGGAGTGAGACCGAGGACCTCCCCAGTGGCATGGTAGCCCTATGGTCCGGAGTGGACCAGGACGTCCGTGCTAGTGGGGGTGTTGGAGTCGTTCTCTCCTCCCACATTGCTTCCGGAGTGAAAGATTATGAGTTGGTAGGCCCAAGACATCTTTGGGTTCGAATAAAACTGGGAATCACGCGAGTTTTCCTGGTCGCAGCTTATGCTCCCGTAAGCTCCGCGGATCCCCGCGAACTCGAGGAGTTTTGGGAATCTACATACATACATACATAAGTTCACGCCAAATCCCTTGCGGGGTAGGCAGAGAGAACAGAGCGCCATAGGGCACGATTCTTACACACCTCACTCGCTTCGTTGACTTTCATAACTCTTTTCATGCACGCGCGTCGGTTTTTGAGGCTCTTAACATCACCTTCCTCCAGAACACGTTCTATTTGGTCTTGGAATGTGTGTCTTGGCCGTCCTCGACTCCTACATCCGTCCGCTTTTGCATTGTATATCTGCTTAGTCAGTTTGGGGTTTTTTGGGAATCTGTTAGGGATATTCTGAATCTGGCTGAGGGACATGAAAGGATAATTCTGTGTGGTGATCTTAATGGATGGGTCGGAACCAAGAGAGATAGCCTGGAGGCTGTCCTTGGTCCGAATGGTGACAAGAGAGTCAATGATGCTGGTAAGCCCATCTTGGACGTATGCCTGGAACGGAACCTGGATGTGTCTAACACATTATTCCGTCATAAAGATATTCACACGTATACGTGGAGACGGAATGAACAAAAGAATATGATTGATTTGATTTTGGTAGATAGTCGTCTCCGAAATACTCTAAAGGGATACACGAGCCTACAGAGGCCCCACTCTTGATACGGACCACTACCTGGTGGTAAGCCGTTTCGTGGGCCTTTTCAAGAAGTGGAGACACTGGCGAGTGCGTACCTATTTCGGAGAGCTTGAAAGGATAAAATGTGAGAAATTAGAAGGTGAAAGTGTACGGAGTATGTATGTAGACCTATTCAGTAAAAGACTCAATGAGACGAGTCTTTCTGACTTAGGTGTTGAAGAATGCTGAGAAAGAATGAAAGAAAGTATAGTGGATATTGCAAAAGAAGTATGTGGTAGTGCAAAGAGGCATAGGATTCTGAGAGGTGATGCCTGGTGGGACGAGGATGTGAAATCCAGCGTCGAAAGAAAGAAAAAAGCATGGTTGGATGGCAGAATGATAGTATGACAGAGAAAAAGTATGAGAGCTACCGCCGCTGCAGGAATGTTACCAAAGCCGTAGTGAAAGCGAAGCGTGAAAGACTAGTTGCGAATGAGGAAGTGAGGTTGACGGAGAACTTCGAGGCGAATAACAAACTCTTCTGGAGGGAAGTTAGAAAGTCTTGGTCAACATCCAGAATGGACAAAATTATGTCTAAGGCTGGTGACATTCTTGCAAACCCAAGCGATGTATTGGGCAGGTGGAGTGAGTATTTTGGGGAAATGTACGAGTATGTTCCTGGTATGTTTCTATGTTTCTGGCAAGGCAGCTGGAATTGATATGATGTCTGCTTAATTATCAAACACGGTGGAACCTGTGTCCGGGACTCTTTCCTGACCTTGAGCAATCTGTGCTGGAGGTCAGGTAAGGTTCCCACGGACTGGAGGCGCACTGCATACGTGCCGGGATCACGTATGCAGTGCGCCAGTTACTGGGCCATCAGTTTGATCAGTTTAGCAGCAAAAGTGTATGGGAAAATTATTGAAAGGAGAATGAGGGTAATATCTGATGGAGTGTTGTGGGAGGCTCAGGGTGGTTTTAGAAGCGGACGAGGGTGCATGGATCAGATTTTTTCTCTCCGCGACATCGTGGAGAAAGAACTGGCTGTTAACCGGAAGGTTTTCTGCGATTTTGTGTATCTGGAAAAAGCGTTTGACAGAGTGTTACGAAAGGATCTGTGGGATATACTCCCGGCCTACGGGGTGAGCGGAGCACTGCTGCGCGCTGTGCAGTCCACTTATGATCTTATGACTCAGTCGCACTAGTAGTCTCATAGTGGTCAGACGCGTGCACTTTTTATCCGATACCTACGACACGTGCAAACTAGGTAGGGGGGCCTTAGTGTTGACAACTATCGATACTATGGCCTTCCAGCAAACAATCGACAAGTTTTTACCACGAGCTTCATCTGACTCTAATCTCAGTACCAAGCGACCTGCAGACGTACAAGCTGATGAGTGGCGCCAGCCAAAGCGAATTGCCCAGCGCAGACAGCCAGGTACAAATTCTTTATTAACTTCAAATAAATTTGCTGATCTACCTGTTGACCAGCCTGATGATCCCAAGATAGCATCTCTTCGTGAAGCTAGTTCTAAAAAGAAAACTGGAAACATACCGCCAATTATACTTGATATAATGAAAGATTGGACGCATGCCACCATTACCAATCTTATAAGTAAATACCATAAATGTTTTCATCTGTCTTATAAAGGACGAAATAAAGTTACTATTTTATGCCATACTCTTGAAGCTCACCGACTTATAAAAGAAGGACTCGTTAATGATGATGCTCCATTTGTAACTTATTCCCGAAAAGATGAAATAAAGCCTAAAGTTGTTATACGAGGATTACCCTCGTCTGTTGAACCCCTAATTCAACTTGAACTCGCTAAGCTAGGCTTTGAGTGCCACAGTGTAATAAAATTGAAGTCTAGAGATGATATCAATAATCCACTTTTTCTGATCCAATTACCAGCAGGCACGAATATAGCTAAGTTTCGGAAAATCAAATACCTCTGTCATTGTGTGATTTAAATTCACAAATATAACCCAAAAACATTTTTTGGCACGCAGTGCTATAGATGTCAGAGATTTGGTCATTCTTCGAGAAATTGTAACATGCCTCCTCGTTGTGTCAAATGCACTGAAGCACACCCTACATCCGAATGTCTCAAAAAAGATGCAACTGAACCTGCAAGCTGTTGTAACTGCAACGATATGCATACGGCTAACTATAGCAAGTGCCCTGTGAGGCTAAAATACTTGGAGAATATAAAAATAAAAAGAGAGGGACAGTTACTTAAGTCTAAATCTAATGAAGTACCCACTCTTTTTGAAAATAAACCTAAAGCTCTTTCATGGGCTTCTATCGTAAAATCTAAATACAAACCAGAGCCTGCAAATATTGTTAAAAACACGGACAATATACCGAATTGTAATGAACCTGATTTCCTAGCTCCAGACTTTACTATTCAGGACAACACCACTCAAGAAGTACTAAAGATTCTTTTCACGATCAAATCGCTCAAGGAGGAACTTCACGCATGTAATAATATGGTGGACAAAGCCATTCTGGTTCTGACTCATCTTGGTAAATATGTTTAATGATAATAATAGCCTTCATTTCCTGTCTTGGAATTCAGATGGTATCCATAAAAAACTTCATGAACTATCAGACCTCATTAATGATGAGTTTCCTGACGATATTATAGCATTGTGTGAAACCAGAGTGAATAACAATATTCTCCTAGAGGTTCCTGGTTTCATTTGTCATCGCCAAGATAAACATCCCAGCGGACGTGGCCAAGGAGTTGCTTTACTGGTGAAAGAAGATCTAGATCATTCCCGTATTTGTATACCTAATACTAAGCATATGGAAGCTGTTGGAGTGCAGATGATTATATCGGGCCAGCAATATATGATTATCTCCATGTACCAATCTCCTAATTTAAAGCTTTTAACTTATGATCTAGACATTTTACTAAACTTAGGTTCAAATGTAATCATCATGGGCGATTTCAATGCCAAACACTCATATTGGCACTGTGATGTAAATGATACCAATAGCCGCGGTAGAACATTGTTCCAGCATATGATTAATCACGATTTTGTTATTCACGCACCGGACTCTCCAACACTTGTTCATTATCGCACTAACCTCAAACCGTCAACCCCTGATTTAGTTATTACATCTAACATTAATTCAGTTAGTGATATTAGTACAATAACGGCACTATCTTCTAATCACCTACCAATTTATTTTAGTATAGGAGGACACATCAAGCGTAAAACATTTATGCTGCATTTATTTCATAAGACTAATTGGCCTTTATATCGTTCTTTACTAAATCATAATATTGCATTATCTTCTCATGTATATAGAACTGCAAATGAGATTGACGAAGCCATATCTGACTTCACGGAAACTCTGTTAAAAATAAGAGACAAGTGTGTGCCCACTGTGTCAACTACTTGTTCATATAGCAAACTTCCACATGACATTAAAAATCTCATAAGATATAAAAATAAGTTACGTAAAAAATCTCAGCGTGAACTAAATATGAATACAAAAAGTGAACTTCGAGCTGAAATAAATAAATTGCAAAGGCAGATTTGTTTTAAAAAAATATAACGATTCTGTGTGGCAAGCCAAATTATCTAAAATTAATAATCCTGGTCCAGACTTGTGGCGTATTACTAAGCAGTTAAAGAATAAATTTTTGTCGATTCCACCACTCATAAAATCAGACAACTCAATCACCTTAAATATTCATGAGCAATGCGAAGTATTAGCTGATACTTTTGCCAGCAATATGTCCCTCACTATTGATTGGTCACATGATGAGGTCGAAAGGGAAGTCGAATCGTCTTTAGAATTGCTCTCTTGTCCCACCGTCGACCTACCCTTAGCACCTATACGTCCAAAAGAAATTCGTAAGCATTTACGTACATTTAAAGCACGCAAAAGTCCGGCAGCTGACGGTGTGCACAACTGGCTCTTGAAGAATTTGCCTCACAAATGTTTGGTTCTGCTAACAAAAATTTACAATGCTTGCTTACATTTATCACATTTTCCTAAAATTTGGAAAATAGCCAAAGTGATTGCACTGCATAAGCCAGGTAAAGACAAGAACCTGCCGACAAGCTATAGACCGATAAGTCTTTTGCCTGCCTTGGGCAAGTTATTTGAGGCATTATTATATTCTAGATTAGCGTCCTATACCAGAGAATGCCTCAAGCAGGAGCAATTTGGTTTTCAGCCCTCACTTTCGACTACGCAGCAGCTTGGAAGAGTAACGGAATATGTTGCTCACAACTTAAATCTCAACCGCTCTACTGGCATGTTTCTCCTTGATATTGAGAAGGCTTTTGATACTGTTTGGCATAAGGGCCTTATACACAAACTATTACAAAATTACAGTATACCTCGATCCTTAATTAGACTAATATGGTCATATCTTTCTAACCGTAGTTTCGCTGTGCATATCAGCGAAAATACTTCTTCATCCCGTTGTATATGCGCAGGTGTACCTCAAGGTTCTCTGCTAGGGCCATATTTCTTTTTGTTATATCTCAATGATATACCTATTCAAACACGAACACATTTGGCTTGTTTTGCTGATGATACAGCATCTTTCACTTCTGATGACGATTTAAACATCATAATAGGGCGACTCCAGATTTCTTTAGATATATTACTCACACATTTTACTAAATGGAAACTCAAGCTTAATGAGGGCAAAACTGAAGCCATAATGTTTACGCGTCAGCGTTCTCTGCCAAAGAGGTGCTTAATCATCAATGATCACCGCATCCCTTGGTCCAAAAATGTAAAGTACCTCGGGGTTTGGCTTGACAGTAAGGTTAATTGGTCCAAGCATGTCAACGATTTAAAAGTAAAAGGTGTAAAAGCGATGAATGCGTTATATCCAGTTTTTAATCGCCGTAGCAAATTAAGTCCATACATTAAATTAAGCATATATGCGATCCTAATACGGCCCTGTCTCACATACGCCGCGCCTGTATGGAGCAGCACATGTAACTCCAACTATAAAAGTCTGCAGGTCATACAAAATAAAGCCTTAAAAATCTCTTTTAATACATCATTTAAAACAAATCTCAAAAAATTACATGATAAAGTTAAGTTTCCCCTGATTAAGAATTTTATTTTAAAACAAACACGTAAATTTTATCTCTTAAAAACACCAAATAATACTAACACGTTAGTTTCGTCAATAGGTAGAACACGTCTTAAATACTTGCCATATATCGATAAATATAAGACTTACAAATTGCCCCATCACCACGTATTACATTGCGACGTCATTAGGTAGTTTACGCCAGTGATGAAAGGATATGTACTTGTAACTTTCGATATTTATTTATTTTTTGTCTACCGCCGCTTATTGATATTTATGATATATTATATTTATTAAAATTATGTATTCGTAAGGTAGGCAGTTACCTCAAACTATTAAATAATTTAAATTGTACTGAGTAACAAATGTAACTACTAACAATAGTGCATAAAATGATCCTTGGATTCTGTGTTTTTTCAACTTGAAGGTAATCCCAACTAATATTATAAATGCGAAAGTAACTCTGTCTGTCTGTCTGTCTGTTACGCTTTCCCGCTTAAACCTCGCAACCGATTTTGATGAAATTTGGTACAGACAATCTTTAGACCCTGAGACAGAACATAGGCTACTTTTTATTTCGAAAAAAAGGGATGAAGGGGTTGAAATAGAGGTTGAAAGTTTGTATGGGATTTCTTAATTTTAAAAGATAAAACCATGAAACTTTATATTTAAGCACTTGATAAGAAATCATTAAACATTTGTTCTAGCATTTTTGAAATTTCGACCAGCTAAGGGGTGAAATAAGGGTTGAAAGTTAGTATGCAAGTTCGTCAAATATCACGTCATAAGAAACAAAAAATCGTTTGTTCTAGCATTTTGAAATTTTTACCAGTTTGGGGGTGAAATAGGGGTTGAATTGAAGATAAGACCATGAATCTTGGTACGTAGGTCTCAAAAGATGTGCAGAATTTTTCTACAAACGGAATTCCCGAAATTCGAACGGAACGGATTCGGAACTGGAACTACAAAGCCAAACTTTTTGTATACGAAATCTTAATCACTGAACCTAGGAACATGTAATTTAGAAGTTTTGGGTGTATCAAGTTACAAAAAAGTTCGCTTTTGAAGTTTAAATTCCTTTTAACGAATACTCTGCATCGCCGCCGCTGCCGTCGGTCGTCGTCGCGCACATTCGCCGAAGGCAGGCAACGGCGCGGCGCTGTCGTGTGGTGGGGGAGCGCACGAATCTAACTATGCCTACCCGAACGGGCAGACACGTGAGGGCAGACGTCGTTGTCGGACGCATGCGATTAGAGAAATTTGCGCTATAGAGAATTACATTTTTCGATCCAGTAAAATTATTTTTTTTGTTTCGTATAACTTTTTAAGTGTTTTTTATTAATTAGGTCCTGTAAATTAATTTTGTACATACTTGATATTTTTTTTAGTTCATAGTTAAAAGTAGGTAAGATAGTTTCCGTTACTTTAAAAAAATCCGATTTGCTTTTATTTCCTTTTTTTAATTAATCTAAGAGGTCGTAGTAGGTGTAAAACGTTTCGTATAACTTTTTAAGTGTTTTTTATTAATTAGGTCCTGTAAATTAATTTTGTACATACTTGATATTTCTTTTAGTTCATAGTTAAAAGTAGGTAAGATAGTTTCCGTTACTTTAAAAAAATCCGATTTGCTTTTATTTCCTTTTTTTAATTAATCTAAGAGGTCGTAGTAGGTGTAAAACTAACCTAAGCTACTAACCTCCTACTTTTTTATGCATTGGTTGTAAATAAATATTGATAATTTAATTTCTTAGTTACTTTTTTTCCATTTAAACGTGACGGACGATGTGTTTAATTGACATCGCCGTGGGATGAGCGCATCATTTTTACCGAGTAGGTGCTTATTAAAGGTTTTTTTTAATATAATAAATCTTAATCTGTACATCTGTTTTGTTCGATTCATTTCATTTTTGTTTTTCTACGATGCCTCGCAAACGAAAGTCCAATTTAGCTAATAGCTCTAGCAGAGCTCGGGCTGCTAAACTTGCTAGATCACTGGAATCAGAAGAGGATTCACAGATCCGTCGGACTTTAGATGCCGAGCGTCACGCAGCTCAAAGGGCTGCTGAAACTTTTGAGCACACGCAGACCCGTCATAATTTAGACGCTGATCGTCATGCTGCACAAAGGGCTGCAGAGACCCCTCAGCAGACCCAAGCTCGCCAAGTCATTGATGCCGAGCGTCACGCGGCTCAAAGAGCTGCTGAGACCTCTCAGCAGACCCAAGCTCGCCAGGTCATTGATGCCGAGCGTCACGCGGCTCAAAGAGCTGCTGAGACCTCTCAACAGACCCAAGCTCGCCACGTCATTGATGCCGAGCGTCACGCGGCTCAAAGAGCTGCTGAGACCTCTCAACAGACCCAAGCTCGCCACGTCATTGATGCCGAGCGTCACGCGGCTCAAAGAGCTGATGAGACCTCTCAGCAGACCCAAGCTCGCCAAATCTTAGATGCTGAGCGTCAAGCTTCGTACATAGCCGCAGAGACCTCCGAAGAAACACGTAGACGACGTTTAATTAATTCCGAGCGGCAAGCAGAAAGGAGACGTACGTTTACGATGAATACGTGGGAGGCATTTGCCGATGCTGCTTTTGATTATGATCCGTTAATTGATTACTTTAATCATCGATTAGTCCTCATAGGTAGAATGGCCAATAAATGCAGACACTGTGATGCACTCAAGTGGAAGGAAGAGACCCCAGGTATGTGCTGTTCTGGAGGCAAAGTATCAGTACCAACGCTTGGTGACCCCGAGGAGCCACTCAAATCCTTACTTCTATATGACAGCAATGAATCTCGGCGATTTTTAAACAGAATAAGAAAGTACAATTCTTGCTTTCAGATGACATCATTTGGTGTGGGTAATGAGGTCATCATGCCTGGATTCTCACCCACATTTACGGTACAAGGGCAAGTTTATCATAGGATTGGTTCTTTGCTTCCCACAAACAATGATCAACCAAAATTTCTACAGATTTATTTTATGGGAGACGAAAACAGCGAGGTTGACCGCAGATGTCAAAATATTGAAGGAGTTGAGAGGGACATTGTTTTAAAAATTCAAAGAATGTTGCACGAACATAATAACCTCATTAACACCTTCAAAACAGCCTTAGAAAGAATGCCAGGGGAAAATTACAAATTAGTAATACACCCAGATCGTACGCCAAGCGGGGAACATGAAAGACGTTATAATGCACCCTTAATAAACGAAGTCGCCGCCATGGTGTGTGGTGAACAGTTCGCATCGCGTGATATTGTTTTACAAACCCGTGACAATACATTGACCAGGGTGCCGGACACACACAAGTTTTATGACGCATTACAATACCCGCTTATGTTTAGCAAGGGGCAAGAGGGGTACCATTTTCAAATTCCACAAGTCAATCCAGTGACCAAGCTCCCCTTGCCCAACAAAAAAGTATCGAGCATGGACTTTTATGCCTATCATATGATGATACGCGAAGACGATTTTAACGTAATACAACGATGCAAACAGCTCGCTAACCAGTTTTATGTTGATATGTACGTGAAGGTTGAAAGCGAAAGATTGCGATACATATCTTTAAATCAAACAAAACTAAGAGCCGAAAATTATATTCATCTCCAAGATGCTGTATCGAATGATGCCAACGTGAACCCTAATAATATAGGTAAAATGGTGATTCTGCCCTCTTCGTTTGTGAACAGTCCCCGATACTTACACGAGTATACTCAAGACGCATTTGCCTATGTGCGTACGTATGGTCGACCTGATTTATTTGTAACCTTCACCTGCAATCCATCTTGGTCTGAAATAGTTGACGAATTAATGCCAGGTCAAAGCGCCAACGATAGGCACGATGTCATTGCCAGAGTGTTTAGGTTAAAAGTTAAAAAGCTTATGACTGTAATTACTAAAGGAAGGGTTTTTGGAGAAGTGCAATGCTTTATGTATTCCATTGAGTGGCAGAAGCGAGGACTCCCACATGCCCACATTTTGCTTTGGTTAAAAGATAAATTGCGACCTGACCAAATCGATAAAATTATAAGCGCTGAAATACCAGATCCTAACAATGACAAGGCACTTTATGATATTGTTATGAAAAACATGATCCATGGTCCATGCGGGGCTGAAAACCCTCAGTGCCAGTGCATGAAAGACCGTAAATGTACAAAAAAATTTCCTCGCAACCTACTGAAAGAGACTCTCCATAATGAGAACGGCTACCCGATGTATCGTAGAAGAGCACCAGAAGACGGAGGCCGGACGGCATCTGTTAAACTCCGAAATGGTAGTCAAGTTTCTGTCGACAATAGTTGGGTAGTACCATATTCGCCTGTCCTATTAAAAACTTTTAACGCCCATATAAATGTAGAAGCTTGCGGTTCCGTACGTGCAATCAAATACATCTGCAAATATATTAATAAAGGCAGCGATCAAGCTATTTTTAATTTCAGAAGCTCAGAGTCCTCAAACCCAGTAGACGAAGTACAAACGTTTCAGTCTGGTCGCTATGTCAGCAGCAACGAAGCTGTATGGCGCCTGTTAGGGTTTCCTTTGCATGAAAGGCATCCTACTGTTACGCACCTCAGTGTGCATCTAGAGAATGGTGAACGAATTTATTTTAATGAAAATAATTTTCACCAGCGAGTGACATCACCACCAAAAACCACTTTGACCGCCTTTTTTGACCTTTGCAGATCAGATGAATTTGCAAAAACACTTTTGTACGTTCAAGTACCTCGGTATTACACGTGGGATGCAGGTAGAAAATGTTGGAAACGCCGAATTCAAGGATCTGCTGTTCTGGATTGGCCTGGCGTTAAATCTGGGGATGCATTAGGACGGGTCTATACTGTCCACGTTAGCAACATTGAATGCTTTTGTTTGAGACTACTGCTACACCACGTGCGTGGGCCAACTTCGTTCAATGATCTCAAGAACTACAACGGTCAAACGTTTGTTACCTTCCGAGAAGCCTGTGAAACTAGAGGATTGTTAGAGAATGACAATCATTGGGACTCGACATTAGAAGAGGCTGCACAATGTAGATCAGCAGCTAAGGTGAGAGATCTTTTTGCCATTCTCATAGCGACGTGTGGTCTTTCAAATCCTCAGATATTATGGGAAAAGTACCAAAATGATATGTCTGACGATATTTTGCACAGACTACAACAAAATAATCCCAATATCACATATAATGATTTAGTATATAACGAGGCGCTAACTAAGATTGAAGACCAAGTGATGGCTATATCTGGGAAGACATTATCAGATTTTGGAATGAACCGGCCACAAAGAATCGGAGAAGTCAGTGGTGATTTAATAAGAGAACTGGACTACAATGTCTCTTCTTTACAGCAACAAATATCAGAGTCAGTTCCTCGATTAAACACGGAACAAAAATTAGTCTTTGATATTGTTGTGCAAAGAATCTATAATGGTGAGGGTGGATTGTTTTTCTTAGATGCGCCAGGAGGCACTGGAAAAACTTTTTTATTAAATTTACTTTTAGCCCAAATTCGCAAAGACAAAGGAATAGCTGTTGCTGTAGCTTCCTCTGGAATTGCAGCGACGCTGCTCGATGGTGGCCGCACGGCACATTCAGTACTTAAACTCCCATTAAATTTACATCATGAGGAAATTCCAGTGTGTAACATCACAAAAAACAGCGATCGTGGCCGAATGCTACAGCAATGCAAGCTGTTGGTGTGGGATGAGTGCACAATGTCGCATAAAAAAGCGATCGAGGCGCTCAATCGGACTCTGAAAGATATCAGAAGTAACCCGAGTTTAATGGGTGGGATGGTAGTGCTGCTTGCTGGTGATTTTCGACAGACACTACCTGTCATTACTAGAGGCACTCCAGCAGATGAGATAAATGCATGTTTGAAAGCGTCTACATTATGGGTGCATGTAAAAAAATTTTGTCTCACTAAAAACATGCGAGTACAACTACATAATGATACGCAATCGGGGCAATATGCAGCTGCTCTATTGAAAATCGGTGAAGGTCGAATGACTACGGACGCTAACGGCATGATTACATTAAATCAAGAATTTTGTAATGCTGTCCAAAACTTGGAAGATCTTAAAAACAACGTCTATCCCGGTTTAGAATATAACATGAGGAATAGAGAATGGCTGTGTGAAAGGGCAATATTAGCACCGACCAATGAAATCGTGGGAAAGATCAATGAAAGAATGATGTCACATGTGCAAGGCGATGTTGTCGAATATTTGTCAGTAGATATTGTCATGGACAGTGAACAGGTGACGTCTTATCCTACCGAGTTTCTAAACTCTTTAGAGCTGTCAGGAGTGCCGTCTCATAAGCTGAGACTGAAAGTTGGGGTTCCAGTTTTATTAATGAGAAATCTCGAAGCGCCGAGACTATGCAACGGGACTCGATTGCAAATTACGCAGCTAGGACGCAATATTATTAGAGCAATTATAATGACAGGTATAGCTAAAGATGAAGAAGTTTTGATTCCACGCATACCCATAATCCCTACAGATTTACCGTTTCAGTTTAAAAGAATACAGTTTCCCCTCAAACCAGCCTTTGCAATGACCATTAACAAAGCGCAAGGGCAAACACTTAAAGTAGCAGGTGTCCATTTAGAGAAAAACTGTTTTTCGCATGGCCAACTATACGTGGCCTGCTCGCGAGTGTCGAGTCCAAACAATCTCCACATTTTAACAAATGATAACAAAACAGCAAACGTTGTGTACAAAAATGTTTTAAATTAGGTCATTTAAAAATATTTTTGTACACAACGTGAGGCTGGCCCCTGTAAGAGTCTCTTAGACATAAGGGACCAGGATTGACAAAAACTAATTTCACGCGGGCGAAGCCGCGGGCGGAAGCTAGTTTAATATATTATTATAATTTTAACTCGTGCAGTAAATTTTTTAGAGGCGCTTTATTGTTGGCCTGGTAAAAATGTATTAGCTTTTAAGATATAGTTTGTATTAAACTGTGTAACATTTATTGAATAAAGATATTTTTAAAAGTAAAAGTAAGTCCACTTATGAGGACTGCACAGCGTGTGTGCGTGTTGACGGCGGCTTGTCCCCCTGGTTTGACGTCAATATCAGCGTCAGACAGGGTTGCGTGCTGTCCGCTCGACTGTTCATCCTATACCTGGACAGTTGTCTCCAGAGAGTGAGATCGATGGATGTAGTGATGCGAATGGGTGACCTAGTTGTGAGCTGCCTGCTTTACGCAGATGACGCCGTGCTTCTGGCCGAATTGCCGACGGACCTGCAAACACTAGTCACTACTATGAAAGATGATTGCATGATTAAAGGCTTGCAGTTGAATGCGACGAAAACGAAAGTTAAGGTGTTTGAAAGGGAAGAATCCAGAACAGATGCAAGGATAATGATTGATGATGTAGTGCTGGAACAGGTGAATGAAATTGTATATCTTGGATGCGCTTTTAGCAGGGATGGAAGGTACACCACGGATGTAGAAAGACGAGTGGCGATAGGAAATAGCGTAAATGGAGCGTTGGCCAGATTCCTGGGCGCAAAAAACGTCAGCAGAAAAGCCCAGCTAGCAATCCACAATGCAGTCCTGATCCCAACGCTAACTTATGGAAACGAGAGCTGGGTATGGCAGAGTGTGCATGAAAGTAGAATAAACGCGGTAGAAATGAGGGCACTGAGCAAAATCTGCGGAGTGACTCTCGCTGACCGCGTAGGAAGGTTTTAAGGAAGGAAGTTGGTTTGAAAGAGAGTGTCGGTGTAAAAGTAAGAAAGGGTATGGTTGTTTCGATGGTTCGGACATGTAGAAAGGATAGATGATGCAAGACTGACCGATCATTTGACACGATTGACCAGATATACAATGCAAAAGCGGATGGATGTAGGAGTCGAAGACGGCCAAGACACACATTACATGACCAAATAGAACGTGTTCTGGAGGAAAGTGATGTTAGGAGCCTCAAAAACCGACGCGCGTGCATGAAAAGAGTTATGAAAGTCAACGAAGCGAGTGAGTATCCATGTAATATTTAGTAATTTGGAAATCTATACTAATATTATAAAGAGGAAAGATTTGTTTGTTTGTTTGTTTGTAATGAATAGGCTCCGAAACTACTGGACCGATTTCAAAAATTCTTTCACCTTTGGAAAGCTACATTATCCCCGAGTAACATAGGCTATATTATATTTTAAAAAAAATTAGGGATCCCTACTAAAACTCCAATAATGTAACATAAGGTGTAAAAAAATGACCTGAAAAATTCCTTACGTCGCGTGCGCTGCGAAAACTATTGATGATAGAACAAAATCATTTACTACGACTTTGTAGAACTCATCATTATCTACAAAAAGTGTCGCGACAGCATTTGTCTAAATATTATAGTTATGTCACAGTAAGCAGTTTTTTATTCTAAAATATTAATTTATATATGCCGCCTCTTGAAAAGGCTCTTCATTTGTACCTTGATATTAATCCTCATCAAAATAAATTACTTTATATTCAAGACGGCTTTAATACCTTTTTATAACTTTTCATTCGGAAAAATAGGCTTTTGACACTATAGTCGATAGCGTGAATAATAACAAAGGAAAAATATTGTTCTTGCTGCATGAATGGGCCGGCTCGACCGGTGAAATACCACGACCTCTCAGAAGACCGACGTAAAGTGGCTCATGCCGCGTTTCGTTCGGTGAGAGAGGTACCCGGAGGCCCACCCCCCTTCCTCCCCCATCCTTTCCTATCCCCTATCCCTTAAAGGTCGGCAACGCAACAGTAACACTATATGTGTTGCTGATGTCCATGGGCGGCTTTAGTTGCTTACCATCAGGTGACACGCCTGCCCGTTTGCCCTCCTATCACATAAAAAAAAATCGCCAGGTGGCACTGGCAAGACTTTTCTTGCAAATTTGATACTAGCGATAGCAAATTTGATAAGAGAATCAGGGAAGATAGCGATTGCAGTTGCTTCGTCAGGAATTGCCGCAACTCTCTTAAAGGATGGAAAAACGGCTCATTCTACTTTTAAACTTCCACTATCCGTAAATCTTGAGCAACAATCGTTATGTTCAATCCGTAAAAACGGCCCTCTTGGTAAATTATTACAAGACGCCTCATTGATTATGTGGGATGAATGCACTATGAGTCACAGAGCGCATATAGAGGACGTGGACAGAACATTAAAAGACCTTAGAAACTCCTCTGCCCTCATGGGCGGGATTACTTTTGTATTTGCTGGAGATTTCCGACAGACTCTTCCTGTCATTAACAGAGGTACGCGAGCAGATATCATCAAATCATGCTTGATATCGTCTCCCTTATGGACTTCGATAGAAAATTTAAAATTACGGACGAATATGAAAGCTCATCTTCATGGAATCACAGATAGTAATTTCCCACAACAACTGCTAAAACTTGGAGAAGGAATTTTTCCCACTCCAAATTGAAGCAGTTGTGACATCCTGCTGGATGAGTCTGCAGGCTAAATAGTCCATAATTTAGAAAATTTAATAGATGCTGTATACCCTGACATCGAGAATTTGCACGAAAAGGACTTTCATTGGTTGTATTCAAGGGCAATAGTGTCATCCAGGAATGATACTGTCAACGAAATAAACAATCTCATTATTCAAAAAGTCTCCGGCCAAATAAAAATTACAAATCGATCGATACCGTGACTAATATTGAAGACGCAGTCCATTATCCACAGGAGTTTTTAAATTCACTAAACCCTTCTGGACTGCCACCACATGAATTGACGTTAAAAATTGGAATTCCAATAATGCTTTTAAGAAATTTAAGCCCTCCGAGCATGTGTAATGGGACGAGACTGCTTATTAAGGAATTGAAGGACAATTTAATTGTAGCGACCATTATCACTGGCCCAGCAGCTGGTCAAGTAGCTCATATACCGAGGATACCGATGATCCCAACTGATCTGCCAATCCCTTTTAAACGACTTCAGTTTCCGGTGAAATCATCTTTCGCGTTAACTATAAACAAGTCCCAGGGCCAAACCTTCGAATTATTAGGGATCGACCTACGAAAAGAATGTTTCACTCATGGCCAACTGTATGTTGGCCTATCACGTGTCGGAGCTCCTGAAAATCAATTTATTTTGCTGCCACAAAATAAAACTACTTCAAATATCGTTTACAGGAAAGCTCTGACTCACTAAAACTAATGGCTTTTGTTTTGTAAATAATATGATATATGTATAAAATTTAAAAATAAAAAAATACAAAAAAACACATTAATAAAAAATATGAATAAAAAAAAATCATAAAAAAAAATTCAAACTTCCTTTATAATTTTACTTTTTTTTTGAAACCCGATGCAAAAAAGGGTGTATGTGTGTGTGTGTATGTACCCGTGCAAAGCCGGGGCGGGCCGCTAGTATACAATAAAAGAGAACATATCAACCAAATGTCGGCTAGTAAAATTGTATTATTCATCGACTCCATCTAGTGAATATTTGAATAAATAAATAACTAAACTGTTTCAAAGGTATAGAAGGAATGCGGTCATTGATGGCGTTAAAAATAACATTATGGAAAAAGTATTCTTTAGTAGTTTTCGTTCCGGGCCAGAAGACCAAACTTAATATCGGGGCGTTGCAGATGAAAAAAAGTCGGTAATATGTAATTGAATGATTAATAAAATAATCGGTTATTAATCAATTAGTCATATAAAAATAATTACTAAATTTATTAGATTTTTTTACTTTTAGAAGTTGATTTTTAATCGATTATTTCAATTATCAATTATTTTTTCACATCCTTACTAATGTTCGTTAGTGATTATTTTTTTACACGCTCTTCATTATTGTTCGCTTGTTCTATCGGTCAGTATCATCCATCGGTGTCATGTTAGTGAAAGTGCTTTCGTTATTTCGTTATTTCGTAATTTTATAATGGCGGAGTATTCAAATGCTATGATATGATTATGTGTGTGGGTGCATCGGAGGGAATCCTTACTGCAGCGCGCGAACTTTATCGACAACGTAACATTGATGGAAGAGAGCTGGAGAATCAGCGAAGACTTCCTTCTTATGCATGCTTCAGGAGGCTGGTCAACCGTTTGCACTCAAACGGTTCTTTCCACAGTCTAAACTCTGAAGGACGATCGAGTGACCGTGCGGATGCTCGTGTGGAACAGAATATTTTGGATCACTTTGCTGAAGATCCAACTAGAAGTACTAGAAAAGCCTCTGTCGTATTAGGTGTGTCTAGAATGAAAGTATGGAGAACTTTAAAAAAAGATAGTCAGCATCCTTACCATTACCAACGCACACAACAGCTGACAGAAGCAGATTTTTTATTGAGACTGCGATTCTGTGAGTGGTATCGTAGTCAGGTTACTGCTGACCATATGTTTGCGTCTCGGGTTCTATGGTCTGATGAGGCTACCTTTACTCGTTTTGGACTATCCAATAGCCACAACGAGCACTACTGGTCCCATGAAAATCCACAAGCTTTTTGTCAAAGCCATTTTCAGCACAGGTGAAAAATTAATGTGTGGGCCGGTATCATCGTTGACAAATTGATAGGCCCTGTATTTTTGCCGGACCGGTTGAACGGTGAAATCTACTTGGAAATGTTGAGGACCACCTTGGAGGAAGAACTTGAAGGCCTTCCTTTGTTAGTTTACCGCGACATGATTTTCCAGCAAGACGGCGCGCCAGCGCATTACACTCGTTCTGTACGCGAATATCTGGACGATCGCTTTCATGCGTGGATTGGACGTTCTGGAACTGTTCCATGGCCACCACGGTTGCCCGATTTAACGCCAATGGACTTTTTTTTGTGGGGATATTTGAAAAGTGTGGTGTATGCTACGCAATGTGAAACTGTGAATGATATGCGCCAAAAAATTGTGGAAGCTTGTGGTACTCTAACACCGGAGTATCTGAGCCGCGCCACACAATCTGTATCGCGGCGTGTAAACCTATGTGTTACGAGAGGAGGACAGCACATTGAACCTTTTTTGTAGTCACACTGAGAAATGGTAAGTGTTCACCAAAAATCTTAAACGAAAAATCTGGTTAGATATGTAATAAACTGTGAATGAATTTTATTTAATCAGAATGAAATACAAAATTTTTATTTTATATCTCACCATAACTTAGCAATATCGGCTCTACTACTACAGAATAAGGTCTAAATTTTTATATCCGTGTTGTAGGTACACAAGAAATCGTACCATATGTTACGATTTCTTGTGTATGTGTGTATGTGATATCAATGAAAGTCTTTATAGTAGGGTGACCATGTCAAATATTATTATTTGCGGACTCAGTAGGAATTATTAATTTTTTTTCAGATCTAAAATTTCGACTTATCACATTTTAAATATAGCCATCCGTAGGCAATTCCAACCTGTATCCACTCAACGCGGCTTGATATACCCAATGTGGGACACGCTGTATATATGTGGGAAGTTTCTGAACGTTTGAATGAAAGGTGAATGCAAGTATGAGTGAAAGATATGAGGATGCAGGGAGTGAATGAAAAGATTAGAGTCGCACGGAGAATCTGAGAGTGGAAGGACGTTATATGTAATACGAGCCACAAGAAAATAAAGAATACGAAAATACAAGAACTTTTAATTTCTACGACGAATCATCGAACAAACCCCTACAAATTCTCGTCCGGGATCTACGTAATATATACGGGATTTACGCGGATACAAAGGTGAAAACATTTTTACGAGGTACACGAAGATAGCAAATTTAAGATGGCTGAAAGCAAAATCGACGAAGGCAGGTACAACCCGTTATTGAACATTATTGATGGCCTACCGAAGTTCACGGGAGATGACACAACATATTCTTCTGCTAAGTGGACGCAAGATTTAGAAGACAATGCGGAAATTTTCGGATGGAGTCAACAACAAAAATTAATAATCGCACGGCGTTGCTTGTCTGGAACGGCGGAACTATGGCTGAAGACTGAGAAAACTTTTAAAACGTACGACGAACTCAAGACGGCTTTAACGAAGGAATTCCCGGAGATAATTAACAGTAAGCAGATGCATGAAATTATGAGTAGAAGAAAGAAGCAATCAAATGAATCGTATTACCAGTATATGCTCGTTATGAAAGAACTCGGAAAAAGAGCGAAATTTCCAGATTATGTGGCGATTCAATACATCATTGATGGTATTTCCGATTATGAACCTAACAAGCTGATACTCTACGGCGTCACAACGTATTCAGCATTTAAGGAAAAGCTTTTTCAATATGAAACATTTAAAAATAAATCGAAACGCGCAGATCCACCGAAACGACTACCCACATTAAAAATAAAAGAAACGGACAATCATGATTTTCGTGAGGCCAGTTTTCGAGATGTTCGCTGTTTTAAATGTGGTGATAAAGGGCATTTATCCAATTCTTGCTCTAAAGGAGTGAAATGTTTTAAATGTAACGAGTTTGGGCATATCGGCAGAAATTGTGAGAAACCGTTCATATTAAAAGAAGGTACCAACGCTAACGCTAATCATCGGGGAAGATCGGCTATGTTCGTTAAAATCGTTAAACATTCGAAGGAGGCGGAAGCTTGCGAGATCAACTCGAGTGAAGTAAGCAACAATTTGAAGATGCGCGCGAGTGAAGGACTGAATTACCGACAATGCGGGCCAATCACGTCGCTTTCTGTGGATGATGACAGCAATGGCGGCACTAAAGACATTAACGATGTTGTATTGAATGTAAGCGAAGTAAACTTTAAATTTAATAAAAGTGTGAAACAAGTAAAAATGAATGATTGTGTAGTAGAAGCTTTAATAGATACTGGCAGTGATTTTAATCTAATTACTTATGAGTTATTTTGTAAGTTGAATTGTATTTACAAACCCGAAAGAATGTTGTTAACGGGTTTAGGATCTTGCAAAGTATATTCGATTGGTAAGTTCGACATTGAAATAATTGTTGATGGTCATAGTTACATAATAGCCTTGCATGTAGTAAATTCAAACGTCATACCATATCATGTGATATTGGGTCAACCATTTTTATATAATACTATCACTATTATAGAGGGAGGCAAAGTTGAAGTAAGGCCACAGTGTTATGATAGTTCATATTTACGATGCATTAATAGTATTGATTACAGTAAGGAGAACAACCAATTACTACAAGCCATCATAGATGACTACAAACCATTAAAGACCAAAGAAGCACCTATAAAGTTGAAGATTGTTCTAAGAGATGACATTCCAGTTTCACAACGACCTCGCAGATTGGCATTAACCGAAGGGCACGTAGTGAAGTTGCAAGTAGATGAGTGGTTATCAAAGGGTATTATCCGACCGAGTAACTCTGAGTATGCTAGCCCCTTAGTACTAGTTAAGAAGAAAGATGGAACTACAAGAGTGTGTGTAGACTATAGAAAGATAAACCAAAAGAAGGTTAAAGATGAATACCCACTACCAATAATTGAGGACCACATTGATAAACTATGTAAAGCACAAGTGTTTAGCACGATTGATTTGAAGAATGGATTTTTTCATTTACCTATTGATGAAGGGTCAATAAAATACACAGCATTTGTTACCAGTAACCCAGAAGGCCAATATGAATTTCTAAGGGCACCTTTTGGACTCTCTATCTGTCCAAAGTATTTTACCCGATATATTAACATAATATTTTCAGATTTTATAAGGAGTGGAGTTATTTTAATATTCATCGACGACATAATTATACTTGCTAAGGATGAAAATGAAGCCATATGTAGACTTCAAGAGGTCTTAAGAGTCGCGGCTGAATATGGACTCGAAATTAATTGGAAAAAGTGTCAGTTATTTCAAAGATCAGTTGAATATTTGGGATATAATGTTTCCAATGGGACAGTGAAACCTTCTGTAGAAAAGACTAAAGCTGTTATGAATTTTCCTGTACCTAGAAGTTTAAAACAAGTTCATAGTTTTATAGGACTAACCTCCTACTTTAGAAAATTTATAGAAAATTATGCACTGATTGCAAAACCTTTGACAGACTTAATAAGAAGTGGTGAATTTTGTTTTGAAGAAATACATAGAAAGGCTTTTCAAACTTTAAAGTCTAAATTGTGTAGTGAACCTGTGTTAAGAATATTTGATATACAACTGCAGACAGAATTACATACTGATGCCTCCAAACATGGTTATGCAGCTATATTGTTACAAAAAGACCCCCAAGATGGTTTACTACATCCAGTTCACTATATGAGTAGAAAAACCACTGAAGTCCAGCAGAAGTATAGTAGTTATGAGTTGGAAGCACTGGCAGTTATTGAAGCGGTGAAAAAATTCAGAAGATACCTGATTGGGATTAATTTCAAGATAGTCACAGATTGTGAAGCCTTCCAGAAGACATTGAACAAAAAAGATGTCTCTGCAAAAGTAGCTAGATGGATATTATTTTTACAGGACTTTCATTATGTCATTGAACATAGAACTGGTGACAAGATGAAGCACGTTGATACCCTGAGTAGATATTTCTGTTTTGTAGACCTAGAGTTACATGCCAGAGTAAAGAAAGCACAAGAGGAAGATGTTACGTGTACGTTAAGCACAGTTAAAAGCTATAAAAGAAATCCTTAGTGAAAAAACTTATGATGATTATTTGCTAGAGAATGGAGTTATCTATAGAGGCTTATTGAAAAAGTTGGTGATTCCTCAGGTGATGGATATGGAAATAATTAAAAGAGCACATGGCATAGGACATTTCGGGAGAAAGAAAATAAAAGATATCATCGAAAAAGACTATTATATTTCAAATTTGGATAGCAAAATTGATAAGGTTGTCTCTACATGTGTACCATGTATATTATCCAGTAGGAAGTTAGGAAAAAGAGAAGGCTTTTACACCCACTTGACAAAGGAGAAGTACCTTTAGACACATTGCATTGTGATCATCTAGGACCTTTAGATGCTACCAAGAAAATGTACAATTACATCCTCACGGTTATTGACGGATATACAAAGTTTGTATGGATCTATCCAGTCAAGACTCTTACATCTAAGGAGACTATTGAGAAGCTTAAATTACACCAGAAAGACTTTGGCAACCCACGGAGGATAGTTACAGACCGTGGAACAGCTTTCACAAGTGGAGAGTTTAAACTATATTGCCAAGATGAAGGGATTGAACATGTTACCATTACAGCTGGAATACCACGTGGAAATGGTCAGGTAGAAAGGATGAACTCTATAATAATTTCTACTTTGACTAAGATGTGTTTAGAAGAACCTAGTCATTGGTATAAGTTTGTCAGCAAACTACAAAGAGTCTTAAACAACACCTATCAGCGCTCGATTAACACCACCCCTTTTGAATTATTAACTGGAGTTAGATTAAAACTTAAAGAAGATATGGAAATATTAGAATATTTAGATGATGAAAACAGGTTACAATTTATGAAGCAAAGAGATGAAGCAAGGCAAGCAGCTAAAGCACACATTTTAAAGATTCAAGAGGAAAATAGGAAAACTTATAATAGAAAGAGGAAAGAAGGAGATGTATATAAAGAAGGCGACCTAGTGGCGGTTCAGAGGACACAATTTGGGAATGCTTTGAAATTGAAACAGAAATTTTATGGACCATACAAGATTACTAAGGTGCTAGGAAACAACCGTTATGAAGTGGAGAAGATAGATAGAGGTAAGGAAGGACCTATAAGAACTACTTCTGGTTTGGATTATATGAAAAGATGGCTTTGATTCAACTTTAAATGGTTTAACTCTTTTGAATTTATTTGTATGACGTTTGAGTTTTTTGTGTAAGTCATGATTATAATCATGCTAACTATACTTACTGTTAACCCTTTTGTTTAGTTTATAACAGTTTTCATTAATGAAATAAGGGAAACAAAATTTATTTTTGCTGTATTGTAAGATTAGTTCAGAAATGACTAATTAGAATATTTAAGATAAAATATCATTTATTGTAACATCTGTATGATGCAGTCTGAGGTCAGACTGATACCAGGATGGCCGAGTTGTGGGAAGTTTCTGAACGTTTGAATGAAAGGTGAATGCAAGTATGAGTGAAAGATATGAGGATGCAGGGAGTGAATGAAAGGATTAGAGTCGCACGGAGAATCTGAGAGTGGAAGGACGTTATATGTAATACGAGCCACAAGAAAATAAAGAATACGAAAATACAAGAACTTTTAATTTCTACGACGAATCATCGAACAAACCCCTACATGTATATATTATATAATGCTATATTTAAAATTAAAATGAATGTTTTTATTAATCCGAATAATTCACAGGACGTCTTTATTTCATTTATTGTAGCTATGATGTGTTTGTATACAATTATATCTATCTATATATATAGAAGAAAGTCGTGTTAGTTACACTATTTATAGCTCAAGAAAGGAGGTACCAATTTGGCTGAAAATTGGTGGGGAGGTAGTTTAGAGGCAGAAAACAGACATAGGTGTATAAGGAAAAATGGCGAGTGAAATACTAAAAAATACAAATTAATTTTCCCATACAAACGATTAGTGAATCGATTCGAATTGCCTTGTGTGTCAGTGTAGTACTTTGCCACACAAGGCAATTTGACCAATAAAAGTTAAAAAGCCACAATTTTCTTTAATAATGAATATTTATGAAGCTATTTTACACTAATGTATGTCATAAAACGTTTTGAGGCTCCCCCGTACTGTACGACGAGTACGTGCAAAGTGGTGAAGTGCCAATCTACGAAATGCCAATAAATATAAAATATCATTATTTCATAATATCTTCAAACTTTTTAACAACTCAATGCGTAGGCAATTTATCATTTCATACTCTAAATCATACTAGAGGACCAGGAACCAAAAAAAATATATACTCGACTTTTAAAAATATGAAGGAGTAAATAAAAATCAACATAAAAATTAAAGAAATGTTTTTTACCACTGAAATGGTTAAAACAATATCATGTATCTCATGTGATGTGTAGCGTGTATTGTTTTAAGTTGTTCCTACAACCGCTAAGCCCAATGAGTTTTTACTGAACCCGACCCTTGTTTTGATAAATGGAAGCGTCTTAAATGTAACACTCAGGGATTGGGGAGGCAGAGGAGAGGGTAAACAAAAGTGAAGCCGGAGTGTTGAGGGTATCGCTTATAGCGCCCGGAGTGACTCGGACCGACGTCGAGGACTCTATTCATTGCGACACCCTTTAGAGCGTGGCTCCTGTTCCACCTCGATCATTTCACAATAAAAGTTCATGGCTACTTGCCAATTCGCCACACTGGAATATAAATGAGTACCTTATTAACTAGAATAAAGGATGTTTGTATTCGCACGATATTACTTTTTATTGGTTATATACTGTGTTGAATTTAAGGTATAAGAAGTTATGTACTCACAGTAAGTATGTCTGACGAAGTCTTGCTTTAAAATTGCACAGAAAAATACGGATCGTAGATATTTCTGATATTCTTTAAATTCAAAATATTAATTTAATATAATTTAATTCAAAATATTAATATACAATAATTATGTATCAGAGGCTCAATCCCTTTCCCCCTCCACTTCCCATCCCCCTCCCGACCCCGTCCATATCTTATTGTAAGGGCCGTCAACATAACTGTTACACAATAATTATGTATCAGAGGCTCAATTGAGCCTCCGGATACCTCTCTCACCAAGTAAAATGCGGCAAAAGCCACTTTACATACAACCATATTATGAGCGGTCGTGGTATTTCACCGGTCGAGCCGGTCCATTCATGCAGCGAATTGCGTGACTCTACCACTTTATATTACCCAGTGTTTAAAGTACCTACTAATTAGTTACGTTTTAATACTCTCGAGAGCAATGAATCCGGGTCACTTAAAGAATGTTAAAAATCTCGGAAACTAAAAATGATAGGTTAATGCAATAAATTGTATTTAATAGACAATGTAATACTCCTTAAATGAAAGTAAAAAAAATATGAGTCACCATACATTTTATTAACACAAAATTACATAAAGAAAAAATCTGCTGATCTCTCCTTAAAACAAAAATAGGAAACATGAAATTTTTGAACTTTATTACGATTTTCTTGAATTTTAATACTTCGTATTGCCTCCTCGTGCTTCCATTACTGCGTTTACGCGGTTTGGCATGCTGTACACCAAGTTCCTTATACGATTTTGGGGAATATTCTCCCATTCCTCTATGAGAGCAATTTTGAGCTCACGAAGCGTGATTGGGGGAGGGTTTCGTTGTTTTACGCATCTGCCTAGCTCGTCCCAAGCATGCTCGATCGGGTTGATATCCGGGCTGCGCGCTGGCCACTCCATACGAGTAATGTTCATCTCTTGAAGGTAGTGTCATTCACAATCCTACCTGTATGAGGTCGGGCATTGTCATGCATAAATATAGCATCCTCACCTAAATTGACCATAAATGGACCAACGTGATCATTGAGGATTTCTTCCACATATCTTACGCTAGTTAAAGAGCCGTTTTCTATGATCACCAGCTCTGTGCGACTTTCAGAAGAAATTCCGGCCCACACAAGTACAGACCCACCACCGTAGGCTACTTTTTCCTCGATGCATGCTTGCTTGAATCTTTCCCCTGGTCTTCGATACACTCTGTGTCTTCCATCGTGCTTGTAGAGCATAAATTTTGATTCGTCGGAGAACATAACTTTTGACCAATCTTCAATACTCCAATTTACGTGGCTCTGGGCATATCTTAGTCTTGAAATACGATGCCCACGCTCCAGTTTAGGGCCGTTTGCAGGTCTAAGGGGTTTTAAGTTAGATTCAGCAAGCCGACGTCTTACTGTCCATGCACTTGGGTTACTTCCTCCGAGGCGTCGAAACTGATTGGTGAGTTCAGTTCCTGTGAGAAAGCGATTTCGAAGCATGGTGTTCACCAAGTATCGGTCTTCTCGTGCTGTGGTATACCTGGTTCTGCCCGTTCCTGGTCTGCGTAGGTTAGTAGCCTACGCCACCACCGTAGGCTACTTTTTCCTCGATGCATGCTTGCTTGAATCTTTCCCCTGGTCTTCGATACACTCTGTGTCTTCCATCGTGCTTGTAGAGCATAAATTTTGATTCGTCGGAGAACATAACTTTTGACCAATCTTCAATACTCCAATTTACGTGGCTCTGGGCATATCTTAGTCTTGAAATACGATGCCCACGCTCCAGTTTAGGGCCGTTTGCAGGTCTAAGGGGTTTTAAGTTAGATTCAGCAAGCCGACGTCTTACTGTCCATGCACTTGGGTTACTTCCTCCGAGGCGTCGAAACTGATTGGTGAGTTCAGTTCCTGTGAGAAAGCGATTTCGAAGCATGGTGTTCACCAAGTATCGGTCTTCTCGTGCTGTGGTATACCTGGTTCTGCCCGTTCCTGGTCTGCGTAGGTTAGAACCAGTTTCTTCGTAACGTCGGAGAACTCTTTGTACTGTTGACAGCGACACACCAACAGTCCTGGCTGTATCGCGCTGACTCCGGCCGGTTTCCAGCATTGTAAGTATTCTCGTGCATTCTTCAGGCGTAAGCGACATAATTTCAGCTTGAATAATGAATATAGAGCACTATCAACATGGTTTATGTACCCACATAAATGACAGATTACAAACAAAAGCAAAACCAAATGCTGTAATTTCGTAGTTCCATCTTCGAAAGTGGCCCTTTTTCAAATTTGATTTTTTTATGATATAACTTTACAATAACTAAGAAGTTTTAATACCTTCATTTAAGGAGTATTACATTGTCTATTAAATACAATTTATTGCATTAACCTAGCATTTTTAGTTTCCGAGATTTTTAGGATTCTTTAAGTGACCCGGATTCATTGCTCTCGAGTGTATTTATGTTCGTTTTTACTTTATTGGAATATTTTAGTGAATATTTTACAAACATGAATAAGGTTTTCTACGGAACTGTGCCGTTTTAATATAAATTGTGACCCGCATTTGATATTCAGGCGTTATCTCGATTTAATACAATTTGGACGCTCGCCAAAGGAAAATTGTTGGTTCGATATCATAGCAAAGCACCGTCTGATGAGAGATTAGATGGAAACTTGATTACTCAATTATATTACAGCCGACTGAGGGATTTTGAGCCAACGAGAACAGTACCAAATATCCCACAAGCGTATCAGATATCTGTTCTTGTTCCTAGCAAATAACCCTTGTATACAGATGGTCACTGGACTTCGATTTGACATGTTTCTTCGTCAATTCGCAACTCTTGGGTGGTTACCGACAAACTCCTTTATTTATTGGAGTATTCATTGACTGATTAGTTTGAAAACTATAAACACTTCTGAAAATGGGGCGGCGATTCTATTTTTGTATATAGGAGTAAGTTTTATATATTTTTTTATTAAGTCCTTGTTTTTTTATGAAAAATGATAGCAAAGATGTAGAATGTAAAAAAGCTCCGTAATTTATTTGAGAATATAATAAAGCCTAAAACCTTTCTCTATAAGTGGACTATCTGAAAAAATTATTAAACAAACACACTCTTCCGCTTTATAATATAAGTATTAGATATTTAAGCTTGTATTAAGTAGGAATAAAAACAAATTTCCATTTGCAGACATTATGTAGATACGTTTTATATTTGTTCATTGGGCCTGAATAAATTAGATACGTTTTTTACAAAAGCTTCAATATAATTTTTCTTTCAGTTACAGGCAATGACAAAATATAAATGAACCAGAAAAATAAAGGAATCTGTATTTAACGTTTGTTACTAAGAATAGCTATTGAATGAGTTTTTCTTTTGCAGAACGGAAATATAGTAAGTGAAATTTTAATTTCATTACCTATGTTTTTTTCAAATGCTAAGACTATTTAGATTCCTCGAGTATCTTACAAATATTACAAGTACTACTTATATCGGTGAGGTGAACCAAGTATCCGCTAACCCATAGGATAATACTCCAAGTGTACAGTTAATATTGCTCACAACATGGGAACGAGCCCTGATAGCATGTTCATAGTGAAGTCTTCTTCAAATTCACTACAATTACTTTGTGTCATTAGAATACATACTCGCGCTCCACGCTCCGCTGAATATGGAATTGCAAGTATTTAACGACTGTATAGAACTTATAATTATACGTTATTATAATATAATGTTCATCATAATTATAATGTTTGATATTCTCTATGTCTGTATTTTTATAGTGGTAGAGCTACACAGTTTACTAAATGAATGGGTGTCCTGAACAGGTGAAATGCTGTAAAGCTCAATTTAGATTCAGAATTTATTGACATTTATTTATTCGTTTTGATTGGCCTGTTGACACAACTACATATTGCCTATTATATTTACAATAGGCAATATGTAGTTATATGTAATAACCTATCTAATAATTCTTAATAGTATCAGTGTTTGATAATTATCCCTTTCTTATCCACCGCAGACATTTTTTCTCGTATCTACAAAATTTGTCCACGTCGTAGCGTATCTACGAGGAATATCGTAGCTAATCTTAAAGAAATAATTTTTCCAAGTGACGTTTATGAGTGTAGAAGAGTTATGATAATGGTCTTTCTATTGTGTTCAATATATTATGAACCTTGCAATAAAAAGAAAGGATATACCATCAGTTAACACGTATCTTCACACGTCTTAGAAGTAATAGTCGTCTCGATAGCATTAGCAGATAGTTTAGCACTCCAACTATTAATCAAGTGATGCCGAGTTTGAATCCGTGTAATCAGTGGCCATAAGTTCCTTCACTCATTCCTTGTCAAACAGATACTAGATTAGATTAATTTTAAGGAAATTATTATCTGAGTATCGCACATGAAACTCGTTATTAATAACAGGAGCAGATTAACCACTGAGTACGTGTATGAACCACTGTGGGTTATATTAACTCGATCCAGAGTACAGTTAATTTGACCGCGATATCAAGTTTAATCTCCCGACGCCGCTTCGGATTTAATTAAAATCTCATGAAGTAATTATAATTCCAAAATTAAGAATTATTGAAGTGTAAAAAATATCAAAAGTTGATAACGATGATTACCTTTTAAAGCATTGGAAACAGTTATTGATGTTGGTATTGAGAAATATTTCTGTGACATCAAATTGACATTAAAATTTCAACAATAAACTTTCCATTCGGAAGTTGTAAAGTACTGTACCTTGGCTATTACATTATTAGTTTTTCTAGAAATTATTTTCATTTTTTGGACCTTAGATTTACCTAATAATATATATAATAGTAAGCTATTCTTCTCTTTATGATTCATCTTTAAATTCACAACAAAAATACATTTGAAATGAAGTAGGCTCAGTAATCGGATCGCCTTCGCAACCTTCAGACAAATACGGGACTCTTGAGATGATTTTATTAGAAATAAGAAACCTTTTCATGTAAAAGAATTTCTGTCCAATCGTGTTTTATTTCCCAGCGTCCTATAATTCGTAAAACTTGCTTTTTATTTAAGGGGCTGATAGTAAAATATTATATTATATTTTTTTACTTCTTCTTAGTGGACACACAGAAAAATCGTGATGCAATAACAAAAATACCTGGCACAAACAACTTTTAAATAAGCACTCACACGACAACAACCCACACATAAAAATACATACACATACATATAAATGCAAGTAAACTTTCTCGTTCCGTTCTATCAGATTCCAAACAATCAAACACGAGCCCTTCTCAAAATTAAGTTATAAATATGAATTTGATCCTCTTAAATGTTGGCTCCGGGTCAGCAAGTAAGTTATAGTAACAAAGTGGCTATCACGGAATCGGTAAGTGAATTCAGCTTTCCCAATATTCTACACTTCATCTACTTCCAGGGGCCAATGATTATGTTCATACCGCTACTCATGGCTGATCACAAATCTATACATTCGCGTTTGTTTAGCAAAGCCGTCTGCGCTTCGCAACTTAATCTTCTGTATTAGGACGGATTAGCTTAGATTATAGAATCGATTAACTTTCATCATGTATTATTGCTTAAGATTGCTATTACCGAAGCTATTTTGTTTTACTAATGTTGTATCAGGATACGTAATATACGGAAAGTTTTATCTAATTGACAAAAGTCTTGTTTGAAAATTAAAGTCCTTTTTAATGGAATAGGAACTAACAGTGGTAGAGCCAAGCAGTTCGCTGCATGAATGGGCCGGCTCGACCGGTGAAATACCACGACCTCTCAGAATACCGACGTAAAGTGGCTCATGCCGCGTTTCGTTTGGTGAGAGAGGTACCCGGAGGCCCACCCCCCTACCTCATCCTTCCCTATCCCCTATGCCTTAAAGGTCGGCAATGCAACAGTAACACTAAATGTGTTGCTGGTGTCCATGGGCAGCGTTGGTTGCTTACCATCAGGTGACACGCCAGCTCGTTTGCCCTCCTGTTCCATAAAAAAAGGAAGGCAAACGAGCAGGCGTGTCACGTGATGGTAAGTGACCAGCGCTGCCCATGGACACCAGCAACACATTTAGTGTTACTGTTCCGTTGGTATTATTCTGTTTTCATTTGTGTGACCATGATTTAGGTTTGATTAAGTTTATAACAGGATTCAATCTAGGTGGTGAAAATTTTTAATAAATGAGTTTAGACCCCGTGTACTTAAGAAAAAGTGTTAGGTCCAAATTCTGAATGTAGTCACAGCTTTTCTGTCTTTGAGTGCCGGAAGAGGTAAGAAAGAGAATTAAAATAATATTAGTACCATATCGGGCACTATCAACCATCGAATCTAAATCGACTTATAAAAAAAATCATCACATAATTGTAAAGCTTTATTTATAATATTTAAAGAGTTCACAAAAAAGTTATCACCACTTTTTGGTCACAGATTAAGCATCTGATTATTTATCATATTACTTACTGTGTATCTAACGTACGTATATTATCTAACGTACGATATTGTGGGCCACACCAGAGCTGCGAAACGATTCCTACAGGAGCTGAACAAGAACCTGACTGCACTTACTAGCCATATTTATTGGCAAATCTACATCGAGCTGGATCCGTGCCAGGTGTTGTTACACACAGCTCGCACAACCGTTCAAGTGCTAGATAAAATTCTAAGTGTTGCTAACAGCTATATATTTTTTACCTTTTTGTTCTATTTCTACTGTAATAATTTATTTGCTAAGATATATTATGTTAGGCACACAACAGCACGAATTCGGAAAAGCAGAAACAAATACAGGTACAACATTCTTTGGTTTTTATAGCTTCAGGCAATAGATGAGACCGTCACCGTGAAGAAGGGAGTTTTTTTATAAATCACCTAACGGCAAGGAAAAAATTTCAGAGCAACTATAAATCGTAGTGTTAAAAGTCATACATCTTTCTTATTAAGTTTTTTAAATGACCTGAATTATTCAGATCATTTAAACATAATAACTACATAAGTAAACAAAAATAAACCAAGATTCAAAAAACACTGTTTTTAAGACAATGAAATTATTTTTATGACCCAAGTTTGGAAAACTGGATTTTCTACTCCGTTAACACAGTGCGTGGGTATTATAATTAAAATATAATATATTCACGATAATACTTTTATCGGAGAAGGAACAAAAACAAGTGAAATTTTCTCTTATCTAATATTATATATATTTAAAAATTATGGCATAAGTGAGAGTAAGTATGGTGAAGTTCCCACGAGAGCGAACTTATATCAAGTTAACCTCGCTAGTAATGAACTCAAGGGAAGTAGCGGCTAATGCGCGGTACTATCTACTAATAACTTTTGATATATCCATCTTGATTATTAAAGTCATATATACTACTCGGAGAATCTTATGTGTATTATAGCTAATAAAATAGTGAAAAAAGACTAAAAACATGTTGACAAAAAATAAATAATAATAGCGCATGGCTCAAAGTATTGCGCCAACATACGCCTGATGGTAACCGAATATAAAATAACAACTAAATGACTACAAGATTTGATCTAATGTTACAGCGCTGAAATAAGCTTTCAAGTATCTACGAGAATTTTGAAGCTTAATAGATAGGATATAAAAAACTGTAGATTAAAAATAATATATTCTAATTCAAACATGATCCAAAAGCTGTATTTGAATAGAATATTTACATACGCAGAGCCCAATTGTACAACTGCAGGGGTTTAATCAAATGAGACAGCAGTAAGCTGGATATTGTTACATCTCTGAAGGTCCATTGTACGTCTTATGTCTTTTTCTGTGTATGTTCTTATGTACGTTCATTACAACTGTTAGTAATTTTGACTTATGGCTATTTTTTTTTTTATTTTTTTTTATTTATTAATTAATTTTAGAGCTAATTAATTTTTTAATGGTAGTCCATATCATTTCGAACCACCAGTCTAATTCACTGTCTTAGCAAAGTGTTTAAAAAAACGACGAGTACATACCTATCTTCACGCCAAATCCCTTGCGGGCTAGGCGGAAAGAACGGAGCGCCATAGGGCACGATTCTTACACACCTCACTCGCTTCGTTGACTTTCATAACACTTTTCATGGACGCGCGTCGATTTTTGAGGCTTCTAACTTGACTTTCCCCCACAACACTTTCTATTTAGCCATGGAGTGTGTGTCTTGGCCGTCTTTGACTCCTACATCCATCCCCTTTTGCATTGTATATCTGCTTAGTCAATCTTGCATCATTCATCCTTTCTCCATGTTTGAACCATCGGAACATGCCCTTTCTTACTTTTACACCGACACTCTCTTTCAATCTGACTTCCTTTCTTACAACCTTGTTTTGACGCGGTTCGCGCGGGTGACTCCGCAGATTTTGCGCAGTGTCCTCATTTCGATCGCGTTTATCCTACTTTCATGCACACTCTGCCATACCCAACTCTCCATTCTATAAGTTAGCATTGGGATCAGTATTGCATTGTGGATTGCTAGCTGGGCTTTTCTGCTAATATTTTTTGGGCCCAGGAATCTGCCCAACGCTCCATTTACGCTATTTCCTATCGCCACTCGTCTTTTTATATCCGCAGTATTCCATCCATCCCTAAAAGAGACGGCGAGTGTCTAGAAATTTCTGATTAATGAACAATTTGGGATTCATTAGGGTTCTCTACGATCCAGCAATGAATTAGTGTTGCAGAACACCAGTTCTGCAACACTTGAGATTTACACTGTAAAATACCAATTTTACAATGTAAATCTCAAGCAATCAACAGGGATACTCCTCTTAGTTATTTGACACAGTATGACAACAAGCTCTCATCCATAAGTGGGGACTGTTAGAAATATCCATTTCCTTGATAAACATTATAAAATCTTGATTAGCAGATAGTCGAGAACATCGATCCGATCCCTGTGGGTTCTTTCTCTTACTTGAGAATGATTGGCCAGATATCCACGGCGATATTTTTATACATCTACACTCGACTTGCAGCTTTATCTAAAAAAGCTTTTATTACTTTTTAATCATAAACACTTCCTTAAAATACTCCGCTAAAGCATATATAAATAATTATTTACTATACCAAATTAAAAATTTATTTTCCAGCCATGTAACTGCTTAAAATATTGATTTAAATTTATTAATAAGTTGTTTACTTTTCAATATGTATTGTTATTGTCGTGCTGGGATTACACATATACTCTTCTGTACATGTACTTATTATTATATATAGTAGCTATTAAAAACACAGAAAACAAATAATTATTTTACATTTAATAAAATTAGTGAAACTATTTAAGACTTGATCTCACAAAAAACTAAAGTAAACAAAAATAATGTAATCTATTTTTAAGCTAAATGAAACTCGACAAAAATACTTTTTGTGCGACGAACTTTTATTTTTCTATTTTGACGTTGATGTATTGAAATTGCTAGTTTCCATAATGTGGGCGCATTGTTTTGTTCACGATGACTTCATAATTTATAATCATCAAAAAATGTTAAAGGTAGATGTCACAAAGGCGAAGTATTTGAGATAACGGAGGAGGAATAATATACGGTGTTTTTATTACAGAAGCAGACGTAATTTTTTTTTTATGTGTATACATATCCTGCAAAACCTACATGTACAGGTTATAGTGTTATATTCAGAAGCATAACCTAAATTATATCGACTATTTAAGAGCAACAGTATGATTTAATAGATCTTCAGTTTTCTTACATAGAAATAAACACACGGGAACAAGAATTTGAAGCTCAGTAAAGTAAAATAGCAATAGTTACAGATATAACTGAGAATAAAACATAACATTTCTTGAACATTTTTCTTTCAGAAAAGAATGAACATCGTCGCAATATTCAATGATACGAGTATTCTTCATTGAATAGCTACGACGTAGCGCGTAGCAGAGCTACGAGAAGCGCCGTAGCTCGTCCGTATAAAATGAATTTCAGATGACACAGTTGCAAGACCTTTAGCAAGATTTCTATTTTAAACAATGTGAAGACAGAGCTATTTATTTACTGCACTAGAGGAATCCTTTTTATCCTTAGTTTTACTTCCATAACTAAAACATTTTTTTTGCCAATTCACACGTAAACACACAAATCATATTTACTTATTTTTATGCAGTTGAGTAGTTGAACAATTTCGATATTTTATATTAATTTGTATGTTATTCGTTATATAGGAAGGATTATTTATATCTTGACAAATGATCAACTTACTCATAACTTAAAAAGAAAACAAAAACTAATATACTTATCAAAATAAACTAAGTACTTAGTGATTGTGTTAAGACTGTTAGTTGGGTATAAAATATATGTTCAAAGAATATATTCATTCTAGATAGTTACACGATAATATCCTTATTAGCAAAGGTATTCTCGACTTTTGTTTTAGAAGGTACATCTAAAACAACAAGCGACAAACTTGAATATCTCTTTTGGCTGGAATAACAAGTTCCAGAAACAGTTACACTTGTTGAGACTTAGAGTACACATGTAGGAAATAGGTAAGTACTAAAGACAAGAAAACGTTACAATTATATACAGTTTCAATTATAAGGAAACAATTTCATTCATACGAGGTAGACAGTATTTAATACAAGACTGCAAGACAATAGTCTAGTATCAAATTGTGTTTTAATACGCTTCTCAAATATATTTTAGATATAGCATTAATAATATTTTAAAAAGGTCTCGGTGGTCCAGTGGTTGAGCACCCCGCTTCTAAGTCAAGAGGTCGCGGGCTCAAATCCTGGCTCACACCAATGACTTTTTAAAATTGTTTTCAGAAATTATATGTCATAAATATCGATGATTGAAAACTTTGTGCCCGGTATGGCAATAGGTTCGCTTTCTATTCCATTTGGGACGTAAACATAACGGCAAAACAAGGATTAACAGCCGTTGCCCACACCTTTGCAAAGAAAAGGCGTGACGTTATGTTATGTGTTGTTACTTGTTAAGTAAGCCCCAATTATAGTCAGCGCTTGTACCTCGTTTTGGGGAATAAAACAAAATACGTCATATTTTAACTAGTTGAATAAATCAAAACAGTGGGTTATTAAATATGACGAAGCATTACCACCCTGTCAACTAATGTCATGGTATGATATTTGAAATTTTTTACTGGTAAAAAAGTAGCTAAAAACTTATATAGGAACGAACTAACGAATACAATTATTTCCGTTCAGGCATTTTCAGACACGCTATAGTTTTGGCCACACGAACATTATTATAACACGACCTGTATGTAGGTATATTACTATACAGGTAGTGTGGGCTGATGTTGACGGCGGGTGACCCACATTCTTTCGGAAGTCTATTAAAACATACTTAAAGCAGGAAATTTTCACGAGTGTTTTTAAAGTTGGTGACCGAGTTAAGGGGTTTCAGCAATGCGCCACAAAACTATCACCGTTTCAGTCGGAATACTTCCTCGTACGGTTAGAATGGTCTATTTCAGTTATTACCATAATTTATAAATGAAATAAGACAAAAAGTTCTGTTCATGCAAATTATGCTTTAGGCCCGAGAGATGAGGTGAAAAATAGTCTCTGAACTGGGGGTTTCTGGTCACCTGACTACCCGCATAAAGGACGTATAAAACAAAATAAAATCAGCTAGTTCATGGAATTAATTGTAATTAATCAGAAAATGATTTTATATCAAATTTTCTAATAAAGTTGGTTTTTACGATTTTTTTTTAAATATTATCGGCGTAACAGAGTTCATTAGTAATTGTTCAATATTGCAATTTTATTGAATTTGTATGTTGTTTTTTCTCTTTGCTTCGTATTCGCTTAATATTCAAATGTGTCTTTGATGAAGATGCATCTATATATTTTATTGCAATTAATTCATTAAATAAACAGTGCAGATATTACTTATAAAATTTGTTGGAATTACCGAGTTACTTTTGTGTAAGAAAAAACTATAATAATGACTAATTATTATGTTAATACTGCCGTAAATTTTACGAGAGCGTATTTATTTAAGGATCAACGTGGAGTGGCTTGAATTTGAGCGAGTAGTGAATACCAGTAAAGTGGGGAGAGTGCTCGACCCTCGTGGACACTTGGACAGTCAAGAAGTTATTAGTGCAGACCTTAAACCTCACTCGCTTTGAACACACTCAGATTCTGGGTGTATTTTGAGAACTTCTTGTAAGATCAAGTATGTGTAAGTGTTAGAGAGAGCAACTTGATATTACAACTTGTAACTTTGGATCATTAATACCTGAAAGTAAGGACAGGACCAATTATCTCGGATACTTTATATCCCATAAGTAAAACTGTACATTAAAGAGAGATTGTGTTAGAGTCACTTGACAAGGGTCACAATTGTCTATTGTAATAATTATAATATTGGCATTTCACAGAGCACAGTTTTATGTAGTGTTAATATCTGCCTAGTGTAGGTTCTCATTAGTGGCTGATGTTTTAGAACTATTAACATGGTAATTGTGCTGAATTTAGGCAGAGCTGGACTGCGGCAGAGTGTCGGTGTTTAAACAGGGAATGGCATGTTCTGGTAGTTGGGGCATAAAATAACGACTGGTCTTAGTGGTTATATACGATTGATGCAAAAGTAGAGGCAGTCTTAATTTACTCTTACTTCTCATGACGCAATTGATCGTGTTTTATAGGACGGTTATATCAGGTGTATACGTTAAAGGTCAAATGAATTATATGTAAAATACATAAAACACAAAATGGTAAGTAGGTTGGTTCATGTAAAATGCTGTTCACCTCTAATATGGCGTAACTAATCTTAATGTAGTTGAACACGCGAATATTAGCATTGAGTTTTAGGACTCTTAGCATTGTTTAAAACGACTTTTCAGACAACGGACAGAGTTAGCAGTATTGACTGTCTATTTGTTAATATTTTACGCCTCAACTACATAACTGATCAACACAAAGTTTCGTTTGTTGTGCAATCACAATAAAATATATGAATACTGAACTAACCGAGAGGTTGTACAGTGGTTTAACAGACGGAATTATTTTCGGAAGTCACGTGTGATAAATATTGATGACTGATATCTATACTGATATCACGGTGGTAGAGCCAAGCAGTTCGCTCTATGAATGGGCCGGCTCGATCGGCGAAATACCATGACCTCTTAGAAGATAGACATAAAGTGGCTCATGGCGCGTTTCTTTCCGTGAGAGAGGTACTCGGATGACTCCTTTCCCCATCCTTTCCCATTCTACTCCATTAAAGGTCGGCAACGCAACTGTAACACTATATGTGTTGCAGGTGTCCACGGCGATGGTTAGACCAGGTTACACGCATGTTCGTTTGCCCTGCTATCCCATAAAAAATATATCTTTGTACCCGGTGTATGGCGCTAGATTCAGCCACCTATTCCATTTGAAAAAGTCTGAATTTAGGCTATGTTTTAATTGATATAGTTGCCATTGTTGCAATGTACTTTCCATTTTGCCATGGTATAAAATTATATTATTATTACTATTGGTGATGCCGATTTCGTGGAGTCATGACAAATACAAAATAAACTGCCAATATATTCAAGTAGCCCGAGATAACTACACGACGTGATTGCTTGTTCTGCTCAGATGTCAAAGCGGACTGAGGGATGCGGTGCGCGGTATATAGTTCCCAGGCAAGACGTCGGCAGATCCCGAACTAACGGCGATGCAATACAATTTTAATATAGGTGGGATGAAGGTAAGTATGAAAGTATATATTACTGTGTCAATATATGTTAGATCTATTCGTATTTATACAAAACTATTAGTACAATGTATGTTTCAGATTGGTACTCGTATACCATCCATTACAATTACTTTGTTAAGTATTTAAGCAACAGAATGGTAGAGAAGTATCTTAACGAGTGTATTCCTTACGATTATTTGATATGACATATTTTGCATTCGTAATACGAGCGTGTGCCAAACTACAGATACAATGCACCGTCTTATCTAAAGCATTATAGATTCATTGATATACATTTAATAAATCAGTAAAACTTACGTATAGACATTTGATTTGTATAATAAAAAATCAATGAGTTAATAACTTTTTTGGGCATTTATATGCCCAAAAAAGTTATTAATTTCTTTTCTGAAATTTCTTTTTAAATATCGAGATCCTCTCTTGTTATTGTGACATCTTAAAAATAAGGAAATAATTCTTTTGCCTTGGAGGATGGGTAGGCCTTTGGTGTGGGACGCTACTTGCGCCATCGCATCTTCCAAGCACGGTGGAGGTGGCCGGTGCTGCTGCTGCTTCGGCAGAAAATCTCAAGCGGCACAAATACAGAAACCTTGTAGGTGACTATGTGTTTGAGCCGTTTGATAGAAAGATAAAGTTTGATAGAAGTCAACTGACAAAATTAACGTAATGAATTAGATTTTTTTGTAAACAAAATACAAGTGCTAAGTAACGAGTGAGCCCTGACTACGTTTACAGCAGATTTTGGAATAGTTGAGTGTCGCCGCAACTTGCAACTTGCATTGTTATTATTATTGTTTTAAAACTATTTAATTCGTACTTTGCTCACAGTAAACGTACATTCAGCTCTTACTGCAGCAAATGTAGCGACAATAATGAAAACTAAGCATCCATACTAATTAAATTAGTAGCAATGTGAATTTACTTACATGTCAAGAGTCGCTAACTATTCTTAGTCAAAATTAAACACAAGACACTACCTATGTAACATAGCAGTGGAAAACGCTCTAATATTAGCATAAAACATGTACTGCCAAATGGTCTTTTTTTTCCTGGCCTTGTGCCGCTGAATCCAATATTTTTGTATATTACGTGTAGTTAAAAGAATTGAAATATGAAAACAAAAATAAAATAAAGCAAAAAGTAAATCTTAACTCAAGATTAAATACAGCCCATGAAAGTAGTTACAGTACATTTATCTGAGGTAGAGTCTATAGCTCTTGTGGATCATGGTAGATCAGTGGTAGAGCCAAGCAGTTCGCTGCAAGAATGGGCCGGCTCGACCGGTGAAATACCACGACCTCTCAGAAGATCGACGTAAAGGGGCTCATGCCGCGTTTCAAAGGATTTTTCGTTTTTGCATTTGCATGCCGGTTTTTCGTTTGATTTGGAATGGCAGGTACACTGCGCATGTAGAAAGAAAAGTGGTGTAAAGAAACAACATAAATGGAACACGTTGGGCAGATTCCTAGACGCAAAGAACGTTAGCAGAAGAGCCTAGCAAGTAATGCGGTACTGATCCCAACGTTAACTTATGGAAGCGAGAGCTGGATTTGATAGTGTGCACGAAAGTGTGATAAACGCGTTCGAAATGAGGGCACTGCGCAAAATCTACGGATGATTCTCGCTGACCGCGTCGAAAACAAGTTGTAAGGAAGTAAGTTGGATTAAAGAGGGTGTCGGTGTAAAAGTAAGAGAGAGCATGCTCCGATGGTTCAGACATCTAGAAAGAAGGGATGATGCAAGATTGACTAAGCAGATATACATACATACATAACTTCACGCCAAATCCCTTGCGGGGTAGGCAGAGAGAACGGATCGCCATATGGCATGATTCTTACACACCTCACTCGCTTCGTTGACTTTCATAACTCTTTTCATGCACGCACGTCGTTTTTCGAGGCCCCTAACATCACCTTCCTCCAATCTTAGTCAATATTGCATCATCCATCCTAAGCAGATATACAATGCAAAATTGGACGGATGCGGATGATTTGTTTAATATCGCAGTGGTTCCGTCGCTTTGTATAATTGTTAGAGGAACTCTGAGCTCTACATTTACCATTGTTACTGCTACATTTATTATGTTTCGATGGCTCAGACATGTAGAAATAGATGATGGAAGATTGACTAAGCAGAATCATTCATGTGCTCAGTCAATCTTGTATCATCCATTCTTCATCACACGTTCTACAGTGCCCTCCTATCCCATAAAAAAAAAACTTGATCGTGGTATGTGTGTGACGTTCTCGACTTTTTGGCGTGAAATTTTGTATGTATGTTTTTTAAAAGCGAAACTGGCAAGCAGCAACATAAAAAAAATCTTATTTCTCTAATTTCTATCAACTTTGTTCTTATTTTTATTATTGGATAGGGGGCAAATGGTCGTAGGCAACCCTCGCCGCACATAGACACCTGCAACACAGTGTTACAGTGACGTTGCCCGCCTTTAAAGAATGGGTATGGGAAGCGAGGGGTAACGAGTGTAAGCCTTCGGATACCTAACGCCAAATATTCTGAGAGGTCATTGTATTTCACAGGTAGAGCGGGCCCATTCGTGCAACTACCCAAGTGGCTCTACCACTGCCACTGTCTCTTCATGGTAACAAAGGTTGAAAGTAAATATCTTAGGAGATCTACCCAATATATACTTAAATAGGACAACAGCTTATACACATGTATTGTAACACTCTAATGATAAAGATGTAAATCTTTTATTAGTTATCGAAAGAAACTTTTTCAAGGATGCCAAACAGGACTTATAAAAGAAATATTTACGCATAAAACTGTGACTTATAACTAACTAGAAATAGATACCCGCAACATTAGTGTAACGTGTAAGATGTGTGATAATATCCATTAGTGAGGGGTGTAGACATTGTAGGCACTCCCCTACTCCTTAGTATACGTAACTACATCAAAGTGATGGTGATAGCGACTAGACATCTGCGTCACTTATAATATGAACTTGCTTATAACTTATAGCATAACAAGAGTTGTTTGTCTAAAGTGGAAGATATTTTAACTCCACTAATAATAATGGAATACAATAAATAATTATTGGTCTCGATGGTGCGTAGAAATCGGTGAAAAGGCGTAAAGTTATGTAACGTTTTATGTATCTTGTATGACATTTATTGATTAGATTATTTATTGATTATATTGAATTAATTGGACATAGCGAGACGATAGAAAAACATCCATGGTCACAAATGTCTAAATAAATAAAAAAAATATGTCTAAAACTGTAAACGGTAATCACGCGGAAGAATGAATAAAAATAAACAGAGAATGTCTGGAACTGTTGGTTGTGCTGTCTCCTGGGACTCCACTTGGACATTGATTGTACTCCGTGACTCACGGCTACCTCCTGCCCCTGACATAATAGACAGTTTGTTTTCACAAAACAAAATTCATGTTATTCTATTACACTTCTATAAATATATTAAATTACGGATATCAAATAATTATAAAATCGGTATATTATAATACTATGCTACTATCTTCTAACAATTTTCTCATTCCCTTGTAATAACTAGAGATGAAGAAAAACATCAACAACCTCAACCATATATATATATCGGAGAGTCTTTTATTCGATTCCTTACTGGAGATATTAGTTGTGGGTAAATCAGGATATAATCCGAGCACAAACAATTGATAACTGTTATCGAACAAATTTATTCTTGGTTAAACAATATCAAAATAAGTAAACAGTTTAACAGTGGTAGAGCCAAGCAGTTCGCTGCACGAATGGGCCGGCTCGACCGGTGAAATACCACGGCCTCTCAGAAGATCGACGTAAAGTGGCTCATGCCGCGTTTCGCTCGGTGAGAGAGGTATCCGGAGGCCCATCCCCTAACCCTCCCCTTAATGGCAGCGAAAATTAAAGAACACTTACCCCAGGGGGGTACCAGTTGCCACAACACTGGAGAATCCCCCCTTGAGCGTCCACGGTTTGGTATCCAACAAGGCGTGGACGCTCAAGCTGCCCCTCGTATTCTGGGGAGGGCAAATTCTCGCTCTGCACATAAAACTGCCCGGGGCAAACGCAAGGGCAAGGACATCACGGCACCCCCTACCACGCTAAATGTGGATTTTTGTAACATCAGGGGTATGCGCACAAACCTTCTTGCCGTCCACCACCACCTTGAGACGACAAAGCCGGCCTTACTGTTCCTTACGGAGACGCAGATATCTTCTCCGGCGAACACTACGGATCTCTCATACCCTGGGTACAAACTGGAGCATTCCTTTGTACCACGGGCTGGGGTTTGTGTGTATGTCCGGGAGGATATCTCTGCTCAGCGCCTCGGCAGTCTTGAAGGAAGGGACCTATCGACCCTCTGGCTGCGTATAGACTGCGGTGACCACCCTCGCATCTACGCATGCCTTTATAGGTCCCACAGCGGCAACACCGACACAGACCGACTCATGGACCACGTACAAATGGCTGCAGATTCTGTACTTCGACAGGTGCCATCTGCGGAGATCGTGATACTCGGCGATTTTAATGCACATCACGCCGAATGGCTTGGCTCCACCGATCACGCTGGTAAATCTGTCCATGACTTTGCTTTAGCATTTGATCTGACACAACTGGTTACTGTGCCCACGCGCATCCCAGATGTGGACGATCATTTACCTTCCCTGTTGGACCTTCTGCTGACCTCCCATCCTGACGGATATGTGATCTCTGTAGACGCCCCTTTGGGCTCTTCGGATCACTGTCTGATAAAGAGTACGGTGCCACTCACGTGCCCACTTCGACCGCGTGTTGCGAGTCGCCGCCGTGTGTGGCATTACAGGTCGGCGGACTGGGATGGAATGCGGAATTTTTTCGCATCCTACCCATGGGGTCGGGTTTGCTTCTCACCGGAGGATCCTGACGTCGTTGCCGATTCTGTCACTGATGTGGTGCTGCAGGGGATGGAGCTTTTTGTTCCATCCTCAGTGGTGCGGTTCGGTGGCAGATCCCAGCCCTGGTTTGATCGCTCATGCAAAACGGCATTACACCTTAAGCATGACTGCTATCAGGCCTGGGCAAAAGCAGCGTCGTCTCGGGATCTAAATACCGGTAATCTTAAGAAGAGGTACAACCACGCCTCCAGGTCCTTCAAAAGAGTTATAGCCATAGCAAAGTCTAAGTACATAGGCGGGATTGGCGAGAAACTAGTTCGCCTTCCCTCGGGAACTCGTGCGTTCTGGTCACTCGCCAAGGCTGTCCTTGGGAATTTCTGCAAGCCATCTCTTCCACCTCTGCAAAGGGAGGACCAGTCATTGGCCCACGACGCTAAAGAAAAAGCCGAACTTCTTGGTACTCTTTTTGCGGCTAATTCGACTCTGGACGATAAGGGGAAAATTCCACCGACCATCCCACGTTGTGACCACGCCATGCCGGAGATCTGTTTCCGGCAAAGTACTGTACGGCGCATACTTTTCTCCCTAGACGTCCACAAGTCGAGTGGGCCTGACGGAATCCCAGCAATCGTGTTGAAGATGTGTGCTCCAGAGTTGGCACCGGTTCTAACGCGTCTCTTTCGGTACTCCTACTCTCTCGGCGCTGTACCAGCATCATGGAAGGTAGCTTTAGTCCACCCGATCCCTAAAAAAGGTGATCGCTCAGATCCGTCCCACTATAGACCCATCGCCATCACCTCCCTATTCTCCAAAACTATGGAAACACTGATCAACCGCCAGCTCCTTAGCTATCTAGAAGAGCACCAGTTGATTAGCGACCGTCAGTACGGATTCCGTCAAGGTCGCTCAGCTGGTGATCTTTTAGCCTACTTAACCCATCGGTGGGCGGAAGCGGTTGAGAGTAAAGTAGAGGCGCTGGCCGTTAGTTTGGACGTGGCGAAGGCCTTCGATCGGGTTTGGCACAAAGCACTTCTCTCGAAGCTTCCATGTTATGGGCTTCCCGAGAAATTATGCGATTGGGTCTCCAGTTTTCTCATGGATCGGAGCATTAAGGTCGTTGTCGACGGGTCATGCTCCGACTTAAAACCTGTGAATGCTGGAGTCCCCCAGGGCTGTGTGCTATCCCCTACGCTGTTTCTTCTGCATGTGAATGACATGCTGCAGTACAGCAGTTTTCATTGCTATGCGGATGACAGTACGGGGGATGCCCTATATACCGGCCACCCGCGGATTTCTCGGGAAAACGTCGATGAGTACCGGAACAAACTTGTGTCTGAAATCGAAACTCTGCTTAGTCAGGTTTCGGACTGGGGCCGATTAAACTTAGTCCAATTCAACCCTAAGAAGACACAGGTTTGCGCGTTTACCGCAAAAAAGACACCATTTGTCGTAGCTCCCTGCTTTGAGAGCACTCCCTTAGCCGTCTCAGCCAATATCGGAATTCTTGGTGTCGACTTGTCGAGTGACGTCCAATTTCGCGGTCATCTGGAGGGCAAGGCCAAATTGGCCTCCAAAAAGCTTGGTGTACTCAATAGAGCGGGACGGTATTTCACGTCAGGTCATCGCTTGCAACTGTATAAAGCGCAGGTCCGGCCTCACGTGGAATACTGTTCTCATCTTTGGGCGGGGGCACCCCACTACCAGCTTTCTCCATTTGACCGCATTCAACGACGCGCGGTTCGGCTTGTCGACAACCAAGCTCTTTCCGATTGGCTTGATCCGTTGGCATTGCGGAGAGATGTTGCATCTCTATGCATCATGTACCGCTTATACCACGGGAAGTGCTCTGAGGAATTGTTCGGACTTATACCGCCTGCTGACTTTCGCAATCGCCCGACTCGCCAGTGTCTCCATCCACATCGGCTGAATAGTTGGCGATCTACGACAGTGCGATTCAGCCGTCACTTCCTGCCACGCACTGCTCCTATATGGAACCAGCTGCCGGCAACGGTATTCCCGGACCGCTACGACCTTGGTACCTTCAAGAAACGAGCGTATTCCTATCTTAAAGGCCGGCAACGCTGATGCGACGCCCCTGGTGTTGCGGATGTCCATGGGTGGCGGTGATCGCTTTCCACCAGGTGACCCGCTCGCTCGTTTGCCCCTTTTTTTCCATAAAAAAAAAAAAAAAAAAAACAATTATTTAATAAACAAAGTATTTAATAAACAATTTGGATTGAGCAGCGAGTTCAAGACTCCAATCTTTAAAACCACTCTCAAACATAACTCCAGGATCCAACTCGATCCGTCTATATTTCGCAAGACAAGAAGACCTCCTTACAACTGTCGAATTCCTTATAAAAGATGGCGGCTTGACCTATATTTATTGAGAAATAGATAGAAAAATTCGAGTGCCGTAACATAATATAATATAACATAACTTCACGCCTTTTTTACCCAAAGGCGCAGGCAGTGGCTGTTATGTTTACTTATCTCGACTGGCCGTTATGTTTACGTCCCAAATGGAATAGGTGACGAACCTATTGCCAAACCTGGCGCAAAGTTTTCAGTCATCGATATGTTTATGCAGTAATATATGATTCTTTAATAGTTAGTTAATTTTCTTGGCTTTCATGTCGTATCACCACTCCTGATTACTCCAACGACAAACAACGTAGGCTCTCCAAGATCCTCTATCACAGAGTTGTCTCAATATGGCAGTAATGTAGATCTGGTATCGTGAAGATGCGGGCACTGTGTACACCATGGAACTACATCCACGTGGATCCTTGATCATATCCACTGTATCTGTATACCGTACACTTGTCAATGTGTAGCCACAATATCATTCAAAGCCTCCAAGGTTATATTCCGTCAAATGCACTATTATTTTGCACGCTATATTTTTAGTTTTAAAGTAATAACACTGAGTTCGAATCCGGGCTCAATGACCGCAATGACTTTTCGAAAATTCCTTTCAGAACATATGTGTGATAAATATCGATATCTGAAAACTTTGTGCCCGGTATGGCAATAGATTCGCCACCAAAAGAAATAAATAGATTCAATTCTTACCCTCGAAGTCTAACCAGCTGGTACTCACATCCAACAAGCATATTGTACTAAACATTAAGCACATTCGCCATTATCGTTAATTCTCTGATTAAATGGTTGGTGATAGTATGTAAGTCTCTAGGATTTATGTCAGAGCATTAAGGGTATTACATAATGATTTGCAGGCGACTGATCTTGTAGACGCTTATGATGAAATATATTGATTTGTAAATGATGAACTTAAAGGTCAGAGGTAACAATTTATCAAAATGGAAGGTTAATCGGTTTCCTATCGCCTGATGTGTACGCAGATGATTGATAACAGCCGCGGTGTGGCTTTTGAATAGCGATATCGTTGAAGGAGTGAGGTGGAAAATGTGTTTGTAAATAAAGGTGATTTAGAGAACAAATAAATGCAAAAGTACCTACATAAAGACTACACCAATACAAAAGTACCTATATTAATATATTTAACTTTTCAGCATGACCAGCAACGCTGGAAGTTGTACACAAGCAAACTCATGAGAATTAAGAAATGATTAATAGTTTGATTCCGCTATCCCGCTCACGAGGTTTCATCTTTGAAAAGCTTTGCGAGCCGGGTCGCTAAATAATATGTAATACAACAAATTTTAGGCAAAATTAAGATACTAAGCTTTAAATAAGCAAACTGTGCGGTTGTTTGCCACCGTTGTGATGCAAAGAGGCAATTTTAAATTAAAGTTAAATTTATTTTTACTTGACTTCCGTTACTCCGTTTTTATTTCTCAAGTTGAACTGAACCCTAAAAATGTCAAAGATCCAGGGTTAATATAAAGTACATCACAAAAACAAACATAAAACCTTTTTGAAAAACTCGTTGAACCTTTTTTAAACGAAAAGCAAATTAAGTATTTTAATCCAAGCTATATAATGAACTAAATCACGTAAAAGGTACGTGATTTAGTTCATTTCATAATTAAATATGTACGGCCTAGGCTTATATTAAAAATATTTTCGTACATTTTTGCCACGAGTTGGGTAAGTATTTAATATGTTCTTGAAATTATTTTGCTTTGAATTTTTCTCTAAGATGGCCATTGCCCTGAGCTTCACCTCAGTTCATAGCAGTGTAGCCGAAACAACCGAGGAACAAGATGGTTTGGTTGGTTATAGTTCAATACAAGACTAGATTTAAGAAAACCTCAGTCAGAATAGCATTGATTGTCACTTTTCGGATTTACGAGGGCTGCTACTTAGGTATTTATATTTAATATGGTTACATTGACTTTGACAATTAAATATGGATTTGTTGCTTATCAAAATATTTCCTGTGATGATTAATACACTTTTGCATTCGGTGAATTCATTTTTCAAAGCATTTTTTCCAAACCCAAGGCGGTATCCAGAAACGGACTTATGAATGTCTCACCGGCTTCTTCTCGGGTTCAAAATCGGTGACCACGTAATTTATTCTTCACAGTTGGAAATAAAAAGAAAATAATATAAACAGAAAAAGGTTTGAGATACCAAATAGTTTAGATGAATATTTGATATTTGTATCAAAATGTTCCTTTTTTAGATTCTTAATATTCTCGATAGTACTAGGGTTAGCTTTATTCAAACTCAAATTCAAAATATCTTTATTCCATAGACTTTACAAAGTACTTAGAATCGTCACATAAAACTACTAGCTAAAATTCACGGAGCTTAGATTCCCTTTCATCACACTGTCTTGAATGTGAAAGCGAATCTAAGTGCCAGTACCGGCGTCAAGGCTTCTTGAGAAGAACTGGCAAGAAACTCAAGGCCGACTCTTTTCAATTTCCAGTTTAACAATTGGTAATAATTACAATCAAAGATACCTGAATGGTGAATCTCACCACCATCCTTCACAGTTAGCTGCCGTGTCTAAATCTTTGTTTCAGAGAGCACGAGGGATTTGAGACCAGGAAGGAACACATAGCAGAGGAGATTCAGCATGTGAAAAAAGTCTTACATGCCAATCAGCTTAAAGTTCCCAGAAATCATCACAAAAACCGAGTGAAGCGAGCCACAGTTGAGCGCCAACCTGCCATCTTGCCGTACATAAAGGGAATCACTGACAAAATTGGCTATATTTTAAAACGTGCTTCGATTAAAACATACTTTAAGCCACCCAAGAAAGTTAGCCAATTTCTACCATCTGTCAAGTGCCACATCCCCTTGCAAGACCCAGGAGTATATAAGCTGGACTGTGACTGTGGATTCTCTTATATCGGACAAACAAAAAGGTCCATTAAAACCAGGATCAAAGAACACATAGCGGATGTGAAACACAACCGCTATAATAAGTCTGCTGCTTGTGAACTCTGTAGGGAGGGCCCAAAATACTACATCAGGTTTGACAAACCACAAATCCTTGCCAAAGAACAACATTATCGTCCCAGGATGATACGCGAGGCTATTGAAATCAAAAAACATCCAAAAAATTTCAATAGAGAAGATGGCTGGAAACTATCACCTAGCTGGAACCCAGTCATACGTCTCATCAAACCTAGCCCACAAGCAAACAGCTCAAGACAGCGGGATACCATTAGTATAGTTTGCAGGTCAGACCCACATCAGAAACCAAAATAATGTAGAATTTTCAACAGTACAGCATACAATAAAAATATTTTTTATTAACTTGGTAACCAAGTTTCTTTTCTCAATTTCACAAATAATAGTATCATCAATAGCCCGTCCAAAAAGAAATAATAATCAGTTTTGAAGAACAGCCGCTGAGTTTTCTTGCTGGGTCTTGCTGGGACTGGCCGCGTTTGCGACCCAGTGGTAGATTTTTTAACAAATACTTACCTTTAAATTTAAAATCAATAAATATTTCATAATAGTTATACTCTGTATATATGTATATATTAGCTAATAATTAAAAATAACAACTGTTACCTATTAAATCATACAACAAAGGATCTGTACAATGTAACGGAAGGTTACATGTCAATAAAAAGAAATAAATAATATATATATATTAAATAATTAATCAGGCCAACCCTACGAACCATTTCTATTACTTGGAATGTTCGAGGAAATAGCCGGCGGCTACGCCGCCTGTCGTTGTCGCCGCTAGACTAGGATCCAAGCAACACGCAATCTTTTTATCTTCACGAAATTATTATTATTTTTTCCTAGTGCGACGGCTAGCACGAATACTGACTCACGTTCTGTTAGTATAATATATAAATATTAGTAAGAACGCTCATAATTTGTGAAAGGACTAAAACCCCGTCTTAGGGTAAGTTTAATTATGGCACACTAATTATAGCTTTAAGTTTGTAAGACCGTTGTGCGCCACGACAATCCCGCTGCCACGTTAGGTGCTTTCTTGGGAATGTCGTGAGTGGACCGGCCTAGTGGAACCATTTTAATGGTGACCCACTTCCAGGGTCCTCCGTCCGCCTTGGGGCATCTACCCAGGCGCTGCCGCTGCATCATCCACCATTTATCGTGGTGACCCGCACCGGTCCACACCGGCAAAGCAGCCACCTCATCGCACCTCCCGTGGACCCCTTGCGCTGGCTCTGGAACACCAGCTACCGCCGCGCATTAACAGGACAGTACCGGGATTAGAGTGACAAAGTTGGATAGGCTCGTAACCACGAACCATTATAAATTTGTGTGATAATATAAACCTTTTTTTTTTGTAACACCGTCATTTTATTTTTTTTATTTTTATATTTTTTTTCTCAGAAGAAGGTAGGTGTCACAACAAACCAAACTTTTTCTTTAGTAAATATATCTTGTTAATAAATATTTAATTTTTGTTTCATGGTCTGATGTGGGTTACCAATAGTAAAAATCATATTTTTAACATCAACTTTTTGATTTTTATTTCCAAAAACTGGGTGCTCTCTGTATCAATGAAATCTCTGTATCTCTGTAAAGAGTTCGAAACGTCGGGAAATTAATAAAATTGGTAATAAATAAACCCGATATAATCCTAAAGTTTGTTTTAATGTCAATTACAATCAATACAACACAAAAGGAGCAGTTCAATTCCAAACTTTTTATCGTTTATGTAATCAGCGATACAATAATAAGTCCTTTGATATAATCTTTTTTAAATATAATTCTTAAATTTACCCATGGATAATTCAGTCGCTTTTCGCAGTTTATTCAACGATCTAGATTCAATGATGCCGCCTACCATTAGGAGGGCCGTATGTTTGTTTATCAATATAAATTTGGAACCGTAACGTAAATTGCTGATAGAACATTAGGAATCAGATATAATCTGATTGGTTTGGTGATATAGAGTATAATTTATATTTTAAGTATAATTTAATAAGTATTTTTTATATTTTTTGATGTTATAGGAGGGCAAACGAGCATGCGTGTCACCTGATGGTAAGTTAATAGCACCGTCTATGGACACCTGTAACACATTTAGAGTTGGAGTTGCGTTGCCGGGTACCTCTTTCACCGAACGAAACGCGACATGAGCCACTTTACGGCGACTTTCTGAGAGGTCGTGGTATTCCATTGTTATAAATAATGTATACTTTGATCAAACCATCTCAGTAATAAAATTCGACGAGCCGCTGCCCACACCTTGAGGTATAAAAAGTCGAAAATTACACTAAATATAACAAAGAAGTTTTCCGCTGTCTATACCCATATATTATGATTAGATCTTTGAAACCATGCAATGGATTTTGATGTGTTTTTTTAAATAGAGGTTGTCAATGCGGTGATCTGTATGTATAATGGAGCAAATAAAAAGTGATGATTCGAGATTAAGCACTTTAATTTCAAACGCTGAATGAACTCTAAGTGATCGATCGAAACAGTGTACTACATTATTATACACCTTTAAAACGCCTACAAAAAAAACTCCAGGATGGGTTATGTCTATCTCTAAGAGATAACTCACGATGACCATTTTTATTACTTTACTTTTAACAAGAAACATATTTACGAACGGCTTATTTACGAAACGATTTTAATCATAACGGCATTAATTTTTATCCAAATAAGCATCCTATATATATTGTATATTTAATATAGATTAATATAATTCGTAACAGTATGTAATTTAAAGGATTTTTTTCGAAGATATTACAAATTTTAATGTAAAATGTAATTACGGACAAATAGCGGCTTCGTCGCGCTGCGATTGAATTTAATAAAATCCAAAATTTACTTAATTATTGCTTCTGAGGCGAAACAATGTTCGCTGGGTCAACTTGTCGTATTATAAAGCCTTAGCAGAGTTTAAGAAAGGGTTATTGAATACCGAGGAAAATGTAAAGCGCAGCGTTGTTTTGTTCATTTTGACTCACTGAACGCATAATGAATATTAATGAGTCATTATTAAACTGATAGAGAGAGACGCACAATCTCGGTGGGGAGAGATTTTAATTTTCATCATCGTAGATTTTATGTTTGAATAATTTTAGCGTTTTAAAGGTTTATTGCTACTTGTTATTTATTTTATGTAATTACTAACTAGTAATTACATAAAAGTTACCCGGCGAGCTTTGTTCCGCAGCAAAAGGAATAAAAGTAAATTTTTGATGTATCACTTCACTACATTATTCATGAATTTTAGATTAAAACCACCCAGTTGATACCCTATATCTATTAAAAAAAAACTGCATCGAAATCCGTTGCGTAGTTTCAAAGATTATATCTTATACGGGACATATACAGGGACAGACAGTGGGAAGCAACTTAATTTTATACTATATAACATAACTTCACGCCTTTTGTTACCCGAAGGTGTACGCAGCGGCTGTTAAGCCTCGTCTCGCCGTTATGTTTACGTCCCAAATGGAATAGGTGGCGAACCTATTGCCATACCGGGCACAAAGTTTGTCAAGTCATAGGTATTTATCACACATAACTTCCGAAAACAATTTCGACAAGTTATTGGTGTGAGCCAGTGTCTGGAATCGAACCCCGGACCTCTGGATCAGAGGCCGTGCGCTCGCCCACTGCGCCACCGAGACTATTTTTTTTTATTCCTCTGTATAATATGAAAATATATTTTCATAGAATAGAATTCTAGAATGTTCCAACAGATTTTGCCACCCAAAACTTATACGCGATACATAAATAATTATAGAGGTGTCTCACTTTTTATCAGATTTCCTATAGATTTTCTAACAAAAATACATTTTTTTCAGGTAGGCCTCTGCTCTTAAGTTTTAACGAGCTTTCCTTCACAATATAAATGTAAATTTGTGCGAAGTACCGAGGACCGAGACTTACTTAAGAAATGGTACTTTTATGGCTGCACGTTAAGACACATTTTAATAAACCAACTTAAGGCTAGCCTCATAAAAGTTTGTTACTGCATACATTTACTTTTTTGGTTTAAATATCTTACAAGAATTTCATCTCGATAGCAGAGCTTTGTTGGACATTAAGAACAACAATTTGTGGCCGAAGAGGGGTAAAGGATTCCACCTATTTTCTGGAATCGAATTATTAATTTAAGAAGGATAGAAGGAGAAGAAGAAGATTCCCCAGGGAGGCACTATTATTTATCACATTTTATAATTCATAGCTTCGGTGGTCCAGTGGTCGAGCACACGGCTTCTGATCTAGAGGTCCGAGTTCGAATCCTGACACTGGCTCACACCAATGACTTTTCGTAGGTAATTGTTTTCGGAAGTTTAGTGTGATAAATATAGATGACTTTGTGCCCGGTGCGAAGCTTTGTGGCCGGTATGACAATAGGTTTGCCACCTATTTCCATTTGGGACGTAAACATTACGGCGAGACGAAGCTTAACAGCCGCTGCCTACACCTTCGGGTAACAAAGGCGTGCATTTATGTTATAATAATAATAATAATATCTTTATTTATTCACATCTCACAAGTTAGGTGTAACATATTAATAAGTCTTTAAGTTGTTGCCTTGCGAGTGTCTGGAGTCTGTAATAGGTTGAAACCTGTCCCACAGAACTCCAGGCTCCCTCTACAAATGAGTGACAGACCTAAAACGTAAGATTTTAGTATGTGTGCGTTCCAATTTTGTGCAGCCAAATGGCCTCAACTTTTTTTTTACATAAAATTCACTTCATTAAGACAAGTCCAGAAAAATAAAAATAAATAAATTAACAATATTAGAAAGTCAATTATATAACGTCAGAATCCCATGCCTAAGGTTCTCATTTAGTGCATGCTTACTTATATGCTGGTATATTGTACCTATATCATGGTTATTTTTGGTTCGGTGGTGAGTGGTTTTGGTGTGTGAGTGCGTAAGTGGGTGCATGGGTGCATATTATGTTATGTTATATTTTTTTTCTTATATTTATTATATTATCAAAATTATCATGTCAAGAGCGTGCAGGTCGCGATCCCTGCCGTCCCACAGGAACGCAATCTTGACCGAATCGAATACAGCCGCGCTGGCTGCTAGGGCGCGCCACGTCAGCGACGGGCACCGATTAGCCCCCGTCGGTGCGGCTGCACGTGCATCTAAATGCGGCGAAGGGGACCGCCACCCTTCACGCAGCGCCAAACCGGGCGGGACGAGGAGAGGGGAATGCCGTATAGGCACGTGGAATGTTAAAGGTAGTATGACAAGAAAGATGAATGAGATGATGGATGTAATAAATGAGAGATGCCTGGATGCCTTCGTTTCCGTCAAACATAAGGATGTTTGACGGAAACGAAGCGGAAGGGGAATGAGGAGGCCGAGGACCTCCCAGGTGGCATGGTTGCCCTATGGTCCGGAGGGGACCTGGACGTCCGTGCCAGTGGGGGTCGTTGTCTCGTCCCGCTTTGCTTCTGGAGTGAAAGACTAGGAGAGGAGAGGAGGAGGAGGAGAGGAGGAGGAGGAGAGGAGGAGGAGGAGAGGAGGAGAGTTGGTAGGCCCAAGACACCTTTGGGTTTGTATAAAACTGCTGACCGCGTGGAAACAAGGTTATAAGGAAGGAAGTTGGATTGAAAGAGAGTGTCGGTGTAAAAGTAAGAAAGGGCATGCTCCGATGGTTCGGACATGTAGAAAGGATGGATGATGCAAGATTGACTAAGCAGATATACAATGCAAAAGCGGATGGATGTGGGAGTCGCGGACTATCTTATGATTTTTTATGAATTAGATTATACAATTTTATTTAATTAACACAATCCAATGTTTTTTATGAATTTAATTATAAAATATTATTTAATTTACATAATCCAATTCAATTATTTTTATGAATTTAACTATACAATATTATTTAATTTGCCAAACCCAATGATTATTATGAATTTAATTTATCTTATTAATTATTTATCTTTATTAATTTATATAATCCAATAATTATTATGGATAATGATATTTAACACAATAATATAGAATACAGATATAATATCAACCATTATGTTAATGGGAATATAAATTGGAAATTAATAATAACGATACAAATTGTAAATGTGATCACGCAAGAAATAAAAGGCTTTTTTATTTTATTTATTTAAGAAGTATAAAACGTCAACATGATAAATTGTTTTATATTCACAACCTAGATGGCGTGGCCGTCGTATTAAATCGCGCTATGGTTTGTGTTGAAGCTATTAGTGAATATTCCGTTCAGTGTAACAATAAAATTGTCTCGCTCTGAACAGTTGTATCATTGCATTACTAGCGGAGCTAGTCACTAGTCAGTGGCCTAGACACCTTGTGTGCATATTGTACATCAATTAGACAACTTTTAAACAATTATATTATTAGTTTAACCTTTTTTGTGAAATCTGACTCTCTCGATGACTCTCCTCAGGCTTAGATAAATTTATGAGACGCGAGACAAAAACAATGGGACCAAAACTCATTTTCCGAAATGCGAACATACACACGGTAAATATTATAAAATTTTAAGTCTGCCCTACTGATCTCTGAAATAGCTGCATACATTATTTTCTGCCTGTGTGGGGCCTTTAATATCAGACAGCAGAGTAATACGAAATTGGTGGACTAATTCTGTAACATAACATAAGGTCACGCCTGTGTAGACAGTGCTTACGTCCCAAATGAAATAGATGGCAAAGCTATTGCCATACCGGTCACAAAGTTTCAAAAAGAATTTCCAAAAGTCATTGGTCTAAGTCAGGATTCGAAACCGCGACTTCTAGATTCAGAACCGCGGTGCTCGACCACTGGACCAGGAGATCTTACATTTTTTATATGGTCTTTGTCTGTTTATTTTAACTCAGTTAAGTTATTGACTACTACTACGATCTATCCTGCTAAAAAGCCCATAGAAGATTAAATAATCTACGTTTTCTTAACTGAGAAATCTGTATCTATCCCAATCATTGAGATTGTCAACCAGTATCCTTATATGTCTAAATCTATCTTAATCTATTTATTATAGACAAAAGTTTGAGTACAATTCAATATGTCAACGTGACGAGACTCTTGAATCTGTTTCAATACGACAGTTGCCGTTCAAGTAACAAACATACTTTTAACTTGAAGTACACACTACCCACCCACCCACATACTAGAGATGGTTGTGAGCCGACAGTTGTCAAACTGCGCCAGTAATGGAAAAACTTTGTATACTTCAACTTTATTTTTATGTTATTTATATACATAAATTGAAATATTACAACGGTTTCTCTGTTTTTATAAAGATTTTGGCATGAAAAAAAAAAAAAAAATGAAATTCCATAAATGAATCATTAGTCGCATTTGTATGAGTTAATATTTTGCATTGATGATTTAACAGTGGTAGAGCCAAGCAGTTTTCTGTATAAATGGGCTGGCTCGACCGGTGAAATACCACGACCTCCCAGAATGTCAACGTAAAGTGGACCCTCCTTAGGCCCACACCCCTTCCTATCCCATTCCCACCGTAATCCCGGCCGGCAACGCAACTGTTGCACTATATTTATTGCCCATGGACACATGGGCGGCGGTGACCTACTTACTCGTTTGCCCTCCTATTCAATAAAATTTAACATAAAATTAGCGTTAACACTAGAAAAACCAGAGCGGTCAATTTGATTTCACTAAAAAAAAATAAAAAGAAAAGTAAAAAGCATAAAAATTAAAAAGAATTAATAAAGTGTTAAAAATGTTATTCAGTTCAAGTGCTAGAATAGTTTATTCTTAAGAAGAAAATAAATAGATATGTTTAGTAGTTTATTTTAATGCAATAAACGCAATAATTTTAAAACAGCATCTCAACTGTGCTAATAAACCAAGTAATAAAGGATTTTTTATATCTACACAAGTATAGTAGAGTAAGACAATAGCAATGCATAGGTAAACAGTAGCTTTATTCTCACTAAGAAATGAGTAGCGAATGTATACAAAGTAGTGCAGTGAGAAGGATAGGTCTGAGATTAAACTTTCATCGGAATTGAGTGCCGCCGGTCTTATCATTATTAAAGTCTGAGCACTTGGAAATCTGTGCAGTTCGTATTATACTTTATACTAAACTAGAACAGAAAAGGCTTTAACAGTAAACGTTTAATTATCATCATCATCAGCCTATTGCAGTCCACTGCTGGACATAGGCCTCTCCCAATTTGCGCCACAACATCCGATTCTCTGCCTTCCGCATCCAGTCTTTTCCAGCAGCCTTTCTGAGGTCGTCTGACCATCGGGCTGGTGGGCGTCCTACACTACGTTTACCAAAACGCGGTCTCCACTCTATGACCTTCTTACTCCATCTACCGTCGGTCCTTCGGCAGATGTGACCAGCCCATTGCCACTTCAGCGAGCTTATTCTACGAGCTATGTCGGTTACCCTAGTTCTCTGGCGGATATACTCATTCCTGAGTTTATCCTTCAGAGATACCCCGAGCATAGCCCGCTCCATAGCTCGCTGAGCGACTTTAAATTTGTGGCGGGATAACCATTCCGAAACAAGGGTTAACCCAAAAATCTCGGTAGGGACGGGCAGCAGCGTTCCTATCACTAACAGGTGACCCCCTGCGGTCTCCAACACGTCTGCCCAGCGTGGGGACTACGGGCAAAAACCTCCTATAATGTTTAATTATAATATTAAATATTATAATTAAACAATATATATGGCAATATAATAGGTTCGCCACCTATTCCATTTGGGACGTAAACATAACGGCGAGACTAGGCTTAACAGCCGCTGCCTACACCTTCGGGTAACAAAAGGCGTGAAGTTATGTTATGTTTATGTTTAATTATAAAGGGAAGAAGTTATGAATAGAAAACCAGTTGTTTTGAACTAGTTTGTAGTCTACAATGTGTTTAATTTAATATTGAAAGATTATCAATCTAAGATATTTTTAAATTTCATGAATCAATCATCATCATCATCATTAGCCTATTGCAGTCCACTGCTGGACATAGGCCTCTCCCAATTTGGGCCACAACATCCGATTCTCTGCCTTCCGCATCCAGTTTTTTCCAGCAGCCTTCTGAGGTCGTCTGACCATCGGGCTGGTGGGCGTCCTAGACTACGCTTACCAAGTCGCGGTCTCCACTGAATGACCTTCTTGGTCCATCTACCATCGGTCCTTCGGCAGATATGATCAGCCCATTGCCACTTCAGCGAGCTTATTCTATGAATAAGAATATAAATCAATATAATAATAATATGAATCAATATCAAAGTAAAATTCAATAATTAAATTTAAGATAAAGAGAATACTATGTCACTACTATGAAAGATGATTGCATGATTAAAGGCTTGCAGTTGAATGCGATGAAAACGAAAGTTATGGTGTTTGAAAGGGAGGAATCCAGAACAGATGCAAGGATAATGGTTGATGATGTATTGCTGGAACAGGTGAATGAAATTTTATATCTTGGATGCGCTTTTAGCAGAGATAGAAGGTACACCGCGGATGTAGAAAGACGAGTGGCGACAGGAAATAGCGTAAATGGAGCGTTGGGCAGATTCCTGGGCGCAAAAAATATTAGCAGGAAAGCCCAGCTAGCAATTCACAATGCAGTCCTGATCCCAACGCTAACTTATGGAAGTGAGAGCTGGGTATGGCAGAGTGTGCATGAAAGTAGAAGAAACGCGGTAGAAATGAGGGCACTACGCAAAATCAGCGGAGTGACTCTCGCTGACCGCGTAGAAAACAAAGTTGTAAGGAAGGAAGTTGGTTTGAAAGAGAGTGTCGGTATAAAAGTAAGAAAGGGCATGCTCCGATGGTTCGGACATGTAGAAAGAATGGTTGATGCAAGACTGACTAAGCAGATATACAATGCAAAAGCGGATGGATGTAGGAGTCGAGGACGGCCAAGACACACATTCCATGACCAAATAGAACGTGTTCTGGAGGAAGGTGATGTTAAGAGCGTCAAAAACCGACGCGCGTGCATGAAAAGAGTTATGAAAGTCAACGAAGCGAGTGAGGCGTGTAAGAATCGTGCCCTATGGCGCTCTGTTCTCTCTGCCTACCCCGCAAGGGATTTGGCGTGAAGTTATGTATGTATATGTGTATGTATAAAGAGAATAAGTCTTGCAGTCATTTTCAATAAACTTTAATCGGTTTCCAAAGAGACGGTAAAGCGCGTGTGAAGCTTAGATAATTTTATTTTATTGGTACGAAATTATTGAATGACTTACTTTGAAAAAACAATATAATATATCAATAAAATAAATAGAACGAGCCTGGTGACGCGCGTTAATAGTATATGTATATATTTATTATTTAAATTTAGTAATATCTAATCATTATTTCAATAGTATTATATTTCGCTGTTGGTTGATCGTATGTACTTGTTGTGAGATGCGCTATCAAGGTGTTACGCCAAGATCACGCTAGATGGCGTTGATTACGAGATGAACCATTCTCGTTCTCTCTCGTGGAAGTATCGAGAAGACTTGCAGCGCCACCTCGATGAGACGGAGTCTCATCACTCTCATCATGCACTTCGTCACGCATAATCTTCACGAGAGTAAACCCGCTATCTCTCGTTCGCCCAGAAGATTAATATCATCTTCTGAGAATAATTATCGCCCTCGTGAGTTCTATATCTTGTCGAGTGAGATCGCATACGCATAATTTCACAAAATTCTTTATAAACGCTATTTTCCGTCGCCATGAGTGGTGAACAAACAATAATTACAAATTAAACTCTCAACGCTTAAAAAATATAGTGTTTCTATGTGCAACAATTTAGTGGTTAATAAACGCTATTAAAATCATCGAATTATCAATCGTCAAGTATTGCATGGAGAATGCTGCAGGTTGCCTATTGCTATCAACATTTTAGTGGTGCCATGAAACTCTGCAGAGGTGACTGCAAGAACTCTTGGTAAGTGCTTACACTTCATTACTTGCGACAATCACAGCATACGTTTCCTTAATACTTGGTACCTTCGCAATATCACATCAAATAAGATTGAGCTATTTACACGCTTCAATCAAGGTATGGTGTAGGGAGATTCGCCCCTCCAGGGCCCTAAAGTAGTTTTAAGACGAAGATGTCTATTTATATCCTGATAACTGTGCAATATTGACATTTATTTTTTTATTATGAACGATCATCCTTACTCATTGACTTGTATATATGGACGAGACATATTGTTCTATACATCCAATTGCTTATATAAATATTACGCATTTCGACGGCGCACACATAAATATAAATCTGTCTCGTTCTTACTCAGCACTGTCACTCGCATGAAAACAGTGTAACAGTATTTCAGTGCGTACATAAAGTGAATGAATACGGAAATAAGATCACACTATAATACTTACTGACGCCTAAACTCCCGCAAAGTATGGCGGATTTTTTGTCTGTTCAGCCAGTAAAAAAGTGTTGGGACAAATTTTACCGACAAAATTTCGTTGCGGAATTTTCTAAATAAATTAGTTTTATTTCGTAACGAGTAAAAACCTATCGTGAATTCGCTAAATTTGTAATAATTAACTGATCTTAGACTGAATGTCATAAGAGATGCATTTGTAACTAAAAAAATGTTCTGAAGATGTTTCGTTTTGTTTATCACGCGGTCCCTTTAGAAGTTTAAAATCTTATTTACTGTGGCGCGCACCTATCTAGAGGTATGTTGCAGTAGTGATTTAGTTACTTTAGAGTCAGCAACTTAACTAAAATAGTTTGCAAAATAGAGGTAAGTAGTCTAAGAAAAACATGTACTCTTATTTTGACATCCAAAACAGAATATTTAGCATATCAATATACTTACTTCCTATTTAAGTATTAATTCTATAAATAAGTTATACTCAACATTAATTACAATAAAATGAGCCAATAATGTTTATCGATAGATAAAAATCTTCTGCGCAGCACTAAACCGCCATTTTATGCGGCCAAGTGACGTCACACCCGGCTTCAATATTGTGTCGACATGCCACTTCCATAGGTTTCCTTTTTCATTGTCCTTACTATATTGACCGATAGTATAATGTGGACCTCACGTAAAATGAGTTGGCACTATCTCAAAGCAGCCTCTCCGACACCATAGGTACTCATTGGTTTATTCAAAGAAATACCCCTGTTTCCTGAAATACATTTACGTCTTTTTTCAAGACATTGAAGATGAAATAAAAGAGGTTACATATCAATAAAAATCTAAGTGTCAACTTTTACACAATTATTGTTCATGTGTTGAATTATAAGTATCCTGAGAATTGCTTACTCAGTCAGTGATGAGTTATAGTACATTTTTACTGACATGTGCCATCTACTACAGTCTATGATAAATCTGTGGTCACGATTTATATGTAACTATTGTCACCGGTGAAATATATGTTATACCTAATATGTAATATTTTGTTGGAAATTAAGGAGTTATTCTATAAGACAATATATTGCTTATTTAGTTTTTTGTCCTTTGCACACAGTTACGCATTTTTTATAATCTATACAGTTAATATATAAAAGGGTGTAATCAATCCAGACTTAAATTAATTACATAATTTGCCATATAAACAATTAAAGACAGTAAGAAAGTAGTCAGTAAGAAATATATACATATGAATTTAAATTCAGAATTCTAATATACGTCAGAGTAACGCATTTACGTAATATACGTTTAATACATATAACCTCAGCGAAATAATAAGTCGCTCCACCAAATTTCATCCGAATCAAATGCTGTTATTGCCTTTTTTCGGTTCACTGAAATTCAAATATATCATTCACTCAATAGAATTTTATTATACCGAAATGAGATTTTTCGTGTTCTAGTTACTCCGTCAGCAGAGACTGACGATAGGCCACGTATATGAGTGCGATTTAGCAAAAATATTTAGTACAGACAAAATGAGCGAACTAGTTTCCAATAATATTCATAATTTTTCGGATATTCTGTGTATGCATTTTCGTGATAAATAAACAATGTACATTCTAAAAAATAAGCTTATGTTTTGAAGGTTGCCAGGTAACAAACTTTAACAAACATATCAATAAATACAGTCACTAATGACTCTCTTATGAAAATGCAGTAATTTTGAATTAAATACTATTTATATACAATAAACAGTAATTAATTCAAAATGACTGTATTTTCATCAACAGACTTTTTAATATGATTTCACAGACTCATAATAGAGATGACGTCTAACAGTGGTAGACCCAAGCAGTTCGCTGCATGAATGGGCCGGCTCGACCGGTGAAATACCACGACCTCTCAGAAGACCGACGTAAAGTGGCTCATGCCGCGTTTCGTTCGGTGGGAGAGGTACCTGGAGGCCCACCCCTTTCCCCATCCTTTCCTATCCCCTATCCCTTAAAGCTCGGCAACGCAACAATAACACTATATGTGTTGCTGGTATCCATGGGCGGCGTTGGTTGCTTACCATCAGGTGACACGCCTGCTCGTTTGACCTCCTATCCCATAAAAAAAAAAAAACGTCGAGCAAATTGTAAAACTCTTTTATTTATAATAAACAATATTTCTAAAAATTAAGCCATATCAAAAGCAACCTTGTTTTTGTGGTAATTAGCGTCAAGTTTTGATTGGAATATTCGTGAAGTTTTACGTATATTGTCTGACACAAGTTCTGTTGACACACATTCCCCAGTAAACCCGGGGCGCCCGGGAGTTTGAGCTTGTATCTGGAGAATAGAGAACACACGTTTGTTGCGGATAACTTCTGTGCAGATACTGATACTCATAATTCTCGCCTAATCCAATTATGGTTTTAATATTTTTTGCTATTTGAAGGCATAGAGCAAAAAATATTTAAACCGACTTGTTAAAAAATATTGAGGTCATGAAATGATACATAATTTAAATTATATTCCAATTTTCGAGTCCCACAGCTAAGATTTCCGAAATTAAAAATAAACCAATCGCGTCAGTTATATACCTCGCGTTATATATACGCGTCAGTTATATATATTAGTATATAAAGAGAATATACAAAAGATGACAATGGTGTGCTTCATCATGATGTCCCTTTACTAAATATAGTGAATCTTCTTATATTAACATTTTATAAAATGTAAGAGGTTAATAATGAAAAGTATAAAGACAGAAATTTACGTATATAAATGTTGAATACTACTTACTATACCTACTGCAAAATAGTATCAGTAAGTAATCTTAGAGTAACGACATAACAAATTCGTTTGGGGGGCCATCTCAATATGGGAGGGTCAACCTTGAATCCATCACGCCCCCGATATTGCGGACATCGACGTGATCTTATCTTAAAAGCAACATAAAATGTAAGCCAAAGCCATATTTCGATTGTCTGTGGATTTTCTTTTCATACTTAATAGTTATCAACTTTTGCTGATAGCGTATTTTTGTTTATTTGAATTGTCTGCTTTATAGTTGTCAAATTCTGGCCTAACTAAAGTATTTTCAGTCATCGTCTTCATACAGTTTGTATATTATCCACATTTCACCCCACAATAAAAAGTTTCTGACTCTTTGTAATGGACCTTCCATTACCTTAACTATGTCTCAGATATACAAAGAGTCAAGTCGTCACAATGAATTCAAATCAAAGTGAATGCGAAGGAACACTGCCTAAACCTTTAGTTATTGAAGGTACGAATATACTGAAAAGATGATATATTTCCTTTGGTGAATTCCCCCACAAATCCGCTCCATTCACGCTCAATTTACGAGCTAAAGTGGAAACATACGTAACGCACGCAACTTTCACGTAAAATACAGAAAAATCCTTGGCCTATTTTCATATCGCCACAATTTCGTTCAAAAAGCAGATATTATTTGTATACGTTATAAAAGGTAAATTGTGATTTGTGTTGACATTTGTAACCGTTACTTTGTAACTATAATTTATAAGAGGCCAACTATTAATTTCATTACATTTTATTTTAATAAATACAGTTTTAATAAAAAACTAAAAGACACGCTTTCATATATTTTTTAAGAGATAGGAGGGCAAAGGAGCAAGCGTGTCTCGCCAGCAACACATGTAGTGTTACTGTCGCGTTGCCGACCTTTAAGAGAGTGGGATAGGAAAGGATGGGAAGGGGGGTGGGCCTCCGGGTACCTCTCTCACCGAACGGCGGCCGTAGCTCTGCTACTTTTTCTCTGTCATACTATAATTCCGATTCTAACTTAAGACATAATTCAACCAGGCTTTTTTCTTTCTTTCGACGCTGGATTTTACATCCGCGTCCCACCAGGCATCACCTCTCAGAATCTTATGCCTCTTTACACAACCACATACTTCTTTTACACTATCCACTATACTTTCTTTTATTCTTTCCCAGCACTAATCAACACATAAGTTAGATAGATTCGTGTCATTGAGTCTTTTGCTGACTAGGTTTGCATACATACAACGTACACTTTCGTCTTCTAAATTCTCACATTTTATCCTTTCAAGCTCTTCGAAATGGTGCTCTCCGTACGTACTCGCCAGTGCCTCCACTTCTTAAATAGGTCCACCGAGCGGCTCACCACCAGGTAGTTGTTCGTTTCAAGAATTTCGGAGACGACTGTCTACCAGAATCAGAACAATCATGATCTTTTGTTCACACCGTCTCTACGTATATGTGTGAATATCTTTATGACGGAATAATGTGTTAGACACAAGGAGATTCCATTCCAAGGACACGTCCAAGATCGGCTTACCAGCATCATTCACTCTCTTGTCACCATTCGGACCAAGGACAGCCTCCAGGCCATCTCTCTTGGTTCCGACCCATCCATTAAATTATTATTATAAGGATAAAGTAAGGAAATAAGCAATAACTTAGAATACGTTTGTTTAGAAAAAATCTTTTATTTATTACTCCCAAGGCGAAACAAAGTTCGCGGGGTCAGCTGGTTAGATCACATTTATTATGTAGACAGTTACACAAATTAATGACTTGTTAAGTTCCTTTGAGATTATTTCAATAGTTGTTCCGCCCGAAGGGCATTAGTTCATAACCCAACTGTAAGGTAGCTAGGCAATTAACTTGAGACAAACCAAAACTACCAATTTTTATACATATATATATATATATATATTCAGCAGAATTTTCCTGGTGTCGTGTGTTCTTCTTGTATATAGTATATAAGTTCGTGTTTGAAAGAAATTAACTTAAATCATGATTATGGCTGGCTACAAGTTCAGTGAGCGACAGACTATCATGATAAGTAAGTTTGTAAGTATTTTGTACAAAAAACTGACATTAACAACGACTTTGCGACACCTTCTAATATTATTATTTCATTCAATATTTCTTGAATTGAAAATACTCGTGTAACTAGTAGGAACAAATTCAAAGTGTTGCCAACATTCAGATTATAGTATTATGTCTGCGTACCTACACAGTAGGTAGGTACAGTATACAATGTGTGGTGTGCGAGCTCTCATTCAGAGTTCCTCAAACAATTGCACAAAGCGACGGAACCACGCCGACAACAAACGAGACCCCTTTATACACTTTTAACTGTGAAACACGTTGGTACCAGCTATAACGTCGATGACATGTACAAATACTACTTGTCACCTATTGTTCCGATCGTGACGTTTTTATTGATTAGGACTTTAACTTTTTACAGGCATCAAATTTAGATGAAAAATAGCCTATTCTCTCCTGTTTGCTCCTACTTGCTCATATGTACTCATTTCACATCTCAAAATACAAGAGATTTAGTTTAGTTTGTGATCCAGTGTATACTGACAACATGCTATTGTTATTTTCAAAGATTTGGTGTGAGGTTATGTAAGTATGTATGTAAAATAAAAAATATTAAGTCAAAAAGTTAATCAACAGTCAGAATTTCAATAAATACCATAGATATTTGTGATAGATGTGCAAAAAATTTAAGTTCGGAAATTTCGTGGAAATTCGTGGATTGGAAGAAATCGGGCGAGCTTGTTAAATGAAAATAATAACTAAAAAATGCACACACACACAATGTCACAAACTAATAGCTACAGGAATATAATCCATGCATGTTAAATATATATAATTTTATTTATTTCATTACAGGTAGAGCCAAAAATAAATTCGGTGAGTCATGGCATAGTTGATGTTGTTTTCAAAGTCGTGAAGTTATTTATTTTATTTCTTTAGAAGCTGACTTTAAATTTTCTTTCAAAACCTTTTCTAGTATATTCTCGAAATTGTCAATTGCTCCACAATTTTAAGATGTCAAGCTGTAAACAAAGTGGTTGAATTAATTGCAGATTGAGTTACAGCACTTACTTTGGCGAAGTGCAAAAAGTTTTTACAAACTGCTTCAAAACTTTGTAATGCTCTGTATAGCTAAACTTAATTTGTAAGTATTCATATACTTAACATTAAAACTACTTTTAGGCTATTTATTTCTAAGACTTTCGCGAATCCCACTCATTAAAACAACTTTTAGGATTATATCGCGTTCATCTCCCACCTATTTATATTCACCTCCCGACGTTTCGAACTCTTTACAGAGATCATTTTCATTGAATATAAATAGGTGGGAGATGAACGCGATATAATCCAAAAGTTGTTTTACTTATAAGCTTATATCACGTTTATTTATTATTCATATTTATTTATTTCCCGACGTTTCGAACCCTTTACAGAGATCATTTTCACGAGTGATGAACAAAAAGATGGTAGTTGTTGTTGTCAATAGCTGTATCATTGATACAGAGAGCACCCACTTTTTGGAAATAAAAATTAAAAAGTTAATGTTAAAAATATGATTTTTACTATTGGTAACCCACACCAGACCATGAAACAACAAAATAAATATTTGTTTACAAGATATATTTACTAAAAATTTGTTTGTAAAGATCCTTTGTGGTAAGATTTAATAGGTAACAGTTGTTATTTTTAATTATTAGATAATTATCTTATTTTTCTAAGTTAGTTGAAATTAGAGTATAACTATTATTAAATATTGATTGATTTTAAATTTAAAGGTAAGTTTTTGTTAAAAATCTACCACTAATCTAAATAAAAATAAGTAATGAATAAACGTGATATAATCCTAAAAGTTCTTATGATGTTATGAGCGTGATTCGCGAAAATCTTAGAAATAAATATTCATATACTTACAAGTTAAGTTAACAACCCGAAATTTCCCTTAATTTTAAAATTTCACTGAATTAACTATTATAAGGTACAGATTATTGTGATCAATATTTATTTGTGACATGGATATCTGTACCTGAATTCGAAATAAACTGAAACGAAATGTAATGAACTTAAACTGAACTACTGAATTTTAATAAACGCAATACTATTTTAACATCAATATAAATTATTTTAAGGTTAATCATATTTAATTACTCTATCACATAAAATATATTGTAGGTTATTCCCATTTAAGTAAATATGAAAATTTTTGATTTTTCTATTTCACAGATCGCTGTTCAATAAGTCATTGAATTGTGAAGCAGTTTCAAATATCACTGAATTTACTAAATATGAATTGGAATCATTTTATTTTCTATAAGGCTACTAAACTAGCTATGATGAGAATTGTGGATATTAAATATGCAATTTCTATTTTATGGGAATAAAAATAATATATCGCCGCATATGTGTCTCTGACTAGATCATCAAGTTTTTTTTTGTTTTTTTATGGGATAGGAGGGCAAACGAACCAACCTGCGCGGCCCATGGACACCAGCAACACATATAGTGTTACTGTTGCGTTGACAACCTTTAAGGGAGTAGGATAGGTAAGAATTAGGAGGAGAGGAGGAGGGGTTGGGCCTCCGGGTACCTCTCTTACCAAACGAAACGCGGTATGATTCTGAGAGGTCGTCGTATTTCACCGGTCGAGCCAGCCCATTCATGCTTGGCTCTACCGCTGTTATAAATTCATGAGTGTGAAGATACATTAAATTTGTCAAACTACAGTTACTCTAATGTCTGCACTCTATTATCTCCGCTAGTAGCATGTACTGTATTACTGTCTCTGATATAACTTTGATATTATCATCCATCATCGTAGATCATATTGCTATCATTAGGGGGACATAGACTTAGCATTACGTCCGCTGCAGAATTTCTTGAGTAACGATAACTTTTTAGCTGTTTAGCTTAAAAGTTATTGAGATGTGTTGGCAGCGTTTTCTGATTTTGAATGAACTATTACCCAATTAAATCGAGCACAAACTGATCACTCATTATTTGTCATCATAAAATAATTCTACCTCGTGTTTGATAACCAATGGTGGAGCTATTATTTAATAATTAATAAAATGTGAAATAAAATATATCCAATTTCCTTCCTTGATAAAGATAAGATCAAATTAATAAAATGGAAATATTGAAGTTAATACAGTAGTTTAAGCATGGAGAAGTAACACAGAAATAAACATAACAATAAATAGACAGATTTACTTTTGCACTTATTATTACCAGTTCTAAAGACCCTGCCGGCTCCCTAGGGACTACCTTGAAATAGATTATCAATCTTTATGTGGTACATGTATCACCGGTACATTAGGCAAGGTAATTTTTCTAAAACAATATAATCTGGATATTTCAAAAGAAAAGGTGAATACGATAGGATACGTTCTAAGCGAACATGTACTATGTTTGAGCATTAAAGGTAATGATATCAAAAAGTATTAAAACAATCGACGTGAAATATTTATTGTTGACATAGCACACATTGAATGTACCAAATTGGGTGCCGTAACAACTGTCCATCCCAGGAAAGGTCATGACTTCAATATAAAGTAGGTGTACGTAATATCTAAGTTGTGTTGAGCCGGCGCCTCGCTACTGATATTACGGGCATCGGGTAAGAAAAGGTAAGAGTCAAGGTAAATAGTATCCAGAGAATGAAATGATATTGTAAACCGGGTCATGTTACGTCTCAGAACTCGTGCAACATAGGGCTGGCTAGTATTTTTTTTTATTAGCTTTTTATTAGCTTCACCTGTATGTTTGTAGGTTTGTTTGTAACCGACTTCTTTTTTAGTGTTCATAGTTCACAAATCGCACCATCTAGTGGCAATCAGCGGAAAGTTTACGTTAGCAACTTGAAACGAGTTCCTTGTATAAGTCACAGATGGCGCTATACCTCAAATTCGAAACTAAGAAACGCGCTTGTTATAGAAAACCGAACTAAAAAATATAAAATAAATAATAGTTTAAAAAAACTAAAAAACACGCTTTTTATAGAAAACCGAACTAAAAAATAGAAAATAAATTTTAATGAATTTAAATTAAGAAAATAGTGTTAAAAATTTCAATGAATATAAATTAAAAAAAGCGTGGGGTGCTTTTTAAGATATTATCGAAATGATAATCACTACTCATATCTGTCAATAAAATATTTATAACTATTGACACCATGCACCCCACGCTTTTTTTAATTTATATTCATTGAAATTTTTAACACTATTTTCTTAATTTAAATTCATTAAAATTTATTTTCTATTTTTTAGTTCGGTTTTCTATAAAAAGCGTGTTTTTTAGTTTTTTAAAACTATTATTTTTTTTACAAGGTTTGTAGACTGATATCTCTTAAACTTGCAAAATGTGTAATTTATGTATTTATTAACTAAGCTACCTCTTAAAACTTCATTATTTCCTTGAAAATCAGTATCTCAAATTTTAAGACGTAAAAGCTAAGATTTTGTTGATTGTATGGCATGCCTGTTTTTTATTATATTACTTATTAAGAAGCATTTGTTGAATTTAAAATATTTTTGCGAATTATAAATTATGCTTGATGTGATTTTATTTCAATTACTGCGCCGATTTCCTGTAAAAAACACACAGAAATTGATCAAGATCTTGATCTATTTCTGTGGAAAAACAGTATTTTCTTTCTATTTTTGTTGCCATTTTTTTTTATTTTTCCCCAAAAATCCATCTTTTTCTAAGCAAGAGTAATCAATAAAAATATATAGTTATAAATTTTGGATTCTCTACTGAACTTGGCCTGACTTACATAATTTTATGTTTTAGAATATCTTCTTCCTTTAATTATAGCTAATAATTTAATTTTGCATCCTCTATTAACTGTACAATAGTTACCGGCGAGGATATGTTTTAAAGCTGTACTACAAGCTGTTACATCTCGTTACGCTGAATATGAACCATGAGCTCTGCATAATTGGGAAACTTGTGACTGAATCACGTCAAAGTGACATTCGCTTTTAATTACAATTGTGATTGAGAACATCTATTAAACATATTACAATTATAATATCTTCTCTTCCTCGATAATGTATTCACAAGATTTTTGTCATTTTATTTATAAGCTTTTATGGTAAAATGTTACTTCATCTGTGCATTGTTCAAACAAATATTAGGCATTTAAAACACGAGGGCTGTTAATTACTCTTTATAATACAGAGTAGATATTTAACTTCATTTGCATGTCTAACATCACATACATATCATATGTATTATGTGAAGGAATTCTTGATAAAGATCTAATAAATGTATTTTGACATAAGCAAATATTTGTTCTCGTCTTTCGACGTAGCACGAAGCCTCCGCGACCTTCACTAGCTCTCAGTGTGGGATGAGCTTCGGAAAGATTCGAGTGTTTGCCAAAATACTTAGCACCCAAATATATGAAAAGACGTTGAATACGAAATTTTAGTATTAAGTGACTCTTTGTGAGGGGATCAAATCCTTTATAATATAACTTTATTATATTAAAGCCTTTTGTATAAAAATGATGAATTTGTGTGTTTTATTTATATTATTTGTATTTAGTGCAATCAGTAATTGCAATCGATTGAGCTAAAGACTGTTTCTCGAGGCTTCTCGGCTTTAGGTATATTACTAATGTTTTGTTTTGTTTCTTTTCCCAACGGAATATATTTGACAGGGGATGTAATATCAAAAACCTGATTGATTGTTTCGAAATTATCTTTAACTGGTATTAGAAATATTCCGTTATGAAATAGAAAATTCTGATAGATATCGGACATGATTCAGTGAACTGCTGAAATTGTCTATAACTTATTCAGTAGAATTAGCTATTCGACAGCGGAACGACAAACGATATTACAAATTTAATGATCACCCCGGAACACGGTCTCACCAGAGACGAAGAGAACGATGAATCTGGAAGACTTCAGTGGCTACTCATAATAGTTACTTTGACATTATTTTTAGTACTGACTAATTTAAATTAATTATTTTTATAAAGAACTATTTGTGTGATCGTTGGATCGTTATTTTAAATTATTTTGCAATAGTCGACAGGCCGTCGTCAGGCCGACAGGAGGATTCAGCTGATTTGGGCCGCATTCGGCAAAGTGCGTCGAGTTTTCGACTCACCTATACCGCAATGCCTGAAGACCAAAGTCTTTGACCAGTGCGTCCTACCAGTAATGACCTATAGTGCCGAAACGTGCACACTTGCGGTGGGGCTAGTCCACAAATCTAAAGTCACTCAGCGAGCTATGGAGCGAGCTATGCTCGGAGTATCTCTGAAAGATAGACTCAGGAATGAGAATATCCGACAGAGAAGCGGAGTAACCGACATAGCTCGTAGAATAAGCTCGCTGAAGTGGCAATGGGCTGGTCACATCTGTCGAAGGACCGATGGTAGATGGAGCAAGAAGGTCATGGAGTGGAGACCGCGACTTAGTAAGCGTAGTGTAGGACGCCCACCATCCCGATGGTCAGACGACCTCAGAAAGGCTGCTGGAAAAGATTGGATGCGGAAGGCAGAGAATCGGATGTTGTGGCGCAAATTGGGAGAGGCCTATGTCCAGCCGTGGACTGCAACAGGCTAATGATGATGATGATGATGAGTCGTCATTTATCATAACTTTTATTCACATACTTGCTGTACTCATAGTTATATGAACCAGCGCGGTGATATTAGAAATTCTCGTAAACACGTTTGTTGCATTATAAAAAAGATTTAACTTAAAACTTTAACTTAAAAAATAACTTCACTTTTCTACTCAAAGGTGTAGACAGCGGCTGTTAAACCTCGTCTCGCCGTTATGTTTACGTCCCAAATGGAATAGGTGGCGAACCTTTTGCCATACCGGGCACAAAGTTTTAAGTCATCCATATTAATCACAAATAACTTCGGAACTTAATTTCGGAAAGTCATTGATGTGATCCAGTGTGAAGATTCGAACCTTGCAACCCCTAAATTCAGAGGGGGCGTGCTCGACCACTGGACCACCGAGACTATTGACTTACTTTAACTTGGATGAGCAATTGATGTTCAGAAAAGCTATTAACTTTATTTCAGCGAGACATGGGAGCGGAGCAGTAGTAATAATGTCTCATTGAAGTACTCCAACCCGCTTGTTGAGAATAATATTGAAAATCAAAATCTTCGATTGCTTAAATATTAATCGCGAAATATTTAAGTTATTCCCAATTCGAATTTGAAAAGCCGAGAACTTTAATAAATTCATTAAATTTTCTGCAAGTTGATTGCTCTGACGTAATTAGTAGCCAAAACAATTGTTTGCTCGATATAGGAATACTTTGTAAGAACTTCTGTTTGATAAACTCAAATTTCAACGTGAAATTTAAATAAAATATTCGTGAAATTCTTCATTTGAAAAGTTCTCTCTTTTTTATATATTTTACTGACCAGCGCTTGGGCTCGTTACACCTGATGGTAAGTGGCAACGAAACCTTTGATGGCAAAGCGCACTGTTCAGTAGTAGCCTATTCACTCTCCTTTTGAAGAGACCTATTTTATAACTAAGGGGATACACCAACGGAAGTAGTTTGTTCCAATCACCAGCAGTGCGGATGATTAAGGAAGATCCAAAGCGCTTAGTTCGTTCAGGTAAGTACGTCGGGTAGTTCGCCAATAGAATGGGGATAGAGATATCAGGCTGGGTAAAAACAAACATGGCGCAATTCTCTTATTTTTTCACTTAATTATAAAATAATGAAAAAACATGACGTCATTAAAATAACCGTTCAAAAGTTAAACCAACAAACTAGAAACACTAACAAATAACAAAACAAAACAAGAAACAAAGATTTGGGCAAATAAAAACAGTACCTACATAACTAAAAAGAGATAACATAACATAACATCGCGCCTTTGTTACCCGAAGGTGTAGGCAGCGACTATTAAACCTCGTCTCGCCGTTATGTTTACGCCCCAAATTGAATAGTTGGCGAACATATGCCATACCGGGCACAAAGTTTTCAGTCATCTATATTTATCACACCTAATTTCCGAAAACAATTTCGAAAAGTCATTGGTGTGAGCCAGTGTCAGGATTCAAATAAAAAAATATATAACGCGATTTACCTTTTTAATCCAATATTCAAAACGTAATTTTTGAACAAGATCATCATCTGACTATTAAAATATTTACAAATACCTGTTCCAAGTTTCTTAAAAATCTATCGAGTAGTTTTTGTTTCTACAACTGTTCTACAGACAGACAATCAGTCAAAAATTTTATTACATTTTTGACATCAGTATCGACCCCTAATCACCCCTTGATAGTTATTTTAGACATATATATCATTTTCTATGGGATAGGACGGCAAACGAGTGGGTCACCTGATGGTAAGTAACTTCTCACCGCCCATGTACAGTGGTGCGTTGCCCGTCCTTTAAGCGAGTAAGAGATAAAGGAAAGGGAAAGGGATTGGGGACTCCGGATACCTCTCTCACCGAACGAAACGCGGCACAAGCCACTTCATGCCGATATTCCGAGAGGTCGTGGTATTTCACCGGTTTCAACTGTAAGACTCTACCACTGTTAAAAGCACACCTCACAAACAACACTAATGTACTACTGCTACTGTCCATCTAGTAATTGCCTACTATCTCCAAACTTCTAACCGTTATGGAGCTCTCTAGCTTCATTATCAGATGTTGATTGATATATTCCCTGAAGTGTATAGCTGAATAAGACATAACTATTACGTAATAAAAACACCAAACAGGCATAACATTTTCAGTGGTTTTCCGTAATTTGTTCCTAGTTCCTATTATCCGATCCTACCTCGGTTCCAGGCGTCTTAAGTACTCGGTGAATAAAAAATAGAAAAAAAATCTATATCTTCAATATATATCTATATATATATATATTGTTTATTACGTTATGTTATTTATTACGTTAATATATATCTATATATATATATATTGAAGTGGAACTTCTAATGTCTCTTGCAAAAGCGTTTAACGCTTTTAACGCCCCCTCGCGGGTATTATAAGTAATATAAAACACTAGAACATAAATCGGCTTATATAAACCAAGGAAGAGAATTTCCATAGCGTGATTAAAAACTGTACATAGACATCTAGTAGCTAGTAGCGGCACTGTTTTTATCGCACCGTGTCTCAAAGGTACTAACTGCATAAAAAATATTGTTTTTAATTTTTAAATTTATATGCTACTTAAAAAAACCAAACCAAAAAATCAAGTATTACTAGGAATATACAAACAAGGCATTTTTTTAAATGTTATATAATAATAATAACAAATAATAATTTGTTTGACGTCGCTATTACTGAAAAGCCAACCTTAGGAACCTTAATAAAAAGTATCCATACAGGCACTGGAGTAACTCAACTAATTCAGTATTAAAATTGTAAAACATGTTTAGTAAACATTTAGTAATTAGTCAATCAATAATATAGTTATTAAAATGCAATAGGTAGCAGGTAAAATAATGGCTTTTTATTTCTGTATTTATTACTGTATTTAATTTCATTCTATAAACTAAATTTTAATTTGTCTTAATTATTTTTACCTTATTGCAACCATTAGTGTACATATACAAAAGTACAATTAGATTACAAATAAGTTTAAGAAGTATAAGTTCAAGTTTTACAGTGGTAGAGCCAAGCAGTTCGCTGCATGAATGGGCCGGCTCGACCGGTGAAATACCACGACCTCTCAGAAGACCGACGTAAAGTGGCTCATGCCGCGTTTCGTTCGGTGAGAGAGGTACCCGGAGGCCCACCCCCCCTTCCCCATCCTTTCCTATCCCCTATCCCTTAAAGGTCGGCAACGCAACAGTAACACTATATGTGTTGCTGGTGTCCATGGGCAGCGTTGGTTGCTTACCATCAGGTGACACGCCTGCTCGTTTGCCCTCCTATCCCATAAAAAAAAAAGTATAAAAAACGAAATGGGTAAAATAAATAATGTCTTTCTAACGTGCCGCCAAATAATCTATACATGTAATAAAATTGTGGGAAAGTTGAAACTATACATTGAATATTTTATTTGTATAATTCTTGGGACATGATCTACAATCGATACCGCACCCAAAAATATAGTTTTTAGAATTTTTGTCTGTTTATCTGTATGTTTGTTACGGATAAACTGTAAAAGTACTGCATGCTTTTACGTCGAATTTTGCTTAAATATAGCCAAGAGGGTCGGGACAACACATAGGATAAATATTATCACGCTATCACTAACTGGGGGTGAGCGATGAACCCATATAGTAGGCTTTTTTGGCGTCCACGCACATGAAGTAGCGAGCAACAACTAGTATAATTAATAAAATGCAATATGTAGCTGGTAAACTAAGGGCTCTTTAATTTCTGTGTATTTAATTTCATTATATAAACTAAATTTCGATTGGTCTTAATTATTTTTACCTTATTGCAATTTCTTTCTAATTAATTCTTTTTGTGCTATCTGTACTAGTACTTTTATTGTAAATTTCTAATTTTTTTGTAACACAACAAGTAGTTACGAAGCGGCTACCGAAAATGCAAAACTTATATTTGTTATTATAAAGATAATTAAATCGATATTTGTTATTTTGTGATGTATGTATGTAAGTATCTAAGTATGTATATATTATATATGTGATAAATATTTAATATGTATTGAATCTTAGAACTCAATTTTAAAGTTTTTATACTCGCTAAGTTTGGATAATATTAATAACAGTCGTAGAGCTAAGCAGTCCGCTGCATGCATGGACCGGCTCGACCGGTGAAACTCCACCGCCTCTCATTCAAATATAGTTTTAATGCTTTTTACAATATGGTTATCAAATGAAGGGGCTTTTCGATAGTAACTTGAAAATGTGACGTCATTCTAAATCGAATGCTATAAGTAAGTTTAATGCATTTAACAATATGGGTATCGAATGGGCTTGAGCTTGGGGGAGTACCTAAATCAAAGAACCATGCGACGTCGAATATGGCAGATCCTCCTAAATAAAGTAGCTACCAAATTCTACCCAGACCTATATTAAGAATTATACTCGAGTGGGGATCGAACCCACCAATCTCCATTCCACAGTCAGTAGTTTTACCGTGTATTGGTAAAACTACCGACTGTGGAATGTAACTAAGTTTTGCTCTTTGTAAATTAAGCGTGTTATGAATGTACGTCTGTTAAAAAGTTCCACTTCAGTAGCGCGAAGGGACTCCGCGTAATTTTTTTTTTTTGAAGTCGGTTAAAATACTTCACAAGACTTCAATTTACTGCCGCATAACTTGTGCAAATGCATGCAGAATAAAAAAAAACGAAAATGTGTAATCGCAAATCTTTCAATCTACATATAATATCCTTTTCAATGTCTCCGCCATCACACTTTTTGTCACGCAATCAATATTCAAGCGTGCGTAAATAAGTATTACAAAAAAAACATTCTTCTACCCTTATTGCACTTTAGTGGGGTCGGCACAACATTTCCTCGTTTCTAACTATCCATGTAGTGAAAAGATTTGGTTGTAGTTTTATGACCGGCCTGCTCTCAGTCAGCCGGGAGCGAAAGAAAAACATATGGCTGACAAGCTTACACAGCACTACACCGAAGAATGGCGGTATAACCATTCATAAAATATGGGTCACCCTAAATGTTCTTGGTAGTGGCGGGCAGCAGCGTCCCTATCTAAAAAAGGTTTACCCCTGCGGTCTCCAACCCGTTTGCCCAGCGTGGGGACTATGGGCATAAACCTCCCAAATGAAAATAGCACCAATGCAACGGCCCCCAGTTCCCGGTGGTCCCACTATTCCCGGCCAAGGCAGCGGTCGTGGTAACGGTGGGACAGGGGGTACTAAGAATCTCCGAGTTACGGCAGGCTGCCAAAAACAACTACTTGTGGCCACTTATAATGGACGCAGTCTTCGGCTGGACCAACACCTCACCGAACTCGAGGTAGAGCTGGGTTGCTTGAACTGGCATATTCTAGGGCTATCTGAAGTCCGGCGAGAGGGGGAGGACACGATAACCCTACAGTCAGGCAACTTACTCTACTTTCGGGAAGGTGACCAGCTCTCCCAGGGGGGTGTCGGTTTCCTCGTTCACAAGGACCTCGTTAGCAGCGTTGTGGAGATCAGTAGTGTGTCGACCAGGGTAGCATACCTTGTACTGAAACTTACCAACAGGTACACCCTGAAGGTAATACAGGTGTATGCGCCGACCTCGACATACTCTGACGAGATAGCCGAGGCGATGTACGAAGATATTGCAAAAGCAATACATGGTACCGCCAAGGCTCACTACACCGTTGTTATGGGGGACTTCAATGCCAAAGTGGGAGTACAAGAACGCGGCGAAACGAAAATCGGTCCATATGGCTTGGGGTGCCAGAATCACAGGGGGCAGATGCTGGTCAACTTCCTGGAGTCTGAAGGGCTTTTCTTGATGAATTCTTTCTTCAAGAAGAGTCTCCACAGGAGGTGGACTTGGCGAAGCCCCGATTCTGTGACAAGGAACGAGATAGATTTTATCATTACGGATAGTAAGCATATATTTAGAGATGTCTCTGTGATCAACAGGTTCAATACTGGAAGTGATCACCGACTTCTTCGAGGCTCTCTAAACATTAACTTCAAAGCTGAAAGGACCCGGAAGATTAGGTCTATTCTCCGACCTACGCTACTCCAAATAGCCGAAACCGAAAAGTTCCAAACGGAACTTAAAAATCGTTTCGATCTGCTGGAAACCACAGGCAACGTGGACGAAAAAGTCGACACTGTGGTCAACACGCTGAGGAAAGTGTCTCAAAGGCTGTTCCCGAGATCGCAGAAAAAGGAGTCCAAGCTCTCTGCTGAGACACTCGAGCTGATGAGGCAAAGGCGAGAAACTCCATCCGATCAGCTGTCTTCGTCAGAATGGAAAAGCCTAAACCAGCGTATTAGAAAGCTGATGCGGCGCGACCTTCGTCGATCGAATACTCGAGCAATCGAGGACGCGATCGACCGCAACAAAGGGTCGAAAGTGTTCGCTCAGCAGCTTGGAAGGCCCCATCTGACGAAGCTGAAAACTGCGGATGGACGTGTCGTCACCTCTAAGCCTGAGATTCTCGCAGAGATAGAATCTTTTTATGGGCTCCTTTATTCCACACGGATGACCAAGCCGACGAGACACAGCGATGATGACCACAGAGCCCCGCTAACGTGTCACTATAGTGAGGACATTCCCGATGTCACTGAAAGCGAGATTAGTGCGGCTGTCGGGCAACTCCAGAACAACAAGGCACCCGGTGATGACGGAATTACTACAGAGCTTCTAAAAGCCGGCGGGACTCCTATCCTAAAGGAATTAGCAAGCCTTTTTAATTCCGTCATACACCAGGGCATAACACCACAGGCTTGGGACAGGAGTGCGGTGGTGCTGTTCTTCAAAAAAGGTGATAAAACCTTACTGAAGAATTACAGACCCATCTCACTCCTGAGCCATATCTACAAGTTGTTCTCGAGGGTCGTCACGAATCGTCTCGCTGTAAGACTCGACGAATTCCAGCCTCCGGAGCAGGCCGGGTTTCGAAAAGGATTTAGTACGGTGGACCACATCCATACTGTTCGGCAGATTGTACAGAAGACCGAAGAGTACAATCAGCCGCTGTGTATGGCATTCGTGGATTATGAAAAAGCCTTCGACTCCATCGAAACTTGGGCAGTTCTGGATGCATTGCAGCGATGTCGGATTGACTGGCGTTATATCGAGGTGTTGAGATGCTTGTATGACACCGCCACGATGGCTGTCCAGATACAGGACCAGGTGACGAACTCTATCGAGCTGAATCGAGGTGTAAGACAGGGAGATGTCATATCTCCCAAACTCTTCACCAACGCTCTAGAGGACGTCTTCAAGACCCTGGATTGGACTGGACAGGGTATCAACGTGAATGGTGAGTACATCTCACATCTTCGGTTTGCCGACGATATCGTTGTAATGGCAGAGTCGCTGGAACAGTTAAGCGGAATGCTGCGCAGCCTGGACGAGTCCTCCCGGCGTGTCGGTTTGGGCATGAACTTGGACAAGACCAAAGTCATGTTCAATGAACATGTCGTGCCCGGACCGATAAGCGTCGAAGGGTCAGTTCTCGAAGTCGTAAACAAATACGTCTACCTAGGCCAAACTATCCAGGTAGGTAGACGAAACTTCGAGAAGGAGGCCGCAAGGAGGATTCAGCTGGGTTGGGCTGCATTTGGCAAACTGCGTCGGGTCTTCAGCTCGCCTATACCGCAATGTCTGAAGACCAAAGTCTTTGACCAGTGCGTCCTACCGGTAATGACCTACGGTGCCGAAACGTGGACACTCACGGTGGGGCTAGTCCACAAATTTAAAGTCGCTCAGCGAGCTATGGAGCGGGCTATGCTCGGGGTATCTCTGAAGGATAAACTCAGGAATGAGTATATCCGCCAGAGAACTGGGGTAACCGACATAGCTCGTAGAATAAGCTCGCTGAAGTGGCAATGGGCTGGTCATATCTGCCGAAGGACCGACAGTAGATGGAGCAAGAAGGTCATTGAGTGGAGACCGCGTCTTGGTAAACGTAGCGTAGAACGCCCACCAGCCCGATGGTCAGATGACCTCAGAAAGGCTGCTGGAAAAGACTGGATGCGGAAGGCAGAGAATCGGATGTTGTGGCGCACATTGGGAGAGGCCTATGTCCAGCAGTGGACTGCAATAGGCTAATGATGAATGATGAAATAAAAGTCTTTCGAAATCACATTTTTTGATGAGTTCAACTTCAGTTCGGCGAAAAAACTTTAGGTATATAAAATCCACGCAGAAAAACGACTCTTCCATTTGAGACTCGTAAATAATAAAAGAACTTTTGTAACTGCGAGAGCAAAGTTAGTTGCTTAAACTGATAATTTACCATGAAAAGTATTCACACATTTAGACTTGCTAAAATTCTTTGTGTATGTGTGCGTATATAATATATTAGTAGAAACTGCTGCCTGTCTGTCTGTAAAACCACTGTAAAAACTAAAACTACTTGAAAAATCTTAAAGACACTTGGTACAACCCGTAGACACCTGCAACACTAATAGTGTTTCAGTTGCGTTGCCCACCTTTAAGAGAGTAGGATGGGAAAGGATGTGGAAGAATGGGGAAGGATGGGGAAGGGAGGTTGGACTCCCATCGAGCCAGCCCATTCGTTTTGAATATTGCATTAAGAAGCTAAATACGTTATTTATCTCTTTTTAGTCAAACAGGTACTGTTTTTGTCTGCTCAAAATTTTTGTGGTTAGTGTTTCTTGAAGTTGGATTAACTTTTTTTAAGTCGCTGCTACCCTATAAGGGATTTGGCGTGAAGTGCCGCATGTGCATGTATGTGACAATGCGTGTTTGGGCAATAATTATCTATGTGTAATCATTTTTTATGGGATAGTGGGCATACAAATAAATCACGTGACCCGACCTGATTGTAAGAAACTAGCACCGCCCATGGACACCTGCAACACAGATAGTGATACAGTTGCGTTTGCCGGCCTTTAAGAAAATGACAATATGAAAAAAGTGGATAAGGGTAGTAAACGCGACAAGTACGTCGATAACTTGCGAAGTCGTGGATTTTTTTCCGGCCAAGTCTTTCTCTTTCCCATTCATAAAAAAATTGCGTATTTCTACCGCTTACTTGATTATGTGTTAGAGATTTTTAATATTATAATGAAGCTAGTAATTTAATCTAAAATATGAAATAATAATGGAAATTAAGAATCAATATTTAGTAATATATCAAATAATTCATATTGATAGTTCAGCTAAAAGTCTGCAGCCTGTTCGCACATAAAATGATAGAGTAACGATGTTCACAACAATGGCGGCGCACATCCGTCACGCTTTGAGTCCCGCGCGTTGTTACTCGTTGATAAATGTACCAGCGCCCAGCAGTGACATCACTACCGGTAATGTGGTCACACATGAACATAGTTTATATCAAACGATTAAGTATTTTATAGATATTATTTTCTATAATATTATATATAAAATGAATTTACTATATAACGTAACATAACCTTTTCTACCCGAAGGCATAAATATTAAACAAATATAACAATAATAATATCTTAGAGACAATATACACAACGCTCTCTAGTTGCAAACTAAGCAACTAAATGCTTGTGCTATGAATACTAGATAACGGATGTTAATACATACATACTTTTTTGTAAATACATACTAAGAAAAACGGCCAGTCGCCAACAAACAACCATGCTTGCCCTTAATATTTGTACTTGGGTGGGACTCGAACCCGCCAACCTGAATAAAAGATTAAATATACTAGATCTATAAATAAAAATAAGTACTTTTCTTTCATCACAGGTGTCCATAATTACACACCAATTGCATTTTACAACATAGTTCGTTCGACATTAAGAGGCTGTGTTTATCACAACTTAGAATAATACGAGAACACTTTTGTAGCAAAATATTCAAACTGTAGTCTATTTAAATATAAGCTCTTTTCTATTCTCTATGTAATTCGATTCTATTTCGGGCCTTTTATAATAACATTTGCGTAAATAGCTTATAATAGACTATAATTCACATTCAAAATTTCCCCTAAATTCTCGTCTGTTACAATAATTTATGCAAAGACAATAGATTTTAGAGTGACTCGATGAATATCCGAGTTATTTAGCGCACAATGAGAACTGTTGTTATATTTGTTTAACAAAACATTCTCTGAATACCATCGTTGTTCAATCACAATATAAATTGAATCAATTAATTTGTTTCTAATGCTAAACAAATTTCAAACAAGTCTGTTAACAGAACATATCACACGTACTACTCTGTGTAAAAAGTATCGGGCATATGTCAATAAAGAGACCCGCGTAAAAGAGGTCGCTCTAATTTTTTTACTGCATGTTGGTAGCACTGTACTGATTTAGCGCGCAAAATTTGAACGGGATCTGTCATTTTATTTGTTTTAAACTAAACTTTTTGTTGGTCATAGTTTTGAGTCCTCGGCGATTTTTACAATGGAAAATATTGTTGAACAAAGAATGTGCCATAAATTTTGTGTTTCGAATGATATTTCATGTGGTGAATCACTAAAAATGTTGCGAAATACCTACGGCAAATCATGTTTATCGAAAACAAGGGCTTATGAATGGTATAAGGCTTTTAAAGAAGGCCGAGAAGTAGTAGTAGACTTGCCTCGTTCTGGTAGACCTTCAACCGCTACGACCAAAGAAAACATCGATAGAATCAAGAAGCTAGTGCTCGAAAATCGACGTATGAGTCTGAGAGAGTTGGCTAGGGAGGTGAACATATCTTTTAAGTCCGTCCACAATATTCTCATTGACATTTTAGGCATGAAACGCGTCGCCGCTCGACTAGTTCCAAAAGAGCTCAATTTTGTTCAAAAAGGGCAGCGAAAGCATGTCGCTGAAGACATGGTTTCCCGAGCTTCTACGGATCCGACCTTTATGAAACGTATAATAACTGGCGACGAGACATGGGCTTATGAGTATGACATGCAAACAAGCCAACAGTCTTCAGAATGGCGTCTCGAAAACGAGCCGAAACCCAAAAAACCGCGGCAAAGTCGCACCAAAATCAAGGTGATGCTGACAGTTTTTTTTTACTACCGTGGTGTGGTTCACTCCGAATTCCTTCCAGAGGGAGAAACAGTGAATAAAGAATATTATTTAGGCGTCATGAAGCGTTTGCGTGAGAGTATCCGCCGAAAACGTCCAGATTTGTGGCGACACAACTCATGGATGCTGCACCATGATAATGCACCATCACACACAGTCATTATAGTGAAAGAGTTTTTAGCGAAAAATTCAACAAACGTTCTCGACCAAGCACCCTATTCACCTGATATGGCTCCGTCTGACTTTTTTTTATTTCCCAAGTTAAAATTACCACTTCGAGGAAAACGATTTGAGTCAATAGAAGCCATAAAAGAAAATTCGCTGAATGAGCTAAAGGTAATACCGCAAATAGCCTATGAAAAATGTCTGGAAGACTGGGTGAAGCGGTGGAGATGTTGTATTGCAAGCGATGGGGCCTACTTTGAAGGCGATAAAATAAATTTAGATGAATAATTTGTATTTTTTGTTTTATTGACAAATTCCCGATACTTAGTACACAGAAGGTATATTGTTACTCCCACCGACTCTCTTTATGGGTTACGGGAGATAACAAGCAGGCATTTCACCCGATGGTAAGCAACAAATTCCGCCCATAGACACATGAACAGAGATTGTATCACACAAACTACTTGGAAGTCATGTGTGATAAATATACTATGATAAATGGACTACCAAGGTTGTAGTCGATGTACACCGATATTAGATTCGGGTGATTAATATTCGGCGACTCGACCAGTTGGTCGATCCACATTAGTTGGTAAAAAAAAATCTTACAAAAAATAAGTATAAAATGCCCTGCATTGTAATATTTATTGCAAGTAAACATAATAAGGCCTTAATGAAAGCACAATATATAAAAGAAATTTTTTTTTCGGCCATTTTATGAAGGTGAACTGAACATAATATTTCATTCTCAAATCAATACTGTTAGATGTGAAATAACCTTGGCTTGGTGTAAAAGTAAAACTTGGCGTCATTAGAATCTTCTTTTGTGAAAAAATAATCGCCTTCAGAGAGGTAGTGAGATAAATTTACATACAACTTAACATAACTTCACGCCTTTTTCTACCAGAAAGGACTAAGGTAAGGCTTAACGTCTAAGACTAGGTGGCAAACCTATTGCCACACTGGGCACAAAGTTTTCAGTCATCGATATTTAATTTTAAATAATATAAAATTAAGCACGAACATAGCAGAAACAAGTGTATGGCAATATGTTCTGCCAGCTATTTCTTTTGCGACATAAAAGTTCAGCAAGTTGAGACTTATCAGCCGTTGCCTACGCCTTCAGGTAGAAAAGTTATTGTATATTATAACTTATATTTCACTGCCATATATTTCGTCTAAATTGCGAGCGTGTCAGTTACTCAATCTAAAGTTATGCCACTAACTGGTTTACTGCCCGACTCTTTGATGTCAAAGTAAGTATCAACAGTGGTAGAGCCAAGCAGTTCGCTGCATGAATGGGCCGGCTCGACCGGTGAAATACCACGGCCTCTCAGAATTTCGACGTGAAGTGGCTTATGCCGCGTTTCGTTCGGTGAGAGAGGTATCCGGAGGCCCATCCCCTTCACCCTCCCCTTAATGGCAGCGATATTCAAAGATCATTTACCCCAGGGGGGTACCAGCTGCCACAGCACTGGAGAATCCCCCCTTGAGCGTCCACGGCTTGGTATTCACCAAGGCGTGGACGCTCAAGCTGCCCCTCGTAGTCTGGGGAGGGCGCAATCTCGCTCGTCACTAAAAACTGTCCGGGGCAAACGTAAGGGCATTGCGACTCCCCCTGCCACGCTAAACGTGGACTTTTGCAATATCAGGGGCATCCACTCAAATCTGCTTGCCATTCACCACCACCTGGAAACGGCAAAGCCTGCTTTGCTATTCCTTACAGAGACACAGATATCTTCTCCCGCAGACACCTCATATCTCCTATACCCCGGATACAAACTGGAATATACCTTTGTACCGCGGGCCGGAGTTTGCGTGTTTGTCCGGGAGGATATCTGTGCTCGACGCCTCGGCAGCCTTGAAGGAAGGGACCTATCGACCCTCTGGCTGCGTGTTGATAGCGACGACCACCCCCGCTTCTACGCATGTCTTTATAGGTCCCATAGCGGTAATACCGAAACTGACCGACTCATGGACCACATTCAAACGGCTGCAGATTCCGTACTTCAACAGGTCCCATCCGCGGAAATCGTTATCCTCGGCGATTTCAATGCCCACCACGTCGATTGGCTTGGATCTCGCACCACCGACCACGCGGGTAGATCTGTTCATGACTTTGCTCTAGCATATGATCTAACACAGCTGGTTACCGCACCCACGCGAATCCCAGATGTTCATAATCATATACCTTCCCTGTTGGATCTTCTGCTGACCTCCCATCCGGACGGATATGTGGTTTCTGTAGACGCCCCTTTGGGTTCTTCGGACCACTGTCTGATAAGGAGTACAGTGCCATTCACGCGCCCACCTCGACCGCACATTGCGAGCCGCCGCCGTGTGTGGCACTATAGGTCAGCAGACTGGGATGGGATGCGAAATTTCTTCGCATCTTACCCATGGGGGCAAGTTTGCTTCTCGCCGGATGATCCTGACGTCGTTGCCGACTCTGTTGCTGATGTGGTGCTGCAGGGAATGGAGCTCTTTGTTCCATCCTCAGTGGTGCCAATCGGCGGCAGATCCCAGCCCTGGTTTGATCGCACATGCAAAACGGCATTACGTTTTAAGCATGAGTGCTATCAAGCCTGGGCAAAAGCAGTGGCGTCCCAGGACTCGGACACCGGCTCTCTTAAGAAGAGGTACAACCTTGCCTCCAGGTCCTTCAAAAGAGTTATAGCCGTAGCAAAGTCTCAGTACATAGGCAAAATTGGCGAGAAACTAGTTCGCCTTCCCTCGGGAACCCGTGCGTTCTGGTCGCTCGCCAAGGCTGTTCTTGGGAATTTTTGTAAGCCGTCTCTTCCACCGTTGCACCGGGAGGACCAGTCTCTAGCCCACGACGCAAAAGAGAAAGCCGACCTTCTTGGCACTCTTTTTGCGTCCAACTCGACTTTGGACGATAGAGGTAACATCGCACCGACAATTCCACATTGCGGTCACGCCATGCCGGAGGTTCGTTTCCGGCAAAGTACTATGCGACGCATACTTTTATCCCTGGATGTCCACAAGTCGAGTGGGCCTGACGGAATCCCAGCAATCGTGTTGAAGATGTGTGCTCCAGAGTTGGCACCGGTTTTAACGCGTCTTTTCCGGTACTCCTACTCTCTCGGCGCTGTACCAGCATCATGGAAGGTTGCTTTAGTCCACCCGATCCCTAAAACAGGTGACCGCTCAGATCCGTCCAACTACAGACCTATCGCCATCACCTCCCTATTCTCCAAAATAATGGAAACACTCATCAACCGCCAGCTCCTTAAGTATCTAGAAGAGCACCAGTTGATTAGCGACCGTCAGTACGGATTCCGTCAAGGTCGCTCAGCTGGTGATCTTTTAGCGTACTTAACCCATCGGTGGGCGGAAGCGGTTGAGAGTAAAGGAGAGGCGCTGGCCGTTAGTTTGGACGTAGCGAAGGCCTTTGATCGGGTTTGGCACAAAGCACTTCTTTCGAAGCTTCCATGCTATGGGCTTCCCGAGAAATTATGCGATTGGGTTTCCAGCTTTCTCACGGCTCGGAGCATTAAAGTTGTTGTCGACGGGTCATGCTCCGACTTAAAGCCTGTGAATGCTGGAGTCCCCCAGGGCTGTGTGCTATCCCCTACGCTGTTTCTTCTGCATATCAATGACATGCTGCTTAGCAGCAATCTTCATTGTTATGCGGATGACAGTACCGGGGATGCCTTGTATACCGGCCACCCGCGTATTTCTCGGGAAAACGTCGACGAGCACCGGAACAAACTTGTGTCTGAAATCGAAACTCTGCTTAGTCAGGTTTCGGACTGGGGCCGACTAAACTTAGTCCAATTCAACCCTAATAAGACACAGGTTTGCGCGTTTACCGCTAAAAAGACACCCTTTGTCGTAGCTCCCTGTTTTGAGAGCACTCTCTTACCTGCCTCAGCCGCTATCGGAATTCTTGGTGTCGACTTGTCGAGTGACGTCCAGTTTCGCGGTCATCTGGAGGGCAAGGCCAAATTGGCCTCCAAAAAGCTTGGTGTGCTCAATAGAGCGGGACAGTATTTCACGTCAGGTCATCGCCTGCAACTTTACAAGGCGCAGGTCCGTCCTCACGTGGAATACTGTTCACATCTTTGGGCGGGGGCACCCCAGTACCAGCTTACTCCATTTGACCGCATCCAACGACGCGCGGTTCGGCTTGTCGACAACCAAGCTCTTACCGATCGGCTCGATCCTCTGGCGTTGCGGAGAGAGGTGGCATCTCTATGCATCCTCTACCGCATATACCACGGGGAGTGCTCTCAGGAATTGTTCGGATTAATACCGCCAGCTGACTTCCGCCACCGTTCGACGCGCCAACGCTACCACCCGCATTGGCTGAATGGTTGGCGATCGACAACAGTGCGTTTCAACAGGCACTTCTTGCCACGCACTGTTCCTTCATGGAACCAGTTGCCGGCGACGGTATTTCCGGACCGCTACGACCTAGGAACCTTCAAGAAACGAGCCTATTCTTATCTGAAAGGCCGGCAACGCTGATGTGATGCCCCTGGTATTGCAGACGCCATGGGCGGCGGTGATTGCTTTCCATCAGGTGACCCGCAAGCTCGTTTGCCCCTTCTCCCATAAAAATAAAAAAAAAAAAAAAATAAAAAAAAGTATTTTTAGATCAGTTTGCTCACAAACATAAGTACTTGGGTAATACCACCTTTTGGCAATGTTTTTCCGGAGGAGTAATTTTATGGTGACTGGAAGTGCTTTGAGTAAGTTTTAAAATGCCAGGTATATTTTTGAAGCATATTTATGTAAAGTAGGGTCTCAAGAGGTAATTGCGTTTGTTTTATACGCATATAAGTATATATATATATATATATATATACGTGTTCAGGTCCGCATGTAAATTGTGCGCGGCTGTCTGAGGGAACTGGTACAACAGGGATGAGCAAGTAATGTCAGATTGGTTGCAAATTCTTTTCTTCTCTCACTAACACTATATGTGTTGCAGGTGTCCATGGGCGGCGCTGGTCAATTACCATCAGGCAATACGCATGCTTGTTTGCCCCCCAATTACATTAAAAAAGTTCTACTAATCTGGTCCAGGATAATAACATAAAGTCCGCAGTCACTACCTTCATTTAGGTACTATGAACAATCCTCTATGGAAATCCTATCTCAAGTATGTATGTTGGGTATCCAAAAATAAATATTTAGAATGATTTCTGTGGTAATCTAAATAACAATGAGTTTGAATATTTCAGTGCTTGTGTGACATGTGAGTACCTTAATATTGTCTGCCTCCACTCTGCTGAACGTGAAGGCAAACGTCCCTGTTACATATAATATTGCGTACCCATTGTACGCATACATATGTAATAAAACTGACGCAATGTTCAGTTATAATTAAAACGGTACTTTGCAAGTTAATCATTTAAATGAAAATGCGGATTTGCTTGTCTGGATTAGTATTTGGAAATTGTCTCAGTATGTTTGGAGATATGTACTATTATTTAAATTAAAATACGTTTTTTTGAAAAACTCACAAGTCGTAAACTATTATTGCTGTCTGAACCGCATTGTGTAAAACCAGCTGGGGTTGGTTACTTAAGTTTATATCTCCCGAATATTAACCTGACTCTCTAATAACTTCTATTCCCGATGCTACTCTATTGACTACCTCGGTCTGCCTTTCTCAATTATTAAAGGCGTATTCAAGATATGCAGATTCAAACGTTTGCTACAACAGTACCTTATCAACTACAATCTTTACATTTATACTGATTTGTTCTCTTTCGAAAACTTTAGTTTTAGTTTATAGTGCATTTTCTGAAAAACCTTCAGGTTATTGATTTTTTAAGAAAACCAACCACTAAAAAATCTTACCGATATATGGCTGATTGGCTTGCTTCAAGGTCGCCGAGGCATCAACAGCTAGACGAGAGGCGCCCACTGCCTAGAACTTCGCGAAAGATTAAGCAAAAACTTCATTCAGCTCAAAATATTTCTTTGTTAGACTTTAATTTACTTTATCTGAGACTTTTGAAGCACTGTATAACAAATAATTCTATGCCTTTAAATGTGATTTTTAAACAAAAGGACTTTACCAGTTGCTAGCCGAAACACGAGAGTAAAGTTAGAGTAGTTTTCAATGTTTTTTAGTCGCATTCCCTAACGTTGTTACAACTTAACTTCTAGGTAAATATTGTTACAAATAATAGACATATTTGCATGAAATTTTTAAATTAGGATATTATGTTTCTAGACTATATGGGTCTATACATATCGAAACTAATGGCTAAATATAAGGATAGAGTATGTAAAGTTATTTGTCAATCTTTCACTCCGAAAAAAATTAAATCTCAAGAAAATATTACAATGCTGGCACTAATTACAGTTACATTAACAAATAACTATTAATCAGGTAATACTTATTAATATATTGATATAATGCTGGAAGCCCTACTTTCCATTTAGAGATTTCCATTTTCGATATAATAAATTAAAAGTTAGTAATATGTCCGCCATCATTGAATGTGCCTCTATGACGCTATGGTGTTAAGATAGGTTTGATATTTGCTATCTTCATACGTAAATACTAATTAATGGTTGTGGAAAATATTATGATTTAAGAAATAACAAATCCCAACGTAGAAGCGAATGGATAAACGAACGAAAAGAAAGACGAAAGCTATTATGATCTCAACACAATTTATCTTATAACATCTGCGCAAACAATTCACAATTCATTTTGATTTCATTCACTTTTATTCCTTTTCATAAACCATTTTTAATTTGAACAAAATACTTGAGGATTTTCATTTAAATAACAAAATTATTTTTACAATGAAATTAGTTCACTGCGGCTGTGAGCTGTGTGTTCGTGAGAGAAGACAGATAATGGCGGACATTGGAAATCTCTCCAGATCTCGTTAGCGTCGCGGAATATTCACTCGGATTTTAATTTGAATCCGAACGCGCCTTTTGTCATAGATTGCATTGAGCGCCACTCCGCATGAATTATACCTTTTGAATATCTCATGAATATGGAAATTCCTTTCAAGTGGTAAATTGCACTACGCCAGCCTTAATGAAAGATATAAATGAAGTATGAAGCTGATATTATAAATGTGTCTTTGTTTGTATTACCTTGTTATATAAATTCCTTAATAAATCTCTGTGTAATCTTGTAAATATATTTTTATGCCTATAGAATAGCACAGAGTATATTTATAACTCCGCTACGACTGCTGCTCCCTTCATACATTTTATGAACTGAATAATAAAATCAATCGAACAATTGCTTTAAATTGAATTATCTCATAATATGTCGCAAGTCGCAGGTTCGAATCCTGGCTCACACCAATGACTTTTCGAAATTCTTTTCAGAAGTTACGTGTGATAAATATTGATGAATAAAAACTTTGTGGCCAGTGTATGGTAATCGGTTCACCACCAATTCCATTTGGGACGTAAACAAAACGGCGAGACGAGACTTAAAATCTGCCCCCTACACCTTCGGGTGGAAAAAGACGTGAAGTTATGTTATGTGTTTACATAATATGTTTAAAAAATCTGTCGATTTCATAATAAATGTTGTTTAATTCTGACACAGACATTTTAATTTTGCTGCATTGATGGGACAGCTCAACCGGTACCACGACAGCTCAAAGTATATGCGTAAAGTAGTTTAAGTTGCTTTTCATTCGGTAAGAGAGGTAGCCGATTCCCTAATCCCTCCCAGTCTCCCATTCCCATCCTACTTCCCTATTCCATTTTAAAGACAAATATCTGTGTTGCAGGTGTCCATGGGCTGGGTCAGTTGCCTACCATTAGATGACACGCCTGCTCATTTGCCCTATACCTATACCATTAAAAAGAACACGCGTCTCATTTAAGCTAAAACTGATGCTTGTGGACTTAAAAAAAATGATCAGAATAGGTTCCTGACTGAAAAGTATAGCAGAAACTGACTTAGCTTTGACGCTACTTAACTTTGATGTAGGCAAGACAAGACTAAAAATGATGACATTTAATTTAATTTAGACGGGCCTCGTGGCGCATTGGTAAAACTACCGGCTGCAGCAATGAGGTCAGGGGTTCGATTCCCATCCGAGCACAAATATTTGTGACAAACATGAATATTTGTGTGGCGTCTGGGTGTTTTTCTATGTATTATAAGTATGTATTTACAAAAGAAAAGTATATATATATCCGTTATCTAGTATCCATAACATAAGCATTTAGTTGCTTAGCTTGGAGCTAGAGGGCGCTGTGTGTATTGTGTCCAAGATATTATTACTATTATAAATTATACTAAGAGATTATTAATTTTGATGATCGTGCAGACCAGATTATTGAAGTGTAACTTCTATGTCTCGTGCAAGCGTTTAACGCTTTTAACGCCCACTTGCGGCCACAAAACATATTATATTATAATAAAAAGTACGAATTTGAACCAGTCTATATATAAATACAGGAAGAGAATTGCTTAAGCGTGATTTTTATCTGTACATAGACATCTAGTAGCTAGTGGTGGCACTATACCACTCATTTAATACTTATAAAGCATAATAGTTTGTTTCTTGGAACGCGCTAATCTCAGAAACCGCTAGTTCTATTTTAAAAATACTTTCAGTGGTGGATAGTCCATTTATAGAGGAAGGATTAAGGCTATGTTATATTTTCTTAACAATTAGGGATCTTTACTAAAAGTCGGATAATGTAATCCAAGGTGTAAAAAAAGGACCTGAAAAAAATTATTACATCGTGTACGCTGCAAAAAGTATTGACTGTAGAGCAAAACAATGTACTACAACTTTGCAGAATATATAGTTGTCTACACAAATGGTCGCGACACCATGTGGCTAACTATTGTAGTTATCTCACAATAAGAGTTTTTTTTTTTAAATAATGCAAATGATTAATTCTGATTAAAATAAAAAAAATTTGAGGGGTGTCAAGGGACACCCGGATGGAACGAAGTTCCTTTCGATTAATTAGTGAAGGAATTGTAATAAAATTTTAGAACTAAAAAATAAAACATATAAAATATGAAAGCATGGAAAATTAAACTTCAAAAACAGTTCCGATACCGGGATTCGAACCCGAGCCCCCTGTTAGAGAGCAAGGTATCCCAGCCACTAGACCATTTGGGTAGTTGTACATTTTTATAAATAAGCCGATACTTGAAAGTGCCCTAAACATATATAAAATATGAAAACATGGAAAATAAAACTACAAAAAGAGTTCCGATACCAGGATTCAAACCCGAGACCCCTATATGAGAGCAAGGTCCCAGCCACTAGACCAATTGGGTAGTTAATCATTCATTCTAAATAAGCTGATACTTGAAAGTGCAGTTTGGCATGGAAAAAGTGTCGTTCACAACGCGCGATAAGGAACTTCGTTCCCATTATTTACGATTCAAGATATATTCAATAGCTTTCTAGAAGTTTTTGAATTATTTAATTCGGACATTTCATTCAAAAGATATCGCAATATACACGATATAAGTATTAGATTTTTAGGCAAATATGTATTGCGCGCAGATATAGTAACATAACTTCACGCCTTTTCTACCCGAAGGTCTAAGCAGTGGCTTTTAAGTCTCCACTCGCCGTTATGTTTACGAAATGGAATAGATGGCCATACCGGGCAAACGAGGGCAAACGAGCAAGCGCGTCACCTGATGGTAAGTGACCAGCGCCGCCTATGGACACCTGCAACACATATAGTGTTACAGTTGCGTTGCCGAACTTTAAGGAAGTAGGAAATAGGTATAGGAAAGGATGGGGAAGGGGGGTGGGCCTCCGGGTACCTCTCTCACCGAACGAAACGCGGCATGAGCCACTTTACGCCGATCTTCCGAGAGGTCGTGGTATTTCACCGGTCAAACCGGCCCATTCATGCAGCGAACTGCTTGGCTCCACCACTACCATTCAATTTGTTAAGCTTGAATTTCATTAGTAAACAGACATCAGTGGCAGGTTTAGGTACTATAATTGATTTGTAAAATCAATCATAGTACCTCCACCCGCCACTAGATGTATGGAGGTACTATAATTGACACTAGAAACGCGGCCATTAGTGTCAAATATTTGATTGATTTTATTATTTTATTTCTAAAATCTATTAACGAAATAAATACATACATTATAATAATAATACATTTATTATTATGTGTTATAGAAGTGATTTTTTAAATATTTTACCATAAACTGTTATTATATTCTTAAATACTTATATAAACTCCATGGAGTGAAACCATAGCGCGATTTAATAAATTGACGAGTAGTGACCTCTGTGGCCGAGACGAATAAAACATTATAATATAATAAACTTCAATCAAGACATGATACACATTTATACTCATGGTTAAGTAACCTTATAAAAACATTTATATAAAAGTCTGTTTATGATCCTCGGTTCAAATAATCTTCATCAGTATGTTGCATTTCTCATTTCTTAGTTACCATTTCTCATAATTAGTCCCATTTTTAATAGTACCTATAATATAATAGTAATAAGTATTAATTGTCTCGGTGGTCCATTTAAGTAGTCAAAAAAATTCGTCAATTTACAGACGTTGAAACGGCCAGGCTTGTTTACTTTAGCTATTTTCATAGTGTTATGTCCTTTGGATTATTGCTGTGGGGCAGAGCAGCTGATATACAAACAATCTTTGTCTTACAAAAACGTGCAGTAAGAGCTATTTATCAAATGAAAACTCGCACATCACTAAGAGAGAAATTCAAAGAAATTAACATTCTCACCGTTACCTCGCAATACGTATTAGATAATATTCTTCGTGTTAAGAAAAACATTCATCTATTTCCTAAAAATTGTGATATGCATTCATTTAATACAAGAAATAAAAATAAACTTGCTACACCGTTTTTCCGTCTGAAAAAAGTTAATAACTCGTTTATTGTAATTGTGTACGTTTCTTTAATAAGATTCCTGAAAATGTAATTGAGATGCCGTTTACTAAATTTAAGGCGTATGTTAAAAGATGTCTCATTAGCAAAGCTTACTATAGTACCAATGATTTTTTGGATGACGACAATGTTATTAAATAAACCGCTCATTACTACTTATACTTGAAACATTGCTGTTAATTAATAAGATCGAGTGCGGTATGACGTTTCTCACCGGGCAAGCTTACAAGTTTTTTTTTTTGTCTAGTTTCTTTAATATGTCATGCTCACTGAAAGGTCTTTGCTTACGCCCTTCCCTAAAATATGGTGAGGGAGGCGATGGCTGAGATATGCGTCGTACTCGTGAACGGGTGCTGTTTGTGGGGTCGGGTCTGTTCAAGCGTCCAAAGACCTTTTATTAACGTACTGTGTCCTAAGTTTGACGTGAGAGACCTCATTTTGCTCTTTGTATTTTCTATTAATTTGTATTGTTAGTGCATAGTACTGTTAAGTAAATAATAAAAATAAAAAAAACCTCCCTGAGTTTCTTGCCAATTCTTCTCAGCGCGACAGTAATCGAATTGGCGGAAGTAAAAAAAAAGTGACCTTCATAAGTGTCTGTACTAGACCTAAATTGAATAAATGAGTTTTATAGTTTACTATAGTTAGTATTAGGTACTGTAACGACTTCGTTCTCTCGTCTTCCCAATCTTTATGATATTGGTAGAACCAACGTGAGAACCACTATATAAAATGATTCAGCTCAGTTATTCATTCCTAGGGTATTTAGGAGCTCAGTGCATGTGTATCAAATAATAATGCCAACAGATTAAATCATAGAATATATTAGTTAATTAATTTATACATGACCCTTTTTTTTTAGTTCCTTCGTCCATTGCTCCACATCAGACTTCTGTTCATATTTTAATTCTCAATGATACGCATGATAATCTTGTTATTCTCTTTTGGTATTTTACACAACCTCTCGACATTAAAGTCATCATCTCAATCCTCTCTTTTATTCATTGACATTCAAATCTTTTTAAATCAAAATGTTTTTTATAAATTCAAATATAAATTTAGAAACACACGCATTTTTTTTTATAAAAAACGGCGTCGGCGTCGAAAATTTTTATAAAAACCGCTGTTTGAATTTAAGCATTAATTTTTTTTTTCATGGGATAGGAGGGCAAACTAAGGCGTGTCACCTGATGGTAAGCAACCAACGCCGCCCATGGACACCAGCAACACATATAGTGTTACTGTTGCGTTGCCGACCTTTAAGGGATAGGGGATAAAGGATGGGGAAGGGGGGTGGGCCTCCGGGTAACTGTCTCACCGAACGAAACGCGGCATGAGCCACTTTACGTCGGTCTTCTGAGAGGTCGTGGTATTTGTATAAATTTAATTTGTATTTTTTTTTGTGTTTGTATTTGTATATATTTGTATAAATTATACTGTCACGAAATTTCTGAACTTACTGTTTTAATTAATTCAAAACTAATCAAATATGATTAATCCGCGCGCGCCGTCTCCGCGCTAATACAAGTGTGACTTGATTAATGTCTAACATTAAGCAAAACACCGATTTCCTTTAGTAAAATGGCTTTTGAACAGATACCATCTTTTTGTTCATCACTCGTGAAAATGAAACCCGAAACGTCGGGAAATAAATAAAATTGGTAATAAATAAACGCGATATAATCCTAAAGTTTGTTTTAATGTCATGAACGTGATTCGCGAAAATCTTAGAGATAAATATGGAGTACCTACCTAATATCAACAAATTCAGAGAAATCATTGGCCCAGAACCGATCCCACGACTCCAGAATCAGAAGCGGAGAGCTCAATTACTTGATCACCGAGACTATTAATATATTATAGGTACTATTAAAATGAGAATGATGAAGTTGAAATGATAACTAAGTTCCTAACTAGTATTTGAATTTAATTTTGTGTTTAAGAAAACAACAGACTGATCTTAGGCACTAGAAGTTTTGACTTTGAGTTGGTGTAACCTCATGTTATTGTTACTTCAAAAATAAAAGTAATAATCACTTTGAACTTTGAAAATGTATAATGTGTTGAAATGTAAATTATAAACAGCATGGCACTTCAAATGGATTGTGATTAACAGACATAAAATAGAATGGTCAACATTATCATAATGGTGTCTGTATAGATATATATTCCAAATATCTCTGCTTCAGCGCTAATTTTTAAGATTTTGTAACTTGTAATTAACAAAACGAATTATGAATTAACTACATATATTTAATAGACTATGTTGTCCAAACCAAGACACATGAATAATATATAAAAATTTCATAGGTAGATACCAGTATCTTTATATTTCATAATACGGGGTGTTGCATACGTCACCTATTATGTGCTAACGGCAAATAATTGTAAAACAATTTTATTTACACGTAACTGTGAGCCGACTGCACCAAACAGAGAATTAAAAAAAGAAGAAACTTTCACCATTTTTTGTAAAAGACTTCTGCATTACTTAGTTTGCATGAAACGCAAATACTTTACTAAAAGTCTTTATTAAATTTACAACTATGTACCGGCAGCCGAAAGCTGTTCTCGAAAGCTTTGTGAAGGAAATAGCTGTTGGAAAATAAAGCTTAGTTGGTACATAATTGTTACGAATACTTAATGAATTGTTTTAACACTTTTCAAACATATCTGTTTGTAAAACATCTCTCTTTATCTGTGATTGTGACTGAACAACTAATTCATTTATGGTCAAGATTTTTTTATCAACTTTACATTTATCTCATATTTTTGTGTGCCTCAGCTGGGGTAGCGGGAAATTTGAAATGAATAATCCAATTAATCTGCGAACCCAACGCTAATCAAAATAAACGCGGTATGAGCTATTTTACGTGGATATTTTTAAATGTCCTGGTATTTCACCGGTTGAGCCAGCCCACTCATATAACAAACTGCGCGGGTAACAAATGGTAAAAAACCCAGTAGATATAATGTATATATCACTATAATACGGTGTTGTACCAACACTGACATTCCGGAGTGAGTGTTGAGTATGGCAGGCGAGACATGAAAGTAGGTTGAATGCAAAGGACCTGCGTTTTCTGAGAAGTATGGGTAGAGGCAGCCTTGTGAATCAAATGAAAAACATTGCGATAAGGGAGAAATGCAAGGTTGGTGTAGTGAGCTTAGATCTTTGAAATTACGCTACGGATATTGCTGCGTATTTTTTAATTGATATAGAGTGTTCCCAGGTTTGTATGTATAATGTAGTAAACTACAGGCTCGACCGGTGAAATACCACGACCTCTCAGAGGATCGACGTAAAGTGGCTCATGCCCCGTATTGTTTGGTGGGAGAAGTACCCGGAGGCTCAAACACTTCTCCATCGTTTTGTATTCTACTCCCTTATAGGGAGTCTTATAGGTCGGCAACGCAGTTACAGGTTCGGTGGTAACACTGTATGTTTTGCAAGTGCCCATGGGCGGCGCTGCTCACTAACCGTCAGATGAGGCGCCTGCTCGTTAGCCCTCTTATTCGATTAAAAAAGTGATATTTTTTTAGATTAAGCACTTTAATTTTAAACGCTGTAAAAAATACATTTGACGCGAAACAAAGTTAGCCGTATCAGCAATATCATAACATTTTCATGCAGGAATAAATTATAGTTCCTCGCAGGTTAATTGCAATATTTGTATTTTCAAAGAAGCAAAGAGCTTTTCTTAAGAAAATTACGGAAGTTAAGTCAAAGTTTAAATTAATTTCAAAGAGTAACGCGACACTACCTATTTTTGCTTCACTGAAGACTTGTAGAGAGTTTCTAACTAATTAATTTTAATAGTTTTAAGACTTGGCTAATGGAGAGAAAACTACTTCTCTTTAAAATTCATAAACTATCTTAATGCTTTTCCTGTAGAAAAGAAAATAGATATTAATCATCATAAATTCTTACTTAAATAATATTGAAGTTCATATTTATAATACTATCGTTTTGATAACACTGTGGTGGACAACCTAATTTTGAAACCGAACCCGAACCGATCGTATTTTAAGAGATCTTTAATTTTTCTACGATATTAGGCTTACAGGTCATGTAGTTCATAAAATGTACATTTATAAACTATACGAGTAATAAACCAGACAACGTAAATAATTCCTTGTTACCTTGTTGTTAATATACGAGAAAACACTGCACTATTGAGAAAACGAAAATAAAATCTCTCTTGAAATTTAATTCACTTCGTGTGGTTTACTCTCTTACAAAAGTGCAAATAGATGTAAGAGCTCTCTCTCTTAGATCTGTGGACGTTGAGTTGTTACTTTAATTCACTAAGTGACCATAATGATAGCGCTTCCATTTAAAGACAAGTTTTCTTGCAATGAAACTATTTATATAAGTAGTCTCGGTGGCGCAGTGGGAGAGCGCACGACCTCTGTTCCAGAGGTCCGGGGTTCGATTCCAGACACTGGCTCACACCAATGACTTTTCGAAATTGTTTTCGGAAGTTATGTGTGATAAATATCGATGACTGACAAACTTTGTGCCCGGTATGGCAATAGGTTCGCCACCTATTCCATTTGGGACGTAAACATAACGGCGAGACGAGGCTTAACAACCGCTGCCTACACCTTCGGGTAACAAAAGGCGTGAAGTTATGTTATGTTAAACTATTTATATAAAAAGTCCAAGTTTAACGTGGGTGTTCTTCGAATATCGGTCTGTAGGTTTATTTTTTTTGTCTTTGTACCGCCATCTTGTCTATACAAGTAGTCATATAATATTAAATATACATACATACATAACTTCACACCAAATCCCTTGCGGGGTAGGCAGAGAGAACGGAGCGCCATAAAGCACGATTCTGGAGGAAGGTAATGTTAGGAGCCTCCAAAATCGACGCGCGTGCATGAAAAGAGTTATAAAAGTCAACGAAGCTAGTGAGGTGTGTAAGAATCGCTTTTTCCTTTTTAACTCTAACACAAGTTGTATAAGTTTGTTCAGCTCTACATCAGCTCAAACAAGCCTAGTTTGTGAACAAACAATGCTCGGAGCATTACGTTTTTCTAAGTTTATTGCGGCCTCCATTTACTCCAACTTTTTAACGTAATTCTTGGTGAGGTGTGTTTGTTCCTTTGGTTGCCAAGCAGCCGAATAAATTCCGTAAACCTTATTTCTTCAAGAAATACGTACGTATCCACAGAAACGAGTCGACGTTACCAACTTAGATTAATGGCAAAAAGTATGATAGAGTTGTTTGATAAGATTAACTGTGATGTTATATAGGGCCACGATAATATCAGCCAACAGTCAATATGTAACTGATCCTCACAATACAACATCTATGTTCTAACGGACAATAACCCTCGAGATGGACGCTCTGAAACCACCTGTTTAAATATTTATTGACAACTTCACAACGAGCTGGCGGAGAGCCACCAGCCTCCTTGTTTCTAAATTAATATTAGTATATTACACATTGTCCGGTTCAAACTACAGATAGAGAGGTAATTGAAGTAATAAAAAGACCTGTATAGAAACAAAATCAGCTTTTTATTGTTTACGCATTTGTAGTATAGGCAACATTGTAGTAGATGAATGCATTGTATTTATTATCCGAATAAAAGAAAATAATATAGGTTCATAGTGTAGGCCACCGGAACAGTTTACTAGTATTGTCTGTGTATTTCAGGAATGTTTGAACAAATTTGGATTGTTTGTTTATTTTTATCCTTACGTATTATTTGAAACTACTCAACGTATTTTGATTCGGTTTTTTTAATAGACAGGGGGTGTCAACAGGGTAGTTTTTATTTATAATTCATGTATGATATAGTACAGAAAAAGTGACAAATCCAAAAAAATAATTATTACTTTTGATGCGGAACATAGCTCGCCGGGTGAGCTAGTGTATTATAATTCTGAAATCAAATGTTTAGACATCGTAGATAGACAGAAAAAGTTAGCACGAGTTTTAGTGTCAGATGAAAGTGTAAAAATGATCGACACCTCAAACATATTTAGGAAATATTTGTATGAGTATTTTCAAAATTAGTCTACTAGTTATCATTCACTATAAGCTCAGCCGACGTTGAAGCAAAAGTTAGATATGTAAATGCTTTAGAGTGTCTGGTCGGATGAGTTTGAAGTAAAATTATTAACGCTTTTGAAACTTGGAATCAAGTAAAAATACTACTACTTCGTTGAAAATTCGTTACTTTTGCAGAAACATAGGGTACATTTCAGAGAAAGGGGATATAACCCACCACAAAGGAGGTTATTTTACCGAAGAATAAGTTAGTTTAGAAGCTACCCCACGGAAAATTACAATTGTATTCTTAGGTGTAAGTGAACGTTCAGAACTCTACAAGAATACACGGTTGATGAGATGAGACCAGTTTTAATGGACTAATTACATTTCTTTAGACAGCCATTTCTTCTCAAGCAGGTTTTAACAAATTTTATGGTACAGTGGACACATGAGTGGATCACTCAATGATCGGCAGCTAGGGCTGCTACACAGATAGTGTTATTTTGCTAGCCTTTATTTTCGCGGACCTTTGTCACCGAACGCAATGCATCATATGCCACTTTTCGTCGATATTCTGAGGGTTCGTGGTATTTCACTTACTTGGCTCTACCGCTATCACCAAAAAGTACTAATGCATGTTTCCTAAATATCGTAGTATAAAAAGACAATGTATTTGACTTAATGGTTACTGTTGCGTAGTACTAGTACCGTACTTTTAACGTATTTTTACTAGTACCGTAATGATATTACGATTGTATGATCTAGTAAACTTGTATGATCTAGTAAACTTCAAAAGTTTAACCCCTTTTTTTTCCTTCTTAACCTCTCCCAACAATTGGGCCATTATAATTATCAGTAATGTTTAAAATTGCTAACAAAGCTAACAAATTCTGTAACTTTGAAAGAATTATATTATTTGACATTTAATTTTTCCTTAAAATTCAAATTTAATGTATTTCAATTCAATCAAAATAAGAGCATAAATTATGTCAATACACCTACACACCTACGTGTTGCTAATTACAAATATTTAAATCTTCTAAATGAATTATCTTTCGTAATTAAAACCCGAGCAAAATTTCCTACAGATGTTTTCATTGTAATATCCATTCTGTCTCCATTTCATAACTTTCACGTTCAAAATTTGATCACGACCAAAGTCAAGTCATACTTAAGGTTATTCAATAATAATAATAATAATAAGTAACATTTAAATCTAATTATTAGCATGAAATAAATTATATAAATAGTTATTTTTAATAATTATCATTGCTGGTCTCAGGAGCCTGTGAGCCAAAACCAATGAGCGTGTATGCCAAGAGTAATGAAAGTCATGGAAGCGAGTGAAGTGTGGAAGAATAGTGCCTTATGGCCCTTTGTACTCGCTGCCTACCCCGCAAGAAAGTGTCCTCGTGTAAACATATGTATGTGTCTCTTTGTGTGTGAAATAAATTAACAAACGAAACAATTTCATACATCAAAAGTAACACTATATTTTTCAGGCAGCCGTTTAAATAGATTAGTAAACAATTTTTTATAGTTACAACAACGTTTAAATAGATTACTTTTCTCATGTTTTCTCTTGTTATTTAATCTACGATGCACTATTTATGTGCAATCTATTTTTTATTCCTTTTCATTAATCTTTTCTTGTTTCTTGTTATTAAAATTTTCGCAGTGAACAGTATTATTTTGAGGAGAAATCATGTTTATTATATTTTATGCCGCTACAGAATATTTGCATTTATATCGGACTACCTTCGTAAAAGTAGAAAATTAAATTCCGCAAGAAAATTGTTTGTTTTTATCCAAGAAAATTACTGAGATACTTATTTTTTGATGTAAATTTTGTTCTTTTTCATTAGTTTATTGGATTTGTAGTTTAGTTTATAGTTTCGTCAGCATATCTGTATAGGTACCAGCAGCATTGTAATTGATTTAAGAAATATAATTATAATCAAATTTATTAAATCAACAATTACTATTGTAATTGTTGATTTAATAAATATATTCACGTTATTACGTGATCATTAAAGAATGGGTATTTGAAGATAAAGTTATAAGTAAGCTTTAAGCAGGGATGGAAGGTACACCGCTGATGTAGAAAGAAGAGTAGCGTTAGGAAATAAAGTAAATAGGGCGTTGGGTAGATTCCTGGGCGCAAAAGATATTAGCAGAAAAGCCCAGCTAGCAATTCACAATGCAATATTGATCCCAACGCTAACTTATGGAAGCGAGAGCTGGGTATGGCAGAGCGTGCATGAAAGTAGGATAAACGCGGTCGAAATGAGGGCATTGCGCAAAATCTGCGGAGTGACCCTCGCTGAATCTGCCCAAAGCCCATTTTTTTATGACCAGACAAAAACATTCCCAGGGCGCCTGCCAGACGTCAACCCTTCCCGTTTGGTCAACAAAATGGCGATATTCGTTGGTTAATAGAAATACTGGTGGTTGGGACTAAGGACTGTGCCCCAATATATCCTATAATATTATTTACCTCTTTAACTTGCTACGAACGACAAACAAAAAATCTAACTAAACTTTCTGGCAGTAATAAAGATGATATTTAGCTTTTATTAGGGGAGAAAAAGCTATTTAAATGGACCTCTGTTAATTTTTAGTTTTAAAATCGAATAGACACAAAGTAAAGACTATAAGAAGAAAAGTAGCATTAAGAAACAGCGTTAATGGAGTCGAGGACAGAGACGACACACTTTCCAAAACCGAATGGAACGAATCTTTAGCGAGATGTCAAGTACCTTTAATACCGTGTGTTACACGAGTTATGAAAGTCAAAAAGGCGAGTAAAGTGTTAAAGAATTGTCCTTTTTGCCTACTCCTTAAGAGATTTTCCGTAAAGAAATAGGGATTGGCCTATTAAACATAAAGTTTATATAATGTTAATAAATCATATATGTATGTAAATAAATCAAAACGTATTTTTATCAACGTTCTTATCTGCCTAATTGCCAGACACGCTAGCTATTTTCGCTGTAGGCTCATCTATGGAAGTATCCAAATCACTATTTCAGGTAGTTTAAAATACCGTTCACATAACGACTTCATTTTGAAACATATGTCGTTTTCTGATTTCAAGTTCGAAAAATGCAACAGTTCAGATAAAAGAATAAACTCCAACTCCACTCCACTATCCCCGCCGCCATCCGCCGTTGTGGATCTCCTCGTCTTCGGACGAGGTGAATCCGGTCTCATGAATCGAAGCAGGGGACCGCTCTGCTTCTCAACTTCGTACTTGCTCCTGGAGGAGCTACGGGAACGGCCCGAGCTGGGCTCTCCCCCCTCCGACACTCCCTCCCTCCAAAAGCGACCTCGTGTGGTGACGCCTGATGCGTCGGTCGCGACTGCAGTGATGCCCCCAACGACAGCTTGGCAGTTGGTGCCCCCCCCCCAGATACGGTGGGGCTGCCTGGCGGGACTCCGCCAGGGTGGAATTCTCCGGCTTCGCCGGTACCCACCTGGGGTAATATGTTATTCCAAGTTGCCATATTGATATTACTTTGACTAACGAGGGTGGGTTCCCTCGGCTTTTTTCCCTCCTGCCCAGAGGTGAGCTGCCCTACAGTGATGCCCTAGGGTCCGACCTACGCGTCGAACATGCATCCCCTCGCCGGGCATCAAAGCTTAGGATTCACGGATTTTTTATAGTGGTTTACTCCACGCGGTCCAATCACCTCCGCGCCTCTCAATGAGGGTTGCGGGCCGGGCCGAGCGGGGGGTCTACGACCCACGGTCCGTCGCCCCGGATCGCCTTCCTCGGAGAGGACCGAGTGGGGGGGGGGGGGGGGTTAGGAACCCCTGGTCCACCGCCCCTCTCCAGAAGACCGTCCCGGGTAAGGCCGAACGGGGGGGTTCGCAACCCCTGGTCCGTCGCCCCTTCCCTCCTCGACTACCGGGACAGACCGAACGGCGGGGTTCACAACCCCTGACCGACGCCCAGTCCCGTGCTCCTTTGTTTCGGTAGGGCCGAACGGGGGGATTTACAATCCCTGCTCCGTCGCTCCTACCCCGAAACACGCTGCAGACCAAACGGGCGGGGTCCACGACCCCTGGTCCGTCGCCCTGAGCCGTGGCAAACTGCCACCCTACACGGTAGCGTCGCACTCTACCCTCTGATACGCAGAGGGTAGGCGGAGCCCCACAAGGTGATTTTTTATAGAGGTTTTCTTCCTCGCAGCCCCCTGGTGGCGGCCATCGTTCCATCCCCACGGACTGGATTACGATTACGCCACTGGTGTCAGACTCTCAGCCAGGACCTGACGGAATTTACTCCGTCAGGCCCTGCCCAGGGAGCACCAGCCCGGAAGGAGCGTCCGGGCGCACGTGGAGGTGGTCTGACGGCGTTCCCCAACTGTGAAATTATCTGTGTTGCAGGTGGCGCTACTTGCTTATCACCAGATGAGCCGTTTGCTCGTTTTCCTTTTAAAAACGCCTTTCCTAAATTTGCAAAAAATGACGTAGTAGTTATCTTTGCAGTCTGTCACCTGCAGATACCTACCGGCCACAGATGCTTCGGTTAGTATCTGGATCAAATAAGAAGAGAAGGGACGACGACGTCCCATCTTTGAGCATCCGACCAGGACTCGATCCAGCACACGATGGAGGTCTGCCCAGCCTCGGCGCCCGAGTATCAAGCCCTGATCGACGGGATCCGGCGAGAACAGTTACCGCCAGCATTGAACATGGCAATGATGGCGGGTGAGGAGGAGTGCAGGGCGGTGGCCTCCTTCTGCGGAGCCGTCATGCTCCAGAAGGAAGCAGACCAGCGGGTTCGGGAGAAAGGTGATGCCTTTCGAAGGCGGCGGCAGCGTCCTCAGTGATCGCCGCCGCCGGGAGGCGTCCTCGGTGATCGCTGCCGCCGGGAGGCCGCAAGGAGGAAACTACTGCCTACTGCTTTGGAAGGCCCACACTATCGCCTGCCTTCCCAGGCGGGGTTTTTCCGGCGTAGCGTAGTGACCAGCATATAACTAACAAATATTAAAAAACAGTTTGAAAATCTTTCGGTTTGCCGACGACATCGTTGTAATGGCAGAGTCGCTGGATCAGTTAAGCGGAATGCTGCGCAGCCTAGACGAGTCTTCCCGGCGTGTCGCTTTGGGCATGAACTTGGACAAGATCAAGGTCATATTCTTTTTTTTTTATGGGATAGGAGGGCAAACGAGCAGGTGTGTCACCTGATGGTAAGCAATCAACGCCGCCCATGGACATCAGCAACACATATGGTGTTACTCTTGCGTTGCCAACCTTTAAGGAATTGGGGATAGGAAAGGATGGGGAAGGGGGTGGGCCTCCGGGTACCTCTCTCACCGAACGAAACGCGGCATGAGCCACTTTACGTGGGTCTTCTGAGAGGTCGTGGTATTTCACCGATTGAGCCGGCCCATTCATGCAGCGAACTGCTTGGCTCTACCACTATAATGAGCATGTCGTGCCCGAAAACAATAAGCGTCGGAGGGTCAGTTCTCGAAGTAGTAAACAAATACGTCTACCTAGGCCAAATTATCCATATATATATATATATTATAGGTAGACGAAACTTCGAGAAGGAGGCCAAAATGAGGATTCAGCTGGTTTGGGCTGCATTCAGCAAACTGCGTCGAGTCTTTAGCTCGCCTATACCGCAATGTCTGAAAACCAAAGTCTTTTACGATTGCGTCTGACCGGTGAAGACCTACGGTGCCGAAACGTGGACACTCACGGTGGGGCTAGTCCACAAATTTAAAGTCGCTCAGCGAGCTATGGAGCGGGCTATGCTCGGGGTATATCTGAAAGATGAACTCAGGAATGAGTATATCCACCAGAGAACTGGGGTAACCGACATAGCTCGTAGAATAAGCTCGCTGTAGTGGCAATGGGCTGGTCATATCTGCCGAAGGTCCGACGGTAGATGGAGTAAGAAGGTCATTGAGTGGAGACCGCGTCTTGTTAAACGTAGCGTAGGACGCCCACCAGCCCGATGGTCAGACGACATCAGAAAGGCTGCTGGAAAAGACTGGATGCGGAAGGCAGAGAATCGGATGTTGTGGCGCACATTGGAAGAGGTCTATGTCCACCAGTGGACTGCAACAGGAAAATGATTATGATGATTGACAATCAAATTTAAAACAGTTCTCGTAACAAAGCAACATGTGCATGCAGAAAACTAAGAGAATTGATTAAAACAACAGTTGTTTTAATCAATGAGTGGGATTCGCGAAAATCTTAGAAACAAATATGTAAACTAAGAGAAGTTGAAACCTGTGAACTTGTTCATTGAATAGTTGAAGCTGGATGAGTTGAACGGATTGACATTGTTGAACAAATAGAAAGGCGGCTCCGCACACAGTCACCCCTCACTCCCTGATGAGAGCGAGAGATACTGCCACAGAACTGTTCATGTAAACACTCTTTTGTTTTCGGATTTGCTTTTATCTTATTCGCAAACATGGAGATCGGAGGCTAATCTATGTTTACACTGGGCACAAAGTGTTTAGTCATCGATATTTAATCACACTTAACTTTCGAAATTACAACATTTGCATTACGACATGTAGGTAGTATTGATACAATATTGCCTACATCAAGCACAATAGTCGTCGATAATTACATATTCATATAAATGATAAACAATTCTAGGAGGTATACTAAAATAATTTTCTTCCAAACTGCTCCCTCCGTGAAATACAATTGTGATGTGAACATGGAGACATATTGTTTTTAAATAACAAATGCAGATATTCACAGAGCGGTTACAATCGGAACTCTTTGAAGTGACGCTATTTTGTTCTGATTCCGAACAGAAAAAGGTTTCACATAGTTTTTTATAATATACGATATAACTTATTTGTAAACCCATTATAAAAGTAGGTAAAATTGATATTTACAAACTTAAATGCAAGAAAAACATAAGTTATTATAAAATGTATTCAATTTAATTGTGAGGAGGGAAGAGGAAAGGCTGTAAGCCCCCGGTATATTGCACCAGTCGAGCCACTCCATTTGATGATGATGATGAATGCGTGGCTTTACCACTGGAAGTGATCCGAGGCTAATATATTTAGTTCTCGTACTAACTTTTGAGTTTAACTTTGTACAAACAATCTGTAAATAAAGAAGAACTTTTAAATACCACTTTTTGATTTTTAATAATGATTTTTCATTGTAACTTTCTATGAACTTTTAAAAATTATCTGTTGTTAAATATTTTGTTCCCAAATGAGCAATTTAAGTTTATTGTGTTGCGTTTTGAACTGATTTCTCAAAAAATTCAGGAAATACTCGTACATATTTAGTAACATTGATATAACATGACGATTTTACATCAGTAACTTTACGGATTTTTTGGGAAGCTATGTGAAATAATTATATTTCAATCGATGGGAATCGATGTAACGTAGTTCATGTGAAGAAAGTTATAGTTAGAGTTATGAAATTTAAAGACGGAAGTGAAGTATGTAGGGGTGGTGCCTTGTGGCGCTCTACTCTCTGCAAGGGTCTTGAAGTTATGAGACGAAAATACACCTTGCGTTTAAAATTAGAAAAAAAAACTCTAGGAGATACAATTAGGTCACAAGGACCAAATGTTAACTTCATGAACTATTATAATATAAAATGTATGTAACTTTTTCTCTTGACTCTTAAATTCACAAGTTCCGTGTTGAATTTAAAAAGTTTTTAGTATAAACGAATGTTCAGTATTCTTTGGAAGAAAGAAATCATAATATGATATTACCTTGATGGTCAATTCAACAAAATGTAGAAATCAATTTTGTTGAACAGAAAATGCACGGAACCTTATATAGAACTCAGTTATAATGATGAACGGGAATTAACGCGACACTTTTTTAGATAAACAAATATTTACCTTGATTAGCTTGACGTTTCGGCCAGGTTGCACCGGCCGTGGTCACCAATAGACTGAAGTGGCGCCCTCACGACTCCGTAGATGAGGTTGCTAGAGTGGTAGAGCCAAGCAGTTCGCTGTATAATTGGGCCGGCTCGACCGGTGAAATACCACCACCTCTCAGAAGATCGACGTAAAGTGGCTCATGCCGCGTTTCGTTCGATAAGGTACCCGGAGGCCCATCCCCCTTCCCCATCCCTTCCTATCCTACTCCTTTAAAGGTTGGCAACGCAACTGTAACACTATATGTGTTTCAGGTGTCCATGGGCGGCGTTGGTCACTTAGCATCAGGTGACACGCCTGCTCGTTTGCCCTCCTATCCCATAAAAAAATTGTTTCTGAGATGAAACAAAGGCATATTTAAGTATTTAAATATTATTTATGCGAAAATTTTGCAATATTAAAAATGCCCCAATAAGCAAAATAAAAACACGCAATTTGCTCGTATTTTTATGCTGAATTGAAACAGAAACTTAAAATATACAAGCTCTTTTACTTGCAAAAATAATACCGCCTCTCTACAGTCGGATAAAAGTAAACCGCCACTAGTGCGAAACATTTAATTAAAATCTTGTGGTTATATCTGCTATAATTTGTGGGATTATTTGTGGCTAGCCAAACGCTTTTGTTGTACCTACAATGAGCTTAATAGAAACCTGAAATAACTTAATTAAGTTTTCATTTGACTTTAACAATCAAACACAAAGTAAACATTTATGGAATCATTTAAAAGCTTTTAAAATAATGCCTCGGTAACTGTATCGTTCATGATTAATATTAATCAAATAACTAAGTAGACTAAGAATAATAGGAAGTACATATAAGAATACAGGTCGGTTATCTGCTATTATAACAGAAAATTTAGTTGCATGACTTGCAGCTAGGTTGCGTGACTCATGTCCTTCAAAAATATATATTATATTTTATTGCAAGCTATATTCTAGATACTAAAAAAATCACAAATAACAACAAACTTTTAATTATGAGATTATTTATAATATTATTAATATATCATCTATTTTTCGTATTCTACTGCTATTGAGTCACGACCAACCCCTGTTGTAGGGACCCAGCACAATACTATCGGCTCGCAGAAAATTGGGTACTTGAAGTCATCTAATGTAACGTCCGTGTGTAAAGTTCTTTGCTTTTGAAAGAAAATTGCTTTCAATTCTTCTTCTATTTTTTATTGAACAATATTGATTCTAATATTTTATACAATTGATCTTCGACTAAATAAGATTTGTTTTGGAGAATACTGTTTTTCACTGTATTACTACTAACAAGAGTCGTTTTAAATTGATTCATAGCCAAGCTATTATTGACTAAGGTCGTGTTACCTTATATTATATTATACCTTAAATTATACCCTAAGAAAAATGTACCATATTTTCTTAGAAATATTTCTCCTAATGTTTTTCCTTTTACAGTGGTCGTGCATCTAGCTTCTGAATCAAGAAGTCGTGGGTTCGAATCCGGGGGCTCACACCAATGACTTTCAATATTCTATTCGGAAGTTATTTGTGATAAATAGCGATGACTACCAATTTTGTACCCGGTGTATGGCAACAGGTTCGTCTCCTATTCCATTCTATTTGAACGTAAACATAAGGGCAAGTCGAGGCTTAACAGACACTGCCTACACCTTCGGGTAGCAAAAGGCGTGAAGTTATACTATACGCTCCGATATAAAAACACGTGAAGTTACACAAAATGATAGTTGAAATAGAATTAAAGCAACATTATTACAGCACACTTATTGAAGACATAAGTTCGTAGTACTGCTGCAGTGTTGCCAAGTTTTTGCTACGACTTGTTATTACAACATAATATAAAGTTCACTTCTGCAATGCGCTACTAAATAACGGTCGTTATTAAACCGCTTTCATTCATTTAAACATTTAAACGACACTTTGACCTTTAATAAAATATCATAATTGTATAGTTTTTCTAATCTGTCCATAAACGATATAAATTAAGGCTTTACAGAATCGGAGTACTAAAGTTGAATATCACGTGACGCTCCACAGATATGACATGTGCCACTCATTATTGCCTACGATCACTTTTAATTAAGACAATAAAATACTCATTGATCAAAACAACCTTCAGGATTATATCGCGTTTATTTATTACTTATTTATATTCATTTTCCGACGTTTCGAACTCTTTACAGAGATCATTTTCACGAGTGACGAACAAAAAGATGGTAGTTGTTCAAAAGGCTTTTGAACAACTACCATCTTTTTGATCGTCACTCGTGAGATTCGCGAAAATCTTAGAAACAAATACAATAAAATACATTAGTAAATAGTATTAGTCAATATAAAGTAATCGTACAAAATTTTAAGTAGGATATTGGCTAGAAGATACTATTTCGTTTATTCCTCCATTTGTATTTGCTGTAAAACGAAATACCGCGTATAACCTACTTCCGTGTGACTAGGCGATCAATCAAAATAAATCACGGATAAAATGAGAATGATATGATGGCGATGAGAGTGGTATGAGAATGGTATGAAGAAAATCGTGTTAAAAAGAGACTGATGGGAATGCCTGTGGCTGGACACATCGGTAGACGAAGGCCGAAAACGAGAGAGATGGCCTGTATAAAACTTCATATTAGTATGAAGGGAGTAAATGCGGAGGGAACTAGTTAGAGAACAGGAGACCATGTTGTGCCGACCCCACTTAGAATGAAATGAGATATGATCAATCAATGACGTAACTGAATATGTAGGAACGGCTCCGGGCCTGATACGTGATTTTCACTCAAATCTCTCATTTCTCTATTCAATTCGTCGTTCTTCTCTTTCAGAGCACATCGTCATTTAAAATGGAATACCTGTCACAGATCTTCAGTTTTCAGATTGAAATTGAAAAGCTGCGCTACCCAAATCCTGGTTATTTCACGGATGTCTGCTCACCAAATACTTATACAATATTGTTTATATAAATATATTTATTTACTTTTATTGAAAGGGGTACTTTAATTTGGCTGCAATCGGTGATACTGCTCCGTAATATTAAGAGATTTGAAGTAATACTGTGAAAAATTAAATGGTGGCAAAGCTCTCGGATATCTATTTTAGAGTAATTGTGGAATTCGAATCCTTGCTAAAACAATGTAAAACAAGCCGTTATAACTAATCTCAATAGATATTGTTCAAAAGAAGGGTAGCTTCGCGAGTAGTATTAATAAAGAGCAGCCTCGTATCCATTAACATTTTTCTTCTCTCTCTCTCTCAGTGTCTATCATTCTCGTTAGTAATGAACAATAACATTCTCGTTACGTTCACAATTTCAAGCCGAGTTTACTCAATTCGCTAATTAGCCTCAATTATTGAAGCTCCAATGAAAACAAGATCTAATGAGTTTTGATTTTAATTAAAAAATAGAACAATAACGGGGAGCCTACGTTACAAACAAATTTATAGGATTTTTTTTTAATTTTTTTTTTATTATTTTTATGGGAGAAGGGGCAAACGAGCTTGCGGGTCACCTGATGGAAAGCAATCACCACCGCCCATGGCGTCTGCAATACCGGGGGCATCACATCAGCGTTGCCGGCCTTTCAGATAAGAATAGGCTCGTTTCTTGAAGGTTCCTAGGTCGTAGCGGTCCGGAAATACCGTCGCCGGCAACTGGTTCCATGAAGGAACAGTGCGTGGCAAGAAGTGCCTGTCAAAACGCACTGTTGTCGATCGCCAACCATTCAGCCAATGCGGGTGGTAGCGTTGGCGCGTCGAACGGTGGCGGAAGTCAGCTGGCGGTATTAATCCGAACAATTCCTCAGAGCACTCCCCGTGGTATATGCGGTAGAGGATGCATAGAGATGCCACCTCTCTCCGCAACGCCAGAGGATCAAGCCGATCAGTAAGAGCTTGGTTGTCGACAAGCCGAACCGCGCGTCGTTGGATGCGGTCAAATGGAGTAAGCTGGTACTGGGGTGCCCCCGCCCAAAGATGTGAACAGTTTTCCACGTGAGGACGGACCTGCGCCTTGTAAAGTTGCAGGCGATGACCTGACGTGAAATACTATCCCGCTCTATTGCGCACACCAAGCTTTTTGGAGGCCAATTTGGCCTTGCCCTCCAGATGACCGCGAAACTGGACGTCACTCGACAAGTCGACACCAAGAATTCCGATAGCGGCTGAGGCGGGTAAGGGAGTGCTCTCAAAACAGGGAGCTACGACAAAGGGTGTCTTTTTAGCGGTAAACGCGCAAACTTGTGTCTTCTTAGGGTTGAATTGGACTAAGTTTAGTCGGCCCCAGTCCGAAACCTGACTAAGCAGAGTTTCGATTTCAGACACAAGTTTGTTCCGGTGCTCGTCGATGTTTTCCCGAGAAATACGCGGGTGGCCGGTATATAAGGCATCCCCGGTACTGTCATCCGCATAACAATGAAGATTGCTGCTAAGCAGCATGTCATTGGTATGCAGAAGAAACAGCGTAGGGGATAGCACACAGCCCTGGGGGGCTCCAGCATTCACAGGCTTTAAGTCGGAGCATGACCCGTCGACAACAACTTTAATGCTCCGAGCCGTGAGAAAGCTGGAAACCCAATCGCATAATTTCTCGAGAAGCCCATAGCATGGAAGCTTCGAAAGAAGTGCTTTGTACCAAACCCGATCAAAGGCCTTCGCTACGTCCAAACTAACGGCCAGCGCCTCTCCTTTACTCTCAACCGCTTCCGCCCACCGATGGGTTAAGTACGCTAAAAGATCACCAGCTGAGCGACCTTGACGGAATCCATACTGACGGTCGCTAATCAACTGGTGCTCTTCTAGATACTTAAGGAGCTGGCGGTTGATGAGTGTTTCCATTATTTTGGAGAATAGGGAGGTGATGGCGATAGGTCTGTAGTTGGACGGATCTGAGCGGTCACCTTTTTTAGGGATCGGGTGGACTAAAGCAACCTTCCATGATGCTGGTACAGCGCCGAGAGAGTAGGAGTACCGGAAAAGACGCGTTAAAACCGGTGCCAACTCTGGAGCACACATCTTCAACACGATTGCTGGGATTCCGTCAGGCCCACTCGACTTGTGGATCCAGGGATAAAAGTATGCGTCGCATAGTACTTTGCCGGAAACGAACCTCCGGCATGGCATGACCGCAATGTGGAATTGTCGGTGCGATGTTACCCATATCGTCCAAAGTCGAGTTGGACGCAAAAAGAGTGCCAAGAAGGTCGGCTTTCTCTTTTGCGTCGTGGGCTAGTGATTGTTCCTACCGGTGTAACGGTGGAAGAGACGGCTTACAAAAATTCCCAAGAACAGCCTTGGCGAGCGACCAGAACGCACGGGTTCCCGAGGGAAGGCGAACTAGTTTCTCGCCAATTTTGCCTATGTACTGAGACTTTGCTACGGCTATAACTCTTATGAAGGACCTGGAGGCAAGGTTGTACCTCTTCTTAAGAGAGCCGGTGTCAGAGTCCTGGGACGCCACTGCTTTTGCCCAGGCTTGATAGCACTCATGCTTAAAACGTAATGCCGTTTTGCATGAGCGATCAAACCAGGGCTGGGATCTGCCGCCGATTGGCACCACTGAGGGTGGAACAAAGAGCTCCATTCCCTGCAGCACCACATCAGCAACAGAGTCGGCAACGACGTCGGGATCATCCGGCGAGAAGCAAACTTGCCCCCATGGGTAAGATGCGAAGAAATTTCGCATCCCATCCCAGTCTGCTGACCTATAGTGCCACACACGGCGGCGGCTCGCAATGTGCGGTCGAAGTGGGCGCGTGAGTGGCAATGTACTCCTTATCAGACAGTGGTCCGAAGAACCCAAAGGGGCGTCTACAGAAACCACATATCCGTCCGGATGGGAGGTCAGCAGAAGATCCAACAGGGAAGGTATATGATTATGAACATCTGGGATTCGCGTGGGTGCGGTAACCAGTTGTGTTAGATCATATGCTAGAGCAAAGTCATGAACAGATCTACCCGCGTGGTCGGTGGTGCGAGATCCAAGCCAATCGACGTGGTGGGCATTGAAATCGCCGAGGATAACGATTTCCGCGGATGGGACCTGTTGAAGTACGGAATCTGCAGCCGTTTGAATGTGGTCCATGAGTCGGTCAGTTTCGGTATTACCGCTATGGGACCTATAAAGACATGCGTAGATGCGGGGGTGGTCGTCGCTATCAACACGCAGCCAAAGGGTCGATAGGTCCCTTCCTTCAAGGCTGCCGAGGCGTCGAGCACAGATATCCTCCCGGACAAACACACAAACTCCGGCCCGCGGTACAAAGGTATATTCCAGTTTGTATCCGTGGTATAGGAGATATGAGGTGTCTGCCGGAGAAGATATCTGTGTCTCTGTAAGGAATAGCAAAGCAGGCTTTGCCGTTTCCAGGTGGTGGTGAATGGCAAGCAGATTTGAGTGGATGCCCCTGATATTGCAAAAGTCCACGTTTAGCGTTGCAGGGGGAGTCGCAATGCCCTTACGTTTGCGTGCCGCAATGCCCTTACGAGGGAGATTGCGCCCTCCCCAGACTACGAGGGGCAGCTTGAGCGTCCACGCCTTGGTGAATACCAAACCGTAGACGCTCAAGGGGGGATTCTCCAGTGCTGTGGCAGCTGGTACCCCCCTGGGGTAAATGATCTTTGAATATCGCTGCCATTAAGGGGAGGGTGAAGGGGATGGGCCTCCGGATACCTATCTCACCGAACGAAACGCGGCATAAGCCACTTCACGTCGAAATTCTGAGAGGCCGTGGTATTTCACCGGTCGAGCCGGCCCATTCATGCAGCGAACTGCTTGGCTCTACCACTGTAGGATTTCATTTTTTTAATTTCTGTGCCAATTTTTCTGCAGATATGCAGTGGAAAAATGTAATGCACGATTTGAGGTTTGCCGCGCGGATTCCTTTACCAATAGAAACTTTAAGCCAAAAGTGTTGAGTCTTCCAGGTAGTCAAATTTAATCAAAGAACACTAATTTTCCGTCTTCGTAGGTCAGTTTGCTATGTCACCTTGCTCTTTCAGACCGAACTCTGTTTTTATTGATAATCTATTTTGATCTTGGTTTTATGACAATATTTTTCGTATAGAGGTACGGTATCAATAAATACATTCAATTTATATCAATCTGTTAATGCAACACTGAAATGCTGGCTTTGAGGCAATAACTAGACAACAAGCTCCAGTCTGCTAAGCGCACTATATATTTAACCTCAATATTATCGGACAGCATAAAATTGGACTTTATTATAACTTAGTAATACAAGGTAGTGTTACACTTATCATACATGATCAGTTCTAATTGTTCTAATTAAATTCAAATATGTATAATGCTATTACTATCCTACTATAATTTACTCCTCAAAAATGCATCTGTCTACATGTCGTAAGGTGAGAGTGAATATTCCCATTAGCTGCTACTAATTTTTGCGGTATAAAGAATTAAAGGAGACTTGCAGTAAATATATGGGTTTCCATATTTGAACACATAACACAACTGCACGCCTTTTTCTACCCGAAGGTGTAGGCAGCGGTTGTTAAGCCTCGTCTCGCCATTATGTTTACCTCCCAAATGGAATGGTGGCGAAACTATAGCCATACCGGGCACAAAGTTTTCAGTCATCGATATTTTTGACACATAACTTCCATAAAGAATTTTGAAAAGTCGTTCTTGTGAGCCAGTGTGAGGATTCAAAACCGCGACCTCTAGACCTATAGGTTACTATTTGAACTTATTAAATTGCTTAAAATATAAGCAAAAATGGCTAACCCCGTTTTTGTTTCATGTACTCACCTGAATGTGGGTCAACCCAATACATTTTTTTATTTTTTTTTTATTAGATAATTATATATATTATTAGATATTTTTTTTATTCATACATAGATCGCTCGACGGCAGTAGACAGTTCCGAGATGCATCCCCCTACCATCAACTCTCTACTGCAGCATCCGAGCTGCATCTTTAAATCTTTAGATAACAATAACTAATATCAAGTAATAAGATAGTAGTAATTATAAGTCTCGGTTGGCCAGAGGTCGAGCACCCTGCCGCTGAATCAAGAAGACTCGGGTTCGAAACCTGGCTCACACCAATGACTCTTCGAAATTATTTTCGAAAGTTATGTGTGATAAATATCGATGACTGAAAACTTTGTGCCCGGTATGGCAATAGGTTTGCCACCTATACCATTTGGGACGTAAACATAATGGCGAGTCGAGGCTTAACAGCCACTGCCCACACCATCGGGTAGAAAAAGGCATGAAATTATGTCATATTGTTGTTATATTTATATAATATGTATATTGCAGTATAAATGAGTTTTCTAATGGTGATCCTTTACTTTCAGAGTTTGTGGTCTATTAACAAACATTTCTTTTCCTTTTACATGTATTGTAGATAAAAACAAACCTTATTTTTTTCCATCGCAATTACAGTAGAGATATCTCGACATTTCCGTGATAGTCCCTCGAGCCGGATGTCCATGATTGATCCCTCGTCTCATAGTTACGGTCGCTAACAATCCGCTAAACTATACAGATCGGATTATATCTCGATATTATGAAACGAATAAATGAATCTTTTCATTTCCTTCTTATCAATAACGTATTACATCAACGATTCGGTTTATTATATTTTTAACCGACTTCTAAAAAAGGAGGAGGTTCTCAATTCGTCTGTGTGTATATATTTTTTTTAAGTCTATTTATTCACTGATATTTTCGTCAATTATGGACCAATTTTAATTTTTTTTTTATCGAAAGTGTTTACTTTCAAAATGGTACCATTTTTACCAGGTCAGCATCCGATGATGGAAACCAGGAGAAATCGAAGGCAACCTCTGAAAATTATATGCGAGTATGGTGTTTCTGGTACGTAATAGTGATGTTTTAGGGATTTTCTTTATGGTGTCAACATCTGACGCTGCTGTGCTGATGAAGAAGCCACCGAACTCCTCAACGGTTAGGAGTTTGAAGACAGCACTGCAATTTTTCGATAGAAACTACTTGGTAATATGTAGGGCTAACGTGTTGTTTGCGAGGAATAATTGTTGTTGCTTCTTATGAGGAATATACGTCTGATGCTGCTGTGCTGATGAAGAAGCCACAGAACTCCTTAATGGTTTGGAGTTGGGATACAGTACCGCAGTTAGTCGATGGAAACTATTTAGTCGTGTATAGGACTAACGTGTTGCTTGGGAGATAAGCTTAAATCCATATATGATACTGCTGTGCTGATGATGAAGCTACGGAACTCTTAAACGGTTAGGAGTTAGGACACAATACTGTAAAAATTTTTTTTCTGCAATACTTTCAAGGCTACGATTGGTCTTCATTCGGGCTGCAGTGTTATTATCTACCCATGATAATTACAAAAATATAAATACTTAACAAGTATTATCAAACTCTTTTAGCTAAGTACTTATTAATAACCATTATAGATCCCTAAAAATATAAACTATTTAACGAACGGACTTGTAACAAGTGATAATATATTTAATAAACTGAAAGTCATGTAAATGAACTAACTTCTATTGAAGTTCACAACTCATTAATATCAGCAAAACTCGTGAAAAAAATTACTTAAAAAAAAGTTGAACCGAATTCTAGAAATGTAAACCACAAAATCTTCATTCAAGCCCAGGTAACGTACTCAATTGTGTTGCACCGACTTCAATAATGAGTGACAATAGTAAATATTATAACAGATAAAGATTACTTTATAAAAGCATTACGTTTTGTATATTGTATTAAGTATACAAATTAGTGAGTTTCGTTATTTATCGCTTTTTAGTTATGAAGATATTGTGGTTTATGTTTCTAGAAGTCGATTTAACTTTTTTTTAAAAGTAATTTTTTATCAGACTGCTCGAGAGCAATGTATTTCAATTGTACGTAAGTGTACGACGGCTATCGCTTAGCAATTTAACAAATTTAACAATGATCTGTTAAGGTATTCCGATCTGTTAAGGCACCAACATAGTTCATCACAGAGGCACCAACATCCACACCAACTCAATCAAAGACAGTAATTAAGAATTTTGTTTTTAGCTCAAGTTACAAGTTAGAGTACAGTCAAACAATTACAACGAATAATTTTAAAAATTCATTGAGAATTTTGATAAAATTCTTTTAATTTTGTAAACTTTTTTAATACCTTTAAGCGTTTCATTATACGTATAATGAATTATCTAGGCCTCTCGCGACCAGAGGGCTGGTCTATTCTACATTCAGAGGATTAGCATTGCCATTCAGCACAGCAATTTACGCAGTCTTCTGGACACGCTACCAGTAGAACGAGTTGCGGAAAAATTTGATTTGAGCTAGTTTTTTAATTGTATTGTAAATAATGTAATTAATGTGTTTCTTCATATTATTGAAAATAAATAGCATTATTAAATATTATGGTATTTTAAAAATTACATTGAATTAGTCTCGGTGGTGCAGTGGTCGAGCACACGGCTTCTGATCCAGAGGTCCGGGTTCGATTCCTGACACTGGCTCACACCAATGACTTTTCGAAATTATTTTCGGAAGTTATGTGTGATAAATATCGATGACTGAAAACTTTGTGCCCGATATGGCAATTGGTTCGCCACCTATTCCATTTGGGACGTAAACATAACGGCGAGACAAGGCTTAACAGCCGCTGCCTACACCTTCGGGTAACAATGGCGTGAAGTTATATGTTACAAATTACACACATAATTCCTTACGATTTCATTTATTTGTTATTACAAAATCAATAATAACATGAAATACTAAATGAACAACAAAAATAATATTTTCATTGAGATTCACAAATTTGAATAAAGCATTAAAGCTAAACAGTGGCTGGAGGCAAAGAAATATTTATTCAAGAATTACGTTCAGAAGTTTCAGATAAATGGCGGCTGTAATAAACTAGGATGAACCAAAAACCAGCCTTTACCCGTAAACAAACTCGCTTGTTCAACTCACTTTCAAACTGTATAAAGTTATGCGAGTTATTTGGCATCAGCAAGAAATGTTCCTGAAATATCTTTAAGAGCGTTTTTGTTATTTAATTGATAAACTTAAGTACCGTCTTGAAGACTTAGTGTAGTTTGCTGCATGAATGGATCAACTCGACCAGCGAATTACACTAACTTCCAGAAAAAATGACGTAAAGTTGCTTATGCCGAGTTCCCTTCTACTAAAAGCCTTCATACTAAATCTGACATGATTTATTTGCTTTATTTGTTCAATACCTAAATTATTTTAAAACAATATCTATTAATCTATACTCCAGATTTCATTTATCTATTTCAAATAACTCGGTAAAACCTATCGTGTTTCGTTTTAACCTTTGTCACTCGCCGACCTCAAATATTGACATTGGACCCGCTCCACATATTTTCCTTTCATTTCAAATCGTTTCTACTTTAAATGTTTACGAATAATAACTTAGGTATCGAAAACAGGTACCTACATATTATAATAATACCTCTATACCAAAACGCGGTACCAATATAAATAAAAATGTACATATATTTCATAGTAGGACTATTATGGAGGTTTTGCAATTATACTTTTATTTAGAAGGTCCACAGTATTTTCTACACAAGCTTGCTTAAGCCGATTTTTGCTCGGTAAGAGAGGTATCCCTAGGCCCAAACCCTCCCCCTCTCCCCTTCGTATTCCCCTTCCGGCCCCTTTACCATTTAAAAATGGGAACGAAACTTTAACACTATCTGTGTTGCAGGTATCCATGGGCGGCGTTAGTTGCTCGCCCGTTTGTTTGCCATCTTATCCCATAATAAAATACGGATATGAAATGTTTATAGTTATATACAAACCAATATATATATTTTTTTTATGGGATAGGAGAGCTAACGAGCTGGCGTATCACCTGATGGTAAGCAACCAACGCCACCCATGGACACGAGCAACACATATAGTGTTACTGTTGCGTTGCCGACCTTTAAGGGATAGGGGATAGGAAAGTACGGGGAAGGGGGGTGGGCCTCCGGGTACCTCTCTCACCGAACGAAACGTAGCATGAGCCACTTTTCGTCGGTCTTCTGAGAGGTCGTGGTATTTCACCGGTCGAGCCGGCCCATTCATGCAGCGAACTGCTTGACTCTACCACTGATATTAGATAATTACCAATTTTTTGGTAATAAACTGTTCATTTAGCAATGGGTATTGAGGATGTACGATGTACTCGTATAATTTCATTTGATGTTCTTTTTTTGTACTGATTTCTAGACAATTTGAAAAAACAGTCTCGGTGGCGCAGTGGGCGAGCGCACGGCCTCTGATCCAGAGGTCCGGGGTTCGATTCCAGACACTGGCTCACACCAATGACTTTTCGAAATTGTTTTCGGAAGTTATGTGTGATAAATATCGATGACTGACAAACTTTGTGCCCGGTATGGCAATAGGTTCGCCACCTATTCCATTTGGGACGTAAACATAACGGCGAGACGAGGCTTAACAGCCGCTGCCTACACCTTCGGGTAACAAAAGGCGTGAAGTTATGTTATGTTATGTTGAAAAAAATAATAAAGTATGTATATCTTTTATTTAATATATAATTTGTATGAAAATGTATAAGTAATTATTATCAGAACTTACGATAATGACAATTTCATTTTTGTTGTTTTACAAAAGATGTTGCCGAGAAAAGTGTTTAAAGGTTTGTATTTAATGAAGGGCGGCGGATCAAAGTTTGAGTTTCCATCACTCAAATGAACACATCGCTTTTTACAAACTAACTAGTTACCACTGAATGTATGTAAGTATGTGACATTCAGTATAGAAAGCCTAATAAATTAGAAAATTAATATAACGTCAGTAATGTAACTTTTTACTGATTAAATCTCCACCATTTTTTAAACTTTTAAACAGTGGTAGAGCCAAGCAGTTCGCTGCATGAATGGGCCGGCTCAATCGGTGAAATACCACGACCTCTCAGAAGACCGACGTAAAGTGGCTCATGCCGCGTTTCGTTCGGTGAGAGAGGTACCCGGAGGCCCACCCCCCTTCCCCGTCCTTTCCTATCTCCTATCCCTTAAAGGTCGGCAACGCAACAGTAACGCTATATGTGTTGCTGGTGTCCATGGGCGGCGTTGGTTGCTTACCATCAGGTGACACGCCTGCTCGTTTGCCCTCCTATACCATAAAAAAAATAAAAAAATTCTATGAACAATTCAACGCACCATCTGTTGGTTTGTCTAGCTTTATAATTAATTTCTAAACAAGCTTAATTGCGGTTGAAGCGCTAGTATTATTTTTTCGTTCATTGTATACGTAATTTCTAAGGCTCTGCGATTTAAAATAAATACCAATATTTATACGTCGTTCTGCATTCCGAGGAAAACTACTGATAAGTGAACTTAAATAAATTTTTCTCTACCAGCAAGTTCAAGTTAAGGAAAAGCAATTGTTAGGATTATCAGCATAATATAAAAAGTAGAAAAAATGCACACACAAATAACCGTATATGTAGGAAAAGTATAAATTTTCTATAGGGATAATTTACTTTTGTTTTCGTGTATTTCTTTGCTTCATACTGTCATTGTTTGACTGATTTACGTAATACCAATTGGTATTACGTAAAAGAAGGCAGTTAGATTGAAATAGAAGATTGGAAGCAATATAGAAATCAGAAAGGGGGTTTCCGATGGTTCGGACTTGTAGAAAGAGTAGATGATGGAAAATTGATAATACAAAAGCAGATGGATGTAGGAGTCAAGCACTAGCACACAACTAGAACGAGTCCTTGAGAAAAATGATGTCAAGAAAATCCTGAGCGATCGATCAATCAATCTTTTCTATGCCTAACCCGCAAATAACTTGGCGTGAAGCTATGCATTAATGTATAAATTAACAAAAATACTGAAAAATTAAAGTACACGTTAAGACAGTAAAGGTCAGTGAATTTCTATTTTCATATTTGATTATCTTTCAGTCAAAGAGCTTTGAAAGACATTCTGTATTGTAGTGAGAGTCCACAAAGCGAGTGACGTCTCAAAGTCCATGGTAATGGCGTCCTCAGACTCCAAGTATCCACGAGGGACGAGCACTCTCTCAACAACGCTACCCATCAGACTCTAAATCGGGATAATGCTGAAATAATATATGCGTAGTCTCGGTGGCGCAGTGGTTGAGCACACGGCTTCTGATCCAGAGGTCCGGGTTCGATTCCAGACACTGGCTCACACTAATGACTTTTCGAAATTGTTTTCGGAAGTTATGTGTGATAAATATCGATGACTGAAAAACTTTGTGCCCGGAATGGCAATAGGTTCTCGCCACCTATTCCATTTGGGACGTAAACATAACGGCGAGACGAGGCTTAACAGCCGCTGCCTACACCTTCGGGTAACAAAAGGCGTGAAGTTATGTAATATATGCGCACTCCTCACTAAGTATTGTGGTAAATATTTTGTTACTTAATATTATTTGTCAGATTTTTTATCCCACGGGAACTCTTTACATAAACGCCCTAAAATTTTTACTAATTACTAGTGCGAGAGTTAAAAAATAAGAGTTTTGCCTTTTGGGTAGGCATAGGTATAAAACCAAAACTTATCTAATTAATAGTCTCGGTAGTCTCCAGTGGTCGAGCACACGGCTTCTGATCCAGAGGTTCGGGTTTGAATCCTGACACTGGCTCACACCAATGACTTTTCGAAATTGTTTTCGAAAGTTAAGTGTGATAAATATTTATGACTGAAAATTTTGTGCCCGGTATGGCAACAGGTTCGCCACCTATTCCATTTGGGACGTAAACATAACGGCGAGACGAGGCTTAACGGCCGCTGCCCACACCTTCGGGTAACAAACGGCGTGAAGTTATGTTATGTTATTAAGTAGTTGAGGAAACATTCTGTTTAAACCATTATTAAGTAGTACGTTCCCGTTTCAGCTTCACGATAAGAAAACTGTAATTTATCAAAATACAAAATGGAGATGTGTGTTTATAAGGTAATCCTGTTTTATTACACATTCATCTGTGAGAGACTCGTAAACGAAAGAAACTCGTGACGAGAGTGTACTAACCTAGTTTTTCTAAGTAGGGAAATACAGTAAGGAAAAATGGATACCTTAGATGCTTATTTACAATTATGTTACTTTTTATAAAAGCGGAAATACAGGATTCTACCATGCGACCTCTGGATTCAGAAGCCCGAGACTATACTAAACTTTTGAAAAATTTTTTTCCATATAAAATATTAGTAAATAGAACCTTATTTATGTGCTATTTTGGCTTTATTTTTTTATTTAAAAATATACCCTATTTAACACAGTTTATTGTAAAAACACGTTTACTTAGATATGGAGCACTAAGGCTAGCCTAGTTCGTGATTTTTTCCCGTTTAAATAGATTTTTTAATGTTCCTTTTTAAATGCCGTTAGGAACTAAAGCAAAACCATTTTTAAAGGATAATAATGCAATGTTGTATTATGAGATGTGTTGTTTTATTGATAATATTAAATAATCTCTCTCAAAATAATGGTTTACTACAATATAGAGAACAAAAGAGTTGATATAAGCATGCATAAGAAGGGTTATTAAAATAAAACTAAATAATGAAGTGTATATGGACTGTATAACATGGCAAAAATGACGCATAGAAAGTTTATTTTTAAACACTGAATTTAATTAATACGATCGCTCTATAACTATCAGCCTATATGTAATTATTTATTGTTTTAATGACAATATATAAGGCGACTATTAAAGCTGAGAAATTAATTACTGCTGATCAAAGCACTAATAAAAGTCATTGGTTAAAACAAGAAATGAATCGTTCGAAAAATCGAAACCAACGTTATGTCATGACAAATGATAATATCGTTTTGGTACAGCTAAATATCAATTTCAGTGGTAAACTCGGTATTAAATTTTTATTCCGTTGCATATCCTTACCTCTAATAATTCTTTGAGTAAATATTATGTTCTATGTCATAATAAATTAGAAGCAAAAAACCTCTTTTTTAATCTATATTATTAACGCTCTAAAAAGAAGTAAATATTTGTTCCCTAAAAATTTCAAGTATCAACTAAATGCCTTATTATGTACAATTAATATAATAAACCTTGTCGCGAGCTTGTAATTACCTATCAGTATCTAAAATTAGTAATAATTTCAATAAGATCTCAAATATAAAGATAGATTTTTAACAAATGAATTCTACGAGGCTGACATAGACAACACATCAATAAAAATCTTAAAAGCCCATAGCTTACAAGCTCTTTATAAACTTCAAATAGATATTTTGTATCAAATAGTGTGGACATTAAATATTTCTTGTTTGCCATTTCTTAAAACATCTGTGATGTTCTTTGAAAGTTTCGTATTAGCGAGACGTCAGCTTTTCTATCTATCATCGAACCTTTTCTTGGGTAACCTTTACTTAGAATACATAAAGCTTTTGTGATTGTATCCGCATAAATAATAATTTAAATTCAAGATGCCTTAAAGATATTACGTTACGAAAGGGAGTTAAAGATGCTCTGTGGTACTCAATAGGATATTGAGGATATTTTTTTAGTAAAGGATTAAAGAGATGACTAGAATAAAATAAAATTTATTGAACAACAACATAATGCTTATTTTACATAAATACGTATGTAATTTGTCGATTCAATTAGCAGCAGCCACTAAATGAGCCTTTTTGAACGGTGAAAAGGCCCACCATGGGTGATCCACAACCCTTGTTTGCCCCCCCCCCCTATCCCATAAATATAATATTAATTACTGTGACTATATTGTAGAATCTGATACCAATTTCATCACTGATTAATATTTTATTATTAACTTATTTTTACATAGCAATATATTTTTAATAATAATAATATTTTTAATTTAATTGTTTTCGGAAGTTATGTGTGATAAATATCGATGACTGTAAAATTTGTACCCGGTATAGCAATAGGTTCGCCACCTATTCAATTTGGGACGTAAACATAACAGTGAGACGAGGCTTAACAGCCGCTGCCTACAGCTTCGGGTAACAAAGGCGTGAAGTTATCTTTTGTTATATATTTAATAAATATTCACAAGAACAGGCAATTTTTCCTCAAATTCGCTGGTGTTATAGTATAGCTATCTGGTTAATCGCCATAAACCGGAAACTATAGATCTGTAAAAATAAGTTAACATTGGGCAATTTGATAGATGCCTGGATTTCGAGGGATCTATTAAATAGAAAGCAGGCAGGCAAAAAGTCGATTTTCTAGGTAGTTAAGAATAAATGTCTTAAATATGTTAGTTTTGTATGTAAAATAATCTTGCTCACACCGGAATCTGCGATTGTAACGTTTATACAAGCTGGTTGTACAGACACGTGGCGCGTCGCCAGCTCTGTGTACAGTCACCGACAAATATTGTTGGCGAGCTCTACCACACCACTACTATCCTACTAGAGTATATATTATATAATACCCAATGTGGTCATGCTTTTCCTGTAACTCAGTTTCTTGAGAAAGGCTACGAAAAAGTTCCAATGGATTTTACACATATATCCAAAAAATAGATACATATTAAAACTTCCATAAAAATATATAAATTTTAACCCTTTCAAAGTCAAAGAAGCTTTATTTTTATAGGTCTTCACAGACACTACAAAATAGTCAACAAGTACAAATATAACATACTCGTATTATTTAAAATAAAACACTTGAGGAAAGTGCCAACGTGGAACAAAAAACAACGGATGCAATCGCCACGAGCGGCCCGAATCCGAGTGTAGGGGCTATCATGAGAAGATTCGGGCAAGAAACTCATGTGCCAAATATTATTTTTAAACCATTTGAAATAAAAAAACAATATTTTTATCACTACTGAAAACAGGGCAGTAGGTTAGGGAATTGTGATTTTTTTCCCAGCATAAGTGTATTTTGGCTTCTTTTTAAAAACGTCAATCGTGTCTACATAAAGAAAAGAAAAGTGAACAAAGAAAATCAAAATGCTCCTACTGTCGTTCTCACTGTAGTGACATCGCTACACGTCACTTTCGTCCTCACATATTTTCCTTTCAAACAATAAAACTTCACTCTGACACTCTCACTTGTCGTAAAACTTTGTGTCGTATTTTGTATCTAATACATTCACACTACGTGGAAATATAAGAATCAAACTTTTTATGAATTTTCTTTATCGCGAAAACGTGCTTTCTACGTATATATAATCTTTCTAACACAAATGAAATATGTTGATATGCGTATAATGATATCGTATCTTTCTTTTGGAGTGGCTTTGTTATAAAAAATAAGATAGAAAATAAGAAGAGAAATAGATTAGGGGTAAAGTCTCAGTGGGTGGGCGAAATCTTTTCGGAAGTTATAAATTTCGATGACACTGGTGTACAACAGTAGGATCCGCGATCTAATTGAGACAGAAATATGTAGAACTATTGAAATTGGGATGCAGAAGTTAATAAAGTAGTGGAGTGTAAGAAAAAGGCGTGGTTCGATGGTCTAGCCATCAAAGCGAAAGGTAATGAAAGGCAGACAGAGAACGTATACCAGATAGTAAACGCAAAATGTGAGTATGCGGAAGCAAAAAAGAGGAAAAGAAGAAGTGTATGGAAGAGAAGTTTGACAGAAAGATGTCTGAAAATTTCAGGGCCAATTTAAAACTGTTCTGGAAGCAGGTTAAATTGGCTCGAGGGGGTTCAAGGTCATCTGAGTTGGACGTTATAAGAGATAAAGATGGACGACTGTTGAGTAACGAAAGGGATGTTCTGCATCGTTGGAAAAGTTACTTTGAGGAATTCTTTGAGTGTAGTGAGGGACATCCTCACAATAAGCCGGAAAACTTTTCAACTTCCACTCACAAAACGATGCAGATCAGGAAATTACGGAAGATGAAATAATGAATGCGATTAAAAGTACGAAATTAGGTAAGTCTGCAGGGTATGACAGGGTAACTACCGACATGCTGAAAAGTGGCAAGGGACTGTTGCCACTACTTTTTAATGTGTGTTGGCATGACGGCTGTGTTCCAAATGACTGGACTAAAGCAGTCATTGTGCCCTTGCATAAAGGGAAAGGGTAGCGGCAGGATTGCAAAAACTACAAAGGCATTAGTCTTCTCAGTGTTGTAGGTAAATTGTATGAGAGGATTCTTATTGCAAGAGTGTGGAATGTAACTGATGAGAAATTGTGGGATGTACAAGCGGGATTTAGGAGAGGACCGGGGTGCATCGATCAGATCTTCTCTTTGAGAACCATACCTGAGAAGTATCTAGCTAAGGCTAAAAAAGTATTCTGTGCTTTTATAGATCTAGATAAGGCTTACGATCGTGTACCCAGGAATGAATTAAGGTCAACACTGTCGAGTACATATGGGGTTGACGAGCGCCTTGTGCGGGCTTTATATTTTCTATACGAGAATTCTAGAGCGTGTATCAGGGTAAATGGGGCGCACTCGGACTGGTTTAACATCTATAAAGGTGTTCGACAAGGATGTGTTGCGTCACCATGGCTTTTCAATCTTTATATGGACAGTTGTTTGACAAATCTGAAAGAGACTGAATGTGGTTTAAGGATGGAAGAGTTGCGTGTCAAGTGCCTACTGTACGCCGATGACCAGGTGTTACTTGCTCCGTCGGCGTCAGAGTTATAAGATATGCTAGTCTTGGTTAATGCAGGACTTAGAGAAAAAGGTATGAAAATAAATGTAAGTAAGACGGAAGTTATGGTTGTGAAAAGAGAGAAAGAGGCAACAATGGTTTTGGATGGCGAGAAATTAGAGCAAGTGAATGATTTTGTATACTTGGGAAGTATGTTTACCAGAGACGGTAAATGTGAGGAAGATATTGAAAGGCGAGTGACTGCTGGTAATAGAATCATTGGTGCACTACATGTCAGGCTGTGTCTGAAAAGGCACGCTTGACGATTCACAGTGGTATGTTGGTACCAACTCTAACATACGGGAGTGAATGTTGGGTGTGGCAGGCGAAGCATGGAAGTAAGGTGAATGCAGTAGAAATGCGTTCTCTGAGAAGTATGTGTAGAGTCACCCTCGCGGATCGAATGAAAAATAGCGTGTTAAGGGAGAAATGCAAGCTGAAGGATGATGTGGTGACCAAGGTGGAGAGAAGTATGTTAAGATGGTTTGGTCATGTTGCAAGACTGAATGAAATTCGACTGACTAAAGGGTATATGAAGCGAATATGAGCGGTAGGGTCGGGATTGGGAGACCAAGACGGAGCTACCACGACCAAATAAATGGTCTGTTTAAAAAAGGCAATATGCGTAGCACTCGAAACCGACGTGAATGCATTACGAGATGTATGACTGTGGATGAGGCGAATGATGCGTGTCAGGATCGTAGCTTGTGGAAAGCCAAAGTCTCTGCCTACCCCCATGGGATACAGGCTGATAGTCTCTGCCAGTTGTAAGTAGTGGCCGTGGCTTAGCGACAGAGTTTCGCCTTTAGACTGGTTTATTAAGAGAGCAGAGTTATTACACGGCCCACAGTACTTAGGTACCTAGTTTGTGAAAATTTGCATTTATATTGAAAGTGTAAGCTTACGTTCCACATTATAACAACTTGAAATTAAGTCAATATTACTTCTAACGTTATCTGAATGAAATAAAAAATATATATTATTAAAAATGTACATTATAATGTTCAAATTGGAATATTCCATTCTCAATGGTAATTTTTGTTTTTAATCAAGTAAACCTTATCTGAAGACATAATAATTTATCATTATACATAGGAGATCTAAAAAAAACACGGATGGATTGTGATGGTGTGGAAGAAGTGAATGATATGGAGGTGTGGAAAAAGCCTGTCGTGATGATCTAAAATTATGGGAACAAGGCAGAAAGATGATGATTTCTCATTATATTATGTAGTGTCTAGACATTGTCGGATTGCATCATTGGGATCTCGTTTTCAAATCCGGGTAAACGCAAAGATATTTTGAAAATTACATGTCTGAGAAGTCGAGTTGAGACGCATGTTTGAGACGCACGGCTGAATGTAACCAGATAACTTGTTTAGTTATTTCTTGAACTATGTTATATACAGCGTGTTCATATTGAGATTATGAACACGCTGTATATAACATAGTTCAACAGTAACATAGTCGGATGTAAATAATTACTAAAATTACATAAAATGCTTCCACAGTTTTAACAGTGGTAGAGCCAAGCAGTTCGCTGCATGAATGGGCCGGCTCGACCGATAAAATACCACGACTTCTCAGAAGATTGACGTAAAGTGCCACATGCCGCGTTTTGTTCGGTGAGAGAGGTACCCGGAGGCCCCCTGCCCCTTCCCCATCCCTTTCCTATCCTACTTCCTTAAAGGTCGGCAGCGCAACTGCAACAGGTGTTGCAGGTGTCCATGGGCGGCGCTGATCACTTACTATCAGGTGACACGCCTGCTCGTTTGCCATCTTATCTGACGCACATTTATAAAATAGCTTGTTCATTGTAAGATGCTAACTTTAATAGAGTTTCAAAGCGATAATGGTATAAGGCAGATTTTTTACTGTACTAATATCCAGTCGGTATTATAAAATGAACGAAAATATAGCTGGACTCATAATTAAACCTAAACACTGAAGCATAATTAATTTTCATTACAAACTGAACGTATTTAACACCGTCCTGTTTGAACTGCTAAATTATTATAGATTATACAAAGGCATAATCTGACTTTCTAAAATACAAATTAAAGTCCAATAAAAAAGCACAATTAAAAAAGCAAAACCCCTTGTATGCAAATTTTGATTCCACAAATTTGTGGAGGTAACAAGATTTAAATTAAATTTCATAGGTGAAGATATACTGATATATTTGATTTAACTATTATGCCAGACTACCGTAGCGTGGAGTAGCAACCACAGCGGTCAATATAGAACAGTTTAGAGAATACTCCGCAATGAGGATCAATTCTATTTTCATTAACAGGGGTTCAAATTAGCCTTCAATGAAGTTAATACTGGCAATAGACTATTATATCTACACTGTACCCGTTAACTATTATAGCTATTTAGTATTAAATTTGATTGAATTAGAGCTTTGCAATTCCCTGTATATATGGGCCAGCTCGACCGGAGAAATACCACGACTGCTTTTTTCTTAATATCGATATATAGCAACTCCAAGACTCTCCATTTTGATTCTTTCTCTGTCTCAAAAGTCGGAAAGGTAGCAATAACACTTTCTGTGTTACAGATGTTCAGAGACGGCTTTGGTAGATTATCATCAGGAGACCCACATGCTCGCATACACAAAATAAGTAAAATGCAATAAAATATCACATGTAAAATAATTATTTAAAGTATGAATATATATACAAGTGATGTCAGTATATATGGACTGGGTCAATGGGTCACAGCTGCATCGCTTTTCCGCTAACTTAGCCAACAGTTTTATCTGAGGGAGCGGTCAAATTCCATTAAATTGTAGCAGCACCTGAATTTCAAATGCGGGTCAGTGGGTACCTATAAATATTGAAGTGGTCGCGTGGTGGAGTGGTGTGGTTTTTTTTAGGGTTCAATACCAATTAAACATACGAAACTTATGCTAATGTCAAGCAGAAACTTTTATCAAGTCTTTAGGAGTTAGTACTTTGTGCTTGTCGGATATTTACTCTCCGTATTGTGTGTGAGTGTGTTTTATACTTTTAAGTTTATATTTTTACACGAGTTAAATGTTTTCTGGAACTAAAGATAATTTAACTTTACGAAAATATCTGACAAAGGATGGATAAAAAAAAACTTTTTTACGAATGTAACATGAAATATGAAGTGCTCCCCAATCATATCTCCGACAAGTTTCAAGTTTACATATTCCCGATTGAGAGTCTGTTACAATCTTATTTTCGCGCGTCTATTTCCCTCACGTTTCAAATACTGTTTATATATTTTTTTTGTTTCTTTTATCAAATATCCAAGAAGTCTATAATCAATTCTAACTTTTTTTACGCGAGGAAATGCTTTATGCACTATACAAATGTCAATTATTTTTGGAGTCGGTGCAAGCCTAGGTAACGTACTCTATTGTGTTGCACCGACTTCAATAATGAGTGACAATTATAAATATTTTAACTGTTAAAGATGACTTTATTAAAGTATTACGTTTTGTATATTGTATACAAATTAGTAAAATTACGTTATTTATCGCTTTTTAGTTATAGAGGCACTGTTTTCATAGTTACATCAAGTTATCATCATGTTACTTAAAGATTTTGTGGTGTACGTTTCTAGAAGTCGGTTTAACTTTTTCTTTAAAAGTAATTTTTGTTTTGAGAAACTTGAAAGTATTATTGTCAATATGTCCAGAAAATGTAACATACAAAAGTAAGAAAGTCATTTCAATCGTGGTCTTCAGTTTAAATCTTAGCTAAGATTTAAAATGTAGACAATTTCCATGTAATATCCGGTTGATTTCCGGTGTGCGAGTATAACAGATTCAATTAGCGATTGCGGTCATGTACGGATCCAGCTACCTACCACAACTACCTATCCTTTAGTTCGAGAGTAACATCACGCTTGTAAGACTCCAGGGCTGTAACGAAAAGAATAATCCCAAAGTCTGTATTTCGAAGGATATGTTTAATTGAATTAAGTGGAAGTTGAAGACTGTTGTATTTTCCTATTCTACATATTATGATGTTCTCACCATTATCTGTACATATAATAAAATCATAGGAAAGTTAGAACTTTACAATTAATATTTTTTTAGAATACTTTGGATAGGTATGATCTACAATTGATACCAAACCCAAAAATATAGTTTTTAGAATTTTTGTCTGTCTGTCGATATGTTTGTTACGGATTATTTTGCACAAATATAGCTAAGAAGTCGGGTCAACACATAGGCTAAACATTATCACGCTATCAGCAATTAGGAGTGAGCAATGAACCCTTATAATTGCACAGGAATAGTATTTTATTTTTGCTGTCCACGCAAAAGAAATTGCGGGTAACAGCTAGTATAGCAATATACCAATTCATCTTTTGCAGAAGTATACATTTAATCTATCAACACATTGAGGCATTCTGTAGCTACCCTTTTGACAGCGAAAATCTTTAGTTATAAAACAGCATGATTGATGAGCCTGTGTGAGGATTCGAACCCACGACCTCTAGATTTATAAGCGGGTGGTCGACCACTGGACCACCGAATATTACCCGGCCATTGTTCCGTTTGTTCTCAAACAGACGAGCTGATATCATTTGATGTTGACAGTTAAAAAAAAATTCTCCAACACAAAAGTTTGGATCAAACATTTTTTTGTGCCGTCTTTGTTCTCATTTCACCACTTGTGTTAGATCTTTGTAAATGGATTTTTTTTTATATATTTTTGGCACTTATTTTAGTTGATATATATATATATATATATATATATATATATATATATATATATATATATATATAAGACAACGTACAAAGGGTACTTCTTATCTACGTCCCAGCAAAAAACTTAAGTTGGAAAAAAACCACGCTTACTACTGAAAAATTAAATTTTCTTTGACTTATTTGAATTGCTTATTTGATTCCTTGAACTCGGACTAAATTGAGATATCTTCTTACCTCTACTAATATTTAAATCAGGCATAATACGATAATCTGTGGAACTGATATAGCTCGTTTATTCAAAATTGATAAATCATATATTATTGATAAAGTAAGTGGATCAGTAATTATTTTAGATAATTTAGCAAAGTCTATTGGCTAAATTTGATGTCATAATCGCTGTTTGCTATTCTAGTTTCAAATCGATATGTTTTTATTTAATAGCTAATAGTTTATTATTTAGTTTAAAACATAGTACATATTTTACTAACTTAACACTCAGATATAAAATAGTCGTCTAATTTATGAGTATTAATAATTATTGCAGCTTATACTGCTTTCCATAAAGATATGCTTACAAAACTTACAAACTTTATCTGATTTCTATATAATTTCTTTTAAAAACTAATATTTTCACGGCGCCTAAGTACCAGTTCGTTTTTCAGATTTTCATGCAGTGAGCATACCTACTTGAGCATGCGCTCATTTCCGCTGAATTTTAACTTACAGTAGTTTTTACAGACTACCTTAATTTTATAATCTATGTCAATAAATTTCATCAGTGTCAATTAAGATTCCAACCCGAGTGGTACAAATAGATATTGCTAGTGTACCTCTACGTCGTCAATAGCCAAACTATTGGCACCTGAGAGTAATTCTTACTAACATTACATTAGTCGGAATCAAATTGTTTGATAACTTTTTAAAACCTCATTAAAATACCACTAGGCGCAGTAGATTACTCAAGATCAATACCCGGATTATTCGATTCATAGGGACTAAGGTATGAATTTACCTGCAAGTATAATTTAGATGTGCATAAATTATCTTGGTATGAAAAGGAGCCATTTCTCGTCCATTAGACGAGAGGTACCTGCCGCTAGTCTATTGAATGCAGCTCATGGATATGAAAGCTAAATTCCAATTCATATTGAGCTGAATAACGGTTATTCCACCATTAATTCGACTTAATACACACTCAAACCTTGTTACGTACATTAATGATATGATTTTTATCTCGTTGATTAAATTTTGTTATTAAAATTGTTTTTATTATTGTCAAAACTGATGTATTTAAGAGTCGAGCACGGTAGCCACACAGTTTCATGACCAAATAAAACGTGTCCTTGTGGAAAATGATGTTAGGAGCCTTAAAAATCGGCGCTGGTGCATAAAAAGAGTAACGAAAGTCAAACAAGCGAGTGTAATCGTCCCTTATGGTACTCTGTTCTCTCTCCCTAACCTGTAAGGGATTTAGCGCCAAGTTTACGTTTATATATTATGTTTTTATTCTTATTGTTCGTTTCTACTATGTAGCTCTAATTTACCATTCGAGCGAAGTTTTCATTTTCACGAGATATTCAAAAGTACTAAATTACATAGATAGTCACATTGAATGCATTTCGTAACAAAAGGCACGCTTCAATTCTAATTAAAATGTCAGCGAACAGTTCGTGAGGATAACGAGATGAGTGGAGATTTTCAACGTCTGCCATTTCTTTGAAGTATTTACAGGAATTATAACTGTCTCTGGTTCTTCTATAAAGATGATAAATTTGTTTGTTCATATTAGAAATATAAAAGCCTGTTTTGTAGCGACAAGTACCTGTACTATTGAATTCTGCGGTTTTATAATTAAAAGCTTTTATTTACCTTGCACTGTATGTATGTATGTATGAATGTATGTATGTATGTATGTAAGTATGTATGTTCGGTGGAATCTTGCAACTCAATTTTGAAGTAGATATCCTTAACCGATTGAGCTGAAATTTTGTATACACGTTTACTTTGGATGACAATGCATGGTATGATGTGTGACATTATTCTATATCCAATATGGCGGACCACCCAAGATGGAGGCATGGATATTTTGAATGCATTTCTGCAATATGGGTATCAAATGAAAGGGCTTATTGAGTGTAACTCAAAAAATAATATGACGTCATTCTAAATCCAATATGGTGGAATATCCAAGATGGAGGAAAACATGGTTTAAGCTTCTGTACAATATGGATATCAAATGAAAGGGCTCATTAAGAGTAACTGAAAAAAATCATGTGACGTCATTCTAAATCCAATATGGCGGATCATCCAAGATAGAGGAACTGTTTTTTTTTATGCATTTCTACAATATGGGTATCAAATGAAAGGACTTGTTAATAGTAACTCGAAAAAAAATATGACATCAATCCAAATCCAATATGGCGGGAAAAATATTTGCGTTTCTACAATATGGGTATCAAATGAAAGGACTTGTTAATAGTAACTCAAAAAATAATATGACGTCATTCTAAATCCAATATGGTGGAATATCCAAGATGGAGGAAAACATATTTTAAGCTTCTGTACAATATGGGTTTCAAATGAAAGGGCTCCTTGAGAGTAACTGAAAAAATAATGTGATGTCATCCTAAATCCAATATGGCGGATCATCCAAGATTGAGGAACTGTTTTTTTAATGCACATCTACAATATGGGTATCAAATGAAAGGGCTTGTTGAGAATAACTCGAAAAATAATGTGACGTCATTCTAAATACAATACGGTGGACCATCCAAGATGACGGCATACATATTTTTGATGCATTTCTACAATATGACTATGAATTAAAAATCATCATTGCGATTAAATGGAAAAGAAAGATCTAAGCTGAAATTGATTAAGATGATCGCCTTATTGAAGAGCTGGACTGTTTGAAACTAAGCGGTAAACTAACTTGCAATAATGATGCGTTGAATGAAATGACACTAACCTGCCAGCCATAACTAAAAATAATAAAATAAATTAATAGCAAAAATCCTTTTTAAAGAAGCTTTTATTTAAGGGCTCTAAAAATAAGAAAATAATATTTCCTTAAAAATTTCAAGTATCAACTTAGAGCCTCAGTATGTCCAATTTATATAATAATAAAAGCTTGTCGCGAGGTTTGACTCCCTATCAGTAGGTAATTAAATAGATAATATAGTAAAGTTAGTAGATTAATTTACATGAGTGTTTTGCCCATTTCTTTTCATGACAACCTTACACTCAGAATCGTCCGTGCGTTTTTGTTCCAATGAGGCAATTTTCTCAAGCGCTCGTGTTTTAATATGTTATGCTTTAAATATAATAATAAGTCAAATATCTGTATTTACGGGACTATATTTAACTGTGTGTGAAGACCCAAGAAAATAAAGCTATTTTGATTTGATTTGACATTATAAAATTAGTACAGTTTATTTACAACTCGCGCGACAAGCTTTTATTATTATATAAATTGGACATACTGAGGCTCTAAGTTGATACTTGAAATTTTTAAGGAAATATTATTTTCTTATTTTTAGAGCCCTTAAATAAAAGCTTCTTTAAAAAGGATTTTTGCTATTAATTTATTGTATGTATCATGATGGTAGTGGACTTAAGTTCAAGATAGGATTCGTTTAATTTTAACAGTTGTTGTTCGTTCGTTTGTTAATTGTAATTGTTAAAAAGGTTTCGCTTTTTATTGATTTGCATCTCATAATATTATTGTGGTTAGTAACTATTCTTGTGACGAGTGAGTGGTGACGACTTGCGCTATTGTGTCGTCGTTCTCTGCCTCTAAAAGAAATCTTAACAGTTTTCTATTTTGATTGGCCACTCCGAGATTATACTGATAAGGTTTAACAAGCAGCTGACCCTTACTTCGGTAAATTCTTTATTGCCCTTTTATATAACAGATATTTATAATTCACAATCAACGCAAGCCTTGTGCAACGCAAGGTTTAGTTCGTGCCCCTTTGCACTCTTACTAACCTGGTGTCTCTTCAACTATCTGCTATTGCGAACCCTTTATCAGCAAGGGACGGTACTGAACTAAGCCAAAAGGCATCAAAACAATTTTAATGCATTTTTTACATTACAAAAATACTTGACTAGTATTATATGTTTTGTTTTTTATATAATTAAAGTTCCGAACAAAAAAGAATCGAGCCCATAAACTGTTAAACAATACAGATACTTTGGCAAGTAAACATGGAAAATCGCTTTGAAAGTTATCAACAACTTATTGGAGACTGTTTCCCCTCGAAGAATCAAGTCACGGGAGCCACATCATTATTAGGATCCTGTACGATATTAGACAAAATGAATTCAGGATCTGCTAAAGAATTTTAATACTGTATAAATATAATTTACTAATATTATAATAGGAGATTTTTTATAACTTCACGCTGTTTCCCCGATAGTGTAGGCAGCGGCTATTAAGCCGCCATTATATCCGCCAGCTATTATATCCACGTTTTGCTAGGTGAGTCAGGTATCCAGAACCTCTTCCCTTTTTTCTTCCCATCCCGCGTCCCTACACTTTCCTATCCCATTTTAAAGGCCGGAACGTAACTGTAACACTATCTGTGTAGCAGATGTCCATGGGCGACTCTAGTTGTTCACGTCAACAATCCTTTCAAGATATAAGCTGTACTGTACTAGTGAATAAATTGTATTGTTATATTGAGTCATGTGTAGGCATACAAGTTTGAATCCCCCAAGATGAGCCCGGCTGTGTTCAAACATTTTATATTCACAACTAGTAGGGCCAAACAGAACTGTTAACTACCCCGTATACAATACTTTAATTGCAGTTTCACTTACAAGCATCTGCGTAATAGTATATAATAATTTTAATGACATCGTTGTTGTCTTGAGACGAGCACCATGCTTCTGAAGAAAAATCAAAATAGAAAGAAAGATCGCGAAAACAACAACAAGATTTTTTGTAACTTCTCAGTTAACTTAACTTGTCCCTAAGGTGTAAGCAGCGAAAATGATGCTGGTCTGTTGAATATTTTGAACAGTTATAATTGGTGATATAGCATATTTTCACATATCAAATCAATCACATCAATTTTAGTAGTAGTTCTTTTTAACCGACTTCGAAAAAAGGAGGAGGTTCTCAATTCGTCTGTATGTATATTTTTTTTATGTATTTTCACAGATATTTTCGTCAATTATGGACCGATTTCAAAATTTTTTTTTCGTTGTATAGTGCTTACTTCCGAGATGGTCCCATTTTCATCAGGTCAAGATCTGATGATGGGAACCAGGAGAAATCGAAGGCATCTACCAAAAGATGTACGCGAGTATGGTGTTTTATTACGTAATAGTGATGTCTTAGGAATATTCTTTATGGTGCCAACATCTGATGCTGCTGTGCTGATGAAAAAGCCACATAACTCCTTAACGGTCAGGAGTTGGGAGACAGTACTGCAGTTAGTCGATGGAAACTGTTTAGTAGTATATAGGACTAACGTGTTGCTTGGGAGGTATGCTTGAATCAACGTCTGATACTGCTGTGCTGTGTATTGTGTTACACTGACTTCAATAATGAGTAACATTTTTAAATATCATAATAGTTAAAGATGATTTTATTAAAGTATTACGTATACAAATATATATTTACGTATACAAATGTATATTGTATTAAGTATACAAATGAGTAAGTTACGTTCATCATCATCATCATTAGCCTTTTTTTTTTGGGGTCCACTGCTGGACATAGGCCTCCCCCATAGAGCGCCACGACTGCCGGTCCGCTCAATCATGGGGGGTTTTTGCCATAATCGCCACGCTTGGCAGGTGGGTTGGCGATCGCAGTTGGCTATATTTTTTTGAGAGAGAATGCTGCTGCCCATTCTTCTAGCTTTTCCCTTAGTCGTCTTTCAAAGTCAAAGTCAAAATAAGTTTTATTTTCATAGGTCTTCACAGACACTTAAAAATAGTCAACAAGTACAATTTAACTTTATTATATTAAATTAACTACTTAACACGAGCGCTTGAGGAAAGTGCGTCCGTGGAACAAGAAAACACGGACGCAATCGCCACGAGCGGCCCGATTCCGAGTGTAGGGGCTATCATGAGAAGAATCGGGCAAGAAACTCATGTGCCAAATACTCTACAAACTCTAAATCTTCAAACTATTAAACATAAATAACAATAATATTAATATCGCTACTGAAAACAGAGCATAAAAGGTGTAGCAGCCAGAATACTCGACCATCACAGCAAATTAACATCAACGTCCTAAAAAGAAAAACATAACATAACATAACATAACTTCACGCCATTGTTACCCGAAGGTGTAGGCAGCGGCTGTTAAGCCTCGTCTCGCCGTTATGTTTACGTCCCAAATGGAATAGGTGGCGAACCTATTGCCATACCGGGCACAAAGTTTTCAGTCATCGGTAGTTATCACACATAACTTTCCGAAAACAATTTCGAAAAGTCATTGGTGTGAGCCAGTGTCAGGATTCGAACCACGACCTCTGGATTCAGAAACCGTGTGCTTGACCACTAGACCACCGAGACTAGTAAGAGAGACTAGTAAGAGACCTAAAAAGAAATACTATGCAAATATATTAGTCGAGCGCAACTGACGCGACATCTTTTATTTAGAGTGGTAACGTTGTGCAATAAATAAAACTTATATGTACATATATTATAAACAATATCAAGGTAAATTTAAATTAGAAAGTGTATATACATAACTATCAGAAATTATTACGGAACGCCTCCACTCCAGAACATGTGAACAATTTCAACACGCAAACTACAGAATCCGCGTTGAGTAAGCAAGATGACTTGTCTGTCATGAAGTCATTGATGGTGTAATAAGCACCAGCAACGAGACGATACTTCACCGCCCGACTAAACCGATCGAATGACAGAGCCTGGATATGCGCAGGGACTCTATTATAAAATTGTACACCCATTCCCAGAAAAGACTTATGTACTTTGTACAGGCGATGACACGGCAACACAAGTTTATGCTTGCCTCTGGTATTAAAATTATGAACATCACTATTTTTACGACACCCACAGGAAGAGATGGGGTGGCGGAATTCTAAGCCGGCGCCACACAGTTAGTTACGTTATTTATCGCTTTTTAGTTATAGAGGTACTGTTTTCATATACTTATAGATTTTGTGGTTTACGTTTCTAGAAGTCAGTTTATTTTTTTTTAAAGTATTTTTAGTTATAGAGATACTGTTTTCATATACTTCTAGATTGTGTGGTTTACGTTTCTAGAAGTCAGTTTAATTTTTTTTTTTAAGTATTTTAGATATAGAGGTACTGTTTTCATATACTTCTAGATTGTGTGGTATACGTTTCTAGAAGTCCGTTTACCTTTTTTTTTAAAGTATTTTTTTAATCTTAAATAACCCTTCTCTCTCGTTTCCCATAAAACTCCCTTAAAAGCTGGCAACGCAAATGTAACATCATCTATTTTACAGATGTCTATAGGTGTCGTTAGTTAGTCAGCAGATGACCCGATCTCCTTTTATTCGATAAAAAAAAAGTTATTGGTGCCCACATTCGAACTTAAAACTCGGAATCAGAATTAGAGGACTAAATAACTATGCAACCAGAAATATTTACTTAAGAAGAAAAACATTTCCATTTTAACTAAAGTTTTAGTATTAAAACGAATATTGCTGATAGTCACAAAACAACCGACTGAATTAGGGTATTTCTCACGCCATAAATTCGTCGAAGTTATTGGGGCATTTTTGTGTGGCAAATACCTTCTGGGGAATTCTGAGCGTCTCTTAAATATTTCACTCACCAATAGAATATTATATTTTCGTCTACTTTTTACGAAAATGGAATTTGTTCATATAAAATTTTATTTCGACTACGAAAAATATATTGAAATTCCTCAAAAAAGTTAACTCATGCAGGTCTTGTTCTTCTAACTTGTGAACTTTAACTCAGACCAAAGATCTCCTCGTAAACTATTGGGTATAGCCGTTCAAACCAGTGCTTGGAGTCATGCCAAGTTATTTCAATGTCTACAGTTTTCTTTAAACTTCTAGTTTCTTCTTCTTTTTTATTAGATTCGAAAGTTGTGAGTGGCACGTCTCTGAGGCAAGTTTTTTCTGTTCGATTTTATGTAGTGTATTTTGTAAATGAAATAGTTGCTAGAGGGGTCTTCGTTTGTGTCGTATTAAATATCACTAATATATTTTTTATTCACGATAAAATACAATCTCATAGTATGTTCCTGACAGTCTTGGAGGTATGTACTAAATTTTATGCTTATCGCTTGAGTAGAAAGGAAAATCCACCTCTGTAGATAAAAATACCCTTATTTTGGAAGTAATAATGTGACAATTTTGCTCATGCAGTTTTGCTCACGCAAAAAAAATCATTCAAACAGTATTGTAACTAGAGTTGCGCCGAATAACACTTTAGCCGAGCAGGGAGTATTGAGTTTTACTCGGTTTAATTATTTTTCAACAGGATACTCGCCCGAGAGAACATCAAATTTAAAAATAAGATAATAAGGTAAAGAGCGCGATCCTGAAACTTAATTTACTAACATAGTTATATGTAATACCAACAAAAACATGCATCAATAGTTATGTGTATACTTTAGAATTCAATTGCTATTTAAAAAAATATTGGCAAAAGTCCTTACAAGTGCCTTGTCCACCACAGGGCACCAAAAAAGGTTTCTCGACCTGGCACGTATAGCGAATGTTTCTATGTGCACCCAAAACCACCGAGTATAGCAAGCATTTTTTTGGTGGCCGGTAACATCTCCGAAGAAAAACTGTTACAAAAAAGTGCAGAGGGCGCTTGTGTTTTTGTATCTTAACTTAGTTTGATTATTTTTATTGCTGTTCTGTTAATTTTGTCTGATTAGTATTCAGTCATTATGATTTGGTTATAGTAATTGAGATTGTCGAAGAATTCCTAAATTAGTAATTAACATGACGTTAAAACAACTTTTAGGCCTACATCGCGTTTATTCATTACTTATTTTATTTATTTTCCGACGTTTTGAACTCTTTACAGAGATCATTTTCACGAGTCTTAGAGATAAATAGTAATTAACAGTTTTTTATTAACACTGTTCTTTTAATTTTATAACATAACATAATATAACACTTCACGCCTCTTGTTACCCAAAGGTGTAGGCAGCGGCTGTTAAGCCTCGTCTCGCCGTTATGTTTACGTCCCAAATGGAATAGGTAGCGAACCTATTGCCATACCGGGCACAAAATTTTCAGTCATCGATATTTATCACAGATAACTTTCGAAAACAATTTCGAAAAGTCATTGGTGTGAGTCAGTATCAGGATTCGAACCCGGAACTCTAGATCAGAAGCCGTGTGTTCGACCACTGGGCTACCGAGACTTTTAATTTTATTTGTACCTAAATATATAGTGTTATATATAGTGTTATGTGTGATAAATACCGATGACTGACAAACTTTGTGCCCGGTATGGCAATAGGTTCGCCACCTATTCCATTTGGGACGTAAACATAACGGCGAGACGAGGCTTAACAGCCGCTGCCTACACCTTCGAGTAACAAAAGGCGTGAAGTTATGTTATGTTATGTTATGTTATGTTATATAGTGTTTCTGCAATATAAACGGCATTCTAACCGAGTTAATCTAGTACGAGTATAAAAAAACTCGCCGAATACGTCGAGTACCTACCGAGTATCAACTTAGACCTCAGCCCATCTCTAATTGTAACCGATTGCTCACTAAATTCAAAATAATATTTGTCGTTCTTCTACTAACCATTAATAATTATAAAAAAATCTGACTATTTTAATGTATGTGTGGAGTCACCATTGCGGATCGAATGAAAAATAGCGTGATAAGGGAGAAATGCAAGTTGAAGGATGATGTGGTGACCAAAGTGGAGTGAAGTAGGTATGTTAAGATGGTTTGGTCATATTGCAAGAATGGATGAAAGCCGAATGACTAAAAGAGTATACGAAGCGAATGTGAGTGGCAGGGTCGGGATCGGGAGACCAAGACGGAGCTACCACGACCAAATAAGTGGTCTGTTTAAAAAAGGCAAAATGCGTAGCACCCGAAACCGACGTAAATGCATGACGAGATGTATGACTGTGGATGAGGCGAAAGATGTGTGTCAGGATCGTAGCTTGTGGAAAGCCAAAGTCTCTGCCTACCCCCATGGGATACAGGCGTGAGCTTATGTATGTATGTATTTTAACGAATATTATTGTATTGATAGTCTCGGCTGTGCACTGGTAGAGCTCCCCGCTTCTGATTTAAAAGTCATGGCATGGACTTCAGGCGCACACCTATGATTTTTCCAAATTATTTTTGGAAGTTATGCGTGATAAATATGTGACCGACCACTCTGTACCCGGTGTATAACAATTCGGCGAGTCGGGGCTCAACGGCCGCCTTTGGGAAGAAAAATGAAAAGTGGATGTTTTTTATATATGTATTGTATTAAATATAATAAAAAATGTCTGATTGTGTTGATATTTATATATTAATCAATTAGAATCATACTTTAAAATAAATATAAGCTTCCCGATGGAAAAATTCAGATTGACCAACCATATCTTATATTATTCTGAACTATATGTAGTACCAATCTGATATTATAAAATTAATCATTGACCACCGTGTAGACGATATCAAAGTTCCACATTCACTAACCAATTAATCAGTCGTGAAAATATATCTTTTACCCAGTGCCTTTTGCTTTCTCGACGGAATAAATCTTCTCAGCTGAAAATATTTTAAGTTATTGGAGAACTTTGACCATTATCTTCCCAACGGTGGGGCAATGTTTCGGTCGTTCAAATTTTGGAATAATATTCACCACTTAATTTTACTCGTTATTTAAATTTAATTTTTAGCTAATTGCAGCTTCAAATTAAATTTAAATAACTGTTAGATAATTAAAATATTAATTTTAACCGCCTGCTTATTTCTCGCTTCCTTTTCAAAATGTCTATGTTGACATTAATTACTAAAGTTCAGTTCGAGTCCCGAATTCGTTTAAAATAGTACTTGTGTGTACAAAAAGTGTGTATAATTATATTACAGGCAGAAATAGGTTTCCTTTCTGGATTAGTTTTTAAGTAGCATCTTCTACAACATACATTCACGGTGATTCCAGGGTAAGCAAGGTAACAAAGTAAGCAAGGTAACAAAATATGGTTTTGATACACATACATAGCTTCACGCCGAATACTCTGCGGAGTTTATAGAGAGAACACGAACCATAAGGTTCGATTCTTACATGCTTTACTCGCTTCTTTGACTTTCATACCAGATATAAAAATCCATCCATCTGCTCCAGCACAACATCATCAACCTTTATCCTTGCATTCATTCTGGAATCTTTCCTTTCAAACACCATAACTTTCGTTTTCACCACATTCGATTTTAGGCCTTTTACCAAGCAATCGTCTTTTATAGTAGTGACTAGTGATTGCAGATCTGACGACGAGTTGGCTAAAAGCACGGCGTCATTTGCGCGAAGCAACGAGCTCACAACTTCATCGTCCATGCGCATGCATTCATTCGTCGATCTCACTCTATAGTAAAGAAAAATGATAAATCCAAAAAGTACTTGTCTATTACATTTAATGCGGAATAAAGTGCGCGGGGTCAACTAGTTAATAATATATGTAAAAAAGTAAATAATATTTTGATTAAAACAACTTTTAGGATTGTATCGCGTTTATTTATTATCTATTTATATTTATTTCCCGACGTTTCGAACTCTTTACAGAGATCATTTTCACGAGTATATACTCGTGAAAATGATCGTTTCGAACTCTTTACAGAGATCATTTTCACGAGTATATAACTCGTGAAAATGATCGTTTCGAACTCTTTACAGAGATCATTTTCACGAGTATATAACTCGTGAAAATGATCGTTTCGAACTCTTTACAGAGATCATTTTCACGAGTATATAACTCGTGAAAATGATCTCTGTAAAGAGTTCGAAACGTCGGGAAATAAATATAAATAGATAATAAATAAACGCGATACAATCCTAAAAGTTGTTTTAATCAATGAGTGAGATTCGCGAAAATCTTAGAAACAAATAATAATATTTTGTTTGTGGGGTAAACAAAGACAAATTATTGCCGTAAGACCTCCTTCACATTCACCTCTATCTGATCCCATTCACTTCTTTGACTTTCATACTACTTATCATTCACACTCATAAATTTTAACACCACAAACGTCACTGTGACAAAATTCATCAAAAACTAAATATCAATTCAAAATTCTTTGTATATCACAAAATATACGGTATTATTATTAAACTTCATAAGAACAAGAGTATTGAACACTTTCAAGTACACAATATTACATAAGTTTGCCAACAGCAGTACCAGCAGTACCAGTAGCACCTCGTGACAAACACTCTCGACAGGCACATATACTTAGAGCAGAGTTACAGTCGGCGGTTACAGGCAGATGGCGACCACAATAAACTTCTTCACAATAGCACGTTTATGTTTCAACTTTGTTCATTTAAGCCACTTAGTGGGTAAATACAGACTGCTCTAACTTTAGAAAATTTCACATAATATAAAATTTAAAAAAATACGTTTTGAAATTGCTTGGTCTTATTACGTGTTTTACAACCGGAAGTGCAGGCAGCGGCAATTATGCATTGATTCTTTAAATGTTTGGAACCCTTATGTAGCGAAACTGTTGCCATATATAGGTAACATAACTTCACGCTTTTTGTTACCCGAAGGTGTAGGCAGCGGCTGTTAAGCCTCGTCTCGCCGTTATGTTTACGTCCTAAATGGAATAGGTGGCGAACCTATTGCCATACCGAGCACAAAGTTTTCAGTCATCGATATTTATCACACATAACTTCCGAAAACAATTTCGAAAAGGCATTGGTGTGAGCCAGTTTCAGGAATCGAACCCGGACCTCTGGATCAGAAGCCGTGTGCTTGACTACTGCGCCACCGAGACTAAATACATAGGTAACAATTTTATAAAATAGAAACTAGCTGACAAACCAAGCGTTGTCTTGACAAAAGAATTTTTGTTGTATATTTTCTAATGCCAAATGCCGCATGAAGAAATAAATAAAAAATGCCTTATAACTTAAAAAATACAGTTTGGGTGGAATACCGTGAATATATAGGGGGAGGAAAAATTTGTTGTGGTCTGATTCTCAAGCCTACTCGGTATGGACACAAAATTTTATGAGAATTGGTCAAGTCGTTTCGGAGAAGTAATGGTAACTAACACTGTGACACGAAAATTTTACAAATTAGAAGGTATCGGAATAGAAATAGAAGATATTGAATATATAGTGGTTATACGATAAAACGGTCAAAGCGAAACTTTTTAACTAACATTTAACAAAAAATGTTTTGGAAAGATATTCGGTTCATTAATATTAATTTTACGCTTGAAAGATGGAAATGATTACGGGAAATAATAACTTGGTCTCCAGCTAATATTTTAATTTAACTGTGTACCTGTTTGGATGCTTTTAGTATCAAAAATTGGATACAAATGATAATAATCAAAATATAAAAATATTGTTTCAGCAAAATTACAACTAATAATCACTTGGAATAGTACTAGTATTCGGAATGGCATCTGTAAAATAAAATTAAACCGTAGAAGAGCCACGTAGTTCACGGCAACAATGGGCCAGCTTGACCGGTGAAATAACACCTCACAGAACATCGACGCATAGTGGGATATGGGAAGAAAATAATGATGCGACAAGGATTGATAATACTATTGAGGGCACTCGGAGCGCTATCGAGTGTAAGGATGAAACGACACCATTCTAGTATTTAGAAAAAGAATCGTTACATGTAATGGAATCTCTTAAAAACCACTAAATATTAATGTCTTAAATTTATAAATCAAATATCTGTTATCGTTCACTAAAAAAAAATAGATTCCAAAGTTTTGCCTGTTAATAAATTTACAGAGGCTGCAATTTTGTCATAAAAGTAATAAGGTTCTTCTTCACTTCTGAAAGTCACATAATAATTTATATTTTCCTTGTTTTTTAGATTTCATAAACTTATTGAAACTCATTTAAAATTGATCTCGAGTGAACACTGGACAAGTTTTCGACGCGCCGCCAGAATGAGAAAAAACCTAATTTGACTAAAACTTTATAAATTTTTGAGCAGAAGTTTGATTGATGATAATATATTTACATTTTATGATATAACTTGAGAACAGTGTAAATGAGGATTAGGTGAATTATATGAATGCATCTTATAAATAAGTATTTAACTTTTGTTCTCATGGTCTGATGTGGGTTACCAATAGTAAAAATAATATTTTTGACATCAACTTTTAGATTTTTATTTCCAAAAGTGGGTGCTCTCTGTATCAATGAAGATAGCTTTTGAACAACTACCATCTTTTTGTTCGTCACTCGTGAAAATGATCTCTGTAAAGAGTTCGAGTTATGCTGTGTGGCGCCGGCTTAGAATACCGCCACCCCATCTCTTCCCGTGGGTGTCGTAAAAGGCGACTAAGGGAAAAGCTAGAAGAATGGGCAGCAGCATTCTCTCTTAAGACAATACAGTTCGCCAACCCGCCTGCCAAGCGTGGCGATTATGGCAAAATCCCCCCATGATTGAGTGGACCGGCAGTTGTGGCGCTCTATGGGGGAGGCCTATGTCCAGCAGTGGACCTCAAAAGGGCTAATGATAATGATGATGAAAGAGTTCGAAACGTCGGGGAATAAATATAAATAAATAAGAAATAAACGCGATACAATCCTAAAAAGTTGTTTTGATTAGGTGAATTACTGGGTTTAAAAAAAACACCGAGAAAGTTTTGATACCGGAAGTTTGGGTGATATACAAAGGAAGAAGGCACTCTGCTGGTGGACCAAGCTATGCTACAAGTAAGCCTAGACTCGCTGGGTCTTTATTGGTGCCAAATTTTAAAGCACTAGCTAACAAAAAAAATACATATCGCGATACTTATCACACAAAAATCTATATCTAATTCTATCTATCTATATCGAAAAGTCATAATTGAGAGGCTGCATTCAAAACCAAGACTTCTGACTGGAAAGCAAGACGCTAGATACTATTAAATCTGTGATAACCTAGTGAAAACCAATTACGACATAAAAAAAATTTCTAAGTGCCATAAAACAGAATCAAATTTACAGGCATAGGTAGTGGGGTACTTAATAATATTAATGTTGAGATGAGTATAGTGGAGTACAGCCGAGGGCGGACGCGCCGCCCGCCCAGCACCAGCTCAAATGAAACTTTAATGTAGATGAGATGAGTCTCTGAGTGCATTAAAGTAGAACTTCTTATTTCTTAGTGCAGCCGTTAAGCGAGCCTTCTATTATGCATTTCCATTGTTTAAAAACGAGAGAGAGTTTATTATACTCTCAGCTTTGTAGCCCTTTTAAATCTTTCTTTTTATATACTTTTAAACTGTTGTACGAAAGGATTTGTGGCATCAACATTCAAACTTAAAATTCCTCAAAAACAAAACTATCCTTCTAGTAATTTCCAAAAATTTTTGTTCCGTAAAATATGACCCTTATCACTTACTGTAAATAATTACATGTGTGAAGTCTTTGTGGAATAGAGACTAAATTGTGAAACGATGTCAGATTGAAGGGATTTCCTCTTTGTTAAGCCGTTACATATATCACAGCCGTAACCTCATGACCTTAGTACCTGAACGTGCAGGAAACTATGCCGCGACGCGCCTGATTGATTTCTAGACCTAAATGTATTGTGGATTCCTTTGCCATAAATCTGGTACGCTTTTTTTTAGTCATCTATGATAGTTGCGTTCAAAAATTTAATAAAACAAGGATTCCTTTATGTGATTGTATATTTAAATAACATTGAGAGTTTTCAATAAAGAAATTACGTATAGTCAGACAGTGGAATTGAGTTTTATAGATGTTTGCTATAACAGCAGATCCCTGCGTGAATGGCAGGCTCGATCGGTGAAATACCAAGGCCTTTCATAATATCGACGTAAAGTGGTTCATATCGCCTTTCGTTAGGAGAGAATGGTATCCAGAAGACGACCCCTTTTCCTTCTCTTTCCAATCCCACTCCTTCAAAGGCTGGCAACTAACAATGATAAGCGACTAACGTTGCTTACCATCAGGATTGTTGGCCCTTTTATGTCATAAAAGAAATTCGGATCACGCTGATTTCATTTAAATTAACATCTACTGAAACTCTCAATTATTGTGTGTAACATACATAACATAACTTCACGCCTTTGTTACCCGAAGGTGTAGGCAGCGGCTGCTAAGAGTCGTCTCGCCGTTATGTTTACGTCCCAAATGGAATAAGCGGCGAACCTATTGCCATACCGGGCCACAAAGTTTTCAATCATCGATATTTATCACACTTAACTTCCGAAAAGTCATTGGTGTGAGCCAGTGTCAGAATTCGAACCCGGACCTCCGGATCAGAAGCCGTGTGCTCGACCACTGGACTATCGAGACTATACTACTTTTTTTTACTATTTTACTACTATTTTTTTAAATGGACTTTTTAATAAACATGTCACTATTCATACAAAGTTAGACAACTCCATTACTGGCACAACCTTAATTGAATTAATATATTAACATAACTCATTATTGTATATACTGTTAGTAGGTATAAGGCGACATAACGGATGGTCAGTAGGTACAAAGTCTCTTCAGGCAGAACAACATTATTCTAATTAATGCACTCGAAACATATTAAACAGTCAGTTTGTATGAAATACTCTGGCCGTTATGAAGGGGTTTATGTTAAAAGTGATTCAGCTATGCCTGATTTCACTTCCACCCAGTCCACATGATACAACGCGATTCGAGAATTCCGTTTAGTCAATCAATTATGCTGTGGTAAAATATTGGGTCCTGCTGGCGTATTATGAACTCTTAACTCCAGCCATCTTGCGCGCTGGAGAAATTTCAGGTAGTATAGACTGCTCATCACTGACTAGCTGTAATTAGTCATTGATAAATCGAATTTGCAGTGAATTTGTAAGTGACTACTCTTCACTGACTAGCTGCAATTGCCGTAAAATATACGAATTTGCAAGGCAGCGCGTAAGCTGGCTGGTAGTAAGATGTAATAATCGGCCCGCTGTTATAAACTAGCGTATCCGTCACACAATGTCCTGCATGATATACTAAGCGATTAGGACAATGAATAAATTAACAAATGAAAACAACAGAAGTTATCATCAATTTGATATTTGTTTTATTTAACCTAAGTGACTGCACCGATTTAAATGTTTTTTTTGTGTATTAAAGTTGATTTGAATATGGCTTAGATTCACAAATAAGCCTAGCAGCTTACTTGAAGTATAGATAAATAAACTAGATACTGAATGCAGCACCATCTGCCGGGATTATTTGTAAATTCAAGTTATTTTCAGGCGTTTAGGAGGACTTGTACACATGTACAGAAGAATCATATAAATAATCATATATACATAGTATAAATATTCTTTTACGATATGCCTAAGATATGTACTTAATTTTGTGAAACGACGGGATGCTAACTGAACGTTCTGGAATAATGACAGCTGTATTTGTATGAAATCTGGATGTTTGTCTCTTCTTTATTTAAGTCGGAAAAAGTCTTAAAGGACGGTAACGCACCAAAATGTCCATGGGCGGTGAGAAGTTACTTACCATCAGGAGATCCACTTGCTCGTTGTCCCATAATTAAAAATGGTCTTAATGCGGCTGTGGATTGATTGTTATTTGGATCTATTTTATTCTATTATCAATTTCGTCGCAATCGCAATGGCTATGTGGCTCTACCACTGTCAGTAGACTCTAGTATACACTATAGACATCACGTACGTTATATATGAGAAATATCATGTATGGTTATAGGTTCTGACTCCCAATTATTCAAGCTAAGTTATAAATTCTGGGTCACAGTGAAGCGTTCGTTCTCATACAATTACAGTGCTTTGTAAGACTCTCAAAAACACATTGTAAGCTTCAATTAATTTGAAATGATCGTAACAGCTGCTCGTCAGGTTTAAAATCTGGCTCCTTGCTCCTTGTGATCTCGACAAGCGATTATTGTTCTTAAGATAAGTGGAAACAGTTGGCCAGTTACTGTCAGCTGTGGCGGGTAGCAGCAAAATTGTTAAAAACAGTTCAAATTTTAAGGGATAAGAGTTATAATACCCCTTCTGATTAAGTTATTATTTCGTAGCACAGTTTTTACTTATTTATTTTTCATGCTTATTTGTATTACGTTAAGCAAGGCAATAGACCAAAGCTTTTGCTAAGAACTACACTTAACCTCCAGGGTTCACATCATTTGTAGCAAGTTTAATTGTTTAAAAAACAATAAAAGCAAAGAAAAAAGTACAGCTGATTATTAACTTAGAATTAGCATTTCACTCTCTTTACAATCTATAGTTAATTTTTGATAGAATACACTGTTCCAATTGCCGACATTACGGACCAGTACTTACTTTAATTCTTATTGTGATGATAATCAAATTTGTCTCTCTTTCTGAACTCTGTCCAAACTTTATTTTAATTAAAACTCAAGGATAACGTGAAATGATAGACACCACCTTTATTATTAAAAAAAAATCGTCAATTCTGTCTGTTTTATTACTCGAAAGATTTTTTATATCTACCTAAAAGAATTGAAGCATAACTTAAGACGCTCGTAAAACACGTGAAAAACATAAAAAAGTATTCGCCGTTATTAAGTCTATGATTTCCTGGAAAATTCTTGGTAACAGGTATTATAAATAATATATTATTTATTTATTTTTAAAAACTGTATTCTTTGGCTATGTCACTATTTATTTCTGCTGTATTTCCTATCTGTTGGTTCATCTAAGAGATGTTTTCAACTCGTGGATAAATTTCTCGTCGAATTTGGTCCAAGGAAATGATCTGCTCCACGATTCACATCAGTGCTGGGTGCCTCGGATATTAATTTGCCTCGAACTAGACTGTTACATAGCCTTCGAACTCACCTTAAACAAGGAAATGATGCTCTGTGTTTCTATGACGTACCATGTATGCATGCAAATAACATAGCACATGCAGAAATATTGAATCCCTTTAATGGATTTATAGTATATCTTACACAAATCCTTGTATCGGTGTGGGAACCGAATCCGTCGAATCTGAAATTAAATAGCTACACCCAGAAATAGAAAGTTTTTCAATCCAAACTCTACATTCAAAGTAAATTTAAGTTAGTACAGTCTCGGTGGCGCAGTGGGCGAGCGCACGGCCTCTGATCCAGAGGTCCGGAGTTCGATTCCAGACACTGGCTCACACCAATGACTTTTCGAAATTGTTTTCGGAAGTTATGTGTGATAAATACCGATGACTGACAAACTTTGTGCCCGGTATGGCAATAGGTTCGCCACCTATTCCATTTGGGACGTAAACATAACGGCGAGACGAGGCTTAACAGCCGCTGCCTACACCTTCGGGTAAAAAAAGGCGTGAAGTTATGTTATGTTTTAAGTTAGTAAAGTATAGTAGTAAAGTAGTTCTAGAGAATCTATGAAACATTTTTTTCGAATATTATAATGCAAAAGTTACTGATCAAGCAATCGATCCTTAAACCGCTAAACCGATATATTCATGTTCATAATTTAACATGCATTTTAATCACAAAATTTACCCATATAAATAGTGGTTAAGTATTTATATAAAATGTATTATAAATGCCACAAAATAATTATATTGCCGAAGTAAATCGACAACTAATTACTAATCAGGTTAAAAAAAAACAAGAATCGATAAAACTGTACCTGTTTATATAGTCCACTGTTTCTAAAGTGAAATTTCACGAGAGTTATGCCTGGTATATAGTTTTTTTTTTGACAAAAACATTTAAGTACATAAATAAATAAAAGGTGCTGCAGTTGTTTAGTTTTCATTTACTTTTCATTGTTCTAATAAACTTAATGTCACAAGTAACTAAAAAGTAAACAATGTCGGGTATCGTCATATTGATTTCCCCGGAGGCAGTCCCAGCGAGGATGTGTCACTCGCACTCGCTGATAAGTGCGTACTATTGTCTTCTACCAGAATATATGTTTGATGAGAAATTTATTTTTATACTAGACCTCTCCCTCAACTTCGTTCGTATTGCCATTGTAATAAAGCTAATAAATTAGCTAAGCAGAAAGATTACAAGCAATCTATAAAATAGTTTCTGAATTTGCTTTAAAGTCCCACACACACACACTCACGCACACACACGCACACACACACACACACACACACACACACACGCAAGCCTGTAATTGGAAAGAGTAATCTATGTATAATAAATGAGGAGACGATTGTTTTCAGTAAAATAAAGTTGAGTATTTATTTCTCACATTTTCGCGAATCACACTCATAACATTAAAACAACTTTATAGGATTATATTGCGTTTATTTATTACTTATTTTTATTTATTTCCCGACGTTTCGAACTCTTCACTCGTGAAAATGATCTCTGTAAAGAGTTCGAAACGTCGGGAAATAAATAAAAATAAGTAATAAATAAACGCGATATAATCCTATAAAGTTGTTTTAATGTTATAAAGTTAAGTGTTAATGTTCCCCAAAGTCTTTTAAGGTCGATTGATCAAAACAACTTTTAGGATTATATCTCGTGAAAATGATCTCTGTAAAGAGTTCGAAACGTCGGGAAATAAATGTAAATAAATAATAAATAAACGCGATATAATCCTAAAAGTTGTTTTGATCAATGAGTGAGATTCGCGAAAGTCTTAGAAATAAATATCTTATAAGGTCTTTGTACATTCTTTGTAATTCACCTTAAATGACAACATTAATCTTGCTTCTGGCTATATTTTCTTCTGTATTGTTATATTTTAATTACAACACTTAATTAGTAACTATAAACGGAGCTATGAAATGAAGTACCCAACGAGCATTACTTATCAGGCACAATATTGGAAATTATTGCTTTTTGACAAATGACACACAAATGACTTCAAAAAAATTATAGGATTCGAATGACCTCTCAATTTACCGTTATAAATGTGTTGACAGCAAATATAAAAGTTCCCAACGAATATAGATGAAAATTTGTGTTCGGGTTAATTTTAGTGTGTAGTATTTTAGACTTCAGGGCCTCGCTACGATACTTTGTTGTCCCATGTGCCAAGATGTGTGACACCACTTTCCCCCACTGCCGCTACCACTAATGTATAATACATAATTACACAGTGAGTGAGTACTGTGCTGGTGTGTAGTGTACACACGTCTAATGTTGCTCCCACACTACTCGCGCTACGTTTTATCTTAAACGACGCGCCGCTAATGGCTCTCCTACATCATTACTTTCCTTCAACATATTCTCATATATCACCTAACTATTTTGAGTCAGTAAACGACGTAGTTTTTGAAAGCTTTTAGGCTGTATTACTTTAGGGCATTGTTTACTTGATAATGTGTCATACATTATCGTATTAATGGATGGCAAATCCTTTGATATCAATCCCTTTAATATATATTAATATATGGTCCAAAGAAATGAACACACATCAGAAATCACTAATCTCCTTGTGAGGAAGTTGCGTAAAAAGCAATTTACAGTATAGTTGCGGTCATCAATACAAAACTGAAGATACAATTAAATATTTGCTTCGTAGTCCAGAGTTGCGGTGACGGCGCTGAATTAAACTCGCTCCAGCTCGATTCCTTTGATCTCTTAAATGTTTTATGGTTACTTGATTTTGTGACTGGCGTAGCTAGATTGAATGCATTTTCATGCTCTGCCTTTGATTGTATAGTGGTCTTATTACCAGTTGCTATATTCATTATTCAGTAGTTGCCGGTTTTCACTTTTAGCGTTTCAATTATAACATTTTGATTACCGAAAAATTTATAGATCTGGAATACCCTATCAGGGGTATTTTCAATGAATAATTATTTAATTCATGTACAACTATTTTGAGATAATCATAATTAGTTGGTGAATAAATTTAATGATGTTTTAATGCAGACACCCTTATTGAAGGTGTTTTTTTTTAATTTAACTGTAAGCATGACTACCAGCAGCGTAATATATTTATTTATTATAATACTTGATGACATAACATAACTTCACGCCATTGTTACCCGAAGGTATAGGCAGCGGCTGTTAAGCCTCGTCTCGCCTTTATGTTTACATCCCAAATGGAATAGGTGGCGAACCTATTGCCATACCGGGCACAAAGTTTTCAGTCATCGGTATTTATCACACATAACTTTCCGAAAAAAAATTCTGAAAGTCATTGGTGTGACCCAGTGTCAGGAACCGAACCACGACATATTGTATTTTAATACAATCAATGTAAATATATATGTCTACACTGAAGATAATACTTAAAATGTAAACTACCTACCTATTGATTGGGGCATAGAATAAAATGGGAGTTGTAGCCATTAAATTTTAATATTTAAATTTACTTTAAATAATGTTAATACAATTTACTTTTCTTGATAATCTAGATAAAGATAGAACTGTATAGCAGGAACTTTGCAAGTTTGAGAAGTGAGAAAGCGGAAGTGACCGTTGTCTGTTCCCTTATATGCTTAGATCTTAGAAAATACGCAACGGATTTTAATACAGTTTTTTTAAGTAAATAGAGGGTGTCAGGGGGGTGATTTGTATGTATAATTCGTGTATTCTGTAAATGAAAAGTGATAATTTTCGAGATTTAGCACTTTAATTGCAAACGCTAGGTGAACCCTAAGTTATAAATCAAAACAATGTATGTACTAAGCTGTACAAAAAAGTCCGCAATGGCACATGTTTATCTCTTAGGGATAACCCACAATTACCATTTTTACTTCTTTTCTGAGGCGATAGTCTCGGTGGCCCAGTAGTCGAGCACACGGCTTCTGATCCAGAGGTCCGGGGTCGATTCCTGACACTGGCTCACACCAATGACTTTTCGAAATTATTTTCGAAAGTTATGTGTAATAAATATGGATAACTGAAAACTTTGTGCCCGGTATGGTAATAGGTTCGCTATATATTCTATATGGGGCGTAAACATAACGACGAGACGAGGCTTAACAGCCGCTGCCTACACCTTCGGGTAACAAAAGGCGTGAAGTTATGTTTATGTATGTTCTAAGGCGAAACAAAGTTCGCTGGGTCAACTAGTATATTATTTATTAAATATCGTTTATTGTGCTAAGTATTCTGCTTCCCGTGAGAGACGTGGCGTGAAGTTCTCTTAAAGTTGCAATTATTATTTTTTCCAATATATAGCATTATATGATGTTATTCTTCGAATCGGTTAGATTCTTTATTTCAGCCCACATCTAAGCCGATGTTAAGTGCTTGTACAGCCTGCAGAGCCTCAGTGATGTAAAGGAGCGGCAGTGTAATAAACTACTGAGCCTATTTTCATGTCGTTATTGAGCTTTTTTCAAGATCTTTTTTAAATAATATTCCAGGATGAAAAAGGTATCTCTGCCTGTACCCAATTAACAATAATTATGAAGGTAAAGATGATTCCTTGTAACTGAATCCAATTTCTTTATTTTATCAAAACGTCTGAAATCAATTTCAATTACTTCCGCTTTTAAGTACTTTTCATATCTCGTTTTGCGTTTACTTTTGAACAATAAACTGTTAAGTGTGCAGAGATCACGAGTAATGTGTGAGTGTACATTTTAAACAATGATTAAAAAGCTAAACAATTAATCCAACTGCATACATACTTTCATGTATGTACCTATAAACTATATTATCATTTACAAAGAGCAAAAAATAACGTATCTGTCTCCCTGGCGGTTAATTTACATAAGAGATGTGTCTCAGAAGCTTTCCTTCCTCGGTGCGACTGTATTTGTTCACTTAAGACTTTCAATATTTGCACTTGAAAGACGAGATCAGTGGCATAATGTTGTGTAGTATTATTAGCAGCAGCAGTACTATTTATTAGCAGCCGCGTGGAAATTGACGTTCCAAGCCCCAACTACCTTTAAAAATTTATGTGATCCTACATGGAAACATAACATAAACATCCATAACTTCACGCCTCTTTCTACTTGAAGGTGTAGGCAGTGGCTTAAGCCTCGTCTTGCCGTTATGTTTACGTCCCAAATGGTATAAGGTGGCGAACCTATTGCCATACCGGGCACAAAGTTTTCAGTCATCGATATTTATCACACCTTACTTCCGAAAACAATTTCGAAAAGTCATTGGTGTGAGCCAGTGTCAATATTCGAACCCGGACCTCTGGATCAGAAGCCGTATGTTCTACCACTGGACCACCGAGACTATTACATTACATCTTACAAAATAATTGGGACTCTACTCAATACCAATCTATACTTATATTGTAAAGCGGAACAATAAATCTTTCAGTAGTTTATAGTCCATTTATCAAGGAAGGCTTTACGTTATTAATATGAGTGGGATAATAATATTTTTAGAGAAAAATGTATTAAATATGGCGGTATGAAGTTCGCGTGTTCTGCTAGTATTTAAGATTTAGGAATACCGCCATCTGTAATTAGAGTTGTGAATGCATGTAAATGTGAATGCAGCCTGTTTGATGTAGCTCGACGCTAATGTCTGGCGGAAGGCTGTGATTAAGTTAATTGTGGGCGTAACGATTCCCGCACTATGAATAATTCAACATTAATTTGTGCGCCACCAGCGCTCCTGGTAGACACGCACCAGATTCTGTGGGAGGCTTGCTATGACGAAACCTTCACTAACTACTATTACAGTTAGTTGTTAAAATAATTACTAACTTGCATTTTAGCCGACTACCACGGAATGGTATTATTTGATATTGGTACATTCCAAAAGTTATATTAGGTTTTATATTGTTTATTATTAGCTTAGTCTGGGGCATGCACGTAGACAGTTGGAATCCTTTGACTAATGATTTTTTGTAAGTGATGGTACAAAATTACGACAAACATATTGCGATATTGACAGTTATTCAAAACTAAATAGGCCGTACTCGACGAATGCCTACAAGCCGGTTAATGTTTTATTCTTAATGCAATACCAATCAATATCGTATAGTTTCATATTATGTATTATTTTCGTTGTTAAGTTCCAGACGGATATTGATAATGCTCGCCCTGGGTACTTGGTACCCGGTAATGGGTACTTCGAAAAGGGTTGTCCCTAGAGTTTTCACAACTATCTAATGTACATGCGATAGATTGTGTTGACGACACACACGATCACTTTGTCGATAGGGGAAGTACTCCTTTTGGTATAGGTGATGTAATACTTTAGAGTACACAGTAACAAAATGTTGGTCACTCTGCGTTGCCTTAATACTTAATATTGTTGCACTCATAATATTATTGGTTGCCCATTATTATATGCCAATATTATAAAAAATAAGCGATTTTATACAACAACAAGAAAGTAATAAATCATCATCATTTTGATCATCAGTCAAAATGTTTAGTTACAATTTAATCTTTATATTCGTTTTCAAAAAGTGACCAGAAGAAAATCGTGAAGGAATACAGAATAAGGAATGCATAACATTATTTTAGAGTATTTGTCAAATTATCATTTCAAGAACTAACAAGATATTTTTAAAATATGTGTCTAAGGATATGAGTTATTGTTTTCGTTCAAAATATGAAATTTGTGCTCCCTCGGGTATTTGTATGAACTCAAACAAGGGTGGTTAATTAAACCGATGGAACATTTTAATCTCGTGGTGTAACACTCCTCCCTCCTCCCTCCTTCCTCCTACATCTACACACTCCTGTACAAATTTAAATAAAACCAGCTCAATATGACACAACATGTGCAACAGACTCTCGCTCACTGGGATTTTGTTGAATTTATTCTATATTCTGTGATCTCGGAATCAATAATGGTTGATGCTGGATTTAATTGTTCTGAGATTTACTGTATTGGTAGATTATATAATTACATAATTTAATATTGTGAGAGGGTTCATGTTTTTCAAAGTTAAAATAATAAGATTAAAATATTATTATGTGATAAATACCGATGACTGACAAACTTTGTGCCCGGTATGGCAATAGGTTCGCCACCTATTCCATTTGGGACGTAAACATAACGGCGAGACGAGGCTTAACAGCCCCTGCCTACACCTTCGGGTAACAAAAGGCGTGAAGTTATGTTATGTTATGTTATAATTATTTTAGCGCTTATTTTGAATTGAAAGTCGTACTGTCTTGAGAAGTATTAACCTCATTTCTTCAAAGATGTTATCAATTATTAAAAAATCTGCTACAGCCTACACCTTATAAAAATAAGAGCATGAAGGTTGACGTTATATATCAAATCAAATCAAAAACTCATTTATTCAATTTAGGTCGATGAAAGACACTTATGAAGGTCACTTATTTACAATCCGCCACTCCGTCACTTATTTATAATAACATTTTATGTCTATGGCACTCAAGAATAGACCTATTTAATTACAATCAATATTTTTGTCTCTAGTGTAGGCAGCGACTGTTTAGGCATCGACACGCTGAATCGTATTTAGTCGGCCTTGAGTTTTTAGTCGGCCTTGAGTTTCTTGCCAGTTCTTCTCAAGAAGCCTTGACGACGGAACTGGCACTTAGATTCGCTTTCACATTCAAGACAGTGTGATGAAAGGGAATCTAAGCTCCGTGAATGTTTTTTTATGTGACGATTCTAAGTACTTTGTAAAGTCTATGGAATAAAGATATTTTGAATTTGAATTTGAATTTGAATCGGCATGTGACGTCCTACAATGGAATAGGTAGCGATCCTATAGCCATTACACGGGGCGCAAAATTGTCAGTCACCGATATTTATCAGACATAACTTTTGCAAAGAATTCAGAGAAATCATTGACGTGAGTGAGTCCGGACTCGAATCAGAAGCAGTGCCGCCCACCGGGGAAGCCCTGGCCAAGAATAGACACCAGTTGTATCTTTTATTAATGTATACAATAATATCTCAAATTTTTCCCGAATATTCAGTCCCAAAAGTAATTCAAAAGTTTTCCCACTGAGCTTGAAAATGGAATAAATACTTGTGTTACCGCTTGACAGATTTAGGTATGTGCCCGATTTCGTACGTGACAATATTTTCTGAGTATTGAAGAAGAAGAAACATCTATTTTAAACTTAGTTTCGTGAAAATTTGTCGTAGAGATATTCACTCGTAGACGTGGAAACAGAATGAACAAAAGAGTATGATTGATCTGATTCTGATAGATAGTCGTCTCCGTCATCAAGTTAGAAAGTCTCGGGGTTCTTCGTCAACATTTAAAATTGATAAAATTATTTCTAAAGCTGGTGAAATTCTTGCTAACCCAAACCATGTATTGGATTGGACGGATTGGATGTGGGCGCCGCGAGTGAATCTATGACTGACTCCGCTGCACCAACATCTGACTATGAAAAAGATTGAAGGGTCAATAAGAAGTATGAAAAATGGTAAGGCAACAGGAATTAATATTATGTCTCCCGAGATGATCAAACACGGTGGAACCTGTGTCTTGGACGATTTCGTGTCCTTAAAAAATAATGACCAGATTGGACAGGAGGCGAGCTGTCATCGTGCACTTGTATAAAGGTAAGGGATCACGTATGTAGTTTGGCAGTTACAGAGCCATCAGTTGATCAGCCTAGCAGCGAAAGTGTATATATGATTATTGAAAAGAGAATAAAGGTGATATATGACGGAGTGTTGTCGGAGGCTCAGGGTGGTTTCAAAAGCGGAAGAGGGTACATAGACCAGATTTTTGCACTCAGCAACATCGTTATCGAGAAGCAACTTGCTCTCAGCCGGGAGGTTTTCTGCGGTTTTGTGGATCTGGAAACAGCGTTTGTTATGGTGCTATGAAACGATCTGTAGGATATAATCCCAAGGTAGGCGGCGCACTGCTGCGTGCTGGTACTGACGGAGGCTTGTCGCCCTGATTTGATGTCAGCATTGGCGTCAGACAGAGTTGCATGCTGTCCGCTCGGCTGTTTATCCTGTACCTGTACAGTTGTCTCCAGAGAGTGAGATCGACGAATGTAGGGATTTTTTATTATTTTATTTATCGGATAGGAGGGCAAACGAGCAAGCGCGTCACCTAATGGTAAGCAACCTGCGCCGCCCATGGACACCAGTAACACATATAGTGTTACCGTTGCGTTGCCGACCTTTAAGAGAGTAGGATAGGAAAGGATGGGGAAGGAGGGTGAGCCTCCGGGTACCAGTCAGGGATGCGCAAATGAAGCAGTAATTTTAGCCGAATCGCCGATGAACTTGCAAACACTAGTCACATTTATTTTGATTGCTTGGTGCCTTATGGCGCTGTGTTTTCTCTGCCTACACCGCAAGGGATTTTGCGTGAAGTAATGTATGTATGTAGTTTCTGATTTTTGATATGTTGGTTGGTGACACTAAAACCCTGAAGTACTCTTTAATATATTTTTTCCGGTCACAGTCAGATGAATAGGGTTAGCTCAGTAAACTAGCTATACCTTTACAAAAGTATTTTTTCTAAGCGGGATTAGGTGTTCAGAGGGATCAGAGATCATTTGATTAGACAATTCAAAGGTTTATATGAAATAATACAAATCTTTTTGCTATATGCTAGCGCATATCAGCAGTGCAACAGCTTCATTATGATTTGGTGACAATTGAGGGCGTGCCAAACAGTACCGCGGTATTGTCTGGACTGAACTCATAACTGGTACATTCACTAATGACATTATATAACACGACTTTATTTATTTATAGAGACCGTTCTATATAAAGAGTGATTGTGCAACCTTTTTATCAGATAAATAAATATGCCTACATAAAGTCGATTTGATAGCGTATGTAGTATTTTCGAGTCGTTAATGGTGTTTTAGATGTTCTAATTTTGAATCTGCAAATACACCATAGACTTTTCGGAGATCGTTTCGGAATTTATGTGTGATAATAAAAATTGGTGAAATAATACATATTATTTCACCTACGTTTTTTCAGACGCGGTCTTCACTCCAAAATACGTTTCCGCCATCGGAAATCAGATCTGCGACAAATTTGAACCTTAAATTGGTGGAATAGTCGCACTGCTTGTGTCCACGTATCGGCTTCGTAAAAGTTACAGGAATGCTGCCCAATCCAGCTATATATTATCCTTCTTTCATCCATTTTATCTTCCTTCTTCATGCTTTCTTTCTCAAATTGTTCTTTCCAACTTGTACTTTTTAGCCGAGTTGTAATAATTTCGAAATATATCCCATCTACTATAATGGGCTCCGCAATAATGTTTTGATTCATCGTTACCAGTCTAGTCTAGTCTTGGGGAAAATAAATTCCACTTGCATTCCAAGATTAAGGAATCCTCTATGCATTGGAATTGGTTCAAAAGGGCTACATCTCTTACTTGTTCTTCTTTACGCAATTTCCACTCATCAGGGCTGTGGTATTTCTATAATTATTTTGTTGTTTTCCGATAATGATAATATTGACGAAGCAAATAGACATAAGATCATTATCTGTCTATTTATAACTTCACGCCTTTAATATCAGAGACTGTAAGCTTAGCGAACATGTCGCGCAGGGCATAATCTTTTCAGTAACATAAAATCATATTACATAATTTACAGAAATATATTTGCTTTAAATAAAATTATATTATCTATAATATAATCATCGAAGAACCATCTAACGAGAGGGCCACGGCTGAGTCGGTACTTGAAACTCCTTCAACAAACATCGAACAATAATACGTACTACAAAGATGAGTAGAAACAGCCGCAAGATTTAATGATCATACTTGAGAGGGTAAAAAATATGATCGTCGATCCCATTTGAGATCACATAGATTTATGACACAAAAATTTTTCTTCGTCTCATTAGAATTTGAAGGTATTTTTTGTAACTTCACGCCTTATATGCCTAACAATGGTTTTCATCAGAATTTGTGCGTCAACACTCACACTAATCTTTAGACATGTAATGCGCATATTGCCCAACATTACTTCGTGGTCCGTTCATAAATACGAGTACTTACAATATATAAGAAACTCTAATTCGCTCCAGGAATCGAAGGCACAATTTAGTAATATATATGTGAATACAATGAGTAGCCAAATTTCTGTTCACTTTTACCAAATCCAACATCGAACTGTAATAAATAATCATCACACACAGAACGTATTCAACACAGAAATAGATCAAGATAGAACGGCCGTGATGTCATATTTCCATACATTTCGACCGTGTCACTTTTTTGAAAAACCACGCCCACAGCGTGACGTAATTTTCATTGTGAGCGGGGCGACTAGTTAGGAGACACACACATTAGATTATCGATGTTAATATCGGCAACGTATGTTAATTTTATTATTTTTATATTTTACCAACTTTATTGATTTTGTGTAACGATAATCATAGAAAGTAAAACATGTTAAATACTTTAATCCGACATATTAAAACCTAAAACATATTTTTCTAACAGTATATAAAATTTAATTATAATTATTTTACTGTCCTTGAAACTATACATATTTATTAAATATTTGCCTTTTGGTAAGGGTTGGCCTCACAGTCCTGGTTAAATAACGAAGCCGAACGTCTACATATACCTCGGTTACTGCCCGTTTGAGAACAACGAGATGATTTTCCATCGGCGATTGGTCAAATTGGTGAAAACTTATACTGTCAAATAAACTGCTACCAATGTAATTACGAATCACTTTGGTTGAAATTTGTGGTGTTAGAATAAAGTAGGGACAAAGCAACACATGAGCTGATACTCAAATTATTATTGAATTAATTTATCGATAAGTACTAAGACTCAACGATGCATGGAGTGCCCATCTCTATTTAACAGACGCAGCGATCAACTGGCAGGTGTATTGTGTATTTCGTTCGATTCGACGTACATTACGCGTATAATTAATGCGCGCAATGGTTTTTGTATACGAGCGTTGAATGCGGACAGCAATGGATATTTATCATAACGAAAAAATATACAACTTGTGATCGTAATTATTGAACATAATAAAAGTAAAACAATAATTTATAATCTCAAAAAAATACTTTCTACTGATTTTCTGTACTTACTGATCATACGAAATATTTCCTTTTTTTATATTTGATTCACTACTTTTGTTTTTACAATTTGCCACAGCATAATAAGGCACATATGTGACGTTTTATCTATTTTTTTACGTCCTGAACGCATGGCAGGAACGCTCGTTGCGTAATGAGAGCGAGTTTCGAAAAGCATGCAATATAGTGCATGGTTTTGGCACGCTTGCCACGCCTATTCGCCGTTCTATCTTGATCTATTTCTGTGGTATTCAAGCTTCAGCTATCCACCTACAAGCGCAGCAGCGAACCGAGCGAGTACAACAGACGGATGTGTAACAAAGCATAATAAATTAATCTAGAACTAAAGCTGGCTTTCTAAGTCTGAATAAATGAATATAACTTGCAAAAATCAATCTGTACACTTGATATAAGATTTTCTGTTTGTGATATCATAATAATAATAATATTCACACAAATCACACAGCGCCCTCAAGTTCCAAACTAAGCAACTAAATGCTTGTGCTATGGAAACTATATAACGGATACTAATACATATATACTTTTCTTTTGTAAATACATACTTATAATACATAGAAAAACACCTAGACGCCGCACAAATATTCATGTTTGTCACAAATATTTGTGCTCGGGTGGGAATCGAACCCCCGACCTCAGTGCTGCAGCCGGTAGTTTTACCAATGCGCCACGAGGCCCGTCAATACAAAATAATAACAACACATATTATTTTAAGGGCGGATTAATTATTTTTTTAAATTACCAAATCCAACAGTGTTCGTTTTGAATATTCTATGAAACAGCTGCACAGATTTTGGGGTAGTAAACAGGTGCAGGTGTTGCAACAAAACGAGAATATATTAATTATAACATAATAATTACATAAAACATAACGAAATGTTGTATGTAAGATTTTTTAATAATTGAAAGTATACAAACCACGCAAATGAAATTAGATAACTTGTTCAAAAGTCAAAAGTCAAAATATTATAATATAATAGACACTTAAAAAAAGACATCAAGTTTTATAGTAATGTAGAAATAATTCTTAACAGATCTATACTTTTCAGTTTAGAATAAGTTTTTAAGTTAAAATTATGTCAGTATGTATGAGGCAAGAAATTAGTTGTAAGTTAAATTGATTATAATAGTTGGTACTATTAGTCCTGATCCCAACGCTAACTTATGGAAGCGAGAGCTGGGTATGGCAGAGTGTGCATGAAAGTAGAATAAACGCGGTAGAAATGAGGGCACTACCCAAAATCTGCGGAGTGACTCTCGCTGACCGCGTAGAAAACACGGTTGTAAGGAAGGAAGTTGGTTTGAAAGAGAGTGTCGGTGTAAAAGTAAGAAAGAGCATGCTCCGATGGTTCGGACATGTTGAAAGAATGGTAGATGCAAGACTGACTAAGCAGATATACAATGCAAAAGCGGATAGATGTCGAGGATGGCCAAGACACATAATTAACAAGATAGATAATTGGCGATACGCATCAGACAACAGTATCATAAAGCCCTATGACCGTCAGCTGCGGCACAGTGGGTTGGATGAGTAGTTGTAATCTCCCACGCTTGAAGAAAAAAAAAATTCACTCATTTCCTCTCGGCTAAAAGTTAATCAAGTTATAGCTAGCCCAATACCTGAACAAAAAAAAGTTAGCTGGCTATAACATAGTGTATTGTACGTCAGCTGATGGCTAGATCATGGGAAAAAAAATCTTCACTTTCAGTGATATCCTCTCGACTAAAAATTTACCAGATGATAGTTTATATTGATAAATATATACGTCAACTGGCTGTATTTCGGTGGAAAAATCGTCAGCTGATACTTTGAAGGTCATTACGTAGAAGTTAGCCAGAAGCATTTACTGACTATATAGAAGGCATCAGCTGACCAGGTTTCCCTCGACTTACTGCTAGCTGATTTTTTTTATTTATCACAGTATTATATTTACAATCAGCTCACAAATTTTCGTGTGGGAGGAAATGACGCCTCTTTAATTATTCGGCATAGCACTCCAACGCAATGAGTGTTGAGGTGAAACAAATATTCCATATCAATATTTTTTAAACTTATACGTATATAATCATAAGCTATCATTTAATCAATTATCAAATATCAATTTTTAGCCGAGAGGATATCACTGAAAGTGAAGATTTTTTTCCCCATGATCTAGCCATCAGCTGACGTATAATGCACTATGTTATAGCCAGCTGATTTTTTTTTGTTGAGGTATTGGGTTAGCTATAACTTGATTAACTTTTAGCCGAGAGGAAATGAGTGATTTTTTTTTTCTTCAAGCGTGGGAGGTTACAACTGCTCATCCCCCCCACCGAGCCTCAGCTGACATTCACGAGGCTTTATACTTCGATTTTCTGATGGGTTTTACTAATTATCACTTGAGAGAAACTTGGTCATTTATATCTGTTACTGGCTCTCGGACTATACAGTTGTATTTCTGGGGGAAATACACAACACAACAAACTTAATTCATTAAAAGCGTTCATTAAAAGTAACATTACTTCTAAAAGTGTTTCTCATTAATTTTACTCCCTTTGTCTGTAGGATTAAAGAACTAAAGAAGAACTAAAGAACTGGCTGGTCATGCAATTAATGTAATTATAGTATTCATACTTGTTTATAATATTAACAAATTCAATTATGAAAGACAGATATGAAGCAAGCAGATTATGATAAACAAGAACTCGGCTGCAAATCGAACCAAACCAGAATTTAATTGGTTCTTATTCTAATATAAGAAAATATTAATTAACTTGTTAACAAGGGACGAATTGTTTTCACACATATGACACTTATGACTAGCAAAATTCGTCCGGTACTTTTACAGTTGATTAAGAACAAATAGACAGGCAGACTGGATCAGTTCTGTTTTTATTTGCTCATTCCTATTTGTGTAAATACATTTCATTTGACGTCTACTAACGTAACATATTTTTTCAGTTTTATAAAAAAATATCTCCTCTTCGTTGTTTTGCTCTGGTTGCAAATTTGCGCTACATATAAGTATTCAGGTCACGAGTTATCTTTCATATCAAAATAAGAATTCCATCAAAAACTTGTTACATGTCGTGTTGTGAATTTTGTTTTATTCTCCTAAATTCTTATTTAAGCAAATAACAACACAAGAATATAAACAATAAGGACTGAATGAAACGTCGTGATTTACGTTAATAGCGGTTAATGGTGTTTTTTATAAAAATAAGTTTTGTTCAAAATATATTAGATAGGTAAATCAATTTAAATTCATATTAAATTATCGCCTGTTCATCATATTAACTATCTTATCAGATAACTTCTTCCATATTTATATGAAAGTTAAATAATAATAGAAATTATACAGCCATAACTTGTATTCATACAATTTCATTTTAATTTGTTATAATTCATATTAGTGCAAATTTTCCTAGAGGTATATCACAGTTCATATACATTTAATACCTTTATTTCTGTATTCAAGCCACTAATACGCAATCAACATATTAATTTTTCAGTGCTAACTAGAGTATTTATACGAAATTTTACAGATAAATCTCATAAAATATTAACTACAACAGTTGTAGCCGCAGTTTAATGCATAAAAAATTAATAAATAAATACCTGTACCCCGGTACTAAGCGTATGTCTTATGTATTAATCGGCGAAACAAATTCCGCCGGGTCAGCCAGTATAAAATGAGTGTAAGATAGTTCCAAATGTATTTTATCTTAATGAGCAAATTCTCTCTATGAAGGTGCTGGCTCAAAAGATGAAATATCACGACCTCTCCAAAGATCGACGTAAAGTGGCTCATGTCGCGATTCGTTCAGTGCGAGAAGTATCAGTATAAATGTTCGTTACTCCTTCAGACAATGACAATAAATAAACCGGACTAATAAAAGAGTTGGGAATAAGCACCAATATATTTTCTTTTTCGGTAAGTCATCACGAGGCTTTATTTAATTAAATAGTTGTATAAGTATATTAGTGTGTATGTACACAATTCTTTTGCATGGTTTATTTATTTATTTATTTATATATACTTTATTGTACACAAGAGATAATATATACACAGAAAAACCTTATAATTATGATAGCACAATGGGCGGCCTTATTGCTGTAAGCAATTTCTGCCAGGCAACCTTAGGATGGACAAAAATTAAATTTAGAGTGCGCAGTAAAAGTTGCGTACAATTTAAATAATGATTTTATAAAACGTCTTAAAATATAATTTATTAAAATAATAAAGAAAAATATATGATTATATATAGGTATATATACATACAAACACCTACTTAAACTTACATAGATTAAATAAATATTTACAAATTTACATACACGTACATACTTAAACACATAATACTCTGTGTAAAAAGTATCGAGGATATGTCAATAAAGAGACCCGCGTAAAAGAGGTCGTTCTATTTTTTTTACTGCATGTGGGTAGCACTGTACTGATTTAGCGCGCAAAATTTGAACGGGATCTGTCATTTAATTTGTTTTAAACTAAACTTTTTGTTGGTCATAGTTTTGAGTCCTCGGCGATTTTTACAATGGAAAATATTGTTGAACAAAGAGTGTGCCTTAAATTTTGTGTTTCGAATGATATTTCATGTGGTGAATCACTAAAAATGTTGCGAAATACCTACGGCGAATCATGTATATCGAAAACAAGGGCTTATGAATGGTATAAGGCTTTTAAAGAAGGCCGAGAAGTAGTAGTAGACTTGCCTCGTTCTGGTAGACCTTCAACCGCTACGACCAAAGAAAACATCGACAGAATCAAGAAGCTAGTGCTCGAAAATCGACGTATGAGTCTGAGAGAGTTGGCTAGTGAGGTGAACATATCTTTTAAGTCCGTCCACAATATTCTCATTGACATTTTAGGCATGAAACGCGTCGCCGCTCGACTAGTTCCAAAAGAGCTCAATTTTGGATCTGACCTTTATGAAACAAATATTAACTGGCGACGAGACATGGGTTTATGGGTATGACATGCAAACAAGCCAACAGTCTTCAGAATGGCGTCTCGAAAACGAGCCGAAACCCAAAAAACCGCGGCAAAGTCGCACCAAAATCAAGGTGATGCTGACAGTTTTTTTTGACTACCGTGGTGTGGTTTTTTCCAGATTCCTTCCAGAGGGAGAAACAGTGAATAAATAATATTATTTAGGCGTCATGAAGCGTTTGCGTGAGAGTATCCGCCGAAAACGTCCAGATTTGTGGCGACACAACTCATGGATGCTGCACCATGATAATGCACCATCACACACAGCCATTATAGTGAAAGAGTTTTTAGCGAAAAATTCAACAAACGTTCTCGACCAAGCACCCTATTCACCTGATATGGCTCCGTCTGACTTTTTTTTTATTTCCCAAGTTAAAATTACCACTTCGAGGAAAACGTTTTGAGTCAATAGAAGCCATAAAAGAAAATTCGCTGAATGAGCTAAAGGCCATACCGCAAATAGCCTATGAAAAATGTATGGAAGACTGGGTGAAGCGGTGGAGATGTTGTATTGCAAGCGATGGGGCCTAATTTGAAGGCGATAAAATAAATTTAGATGAATAATTTGTATTTTTTGTTTTATTGACAAATTCCCGATACTTAGTACACAGAAGGTACATATACATACCTAACAATACATACATATAATAAGAATGACTAATAATCGAATGACTAATTATTGTGATGATTCCAGATAGTGTTTGTGTACCATTTTCTTGAATGCCCATATGGTCGCCGCACTAGCACGCCGTATTTCCATCGGTAGTTCATTCCACAAGGTTACTGCTTTAGCGGTAAATGATTTAGCGTAAAAAATGTGGAATGTTGTGGAACTTTTAGTCTCAAATTATGCGAAGACCTCAAATTCTGGCAATGAGTGTCATGTAAGTACTGAAAACGTACTTTGAGATAGGAAGGAGTTGAAGGGTCGAACAGTATCTTATATAAAACTGAAAGGATACGAGCATTCCGGCGAAACCGTATGGATAACCACTTGAGTTGTTTTCGGAACTGTGAAACATGATCATATTTGCGTAAACCAAATATAAATCATATGCAAACATTTTGAAGACGCTCAAGTTTATCTAATTGGTATTCGCCGAGATCAGGATAGCTGACATCTGCATAATCAAGGATGGGCAGAAGAACAGAATTTGCAAGAGCAACTTTGGTGGCTATGGGTAGGAAATTCTGAATTCTTCTGAGAGACCCCCCAGAAGCAAACAATTTCCGGCTCACCTCTTATAGCTGCGGACCCTAAGATAAATCAGGGTCAATAATAAGGCCAAGGTTCTTTACTTTATCACTTAAAAGAATTACTGTGTCCTCAAAAACAAATTTTGGCAACTGCGCTTTGTCAATTTTTGAGGTGAGCCGACTGCTACCCATCATGATAACTTGCGTTTTTAATGGGTTGACCATCAGTCCATGTGATGAACTCCATGCACCTATCCGAGCTAGATCCTCATTAAGTATATGAAATGTATAAGATAACTGTGCTGGTTCAGACTGTAGATAAATTTGAAGATCATCTGCATAAAGGTGGCAGGTAGTGACATCGGGACCTGAATTGACAATTTGGCACATTTTGTAACCAGCGAAGAGTTCTTGTACCTTGGAGGGCTCACATTCTTATCATTGCACACACAGTTCAAAATATTATTTTAAGCGCATTCGAGTTGGTACTGCGGGTGCTATTGCTTTATTCTTATGTTTGATATCTGATCATTAATGTTCAGATTGTAGAGAATGTACTTTGTATTGTAAACCAGTGAGAGTGTAGGACATATAGAAATCGTAGGAACTGAAATAAATTAAATTTAAATTGTTTCTTTATCAATATACGCCTGCATGAAAACAGTTATAAAAGTAAGAGAAGCGAGTGAGGTGTGTAAGAATCGTGCCTTATGGCGCTCTGCCTACCCTGCAAGGGGTTTGGCGTGGGCTCATGTATTGAAATGATTATTTCAAGGTTCTATATTTGTCATCAGTCGAAGAGTCGAATAAAACGTGAACAGACGGCGAGATGCCACCACTGCGCATCCGACCTGGACTCGGCCCAGCACACGCTGGAGGTCTGCTTGGCCTGGGCGGCCGAGTGCCGAGTCCTGGTCGACGGGATCGGGCGAGACTTATCCTCGCCGGCGTTGGTCGCGGCAATGCTGGCGGGCGAGGAGGAGTGGAGGGCTGTGGTCTCCTTCTGCGAAGCTGTGATGCTTCAGAAGCGGCCGCCGAGCGGGGTCCGGAGAGAACCGATCCCGTTCGAAGGCGGCGGCGGTGAGCTCAGTGATCGCCGCCGATGGGCCCGGGGGTGCGCCCGGGTCGCGGCCCGGGAAGGATGACCCCCCGGTGCGACCGGGGAAGGTCGTCGGGGGCGCCGCCGGCCGCGCGCCTATTTAGAGCGCGCGGTCAGAGCCCCACCCGGGGGAGCTTCACCGAGGCTCCCCTCGTGACAGAGGGGGGGCGACGGCGGGGTAGACCAGAGGGCTGATGCACCGTCCGACCCCAGCGCCGGAGGAAGGCCGCCGCGAGGTTTTAGTGGGTAACCCTAGGATCGGATTGCAGTGTACTGTTTTGGGAGTCCCACACTACCCCCTGCCGTTCAGGCGGGGGGTGTGCATACAGCATTTCCTCGCGTAAAAAAAAAAAAGTAAATATCATGACAACGATATAAAAAAATGCCATTTTTTGTACATAATTTTTTTACATTTGTATTTTAAAAAAAGTTATAGTCAAAGTACAACAGCAATATTTGGAGACGGCTTAAACAATCTTATGAAGATAAGAGATGTTGTCGCAAATTGTTGGATAAATAGGTTCATAAATAAGAATTTTAAGACGCCTATACAGGAAGCGTATAAATAAAATAGAATTGGTTATGGAATAATTTGGTTGGATCTTAAGTGCGACTGTTGAGTATTCTGGTCACTACACCTTTTATTCACTAACCTACTGCTTTGTTTTCAGTAGTTATAATAAAATTGTTATTTATTTCAAATGGTTTGAAAAGAGTATCTGGCACATGAGTTTCTTGCCCGATTCTTCTCATGATAGCCCCTACACTTCGAATCGGGCCGCTCGTGGCGATTGCGTCCGTGTGTTTTTTTATTCCACGGAGGCACTTTCCACAAGCGCTCGTATTTGTATTTAATTTTAAATATTATGTATATGTATTTAACTCAATTTTAATACAAACCACCGCTTAGTTAGAGTAGTACTCAATACAAAAGACCTAAAATTAAGTAGAAAAAAATTCAATGCCACAATTAATACAAATAATAAACATTTAGGGATTAATAAACATTTAGGGATACCTAGTACGGAAGAAGAATATGATATATAATAAAAATATTTAAAAATCTATCGAATATTTCTTCACACCTTCACACCAGCCCCACAGAAAATGAAACTAAAAAACTAATAGATGAAAGAAGAAAACTTTTAAATTTAGGAAAGAACAAACAAAATCTGAAGGCTATATCAGTAATAAGTAAGAAAATAAGCAATAGCCTTAAAAAGGACAGGATAAAAAGAAGAAAAAAGCTACTGAGCTATCATATAGAAAGGACAGGTGGAGTCAAAAAAGCTTTAAAACAATTAGTAGAGTCAAGAAATTGGATACCAAAAATAAAAAATAAACAGGAAAATCTGGTGACGTCACGAAGAGGTATTCTAGAAACTGCAACTAAGTTTTATAGAGACCTCTATGCGCCTGATAATGATATCTCGAATCTAAATATAAATTTCGAAGATAATGATGAAGGCAATGAAGACATACCAATATTTTTAACCTCTGAATTAGAAACTGCTATCAACAGCCAAAAAACTAACAAAGCATCGGGACCAGACTACATAACGAATGAAATGATTAAGATGTCAATAACTATACCAGACAATTTATATAGACTATTGGAAATATACAACTCTGCTCTAACAACAGAGATTATACCGTCACAATGGAAGAAAAGTGTAATTATACTATTGCATAAAAAGGGTGATAGGAACGTGATCGAAAACTACAGGCCTATAAGTCTCACATCCAATATCTACAAGATATTTTCTAAACTCATATTAAATAGAATAACAGGAATATTAGATGAGCAACAGCCCATGGAACAAGCTGGTTTTAGAACAGGTTTCTCCACAGTTGATCATTTGCATGTTATAAAACAGCCAATAGAAAAATGCCAGGAATACGGCAAATGTTTATACATAGCGTTTATTGATTATAGCAAGGCATTCGATTCAGTGAAACACGAATCACTTTGGAAGGCTCTAATAGAACAAGGACTGCCAAAAAAGTACATACGCATAATTAGGAATGTCTATATCAATAGTACAGCGAAAATAAAATTAGAAACCACCGGCGAAGAATTTCAAATAGCTAGAGGAGTAAGACAGGGAGATCCACTGTCTCCAAAACTTTTCGCTGCCTTATTGGAAAGTGTATTTAGGAACCTAGAGTGGGACAAGTTTGGTATCAGTATTAATGGTAGACACCTCAATCATTTAAGATTTGCTAATGACTTACTACTACTATCTGAAGATGCAAAACGTTACAGATTATGTTGAAACAGCTGACTGATGCAAGTAGAATGGTTGGACTGAGTCTCAATAAATCAAAAACGAAAGTAATGACGAATAGAGAACCAATACCCATAATGATAGAAGAAAAAATTATAGAATATGTGAATAGCTACACATATCTGGGACAGTTAATATCGTTTAAAGATCAGATGGAAACGGAAATAGAAAGAAGAGTGGCCAATGCGTGGAAGCGGTATTGGTCCCTAAAAGAAATCTTATAGAGTATATACTTTCCGATGACTGCTAAAAGAAAAGTGTTTAACTCATGTGTCCTACCATGTCTTTCATATGGCTGTCAAACATGGGTGCTAGCCCAGAAACATCTTCTGAAACTAAGAACATGCCACAGAGCAATGGAGAGAAGTATGTTTGGCGTTACACTGAAGGACAAAAAGAGAGCGGAAGATATTAGATCCCACACAAAGGTAGAAGATGTAATTACAAAGATTAAACAATTAAAATGGCGATGGACAGGTCACATGATAAGGGAAAGCAGATCGAAATGGACACAAATTATTACAGAATGGCAACCACGTGACGGAAAGAGAAAAAGAGGGAGACAGGTTACAAGATGGACGGATGATATTAAGAAGGTAGGAGGGATATTCTGGTCAAGACAAGCTACGAACCGTAGCAAATGGCAGCAGCTGGAAGAGCCCTATGTGTCACGGGACACGCTGACTACTAAACCGTGTAATCCGATGTGTTAGATTAAGATTTTATATAATATAAAACTATGTATTTTTTTTTCGAGTCAGCAATAAAGGCTAATAATAATAATAATATATATGTATCTATAATATGTATCTGTACTTGTTGACTATTTTAAAGGACGACGAAGTATTTTTAAGACCTATAAAAATAAAGTTATTTTGACTTTGAATTCTTTTAATGATGCATCAGTATATAAATAAAAATAACCATGACTCTCCGACGGACGCGGTGGAGGATAAAATATAGGATCGTATCTAGGTGACAAGCATAAGCAAACTTATCGTCTGCTCTGATCTTTGCCAAATAACATTTGAAACCTTATGTGGTAGGCAAATAGAGATTGGAATTTGAATTGTTGCACCATTGTTTGTCATTGTTATTACTATTGCTCGTGAACTAAGAACAAATTATATAATGTTCATGCGATCATAATTTTTAATTTTTATAAAATTTAATTTATGTTACGACACATGACATGACATGTTTGTTTGTATGACACCGCCACGATGACTGTTTAGATACAGGACCAGGTGACGAACTCCATCGAGCTGAATCGAGGTGTAAGACAGGGAGATGTCATATCTCCCAAACTGTTCACCAACGCTTTGGAGGACGTCTTCAAGACACTGGATTGGACTGAACAGGGTATCAACGTGAATGATGAGTACATCTCACATCTTCGGTTTGCCGACGACATCGTTGTGATGGCAGAGTCGCTGGAACAGTTAAGCGGAATGCTGCGCAGCCTAGACGAGTCCTCCCGGCGTGTCGGTTTGGGCATGAACTTCGACAAGACCAAGGTCATGTTCAATGAACATGTCGTGCCCGGACCGATAAGCGTCGAAGGGTCAGTTCTCGAAGTCGTAAACAAATACGTCTACCTAGGCCAAACTATCCAGTTAGGTAGACGAAACTTCGAGAAGGAGGCCGAAAGGAGGATTCAGCTGGGTTGGGCTGCATTTGGCAAACTGCGTCGGGTCTTCAGCTCGCCTATACTGCAATGTCTGAAGACCAAGGTCTTTGACCAGTGCGTCCTACCGGTGATGACCTACGTTGCCGAAACGTGGGATGGGATGGGAAACGGACACTCACGGTGGGGCTAGTCCACAAATTTAAAGTCGCTCAGCGAGCTATGGAGCGGGCTATGCTCGGGGTATCTCTGAAGGATAAACTCAGGAATGAGTATATCCGCCGGAGAACTGGGGTGACCGACGTAGCTCGTAGGATAAGCTCGCTGAAGTGGCAATGGGCTGGTCACATCTCCCGAAGGACCGACGGTAGATGGAGTAAGAAGGTCATAGAGTGAAGACCGCGTTTTGGTAAACGTAGTGTAGGACGCCCACCAGCCCGATGGTCAGACGACCTCAGAAAGGCTGCTGGAAAAGACTGGATGCGGAAGGCAGAGAATCGGATGTTGTGGCGCAAATTGGGAGAGGCCTATGTCCAGCAGTGGACTCCAATAGGCTGATGATGATGATGATACGACAATAAATATTTTATATCTTAAAACTAGCTGACTCGGCAAACTTTGTGCCTCAGAAGCAATAAATGAATAAATAAAATAATTTTCCTGAAATAAAAGTAGCCTAAGCTCCACCCTATTAAGTCAGCTATCTGCCGATAAAAATCCCGTCAAAATTGGTGCGGTTATTTGAGGAATTATCTCGAACAAACAGGAAAACACTCAAAAAAAAATTTGGTATAAATCTATGGTACATATACCGTTTATATATTTATATTTTTTTACTGCTTGTTAGCATGTAGCAAAAAGCATTTATTTTAATATTATAAGCAGACACTATTATTTTGTATATTTAATACTAGCTGACCCGGCGAACTTTGTTTCATGCGATACCAATGTCACTCAATCGTTTCGCATCCTCATATTTTCTTCCAAAATATCCATCTTCGCACTTCAGTTGTGCGGACTCCTAATTAAGGGAACGTTGGAGGTGAGTGATGATGCAGCCTAAATGGTTACGTCTGAGTTTATAGGTGACTAAAAATACGTCATCGCATCGCATCAAATAGAGAAGAAAATAAAATAAAATTACAACAATTTGAAATTAATTCCGCGCGCAAATATTTTTTGTAAATTATAAATTAATCCATTTTCTCTTTATAATTAATTATCTTAATGAAATAATAAATATGAACATAATGAAATAATATTCAAAATATGAAAAAGCTTTTCAATTTAATTAATCAATCTTTCATATTGTGATGTGGGTTGACTATAATTGTATTTTATTCAAATAACGTTGTTGAAAATTATAATTAGGTATCACGAATATTGTTTGCGAAAACGTAAGTCGTAGATACACACAATTAAACTTTAATCATTACAACAAGGTAATCATTGTTATCAAAATCAGTTTTATCTCGAGGCTTAAGAATAAATTAATAATAATATTATGTAGAATGCTAACCAATAGACTGGGATGTAACCTGGAATCCTAAACTAATAAAATAGTTTATGTAAATCGCGTATGATAATTTTGCCACAAAAATAATTAGTAAGCTACTCTACACAACTGTGATTTGCTAGCGTGCTCAGAGGTTAAATCTTTTAGGAAATCTCACTGCTCTGCCTGATCTTGTGTTGGTCGTATTCTGGTTTACAGATGCAAGAGATGTTATTGGTGGTAATGAGAGTGTGGTTGTTGTTGAGGTGTTAAAGGAACTGGAACTGGAATAGCAGGAACTTTCGACGAGGTAGTAATGGCCGAGTCTGTGAAGGCTGGCTTGCCGTTGTTGATGCAGACAACACGTGGTGAGCCGTTGACAATGATGGTGAGGGATTTGTCTTGCCTGTTAGTGACTCGATAGGGTCCTTCTTAAGGGTTTTGCAGGCTTTTCTTATAGAATCTTCTGACGAAGACATGTGTTGCTGAAGCAAAATCTCTATGGACGAAAATATTTGGTGTTGAATGTGAAGATGTGTTGACTGGAGTGAGGCGGTTGAAAGCGGCTTTGAGTATGGATGCGAATGTTGACTGAGATTTCACTGAGGAAGGTTCTCCAAGAAGTCGGATATTCTGACCGGTGCCGGTGTGGCTTCTATGTCATCCTTGTATGCAGCTCGGAGACCCATCATAACAACCGGTAGATCATCAGACCACGATGGATTGTTATAGCATTTTAGGGCTGCTTTCAGTTGGCGATGAAGGCATTCAATAAGGCCATTTGCAGCTGGATGGTATGGCGTGGTATGAATGTGCTGGAATCCGCATATCCGTTGAATTGCTCTGATTGGAATTGTCTGCCTTGATCGGTTGTTATTCTGAGTGGTATACCGTAACGGTATATCCAACCAGAAAATAGTTTTGTGCGACAGTTTCAGCCTATATATTCTACTACTCTATAGTCTACTACTGTGTGCATGTAATGATTTTCTCGGGATGGTGGCAAAGATCCGACGGGGTCCACGTGTATATGCTCGAATCTGGTGTTAGTTGGCGCAAAATTTCCAGGTGCAGCTTTAATATGGCGGGTTGTCTTAGCAGCTTGGTATGGTAGGCAAGAGCGCGACCCAGTCGCACAATTTTTTTTGATGTCGGGCTACATGTATTTGTCGGGGAGCAGTTTGGTAGATACTTTAGCACCAGGGTTCGCTAGGTCATGGAATGAATCTTTCTGGCGGGTTCTGGTGGACTGGCGCGACGCGCTGGTTCTCCAGGGCTGTGCGCATCAGCGCGCCGTCGGTGCCGTCCTGCCCCACCTTGAGGCTGGGTGCTCCGCAAATGGGGCACTGTCACCTACTGATATCTAAATGCAAGAGCATATCTTATTAGATATAGTCTATTGACAGCCAATTCTTATTTGCAAAGGTATCAATAAAATTCTTTTCCCATATCGTCCACTCTGATTCTACTATAAATTTTATTAGCATACAGCTATACCAATCTACACTAGCGGATTCTAAAAAAAATTTCAATATTTCAATTTTTTTTCATCTTCTTAAATTTTGAAACGTTCACATTCCTTATTAAAATTATTAATCCACTGGCGAGCATTCATGTGTTTACCGTTGAATTTCTCAATTATAAAATCTTTTGATAGTTTTCCTAAATTTTCAGTTACACATGTACTTTGTTTTTCTTCAAAAAATTTTTTTAATAATTTTTCTAATGATTTATTAGGATTTGAATCAGTTATATCTGCTTTTTCTAATATTTCTTCTAGGTAAAAATCACCAAACTGTAAATTTTCCTCCTTATCCAAATATATTTTGGAGATATCCTCTGTCAAATTTATCCAGATTTTTCTTATTTGATGCCTTTTTGTCAAAGATTTCTTTACTTTGGCATAATTAGGAGTATCTGTGATTAAATGGTGCAAGTTTGCCGGTTGATACTCAGTGGGTATACCAAATACTTCACCATTAGTTTTTGCTATGGAGGTTATGCAAATAATATTAGATTTTCCATCAGTTGTGGATTTGACCATAAAATCGAATCTTAATTTGTCCATGTTTTTCTAAGAAAGCAGGTCTTGTTGTATTATAATAGCGTTCTTAATTAAGAAGGAAATTGAAAGAATGCTGCGTTTCTCTGTAAAAACAAGTTATTTTTATTTTCCCTTTTATAATAATCACTTAATTAATCACAATTATTGCTTACAATAATTATTCTTACCTGTAAAAACAAGAAAACAACAATATAAGCTTCCAATTTCAGTTTTTAAAGATAAAATTTTTATTACTGTTGCACGCTTAGTCACTCCAGAGATTTTATAAAATGTCATTTGCGGCGTCGGCGGTAAATTCAAATTTCAATGAAGAAAACATTTGAATGGTACCTAAGTGTACCTACTATGGCTAAGTTCCCATGTATGTTTTCTTTACATATATATAAAGTTTTTAAATCAGTTCATCAGTTTTTAAATCGCAAGAGAAATGTTTAAGGGCAATGTTTAGAGGAGTGGACGTACGGGATAGCTGCAAACCTTATTATAAAACCGTCCACAACTGCGTTAAAAAATAAAAGTGTTTTCTGCATGGCACCGATCATTTACAACATAATACCTAAAAATATAAAGGAATTAAACACGACACTTTTTAAATGAAATTTATAAACATATTTACAAGAGAAATGTTACTATACCATAAATGATTTTTTGATAGATAAACAGTTGTTAAGTAACACTTAGAAATTATAACTATTTATTTATACATCAAAAGAATTCTAATATCTGCTCCTTGTCTGTGCGTTTGTGCTTGCGAGTATCCGTGCACACACGATGCTGTTAGCTACCTATGTCACTTTATAAGTTCAATTTATTTCCTGACATGATATGAAATATGAATTACTGTACATGATTAGACTAATCTTATTTATATTTTATTCTTTGGCATCAACTCGCTATGTAAAATTAGCAACTAACCACCTCCATTTGATTCATGTAATTTGTGATTAGTAACAATCTAAACATGTCGTTTTAAGTTCAATGACTTTTTCTAATTGTTGTTTTGCTAATTGATTAATTAATAATTTAGAATGTATTGAGATTTAATCAAATATATATATATATATATAAAGGAACACTAGATTCGTCCACAATATCAGTTTGCTCCATTATTCAGTGGCGTGGGTTGTCGGGCAAGAGAATGAAATACTCAGCGTAGCAATAAACAAAATATAATCGTTATCTCCAACTATGGTTAATTATAACACTTAATTAAATAACGCTCCACCGAACACGTAGCGCGTTATCCAGATGCGACTCGATTAGAGTTCCCAAAAATGTAATGTCCCCTGTCGGTCGCGCCTGCGCACTAGCCCCCGGTGTTGCGTCAGAGTGACATTTGACTCGATTGCAAAGAGAGACTGCTCGAGTGGAGTCAAATATCGTACTCTAAAATAATTGTTAAACGCGCCGTCATATATATATATATAGTTTTTTTTAGTTTTTTAGTATTTAATCTGATTAAATAATGCAAAAATATTCATATGCCATTACTGGCAGATTTTGGCAAAACAAAATGTAAATTGTGATCTTGTATTGATAACCCAAAATGTAATGGATAAATAAATGATTTATTGATATATATATAATTTTGGGAGAATAAATTAAGGTCTTTGGATATGTTAGGATTTTATTTCCTTTTTATTAAATCTTTCTTTTAGTTAATCACCAGGCTGTTATGACACACACAGCGCCCTCTAGTTCCAAGCTAAGCAACTAAATGCTTGTGTTATGGATACTAGATAACGGACATAAATAATACTTTTCTTTTGTAAATACATACATAAAATACATAGAAAAACACCCAGACGCCACACAAATATTCATGTTTGTCACAAATATTTATGCTCGGGCGGGAATCGAACCCCCGACCTCATTGCTCCAGCCGGTAGTTTTTACCAATGCGCCACGAGGCCCGTCAAAATATATCTCAAAAATATATCTCTGATAAGAAATTAAATCAACACAATCTTATATTATAAAAGTTATTTGGCAATGATATATTTTTACATTACATCCCAACATCACAAAGTTACGACGACTTATAAATTAATTAGCTTTTTATTAAAAGAATTTTTTTGTAACAATGAGTGGAAAAAATGAAATTATGGTATTTGAAAAATCTGAGAGGCATGGACACACGCGAGTACAATGGGCGTTGGCGTTTTTAGGTAAATGATTTCAAATTTTATTAAATATCATATAAATTTAATTAAATACTGCTAACTACACCTTCGTGTATACAAAGACGTGATATTGCAAAAAAACCCTATTGACTTCTTTAACTACTGTATGTTTACTTTTATAGCTATTAAATCTATGACAATCCATAAATATTAAATAAATAACCTTTTATGTTATAAACACAGGTAGAATTTAACCGGACATAACCGGTTAAAACCACAGCCGTTCATTGAAAAAGGCTAATAAACGCCTATCCATACTTAATTTAAGTATATATTATAATATAATATATTATATACTAGGTAAAAAACATAAAGACAATTAAAATTTAATTAAAATTGATTGCTTAATTTTTATATTATACTATATACTATTTTTATATTATACTGGCCGGCAAACTTTACTCCGCAACAAAAGTAATAAATAAGTCTAATTTGGGTTTAACACTTTTTCTTAAAACATCATACATGAATCATAGATAATAAATAATAGTTTAAAAAAACTAAAAAACACGCTTTTTATAGAAAACCGAACTAAAAAACAGAAAAATAAAAAAAAATATTTTATTTTAAAAAAAGCGTGGGGTGCTTTTTAAGATATTATCGAAATGATAATCACTCTACTGATATCTGTCAATAAAATATTTATAACTATTGACACCATGCACCCCATGCTTTTTTTAAAATAAAATATTTTTTTTTATTTTTCTGTTTTTTAGTTCGGTTTTCTATAAAAAGCGTGTTTTTTAGTTTTTTTAAACTATTATTTATTTTATATTTTTTAGTTCGGGTTTCTAAAACAAGCGCGTTTCTTAGTTTCGAATTCGAGGAATAGCGCCATCTGTGACTTTTATAAGGAACTCGTTTCAAGTTGATAACGTAAACTTTCCGCTGATTGCCACTAGATGGTGCGATTTATGAACTTTCATAGTTCACAAATCGCACCATCTATCGTTCAAAAAAGCGTGCGGTGCATGGTGTCAATAGTTATAAATATTTTATTGACAGATATGAGTAGAGTGATTATCATTTCGATAATATCCTAAAAGTTAGAAGTAGATATAATCCTAAAGTTGTTTTAATCAATGAGTGAGATTCGCGAAAATCTTAGAAACAACTATTTTCTTAATTTAAATTCATTAAAATTTATTTTCTATTTTTTAGTTCGGTTTTCTATAAAAAGCGTGTTTTTTAGTTTTTTTAAACTATTATTTACATAGTTCACAAATCGCACCATCTAGTGGCAATCAGCGGAAACTAAAAAAGAAGTCGGTTACAAACAAACCTACAAACATACAAACATACAAATATACAAACATACAAACATACATACAGGTGAAGCTAATAAAAAGCTAATAAAAATCACTCCGTTGATACCCTTTATCTATTAAAAAACCGCATCAAAATCCGTTGTGTAGTTTCAAAGATCTAGGTATATAAGGGGACAGGCAGTGGAAAGCTACTTTATTTTATACTATGTAATGATTTACTTATTTCATTGTTACAATAAACCTATTTATGTAAATATTGATATACTCGGGTGGTCTTCCGAGTGCAAATATCTATTCGTTTTAGCTTTAAGGTTTGTTTTTATACATGTTATCTTACGAAATTGTGTTTATTATTTTTAGTTCATATTTTATAAGTGCAGTTGTATTTCTTTATTATTATTATTATTTGTTCTATAGAACCTCAATTAATACACTTCTGCTACTTTTGTTAATCCGTAATTTAGACAGGAGATGTTTGGTACTAACTACTTGCACTTTAATATACAAAAAAGCCGCCCCAAATAAATGTAACATTATAACGCTCCTGGTATCACCTTCCTCCGGGACTCGTTTTATTTGGTCATGGATAGTGTAGCGTGGCTATCCTCAGCTCCCACATCCACACTTAATTGATTATCTGTTTAGCTAATCTTGCGTCATCCATTCTTTCTTCATGTCCGAAGCACCGGAGCATGCCCTTCCTTACTTTTACACTGACGCTCTCTTCCAGTCGAACTACCTTCCTTACAACCTTGTTTTTGCGTGGTTAGAGAGCGTCACTTCACAAATTTAGCGTGCTTACCATATTTACACCGCGTGTAGCCCACTTTCATGCACACTCTACAATACCCAGCTCTCGCTTTCATAAGTAAACATTTAAATCAGTACCGCATCCTGAATAGTTAGCTGGGCGCTCCATATACGCTGTTTGAAATTCATGACAATTGAACTATATACCGACTTATATGTAGTAGAAGGCCTTTGATCCTAATTTTATACTAGGAATGAATTTATATTTAAATATTGTTTCAGTAAATTTATCATATTTCACATACGGTTTACAATCGGGATGGATATCGCCCACAATAAAAATACTACAGTCTGCTGAGTCTCCTGTCGGTAGACCTCTGAGTGATACAGAGATATCTTTCATAGCAGGAGTGCCGAGTTTAGCGGCTTTGTGTGGAATAGCATTGATGTGGTACTTTGTTGATAGATTTGGAAGAAAATATGCTCTTCTCATTATGAATTTCTTTCAGTCTGTGAGTACATTTTTATTTAACTTTGATGAAAAAGAACAAAACATAACATAAAATGACGCAAAAAAAAATATTTCATTTCATTTTTTTCTTTTTAACTCAATAGAAAGTAATGCATTTCATGGGAAACAAATGTCTGACTTTTTTTAAATATGTGTTGAGATCATGATCATCATGTTTTTTGTCCTTGAATGGTAAATCTCTGATTTGCTAGATACCTCATTGACACTCTAGCTTTTAGAAGCTTACAGGTAATTTTATTATAAATTAGAAGAGTCTCGGAGGCGCAGTGGTCGAGCACACGGCTTCTGATATGGAGGTCCGGGTTCGAATCCTGACACTGGATCACACTAATGCCTTTTCGAAATTGTTTTCGGAAGTTATGTGTGATAAATATCGATGACTGAAAAACGTTGTGCCCAGTATGGCAATAGGTTCGCCACCTATTCCATTTGAGACGTAAACATAACGGCGAGACGAGGCTTAACAGCCGCTGCCTCCACCTTTGGGTAACAAAGGCGTGAAGTTATATAGTTAACAGACACTCTGTGAAAATAACAGTAAGTCGCTCCAATCACGGTATAAAACCGTGGATTATTCCCGGTCTTTTAAGATGTATACGGCATAGAGACAAACTTCACTCTCGGATGAAGCATGAACCAAGAAACGAAACTAATAAAACGATTTTTGTAAGATACAGAAACTTTTGCATAGAAATAGAAAGCATCCCAAGAAACAATGGCTAACTATAAAAGGTATATGCGAGATACCTAAACGAACAAACAATCATCTAGATTTACTAAACTATCAAGCTCATAAAAATACCTCCATTAATGAATGTAATAAGCGTTTTGTAGCCATGTGTCAGAAACTAGCTAATGATATCCTGAAAGAGAGACCTGCAAATGAAGAACTACCTGACTATAATATTAAAAATATACACTCACCTAAAGACTCTCTGTTCCTGTGTCCAACAGATGACCTAGAAATTAGCAACATAATATGATATTAAAGATAGATAACAGATCACCAGGACTTGATGGCTACACGCCAGTGCTCCTGAAACGCATTAAAAGGCATATACTGAAGCCACTAAAACACATTTATAATCTCAGCATACTCACAGGAACGGAAGACAGGTGTTGTAATTCCCATTCACAAGAGCGGCTGTAAAACAGTTCCGGAGAACTACACACCTATCTCTCTACTTCCTGTGCTATCTAAGATTCTTGAAAAATTGGTTAACAAGCGTCTCGTTCATTATATAGAGAAAAACGAATTACTTCACCCTCGCCAGTTTGGCTTTCGACTTGGTAGCTCTGAGCAGGCCGTGGGTCTCTTAACTGGTATTGTTTCCTCAAATATTGATAAGGGTTACCGTACAGCAGGAGTGTTCCTCGATTTCCCAAAGGCTTTTGATACAGTCTCCATTCCTAACATGATTAAAAAACTTAAATCAATCCAATCATCAGCCTATTGCAGTCCACTGCTGGACATAGGCCTCTCCCAATGTGCGCCACAACATCCGATTCTCTGCCTTCCGCATCCAGTCTTTACCAGCAGCCTTTCTGAGGTCATCTGACCATCGGGCTGGTGGGCGTCCTACGCTGCGTTTGCCAAGACGCGGTCTCCACTCTATGACCTTCTTGCTCCATCTACCGTCGGTCCTTCGGCAGATGTGACCAGCCCATTGCCACTTCAGCGAGCTTATTCTACGAGCTATGTCGGTTACTCCAGTTCTCTGGCGGATATACTCATTCCTGAGTTTATCTTTCAGAGATACCCCGAGCATAGTCCGCTCCATAGCTCGCTGAGCGACTTTGAATTTGTGGACTAGCCCCACCGTGAGTGTCCACGTCTCGGCACCGTAGGTCATTACCGGTAAGACGCACTGGTCAAAGACTTTGGTCTTCAGACATTGCGGTATAGGCGAGCTGAAGACTCGACGCAGTTTGCCGAATGCAGCCCAACCAAGCTGAATCCTCCTTTCGGCCTCCTTCTCGAAGTTTCGTCTACCTAACTGGATGATTTGGCCTAGGTAGACGTATTTGTTAACGACTTCGAGAATTGACCCTTCGACGCTTATCGGTCCGGGCACGACATGTTCATTGAACATGACCTTGGTCTTGTCCAAGTTCATGCCCAAACCGACGCGCCGGGAGGACTCGTCCAGGCTGCGCAGCATTCCGCTTAACTGTTCCAGCGACTCTGCCATTACAACAATGTCGTCGGCAAACCGAAGATGCGAGATGTACTCACCGTTCACGTTGATACCCTGTCCAGTCCAATCCAGTGTCTTAAAAACGTCCTCCAGAGCATTGGTGAAGAGTTTGGGAGATATAACATCTCCCTGTCTTACACCTCTATTCAGCTCAATGGCGGTCGTCGCCTGGTCCTGTATCTGGACAGCCATCGTGGCGGTGTCATACAAGCATCTCAACACCTCGATATAACGCCAGTCAATCCGACATCGCTGCAGTGCATCCAGAACTGCCCAAGTTTCGATGGAGTCGAAGGCTTTTTCGTAGTCCACGAATGCCATACACAGCGGCTGATTGTACTCTTCGGTCTTCTGTACAATCTGCCGAACAGTATGGATGTGGTCCACGGTACTAAAGCCTTTTCGAAACCCGGCCTGCTCCGGAGGCTGGAATTCGTCGAGTCTTGCAGCGAGACGATTCGTGACGACCCTCGAGAACAACTTGTAGATATGGCTCAGGAGTGAGATGGGTCTGTAATTCTTCAGTAAGGTTTTATCACCTTTTTTGAAGAACAGCACCACCGCACTCCTGCCCCAAGCCTGTGGTGTTATGCCCTGGTGTATGACGGAATTAAAAAGACTTGCTAATTCCTTTAGGATAGGAGTCCCGCCGGCTTTTAGAAGCTCTGTAGTAATTCCGTCATCACCGGGTGCCTTGCTGTTCTGAAGTTGCCCGAGAGCCGCACTAATCTCGCTTTCAGTGACATCGGGAATGTCCTCACTATAGTGACGCGTTAGTGGGGCTCTGTGGTCATCATCGCTGTGTCTCGTCGGCTTGGTCATCCGTGTGGAATAAAGGAGCCCATAAAAAGATTCTATCTCTGCGAGAATCTCAGGCTTAGAGGTGACGACACGTCCATCCGCAGTTTTCAGCTTCGTCAGATGGGGCCTTCCAAGCTGTTGAGCGAACACTTTCGACCCTTTGTTGCGGTCGATCGCGTCCTCGATTGCTCGAGTATTCGATCGACGAAGGTCACGCCGCATCAGCTTTCTAATACGCTGGTTTAGGCTTTTCCATTCTGACGAAGACAGCTGGTCGGATGGAGTTTCTCGTCTTTGCCTCATCAGCTCGAGTGTCTCAGCAGAGAGCTTGGACTCCTTTTTCTGCGATATCGGGAACAGCCTTTGAGACACTTTCCTCAGCGTGTTGACCACAGTGTCGACTTTTTCGTCCACGTTGCCTGTGGTTTCCAGCAGATCGAATCGATTTTTAAGTTCCGTTTGGAACTTTTCGGTTTCGGCTATTTGGAGTGGCGTAGGTCGGAGAATAGACCTTATCTTCCGGGTCCTTTCAGCTTTGAAGTTAATGTTTAGAGAGCCTCGAAGAAGTCGGTGATCACTTCCAGTATTGAACCTGTTGATCACAGAGACATCTCTAAATATATGCTTACTATCCGTAATGATAAAATCTATCTCATTCCTTGTCACAGAATCGGGGCTTCGCCAAGTCCACCTCCTGTGGAGACTCTTCTTGAAGAATGAATTCATCAAGAAAAGCCCTTCAGACTCCAGGAAGTTGACCAGCATCTGGCCCCTGTGATTCCGGCACCCCAAGCCATATGGACCGATTTTCGATTCGCCGCGTTCTTGTACTCCCACTTTGGCATTGAAGTCCCCCATAACAACGCTGTAGTGAGCCTTGGCGGTACAATGTATTGCTTTCGCAATATCCTCGTACATAGCCTCGGCTATCTCGTCAGAGTATGTCGAGGTCGGCGCATATACCTGTATAACCTTCAGGGTGTACCTGTTGGTGAGTTTCAGTACAAGGTACGCTACCCTGGTCGACACACTACTGATCTCCACAACGCTGCTAACGAGGTCTTTGTGAACGAGGAAACCGACACCCCCCTGGGAGAGCTGATCACCTTCCCGAAAGTAGAGTAAGTTGCCTGACTGTAGGGTTATCGTGTCCTCCCCCTCTCGCCGGACTTCAGATAGCCCTAGAATATGCCAGTTCAAGCAACTCAGCTCTACCTCGAGTTCGGTGAGGTGTTGGTCCAGCCGAAGACTGCGTCCATTATAAGTGGCCACGAGTAGTTGTTTTTGGCAGCCTGCCGTAACCCGGAGATTCTTCGCACCCCCTGTCCCACCGTTACCACGACCGCTGCCTTGGCCGGGAATAGCGGGACCACCGGGAACTGGGGGCCGTTGTTTTGGTGCTTTTTCCATAGGGAGGTTTATGCCCATAGTCCCCACGCTGGGCAAACGGGTTGGAGACCGCAGGGGTAAACCTCTTGTAGATAGGGACGCTGCTGCCCGCCCCCATCAAGAACATTTAGGTTGACCCAAATTTTTGAATGGTTATCCCGCCATTTTTCGGTGTTGTGCTGTGTAAGCTTGTCAGCCATATGTTTTTATTTCGCTCCCGGCTGACTGAGAGTAAAACTCAAAAAAAACTCAAAAAAAACTTAAATAATAAAAAGGAATTCGTGGAGTAGGCTTGGACTGGTTCACCAGTTAACTAGCTGACAGACATCAGGTGGTCAGAATCGGAGATGGTATTAGTGGAAGCTGTCCGATTGTTTTTGGTGTACCTCAGGACAGTGTATTGGGCCCTACTCTTTTCACTATATAGATGGACGAAATACTCAGACTTAAACTGACCCAAGCAGATGTAATCTGCTACGCTGACGATACAGCTGTAATCATCCGCGGTGTAATTGGCAGAATACAATGTCTGTGGCGGAGAGGGCAATGTCTATTGTAAGATCCTGGCTAAAACAAAATCTCCTAACGGTCAACTTTCAGAAGACTAATTTTATGACATTCCATATTACACGGTGCACTAAGCCAGGGTTAGATTCCTTAAAAATACATAGACATAACTGTGGCCTGGGACTTGTCAAATCAAATACTAACTGCAACTGTGACGCAATTAGCAGAGTAGGCTTCACTAGATATCTGGGCGTTATTATAGATCAGAACCTATCTTTTGGAACACACTTTCAAGCACTCTCTAAGAAGGTTCGTAAATTTATATTCCACCGCCACCTATTCCATTTGGGACGTAAACATAACGGCGAGACGAGGCTTAACAGCCGCTGCCTACACCTTCGGGTAACAAAAGGCGTGAAGTTATGTTATGTTATGTTATATGTATGTAACAACAAACAATAAAATGGTTAGTTATGTTATGTTATATGTTAACTTAAATTGCACTTTTCTCTTATTTTCTCTATTAATGGGAAGTCGCATTGTTTGCGTGTTCTTACACGCAAACAATGCCATGTTTAATTACCACTCACTGCACAATCAGTTGCACTTTAATAACTTAATTCAAGAGTTTTAGTTCTTTTGAGTCTTCTCTCTAGGCATGTATTGTCGAGGAGCTGGATAGCCTCGACATTCACGTGATGGATAAGTCTTTATTCACGAGTTCCAGAATTTTCAGTTTTTAAATAATGTTTTAATAATACATTTGAAGAATGGATGGAATAATAGCTGCTATTTTTTGAAATATGAAATATAAAACAAAATGGGTTGTTAAAATGCCTCTAATAGGACTTGTATATTAAAATATTTCAAAAACTACATTTTTACAGATTTGCTGGGTTATCAAGTTATGTCCTTCGAGTCCTGCAAGCTTATTTGTAGCGAGGATCTTCTGTGGTGTTGGAGCAGGAGTCTGTTTTCATGTTGTCCCTATGTACCTAAAGGAGATCAGTCAGAACAACATACGAGGATCTTTGCAGTCAATTGGGGCACTTGTACAAAATATGGGTGTTTTATTGATATATAGTTTGGGAGCATATTTAGATTATCATTCAGTACTATACTGTGTTGTGGGGATACCATTTTTGATTATACTCTTGCTGCTCAAGGCTCCAGAATCTCCATCTTTCCTTGTCAAGCAAGGAAAGTTACAGGTTTGTGACCTCTTTAATACCAAGATCACCCATATTTAATAAAGAAAAAAAAATTGTTTGTAAAGATCCATTGTTGTATGATTTAATAGGTAACAGTTGTTATTTTGAATTATTAGATAATTAAATGTCGGGAAATAAATAAAAGTAAGTAATAAAATTTGTTTTTAATGTTATGAATGTGATTCGCGAAAATCTGAGAAATAAATAAGAAATAAATAGTTATATATTGTTTAAGTATATAAAATATACAAAATCAACTATGTATTTTGTATTGTATTATGTATTTTTTATAGTGTATATAACTAAATTGATAAGATTCTTAATAATTAATAATGTCACTAAATTAAATAATTTTAAAATCCAATCCCATCACTGTCAATTTACAAATAGGCAATGTAACTGTCCAGAAATCTATAAAACTACAAATATTAAATATCTCGGTGTTACTATTGATCAAATCTTAACTTTATTCAATACATAAATGTTGTCAGCAAAAGAGTTAGAAAATTAACACACATTTTTAAGACGCTGAGACAGGTTGCTCATAATAGCATTATGAAGACTGTGTACACTTCTCTCGTTCAATCTGTTATTGGTTACTGTATTACAGTATGGAGCGGTGCTTGCAAAACACACATAATAAAACTTAAAAATGCACAGAGACTGATTTTAAAAATTAGCCTCTTTAAGTCTAAGTTATATACCACTAAACTGTTACACTTAGATGCGGGCATTTTGTCCGTTCGACAATTATATATTCTATTAACAATCCTTAAACAACATAGTGAAATAAAACATAGTGTAGTACAAGATCTTAACAAGGAAAGACGTAGAGCATATGTGGTATCTAAACAACATTATTTTAAAACCTCTTTCTGTAGAAGATTTTTTTGTTATCTAAGTTCAAAACCTGTACAATAAAATTAATAAAACTCATTGACATTGTAAATAAATCTAAATATGAAACAAAGAAACTTATAACTAATTGGCTTTTGAGCTTAGATTATTATGAGAGTGAAAAATTACTACATTCTAACTTTAAATGATGACCAACAAATTAAAATATTAATTAAAATATAATTATATTAATTATGAAATGTGGATGTGAGACTCAAGTTAGAAATATTTAATTGTATGTTTTCTTCTAATCTTTAGTATTGTCTCTTATAAATTTTGTGTATCACAGTTATTTGGAGAGGCCAGGAGACCCATAGCACAGGGTTTCCCTAGTTTGGGCTCCTGTCTCTCTTTACTCAATTGTAATTAAATCAACAATTTCACTATTAGTTTTAAATGGAGAAAATAAACGTTATTTTTATTATATACTACAATATTAATAGAATTTTTATGTCTTAGAAAACTTATTACCAAATTAATGTTAAAATAATATATCTGGCTTGAACTGAGAGTAGATATAAATTATTTAATTTTATGTTTTCAGGAAGCCGCTGCCACTGTAGCATTTTTAAGAGGTTTAAATGTTAATGATCTACAAGTAACCCAAGAAATTGATTCCATAAAAAAAGAAGATGACTATTTTAATTCAATACCAAATGTAACCTTCTTTAATATTTGTAAGTTTTTAATAGTTATTATTTACTTAATGCAACTGATTTATTCTACAGGACTTTTCTATGTGCTTCTCATCTTACTGACTAACTTTTATTTTTTGCGGCTCGGGCCAGGTGATAAAGCATAGAATATGTAACATTATCGCTGCCCGGAGATGTGTCTTTCTTTTTAAGCAGTTCGCTTCATGAATGGGCCGGCTCTACCGGTGAAATACCACAACCTCTTTTTTTTATGGGATAGGAGGGCAAACGAGCAGGCGTGTCACCTGATGGTTTTTTTTTATGGGATAGAAGGGCAAACGAGCAGGCGTCTCACCTGATGGTAAGCAACCAACGCCGCCCATGGACACCAGCAACACATATAGTGTTACTGTTGCGTTGCCGACCTTTAAGGGATAGGGGATAGGAAAGGATGGGGAAGGGGGTAGGCCTCCGGGCACCTCTTTAACAAAACGAAACGTGGAATGAGCCACTCTACGTTGGTCTTCTGAGAGGTCGTGATATTTCACCGGTCGAGCCCAGCCCATTCATGCAGAGAACTGCTTGGCTCTACCACTCTAATATCTCAGAAGATCGACGTAAAGTGTCATGTCACTTTTCGCTCGGTGAGAGAGGTACCCGGAGGCCCACACCTCATCTCCATCCTTTCCTACCCTACTCCCTTAAAGGTCGGCAACGCAACTGTAACACTATATGTGCTGCAGGTGTCCATGGGCGGCGCCGGTCATTTACCATCAGATGACACGCCTGCTCGTTTGCCCTCCTATCCCATAAAAAAATACACATTTCTTGCATGGTGACGTCACTTTTTATTTCGTTATTACTTAAGTTAAAATTCGGCATAACCCGTGATATATAGTCCGGTGCTAGGTCACATAAAATATCGACTTTTCGTTCATCGGACACATACGCGCTATCTTTTCTACTTCCTACCTTTAACCATGCGCCAGTCGACTCAGCTGGGCTTCGGCCGATGAGCAGCTGCATGGATGTGCAACGTGAGGTGAGCGTGATATACAGCTCCGGAACCAGCTGGATACTGGTAGCCGGCTTATCTGGCGTCCCAAGCACGGATCGAAGTGTCAGGTAGCTCTCGGGCATAGCGCGCCGTCAGCAGGCGTTATTCTGCTAAGGAACCCAACTGGACAACGGGGAGTGGAGGAATTCACGGGGCGACTCTCCTTATGAGTACCATCAAGAGCTATACGTTTGAGGTGCGGCAAGACCTACCGCTTTTGGTCCCGCACTTTGACTTCGGTTAGGGTGCGGCCATAGTGAGCAGCCATATACCTTTTCAGATCAGCGGGTCGTTCACCATAAACAAATCAATGTTAGGACAGGTTACGTGCCCTTCAACCAATGCAAGCGTCACACGTCGGACACAGATGATTTTTCATCAATACTGTCACAGAATAGCCGCCAGTGTCGTCGCATAGATTGTGTAATTGGGGACTTCACCTCTTGACTGACTTTTTCTAGGGTGTTTAGATTTAGTGGTGTGGGATTTTTTCGAAATTGTTTTAATGCTAATCTTCGTTGAGCTATAACTTTAGATATTGACTGATTCCAATAAGGTTTAGGGTAAAAATTGCAATTAGGGTGATCGAACATTTTAAATATCGGGACATGTTCATCAGTCGCCACATGTTCATCACTCTGGGATGTAAAGGTTTCATAGCTGGTTAGTAACGTTGTAATACCTGTAATATTGTTTATGTAGTATGTTCCTAATTTATTTTTGTAACCATACCAATTGGCTAATTTATAGTTTCGTTTGCTTTGGAAGTATACTGAGTCTGATTTTAACTATAAGGTGGTCACTGTTTAAGTTATCGTTACTAGCCTGCCAGTTTAGATTTAAAGCTATATCTTTCGAAGCGAATGTATGTGCAGTAGATTTAAGTATCATTAGATTTAAGTTAATGAATAACATACTGCACGTGTCGTTTCATCATTCATCATTTGCCTTTTAAGGTCCACTGCTGGACAGGCCTCCCCCATAGAACGCCACAACTGCCGGTCCGTTTACTCATGGGGGGTTTTTGCCATAATCGCCACGCTTGGCAGGCGGGTTGGCGATCGCAGTAGGCTGTATTTTTTTCAGAGAGAATGCTGCTGCCCATTCTTCCAGCCTTTTCCCTTAGTCGCCTTTTACGACACCCACGGGAAGAGATGGGGTGGCGGTATTCTAAGCCGGCGCCACACAGCGTGTCGTTTAAAGAGATAAAATTATCTACTACGCCTCTAGAATTTTTTTTAAAAGACCAGTTGCTATGATAACATAACATAACTTCACACCTTTTGTTACCCGAAGGTGTAGGCAGCGGCTGTTAAGCCTCGTCTCGCCGTTATATTTACGTCCCAAATGGAATAGGTGGCGAACCTACTGTCATACCGGGCACAAAGTTTTTCAGTCCTCGATATTTATCACACATAACTTCCGAAAACATTTTCGAAAAGTCATTGGTGTGAGCCAGTGTCTGGAATCGAACCCGGACCTCTGGATCAGAAGCCGTGTGCTCGACCACTGCGCCACCGAGACTATTTGCTATGATGTGCATTAAAATCACCGGAAACTAAACACTTTTGTGAAAAATTAAGAAATATACTGTCTCAATCAGATTGAATAGACGGTGGGCTATAAACCAAAATTCTGTTTTCTATTAGTTTACAATTAAATAATTTAATGTCTATCAATTCTATACCGCTATTATTGTGCCTAATGTTTAATTTCGGCGCTTTGATAGAATTATGGACGAAAATAACGACGCCCCCATCGCCATCAGCTCCATCTTTGCGAAATACGTTGTAGCCACTTACTTGCATATCGGTGTTAACTTTCTGCCAAGTCTCCCAGATTACAGCGAAGTTGCTTGATAATGCCTTTTCCTGAGATAACAAAACTTTAAATTCATTTAATTTTTGTCTGAGGATTCTTGCGTTTCACTGAATAATGTTCAAAGATACATTAGTTGTTTGCCGCATCCATTATTTATAATCAAGAGTAGTAAGCTAAAACAAAAGTTTTACATTCCCTAGATAAATACCTCACTATCATTATAATTTTCTCCTCTATACATATATTTAGTAAACTTAGAGAAAAGAGTTATGAAAGTCAACGAAGCGAGGGAGGTGTGTAAGAATCATGCCTTAAGGCGCTCCGTTCTCTCTGCCTACCCCGCAAGGGATTTGGCGTGAAGTTATGTATGTATGTTCTTTGAAAAGTCCCCCGGTTTCATCTTTTACTGCAATGATAATGCAAAGATGGAAACTGCATCGAAATATTTTTTTGTGTGATCTGTAACATTAATATTGATTTGCACTTTTTTTAGATTTTTTGAAATTACTAAAATGGTAAATATGCATAACCAAAAGTTCTCTATAAAACCAATTAACATCACCCAGCTCTCTGTATAGGATTGTCTTTTGTAAGTTTTAAACACACACATAATACTAGTTATTATTGATTTTCAGTCAAAGATAAGGCCTGGAGACGTGGCTTTGTCATCATGTTCATTCTATTTAGTTTCCAATCGACAAACGGGGCGTTCTACATAATCAGCTATGCTTCAAATGTGTTGCTGGACTCAGGAGTAAATATCAGTCCAGAGCTGCAGACGCTTTCCATACCGATAGGTCTAATAATAGGCACTTTATTCACTATGGGAACTATCGACAGACTGGGCAGAAAGGTAACTCACACAACTTAGTATTTATTTTCAAGGATTTATAATTTAAGGCTCGCAAATTCAAGATCGTTGCGAGTAAAATCACTTTATTTTGCAAGAAGTACTTATAAAAGAAGTCATGTTAGAATTACGAGGTGAATTTATAACTTAAAATTCGTTGCATTGTCTTTATTTTGCTAGTTTAAATAACAAAGACTGAGGTATACTATTTATGACACTTTTCTAACAAAAACTATTATGATTATCGAAATAAAGTAATTTGATCGTAATTGGCTTTTTACTTTAATTTCTAACAATTCACAGATGCTCTTGGGATCAACTTTCTTTTTCTCAGCAATAAGTTTTTCTGGTCTTGCTGCACTCATGTTGCTCCGCACCTATGGCTTCCCGTCACCCGGCTGGCTCACCATTCTGGCCATCCTGGTCATAATATTCAGCTATGGTGGTGGACTGAGACCGGTTCCCTTCATTGTTTTCTCTGAAATATTTAATTTTCAAGTGAGTTCAAAACTTTGTGTATTCTTAAGTTTACGCAAATATTACATATTAAAAAATCCGGTATGTCTGAAATATCCAAACATGGTTCTTAAATAAGTAAATAATAAATATAAAAGTTTAATCCATATTAAGATTTAATATTAGCTAATTTCAGTTACTTCATTTTTCTATCCTACTAAGCCTTAACTGGTAACATTTGTATTGTATGTGTGTCCTCCATAATATTGTACAATATGTATCGTTGGTTATTATTTGAGAAATGTTAAAGTAAAAAAGATTAATTAACATAAACAACATACATACCTAGACGACTTTATTGGTAACAGTGAACTGCGTACTGAGTATAGATCTGCAACCCCATTCAAGTCTATGTCTGCCTCAGAAAAATGATGGAGTGATTTGATTTTTTATGTTTTATTTTAGGTTCGTGCAAAACTTATGGCTCTCTTGACTGTTGTGGCATGGCTTGGGGTCTTCGTACAACTAGTTACATTCACCGCGATCACCAATTATTTAGGAGCCCACGGTTGTTTCTTCATCTTTGGAATTATAAATGTTGCCGGAGGATCAGTTGTTTTTTTCTTACCGGAAACTGCTGGAAAAAGTATAGAACAAATCGAAAATGAGTTGAGAAGTGGTAAAAAAAAGGAAAAAGAAAATATTGGAGAGTGAAGCTCCAACGTCATTAATAATAAGACAATATAAGCTTGTTAGATACGTCTTAATCAGGAAGAAGTATTATTTATTACCAAGTTCGGGTTAAATATATTTTAATTAGTATTAAATATTTTTATAGAATATTTTACAATTAAATTATTTTTTAAATTCAATATTACCAGCGATTTTATTTTTGTCCTTGCGACCTTTAATCAAAAACTAGTTTAATATTTGATGATTATTGAAGGTGAATTGAAGTTCTGATTCTAAAACCAATAAAAATATATATTCTCATTCAGCATCAGCAAGTTTACTTTTGTAAAAAAAAAACCCCTTCCTCTCTCTCCTTTTTCTAAAAAAAAAATATTTTATTTTTATTGCAACAAAATTTTGAATAAAGTAAGAATTCTAATGGTTTATGGTATTACTGAAATTTTGATCAATTACTTTTTAAAATTTATTACTAAAGCAAATCTTGACCTTCTATATAATTGTTAAAGATTTGTTTGAGTTCAATACAAATTAGAGATTTTTATTCGTTTTTCAAGACATATTTTCCTTGTCTTAATTGACAAATAAAAATGATTTTTATGTTTTCTATATGAATATCCTTTAAGTGTAAATTTTATATTGTCATACAAACCATTCTGTATGAACCAAGCTCATAAATATAACCTATTAGAATATTTACGAGCTCTTAAAATGGAACCGTTGTAACTTTTGTGTTCAACAATGAAACTGAAATAGCGTTGGTAAAATGGAACTGGAAAGTTACTGCTATATTAAATATTATACTAGTATTAACACGCTTTTGATTTGAATGGGACAAATTTCATATAAATCAAAATATGACTATGAAAATCACTAGGAAATCTGTTGCCAATTTGGAGGTACCTATCTATATTATGTTTGCATTAACGATATAAGTATAATATAGTCCGAGCATAATACCTAGTAGGTTGATCTTGCTCTGAGTTATAAATTGACAAGTTGTTTATATACATATATTATTATATATACAGTCGACTCTCGTTAATTCGAAACTCGAGGGACTATTTAAATATTACGAATTATCGAGTGTTTGAAATATCAAATGGTTTTGTACTCGTGCGAGAAAATAAAAAAAAACTCGAATTACTAAATGTTTATTAATTCATTATATGTTAACCGCTGCTACTGCTTTTCTATCACAGTGACGGACTTTTGAGATGAATTACGTAATCTTTCGAAAGAACTGTTCGTTTTTTCCCATCCTCCAGCAGTTGGAGCAGCATTAATTTTCTCTTTGTGCTCTTTTATAGCTCAGAAAGTATTCGGGAAATTTCAAATTAAGTTATTTGAAGAAGTACTTTTGCAACATCACCTTACTTTTCACTCGCCTCTACTTGGTCGATGACTTCTTACTATAGGCAATTTTTGCGAAGTATGTGTCGAATAGGCAAACTAATCAGAACAAAAACAAATGGTGTACGTTAAACTTTAAAACAACATAGGTAAAGTTCTACCCGAAGGTGTAGGCAGTGCCTGTTAAGCCTCGACTCCCCGTTATGTTTACGTGCCAAATGGAATAGATGGCGAACCTATTGCCATACCGGGCACAAAGTTTTTAGTCATCTATATTTAATCACACATAACTTTCAAATTTTTAATTAATTTCGAAAAGTCATTGATGTGAGCCAGGTTTCGAACTCGCGACCTCTGGATTCAGAAGCGGGGTGCTAGACCACTATACCACCGAGACTAAACAACAACTTTAAAACTTATCGCGAAATGTTTTTACCATCATACCACTTCTTTCTCTCTCTGTAAATTTGAATTATCAAGTGTTGGACGCCGATGTGTTCGAATTAACGCGTCGTTTTTGTTAAGTAGCAATGATTTTTTCGTTCGAATTACCACGTGCATAAAAATGTATCATATTGGATTAGTTCGAAATATAAAGAGATTTTGTATGGAACTCGTGATGACTCTGAATTATAGAGAGGTTCGAATTATCGCAAGTTGGAATTAACGAGAGCCGACTGTATTATGTTTATATACACTACACATTAATTTTATTTCAACTACCACGATAAGATACGAAATATGCTGTTTTGTTCTAAAAGTGTGAAGGAATTGGATTGACATAAATATGAAATAAATAAAGCCTGGAACTGACTAATTGGTTTGTGAATTAACTACTTACATCTTAATTCCTTCGATTGAATTCACTTTTTAATTGCTTAAATTTTCATGTTTCGATTTTGAAATAGATCGATTTTGTCGCCGATATATAGATAGATGTGATATTTAGATATCTAAGCTTATTGTCGATTTGATCTTGAGGTGAAGTTCACTAAGCTCGTTAATATTTTGGCCAGGATATAAATGCTACATAAACTTAAAACCTTCACTAAAATCTGTAATAAAAAAGGTTTAAAATAGCCTATCAAGAATAGTCAATGCCCTTTGGAAGTGGTATTAACAAAGATACGACTGTAATATTTGGATTCGGCTCGAGATAGTGAACGGTAACGTGATATGATATATTGTTGAATAACGTCTGCGTTAAATAAACAAATATAATTTCTATAATATTTATAGCCTCAAAAATATTTGACTAAAATTATGTAAATATAGATCGGAATTTGTGTAGTTGCATCATTATTTGAATTTCTACAGCAACCATAATTCAACAAAAAGGGAGGACATATTATTTAAAGAAAGTACATTTTATTTGGTGGCACATACTTTAACATTATATACTTATAAGATTTGCACTACGAGGGTTCAATAGGATAATAAGTCCTCAGTACTATCCAAATAATTCAAACAAGATTTTTGAAAATAGGCTAATAGGTTTCGAAAGTCTGGTAATACAACAAACGCTTTCTGTTGGGCGACTCTTATGCTTCTTCGCTATATTTGTAATACTGTATATTTGTGTACTGAAAACATTAGAAATCTAGCCACACAATCCCTTAAAAAGGTGATTCTTTAAATATTTTAGGTGAAGGCTAGGCTATCTGCACAGGTAAAAGCACAATAGTCTCGGTGGTCCAGTGGTCGAGCACACGGTTTCTGAATCCAAGGGTCGCGAGTTCAAATCCTTGCATACGCCATTGACTTTTCCAAAATTAATTAATTTGGAAAATTATGTGTGATAAATATCGATGACTAAAATTCTTATGCCCGGTATGGCAATAGGTTCGCCACGTATTCCATTTAGGGCGTAAACATAACGGCGAGTCGAGGCTTAACAACCACTGCCTACACCTTCGAGTAGAAAAAGGCATGAAGTTATGTTTATGTAAGTTTATGTAAAGGGATAATAGCTTTCTGATTTCAATTTTGCTTTATGAAACAGAAATGTTTCTATAAGAATACGATAGTAACAAGAAATTACCTCAAAATATTTAGAACTATATATCTCGTTGTGTTCTAAAACCTTATTTATTTTTATCCTATTAAATAGTTCTAATGGTTAGCCACCTCCATAAGGTACAATCTCAGTGGAAACTAGTTATGCTGTACAAACAAATCTCTGATAAAGACAGTATACATAAACAAACACTATTATCAAATATAAGATTTATTCAAAAGAAATATATTTTGAGATATCATTTCAACATCGGAAAGTAGTCAGGAGAATTATCAATATAATTTTATTACTTTTATAATATAAAAATCAATTTTTTATTCTTATATAATTAGTGTTGAAACCATTGAGGTCAAAATGTGTGACAAGAATGAAAGGCGGGGACACACACGAGTGCAATGGGCAGTGGCTTTTATTGGTAAACAGTTCAAATATTTAACCAAACATAACATAACTTCACGCCTTTTTTACCCGAAGGTGTAGGCAGTGGCTGTTAAGCTTCGACTCGCCGTTATGCTTACGTCCCGAATGGCATAAGTGGTGAACCTTTTGCCATACCGGGCACAAATTTTTTTAGTCATCGATATTTATCACACATAACTTTCGAAATTAATTTCGGAAAGTCATTGGTGTGCGCCAGGAATAGAACCCGCGACCTCTGGATTTAGAAGCCATGTGCTCGACCACTGGACCCCCGAGATTAGATTGTAGAGACCAATTCAAGTATTCCTTATTATATTAGCTATTCGGATCAGGTACCCAAGCTGTCCAACCGAACAAATCCTCGAATAGAGTAATGAGCAGGCCAGCTTCTTGACTCAGTGAATTGAATCTCACATTGCCTCCGTATTATATTAACATCTAAGACTAGCTTGGAAAAAAAAAAATTGACATGAGTATTGACAGAACAAACACTAACAATGATCATCGCCAGATCGGGGCACAACATTTATTAATTACCACTATTTATGTGTCAGAATAAGCTGGTGGTCATTTAATTAAATAAAATACTACTCATATATTGTTATTTTCTCCATAAATAATAAATTAAATTAAAAAAAAAAATATGTTTATGACATGTGCATCAGTTTACATTACAATATTTTGTTTCAGTTAATTTATCATATTTCACATATGGCTTACAAGTGGGCTGGATATCTCCCATGATAAAAACACTACAGTCTGCCGACTCTCCTGTTGGTAGACCTCTGAGTGACACAGAGATATCTCTAATAGCTGGAGTGCCATCTCTAGGAGCTGTGTTTGGTATTCTGATGCTTTTGTATGTTGTTGATACTTTTGGAAGAAAATGTGCCCTCATCGTTCTGAATATTCTTCAACTAGTGAGTGTTTAAGTACTAAGTGTTTGACATAAATGAACCTATTTTCTAAATTCGTATTCGTATTTAAAAGTCAATGATTGAAACTGGTAATTCGATAAATATTATTCAAACTTGTTCGTAGTAATCATCGATATTGTTTGCTAAAATATAAAAACAAATAAAGGCTATGCAAATTTGTACAGATCTCAATGTATGTAATAGTTTCAAAAAGGTATGCGCAATTTTAGGTTCGCGTTGCATCCCATAAAATTTAATTATTTATAACTCAATAATTCAGTTATAAATTTATTTACAATAATAAGAGAGAATAAATTAATTACATTATTTACAATATATACTATTAAAAAAACTAGCTGCAATAAAATTTCTCTGCATCTCGGTCTACTGGCAGCGTGCCCAGAAGACTGGCGGCATTGCCACGCTGAATGGCAATGCTAATCCTCTGTGCGAAGGATAGACCATGATACTTCTGTTTGTGCATACAGTTGTCAAAATTTTTACGGTATGAAGAAATAGTCTATAATTTAGTGCACTCTTGATTGGACTGCGTCCCTGCAATCGGCTGAATGAGTTGATGAGTTCCACTGCAAAAGAAAAAACAAAAATATTAATTCAAATTGAAATAAATCGAAATTATTTGGCGTAGCCTAATAAAAGATGTTCAAATCCAATTATTATAATTCAATTATTTATATCTCCATAGATATGGATCATTGAATTTGCGGAATATTCAAAATCAAACACAAAAAAGCTTTATTTTCATATGTTTTCACAGACGCTTAAAAACTCAACAATAAAAAGATTTTTTTCAATGAAATTTTTTACCACATCACCTCTATAAAAGTGCCTCCGCGCAACAAGCAAACACGCAAACAATCGGCATGAGTAGCCTAATTCCGGGCGTACCCTTACCCTTTAAATTGGGCTACTCATATTTATTACTATGAGAAAAACCGGGGGTAAGAAACTCGTGTACCAAATACTCTTTTCAAATCATCTATAAAATATATTTTATTGGAATTTAGAACTCAAGCATTAGCCGGAAATCATTCATAAACTTGTGTAAGTAGACAATTCTACAACAAAATATTAGAATTCTTTGTAATCTCGTATTCGGAAGTCTAATGTAATTTGTTTGAAACTAAATTTTATAACGTAAACTTAACTTAAACATACAGTACATACATACGCCAGTACATACATAAGTTCACGCCAAATCCCAGAGAGAACAGAGCGCCATAAGGCACGATTCTTACGCGCATCGTTACTTTCTTATCTCTTTTCATGCACGGTTTTTGATGCTCCTAACATCACCTTCTTCCAGAACACGTTCTATTTGGTCATGAAATTGTGTCTTGGCCGTCCTGGACTCCTACGTCCATCCGCTTCTGCATTGTATATCTGCTTAGTCAGTCTTGCATCATCCATTCTTTCTACATGTCCGTCGGAGCCTGCCCTTTCTTAATTTTTCACCGACACTCTCCTCTAAATTGTCCTAAAAAATATTATATTACAGATGTGCTGGATCATCAAACTGTGTCCTTCGAATCCTACAAGTTTACTTGTGGCTAGGATCTTCTCTGGACTAGGAGCTGGTGGCTGTTTCCATGTAGTTCCTATGTACATAAAGGAACTCAGCCAGGACAATATAAGGGGAACCCTGGGATCTATGGGAGTGTTACTACAAAATCTGGGAGTCCTAATAATATATAGCTTAGGAGGATATTTAGATTATAACACAGTACTTTATTGTGTCGTCGGAGTACCAGTTGCGAGCATACTAATGTTACTCAAGGCTCCAGAGTCTCCCTCTTTCCTTGTGAAAATAGGAAAAGTAGAGGTATGTAAACATTTGAAGTATAGTATTTATGAATACAAAACTGATTGCAACATCAGCGAGAAGATATAAGGCTGTCAGTACCTACACCTTAGGGAAATATGTGCGTGGCAGGACATTTTAACATAACAAACTTTGGTCTTTTTCTTCCCAAGGCAGCGGCTGTTAAATCTCGACGCGTTAAATAAAATAGGTTGCGGAACCTGATTTGCCGTTTCACACTTGTCTAATAAATTCATTTAGTTAGTCTTCTTACGTCCATCCTTTCTACATGTCCAAACCTTCTAAATATTCCTTTCTCTATCTTTGTAACTACAAATTCACTCACACCACAACGTTCTCGTATTACACTATTATGATTATCAAGCCCCGGAATTCCAAGAAATCCTTGCTTGAAGCCCGGAATGGATCACACGACTTCTAAACCAGAAGCAGGAAAATCGACCACCGAGGATACAAAATACATTTTAATCTATTTATTTGCAGGATGCAGCTGCCACTGTAGCATTTTTAAAAGGTTTCCATACCAAAGACACAGAAGTCATAAGTGAAATTGATTCGATTAAAAAGGAAGATGAGTACTTTACTTCAATGCCAAATATTATGTTCTTCAGTATTTGTAAGTTTAAATTTTCCGTCAACTTAAGTTTTAAGTTCTTGATTAAAATTGAAATCTTGACGTCAAATGAAAAAATAGTGAATTTTCAAATTTCATTAAAAACATTATTTTCAAATTTTAATAAAAAAATGTATAAAAATGTCATACAAATTATTGAAAACTAAATTTTCAGTCAAAGACAAAGCCTGGCGTCGTGGTTTTGTCATAATGATCATGGTTTTTATTGCTCACGCAATGAATGGTTCGTTCTCTTTGGTTAATTATGCTTCAAATGTGCTGGCTGACTCAGGAGTGAAGATTAACCCAGAGCTACAAGTACTCGCTGTACCAATAGCCTTGATGATTGGCACCGTTTTTACTATGGCCACCATTGACAAGCTGGGAAGGAAGGTTAGAATTATTATGGACTAAACTCATCTTTCTTCCCACCAACTAGGTCAAGTATTAGTCATCAGCTGCTTAAGTTTGGAACTTGGAATCTTTTTCTGAATTTATGTACGATAAATATCGATGAGTAACTAGATCCATGACGGGTACCTATAACAATTTCGTCAAAAAAAGAATTCGAGAGTTAACTGTTGCTACCTTATCCAAAGAAAATGAAAATTAGATTCAGGAAATGTGGTAGAGCCAAGCAGTTCGCTGCATGAATGGGCCGGCTCGACCGGTGAAATACCACGACCTCTCAGAAGATCGACGTAAAGTGGCTCTTGCCGCGTTTCGTTTGGTGAGAGAGGTACCCGGAGGCCCACCCCTTCTCCATCCTTTCCTATCCCCTATCCCTTAAAGGTCGGCAACGCAACAGTAACACTATATGTGTTGTCCATGGGCGGCGTTGGTTGCTTACCATCAGGTGACACGTCTGCTCGTTTGCACTCCTATCCCATAAAAAAAATGTGTGAAACATTCACAATTTTTTTCTTCAGGTCGATGGTGTGGGCACCGAATTATTAGTGTAAAACAAACTTTCCTTTCAGCTGTCTGTCCCTTTATATGCTTAGAGCTTTGAAACTACACAACGAAATTTGATGTGATTTTTTAATAAATAGAGGGTATTTAACTCTAAGATTTTCGCGAATCACGTTCTTGACATTAAAACCCGTGAAAATGATCTCTGTAAAGAGTTCGAAACGTCAGGAAATTAATAAATAAACGCGATATAATCCTAAAGTTTGTTTTAATGTCATAAATAGAGGGTGTCAATGGTATGGTTTGTATGTATAATTCTTGTATAATGTAGCAAACGCTGACTGAACCCTAAGTGATAAATCAAAACTATGTATACATTATATACACCTTCAATACGGCAACAAAAAAGCTCGCGATGGTGTCTGCCTATCTCTTAGAGGTAACCCACAATTACCATTTTTATTTCTTTTGAGGCGAAACAAAGTTCACTGGGTCAACTAGTATTATATATTTTTACAGAAGCTCTTAGGGACAACTTTTCTTGTGACATCATTAAGTTTCTCTAGTCTTGCTGCACTCGGAGTGTTGCGTGACCATGGGCTCACAACTCCGGGTTGGCTTTCCGTGGTGAACGTTTTACTTATAGTCTGCTGCTATGGTATAGGTGTGGCACCAATACCATTTATTATTTGCTCCGAAATATTTAATTTTCAAGTAAGTACTATCATGTTTATTTAGTAATAAATGTGCTAATTATTTATAAAATAAGTTTTACCTCTGGTCTCTAGTTTAGTCGTTAACAGCTATCGACCAATTTATGGCTGCCATATGTCGCCTTTTACTGACTACAAAGCACAAGGATAATTTAACCACTTACTTAGTGCTTGGTGGGGTTAGCAGAATCAACAGCAAACTTATTTACCGAAATTTTATTTATTTTCAAAATGCTTTTTACTTCTGCTACAACTACTTAGTACGATATACATATTATTATATTTTGCTATAAATTAAAAAAAAAAATCATAAAATTAAAATCATAGGAAAAAAATTAGTTTATGAAATTGACTTTTCCAAGTTCTTAACGTAAGTCAGATCATTTCCTTAGTAATACAAAATTTATTATTTTTATTAGGTTCGCGCAAAACTCATGGCCTGTCTGACCATCCTGGCGTGGTCTTTGAGCTTCGTACAACTCCTTGCATTTGCAGCTATCACTAGCTATCTGGGGGCATACGTATCATTCCTAATATTTGGAATTTTCAACATTGGAGGGGCTTTAACTGTATTTATCCTTTTACCTGAAACTGGGGGGAAGAGTGTCAGCCAAATAGAAAGTGCGTTAAGAAGAGAGAAGGATATCATCAAATAGATTATTAGTTCACAGAATATAGGGAACAATTAAATGTTAGGTTTTTGACAAATTGTAAGGAAATCTTCACAATAGATCACTGACAATTATAAGGTTTATTGGTTGTGAACTTAAGTATGTTATTATTTATAAGTTCTGTTTGTAATGACATATTGTAATAAATATTTGTTTTAATATTGCTATTTTGATTTCTTAGTATATGTATCCGAAAAATCATTTGTGTAAGAGAAAGTAAATACATGAAATATTAAAAAAAACTCTGAGAAAATCTTCATAAATATTACTCAGAGATTATATAGATGTCTGTTTTACTTGTTTTACCTTGTTGACGCTTAAACCATAGTAAAGAATTATATTGAAAGCATTAAAATAAAACATAACATAACATAACTTCACGCCTTTTTCTACCCCAAGGTATAGGCAGTGACTGTTAAGCCTCATTTCGCCGTTATGTTTACGTCCCAAATGGAATAGGTGGCGAATCTATTGCCATATCGGGCACAAAGTTGTCAGTCATCGATACTTATCACACATAACTTTCGAAAATGTCGAAAAGTCATTCGTATGTGCCAGGATTTGAAGCCGCGACTTTTTGATTCAGAACCAAAAGTGGATTCTCGTGAAACTATTATTTATTTATTTGTTTAATTCGAAAATACACATTCTGCAAAATAATGAAAACTGATTTAATTATTTAAGCATTTACCGAATATCTACTGAAAAACCTCAAACTATGCAAGTAGTGGCTTAAATCAATTAGCGCAGTTCATATTTATCTATATCTATACTAATATTATAAAGAGGAAAGATTTGTTTGTTTGTTTGTTTGTAATGAATAGGCTCCGAAACTACTGGACCGATTTCAAAAATTCTTTCACCTTTGGAAAGCTACATTATCCCCGAGTAACATAGGCTATATTATATTTAAAAAAAATTAGGGATCCTTACAAAAACTCCAATAATGTAACATAAGGTGTAAAAAATGACCTGAAAAATTCCTTACGTCGCGTGCGCTGCGAAAACTATTGATGATAGAACAAAATCATTTACTACGACTTTGCAGAACTCATCATTATCTACAAAAAGTGTCGCGACAGCATTTATCTAAATATTATAGTTATGTCACAGTAAGCAGTTTTTTATTCTAAAATAATATATGCCGCCTCTTGAAAAGGCTCTTCATTTGTACCTTGATATTAATCCTCATCAAAATAAATTACTTTATATTCAAGACGGCTTTAATACCTTTTTATAACTTTTTGAATTATTCAATTCGGACATTTAATTCGGAAAAATATGCTTTTGACACTATAGTCGATAACGTGAATAATAACAAAGGAAAAATATTTTTCTTGCTGCATGAATGGGCCGGCTCGACCGGTGAAATACCACAACCTCTCAGAAGACCGACGTAAAGTGGCTCATGCCGCGTTTCGTTCGGTGAGAGAGGTACCCGGAGGCCCACCCCCCTTCCCCATCCTTTCCTATCCCCTATCCCTTAAAGGTCGGCAAAGCAACAGTAACACTATATGTGTTGCTGGTGTCCATGGGCGGCTTTAGTTGCTTACCATCAGGTGACACGCCTGCCCGTATGCCCTCCTATCACATAAAAAAAAAAAAAATTCGCCAGGTGGCACTGGCAAGACTTTTCTTGCAAATTTGATACTAGCTAAGATAAGAGAATCAGGGAAGATAGCGATTGCAGTTGCTTTGTCAGGAATTGCCGCAACTCTCTTAAAGGATGGAAAAACGGCTCATTCTACTTTTAAACTTCCACTATCCGTAAATCTTGAGCAACAATCGTTATGTTCAATCCGTAAAAACGGCCCTCTTGGTAAATTATTACAAGACGCCTCATTGATTATGTGGGATGAATGCACTATGAGTCACAGAGCGCATATAGAGGCCGTGGACAGAACATTAAAAGACCTTAGAAACTCCTCTGCCCTCATGGGCGGGATTACTTTTGTGGAGATTTCCGACAGACTCTTCCTGTCATTAACAGAGGTACGCGAGCAGATATCATCAAATCATGCTTGATATCGTCTCTCTTATGGACTTCGATAGAAAATTTAAAATTACGGACGAATATGAGAGCTCATCTTCATGGAATCACAGATAGTAATTTCCCACAACAACTGCTAAAACTTGGAGAAGGAATTTTTCCCACTCCAAATTAAAGCAGTTGTGACATCCTGCTGGATGAGTCTGTAGGCTAAATAGTCCATAATTTAGAAAATTTAATAGATGCTGTATACCCTGACATCGAGAATTTGCACGAAAAGGACTTTCATTGGTTGTATTCAAGGGCAATAGTGTCACCCAGGAATGATACTGTCAACGAAATAAACAATCTCATTATTCAAAAAGTCTCCGGCCAAATAAAAAATTACAAATCGATCGATACCGTGACTAATATTGAAGACGCAGTCCATTATCCATAGGAATTTTTAAATTCACTAAACCCTTCTGGACTGCCACCACATGAATTGACGTTAAAAATTGGAATTCCAATAATGCTTTTAAGAAATTTAAGCCCTCCGAGCATGTGTAATGGGACGAGACTGCTTATTAAGGAATTGAAGGACAATTTAATTGTAGCGACCATTATCACTGGCCCAGCAGCTGGTCGAGTAGCTCATATACCGAGGATACCGATGATCCCAACTGTTCTGCCAATCCCTTATAAACGACTTCAGTTTCCGGTGAAATCACCTTTCGCGTTAACTATTAACAAGTCCCAGGGCCAAATCTTCGAATTATTAGGGATCGACCTACGAAAAGAATGTTTCACTCATGGCCATCTGTATGTTGGCCTATCACGTGTCGGAGCTCCTGAAAATCAATTTATTTTGCTGCCACAAAATAAAACTATTTCAAATATCGTTTACAGGAAAGCTCTGACTCACTAAAACTAATGGCTTTTGTTTTGTTAATAATATAATATGTATAAAATTTAAAAATAAAAAAAAACATTAATAAAAAATATGAATAAAAAAAATTCATAAAAAAAATTCAAACTTCCTTTATAATATTACTTTTTTTTTGAAACCCGATGCAAAAAAAGGGTGTATGTGTGTGTGTATGTACCCGTGCAAAGCCGGGGCGGGCCGCTAGTTTCTTAGATTTTCGCGAATCACATTCATAACATTGAAACAACTTTTTATGGATTATATTGCGTTTATTTGAAACGTATTTTCTATTTAAAGAGTTCGAAACGTTGGGAAATAAATAGAAAATAAGTTCCAAATAAACGCGATATAATCCATAAAAGTTGTTCCAATGTTATAGCTCAGTTCACTCTCTGGAATAGGTGAGTATTGCTGCAACTTGCAATCTATTATATAAAATTCTCGAGTCTAGATGTGCGTAATTGAACTCCTCCGAAACGGCTTGACCGATTCTCGTGAAATTTTATGTGCGTGTCGGGTAGGTCTGAGAATAGGACAACATCTATTTTTCATCCGCCTAAATCACAAGGGTAGCCCACCCCTCAATTTTTTTTTTTAACTTTTCGACATATTTCTGTTTCTTATTTTTTTTATAAAACGGGATACAAAAATACATGCAACCCTAAATTTTCGACCCCCTACGATCAACCCCTATTTTTTAAATTTTATTTTTCGGCAAGACAACGTTTGCTGGGTCAGCTAGTATTAATATAAAAAGGTATATAATTTCGATGGTATGGGGACAAAAATAGTCCAAGTGGCATTGATTCATTTAAGTGGCAAAATTTTAATTTTATTGTACATTTAATTTTATCATGTCACTGTCGTGTCAGAGCGAGCTATGCTTGGGGTATCTCTGAATGATAAACTCAGAAATGAGTATATCCGACAGAGAACTGGAGTAACCGACATAGCTCGTAGAATAAGCTCGCTGAAGTGGCAATGGGCTGGTCACATCTGCCGAAGGACCGATGGTAGATGGAGCAAGAAGGTCATTGAGTGGAGACCGCGACTTGGTAAGCTTAGTGTAGGTCGCCCACCATCCCGATGGTCAGACGATCTCAGAAAGGCTGCTGGAAAAGACTGGAAGAGGAAGGCAGAGAATCGGATGTTGTGGCACAAATTGGGAGAGGCCTATGTCCAGCAGTGGACTGCAATAGGCTAATGATGATGATGATACATAAAAACATGATTTTTAGAAATCTTTGTAATACTTTAACAACTTTGGTCTACAGGAGTAATGTTTTAAATAAATTTGCAGCACTTTTCAGTTAAGTTGCAATGGAATATCGAGTCCTCAGATTTTTAATGAATCCTTGACGAAGGAATACGTAGCAAAGTAACTACATATTGTTATATCAGATTTTTGCGTGAAGTTCCTGACGCCGGCACAGCTGTTCACAAAATTCTAAAGTTTCCATAACAAAACACATTTCTTCAAACTTTCCAGATCAAGAACCGATATATTATGATATATGAAATAACTTTTGTCTGCCAAAATATATTCAATGTCTGTGTTCTACATATGATTATAATAATTCAGTAAATAATTAGCGACTTCACTGCTCTTCTCCGGTTTAATCACTCTCAACATGTGTCGATGGTATATCTCTATAGAATGGTGTTGGTTATAGACACACCAGCTCCCGAGCTGCCTGATGCGGGCACAATGTACTCACGGAGGAACTTAATCAACGTGGAACATTCATTACATGAACTGAATAGACTTGTAAATATGTACATTGTACTGTGATATCCGAAGATATTAATTACTCTACGAAATTTGCACGCCTTTACCCGCACGTATCGTTTTGCTATCGCCTTACTGTTCACCTATGAGGACATGTTATATAACGTTGAATGTAAAAATTTGCTTAATTGGGTATTTATCTTTTAAGTTATTATTTATGGACCTACACAGAAAATAAGATTTCAAAATACCTTAAAATTATTGCAAATTAAATTGTGCTGCACCGCGTTACCCAAATTAGTATTCATTTGTATTAGTCTTTAATAAAATTTCTAGTGAAAATATAAACTTAGAAGATAAATTTACCTAATTAAGTATCCTAGAGTGGTCGCGCTATGAGTATTTTACCGCCCGAGCTAAAAAACCGTTAATATTTTTAAAGCAACTGCCCGTTTGAATTGTGGCTTTTAGTAGCTATCCCTTTTATTAGCAACGCATTTACAATGCTTCGATGCCATCAGTGCAGCGGGCACTGCTTGAGAAGAAGACTTTTACCGTTAGGAGTTACCGGGTGGCAAATTAGTTACCGCGCGCCCACTCACTTAAGTAATATTGTGTAATTTAGGGCTATGTTTGGAGTTTCTCTGAAGGATAGGATTAGAAAGAAGACTTCAGACAGACAACTAAAGTCATCGAAAGAGCCCAAAGAATAAGCAAACTAAAGTGGCAGTGGGCAGGTCACAATTGTCGCAGATCTGATTGCCGATGGAGAACGTGAGAACGTGTAATGGAGTGGAGACCACGTCTTGAAAAACTTAGTGTCGGGTGCCCTCAGGCTAGGAAATACGGCAACGATATACGCAAAGTAGCCGGCAGCGGTTGGAAACGAATTAAAGAAGATTGAGCTTAGTGGCGTGCCAAAGGAGAGTCCTATCTCCAGCGTTGGACGGGGAGATTGGTTAAAAATGCCGATGATGATGATGAAAGTCATTTTGGAAAGTCATAGCAATGTGTCAGATAATGATAGATCTACTGATCACAGTGAGCTCAACACTAAAACAGAACAGTTAGCAGACAGCCGCGATTTGAACACTAAAAACTAAATAAAAACCATCTCCGAATGCAGCGCCATCCAAAATAGCACGTATTGAATACCGACGAATATCCAGTTTTCCAGTTAAGTAGCTTTTTAATAGCAACTTTATTATGCCATCAGCGATCTCATATAACGTAGAATACAACCAAATGGCAATAAATCCCCAACAGGTAGGGCACTGAATAAAATCTGAGGAGTAACCCTCGCTGACCGCGTCGAAAACAAGGTTGTAAGGAAGGAAATCGGATTGAAAGAGAGTGTCGGTGCAAAAGTAAGAAAGGGCATGCTCCGATGGTTCGGACATGTAGAAAGGATGGATGATGCAAGTTTGACTAAACAGATACACCTATAATGCAAAAGCGGATGGATGTAGGAGTCGAGAACGGCCTAAACACACATTCCATAACCAAATAGAACGTGTTCTGGAGGAAGGTGATGTTAGAAGCCTCAAAAACCGACGCGCGTGCATGAAAAGAGTTATGAAAGTAACGAAGCGAGTGAGGTGTGTAAGAATCGTGCCTTATGGCGCTCCGTTATGTCTGCCTATCCCGCAAGGAATTTGGCGTGAAGTTATGTATGTATGCAATAAAATAAAACCGCCAATTGAAGAGTTCATTGTTACCTCAGATACTTAATGTAAAATTACTCACCGAAGACGAAAAGTGGTCAATAATAATAATAATAATAATATTTATTTACACCACAAAAATATACAAAGACAGTAGCTAATTACTTTAGCGGCAGCTGAAGGACTTAAAAAAAACAAAATTAAAATAAAACAATTTACATACATACATAACTTCACGCCAAATCCCTTGCAGGGTAGGCAGAGAGAACAGAGCGCCATAGGGCACGATTCTTACACACCTCACTCGCTTCGTTGACTTTCATAACTCTTTTCATGCACGCGCGTCGGTTTTTGAGGCTCTTAACATCACCTTCCTCCAGAACACGTTCTATTTGGTCTTGGAATGTGTGTCTTGGCCGTCCTCGACTCCTACATCCGTCCGCTTTTGCATTGTATATCTGCTTAGTCAGTCTTGCGTCAACCATTCTTTCTACATGTCCGAACCATCGGAGCATGCCCTTTCTTACTTTTACACCGACACTCTCTTTAAACCAACTTCCTTCCTTACAACCTTGTTTTCTACGCGGTCAGCGAGAGCCACTCCGCAGATTTTGCGTAGAGCCCTCATTTCTACCGCGTTTATTCTACTTTCATGCACACTCTGCCATACCCAGCTCTCGCTTCCATAAGTTAGCGTTGGGATCAGGACTGCATTGTGGATTGCTAACTGGGCTTTTCTGCTAATATTTTTTGCGCCCAGGAATCTGCCCAACGCTCCGTTTACGCTATTTCCTATCGCCACTCGTCTTTCTACATCCGCGGTGTACCTTCCACCTCTGCTAAAAGCGCATCCAAGATATACAATTTCATTCACCTGTTCCAGCACTACATCATCAACCATTATCCTTGCATCTCTCTCTCTCCTCCCTTTCAAACACCATAACTTTCATTTTCGTCGCATTCAACTGCAAGCCTTTAATCATGCAATCATCTTTCATAGTAGTGACTAGTGTTTGCAGGTCCGACGGCGATTCGGCTAGAAGCACGGCGTCTTCTGCGTAAAGCAGGCAGCTCACAACTAGGTCACCCATTCGCATCCCTACATCCATCGATCTCATTCTCTGGAGACAACTGTCCAGGTACAGGATGAACAGTCGAGCGGACAGCACGCAACCCAGTCTGACGCCGATATTGACGTCAAACCAGGGTGACAAGCCGCCGTCAACACGCACACACGCTGTGCAGCCGTCATAAGTGGACTGCACAGCGCGCAGCAGTGTTCCGCACACCCCGTAGCCCGGGAGTATATCCCACAGATCCTTTCGTAACACTCTGTCAAACGCTTTTTCCAGATCCACAAAACCGCAGAAAACCTTCCGGTTAACAGCCAGTTGTTTCTCCACGATGTTGCGGAGAGAAAAAATCTGATCCATGCACCCTCGTCCGCTTCTAAAACCACCCTGAGCCTCCCACAACACTCCATCAGATATCACCCTCATTCTCCTTTCAATAATTTTCCCATACACTTTTGCTGCTAAACTGATCAAACTGATGGCCCTGTAACTGGCGCACTGCATACGTGATCCCTTTCCTTTATACAAGGGCACGATGACAGCGCGCCTCCAGTCCATGGGAACCTCACCCGACCTCCAGCACAGATTGCTCAAGGTCAGGAAAGCGTCCAGGACACAGGTTCCACCGTGTTTGATCATTTCAGCAGACATCATATCAATTCCAGCTGCCTTACCATTTTTCATACTTCGTATCGACCATTCAATCTCTTCCATAGTAATGTCCTCATCAGATGTTTGCGCAGCGGTGTCAGCCGTAGGCTTACTCGCGGCGCCCACATCCGGAACATACTCGTACATTTCCCCAAAATACTCACTCCACCTGCCCAATACATCGCTTGGGTTTGCAAGAATGTCACCAAACTTAGACATAATTTTGTCCATTCTGGATGTTGACGAAGAACCCCGAGACTTTCTAACTTCCCTCCAGAAGAGTTTGTTATTCGCCTCGAAGTTCTCCGTCAACCTCACTTCCTCATTCGCAACAAGTCTTTCACGCTTCTCTTTCACTAAGGCTTTGGTAACATTCCTGCAGCGGCGGTAGCTCTCATACTTTTTCTCTGTCATACTACCATTCTGATTCAAACTTGAGACATAATCCAACCATGCTTTTTTCTTTCTTTCGACGCTGGATTTCACATCCGCGTCCCACCAGGCGTCACCTCTCAGAATCTTATGCCTCTTTGCACTACCACATACTTCTTTTGCACTATTCACTATACTTTCTTTCATTCTTTCCCAGCATTCTTCAACACCTAGGTCAGAAAGACTCGTCTCATTGAGTCTTTTACTGACTAGGCCTACATACATACTCCGTACACTTTCATCTTCTAATTTCTCACATTTTATCCTTTCAAGCTCTCCGAAATGGGTACGCACTCGCCAGTGTCTCCACTTCTTGAAAAGGCCTACGAAACGGCTTACCACCAGGTAGTGGTCCGTATCAAGAGTGGGGCCTCTGTAGGCTCTTGTATCCCTTAGAGTATTTCGGAGACGACTATCTATCAAAATCAAATCTATCATACTCTTTTGCTCATTCCGTCTCCACGTATACGTGTGAATATCTTTATGACGGAATAATGTGTTAGACACAAAAAGGTTCCGTTCCAGGCATACGTCCAATATCGGCTTACCAGCATCATTCACTCTCTTGTCACCATTCGGACCAAGGACAGCCTCCAGGCCGTCTCGCTTGGTTCCGACCCACCCATTAAGATCACCACACAGAATTATCCTTTCATTTCCCTCAACCAGATCCAGAATATCTCTAACAGTTTCCCAAAACTCCTCGAGTTCGCGGGGATCCGTGGAGCTAACGGGAGCATAAGCTGCGACCAAGAAAACTCGCGTGATCCCCAGTTTTATTCGAACCCAAAGATGTCTTGGGCCTACCAACTCATAATCTTTCACTCCGGAAGCAAAGCGGGAGGAGAGAACGACTCCAACACCCCCACTAGCACGGACGTCCGGGTCCACTCCGGACCATAGGGCTACCATGCCACCGGGGAGGTCCTCGGTCTCACTCCCCCTCCGCTTTGTCTCCGTCAAACATAAGGCATCCAGGCATCTCTCATTTAATACATCCATCATCTCATTCATCTTTCTTGCCATGCTACCTCTAACATTCCACGTGCCTATACGGCACTCCCCTCTCCTCGTCCCGCCAGGATTGGCGCTGCGTGAAGGGTGGCGGCCCCCTTCGCCGCATGCGCATGTAGCCGCACCGACGGGGGCTAATCGGTGCCCGTCGCTTAACGCGGTTGGCGATCACAGTGAGCTGTAATGCGACGAGGAAAAACGCTGCTGCCAATTTCTCCTTGTTTTTATTTTTTGCCGCCGCCACACATGCCATCGGAATCGTATATCGTCTTGAGTAGTACCCTCTGTACTTCCTCACTTACAGGTATTTGAAACTCTGTGAGTGGGTCATTGTTAAAGCCACGCACTTTGCTGCGTGGATAGGCCGGCTCAACCGATGAAGTACCACGGCCTCTCAGAATATCGATGTAATGGTAATAGTGGCTAATGCCGAGTTTCTTTCGGAGAGAAAGCTATCCCGGAAAGCCCTATTCCCACCCTACTTACTTTAAGGCCAGGAACGCAACTGTAACACTATCTGTGTTATAGGTGTCCATGGGTGGCAGTAGTTGCTTACCATCATGTGACGCGCTTGCCCGTTTTTCGTGCAATTTTATAAAAATGTCAGATTGTTCTACTCTTGGCGAGATAATAAATCATGCTGTGGCCTATCACTTTAAATTTAACAGTTTTTATTAAAGAATCGATATATTCCTTTCAACAAGTGATTGTGATCTTCAGTAGGTTTGTGTCTAAACATTTATGTAGTTGATTGCGGTAAACAGTGATGTCACTCTTGTAACGCACACAAAGCCCATTCATGTCTTTCCAAACTGTTCAACTGGCAATTCGATTTATCCATACATACATCCATACATCCATCGGCATTTTATCCATAACAGATTAATAATATGCAAAAAATATATTTTTATTTTTAAATATAATTTATTTTTTGTCTGTACTGTTCTGGTCACAATGAGGCACGAGCCAGCTCACTTTATAATTAAACAAATCAAGACCTGACTACGACTGAACAGACAACACAATATATTCAACTATAAACGACAGGTCTAAATTATTTGCATCGCCAATTTTTTTTCACAAAACCATAAATTAAATACATAAAACATAACTTTACGCCTTTTTAGTTGAAATTGTAGGCAGCGGCTGTTAAGCCTCGTCTTGCCGTTACGTCGTTTTTTACGAAAGATGTAAAAATTATGGGATTTTTTTTTCTTTCCAAAATGTCATATACAATGCCATTGTATAACCAAAGGGCGCTGTGTGTATTGTGTCCAAAATATTATATATACATTATTCATCGGACACGAAAATCAACTTACTAATGAATATAATTGTACCCGGAACTGTACTAATGTACAACAAATTATATGAACTAGTGTAAGCTCTTATTGCCAACGATAACTCACATGTAATAGATGACGGTATCCGACCTTCATACATCGTCTGGATACCTTTGTATAGGTAAGGGTATAAATATATTTATTAGAAAGGTACTAACAGATCTTAGGAACTTGGTGCCGCCATATTAACATTAAAATTAATTGGTCGGCGCGATTTCAAATGTTGCTTATCGTTATCACAATGGATTTAATTGGAGAAAATTTTCTTGCTATGATTTACTACGACTTTTGACGTGGTTTAACTCAGCAGAAATGCATTGACTAATTCACTTTTGTGTATGAAAAGAGTTATTAAATTCAAAGAAGCGAGTGACTCGTGCAAGAATGGCGCTCTGTTATATTTGCCTACCTTGCAAGACACTTGGCATGAAGTTGTTTGTAGCATTTTATTGTAATATTTTTCACAATAATAATACATTCAAATTAAACTTTTTATCTTGTACTACAGTGGTATAAAATAGTACAGAACCTTAAAAAATAATAAAATCTAGCACAGAGGTAAATAAACACACACACATAACTTCACGTCAAATCCCTTGCGGGGTAGGCAGAGAGAACGGAGCGCCACAAGGCACGATTCTTACATACCTCACTCGCTTCGTAGACTTTTATAACTCTTTTCATGCACGCGCGTCGATTTTTGAGGCTCCTAACATCACCTTCCTCCAGCTCCAACACGTTCTATTTGGTCCAGGAATGTGTGTCTTGGCCGTCCTCTACTCCTACATCCATCCACTTTTGCATTGTATATCTGCTAGGCAATCTTGCATCATCCATCCTTTCTACATGTCCGTATCATCGGAGCATGCCCTTCCTTACCTTTACACCGACACTCTCTTTCAAACCGACTTCCTTCCTTATAGCCTTGTTTTCGACGCGGTCAGCGAGGGTCACTCCGCGGATTTTGCGCAATGCCCTCATTTCGACCGCGTTTTTCCAACTTTCATGCACACTCTCGTGAAGTTATTTAAGTATGTAAGTTCCTTGTGGCAGTTAGAATGTTATCCAACGACCCAGTCACTGCGGAACCAATATCCGTGGCGGTGAGTAGAGACGTATATCCTAGTGCAGGTGGAGGGCGTTATTTCCTGCCATAGACTAGCTCGATAGATGAGTTCACTTACTTTTTTTAGTTAAATAGTGAGATTTATTTTATTTATTTTTTTATTGTACACCATATAATTACAGTAAATATAATTTACAACATTGGACATTAGCATATTGACTATACAATGGGTGATCTAATCGCGCACGGCGATTTATTCCAGACAACCATTTAGAGAGATGTTGTGTTTAAAATAAAGGGCAGTGTGGCGCACAAATGAATATACAATTATAAAATAATATAAAACATTTAATATAAAATATCTAATAATAATATAAATATCCATAAAATAATTAACAAACAGTTAACAAAACATACACAATATACATTTAGATAAATAAAAATAAATAGTGATGCTAAAATAGGATGCTGTCATAAATTCCCAGCATCTGTCTAAAGAGAGGTGTATCTAACAATACATTGTCTTAATCTTCGGGCTTTTATTAAATATTTCGCATTTAGAAAAAAACGTTCAGAACCTTGACTTTAACTATGTTTTCAAGCATACCAATAGTTTAGCCTAACAAATGTCCTAACTGACATCGTGTTTTACCTAATACATATGTGTCCTCTATTCAGTACAGAGTACCTTTATCTATATATAATATATATAAGAGATTATAGATATAGATTATATAGATTATAGATTATAGATAGATTATATATAGATAGATTATAGATTTCCACCTATATATTGACTCATCACGATATCTCTGGAACCATAAGGCGTAGCGACTTGAAATTTGGTAGGATTATTCCTTTCGCCGAGTAGAGGTCAGCTAAGAACGGATTTTACGAAATTCCACCCACAAGGGGGGTTGCGGGGGTGTTAACAATGGAAAATTCCCATTTTTAACCTACAGCTGCTATCGACTTCAAATTTGTCGAAGATATTGCAGTATTAACATAGCGGGGCAGCAGTTATTACTTTTGATGCGAAACAGAGTTCGCCGGGTCAGCTAGTTGTTATATAAAGTACTTATGGCTAGTTTGCGCGTTAACAAAACACACAAAGAATCTATCTAAATATACTAAATATGTTGCTGTGGAACAATTTACTGCACGACATGATGAGGGCAGCGCACGAATTGTAAACCAGTATTTTGTACATAATGAGTTTCTTGCACAGGTATATATAGAAACTCTTACAATGTTCATTTAGTAACTAATTAATCTATAAAATGATTAAAGAATAATGAGAAGCGGTTAAAAGAGCATAAGCAGCATTTAGAGAACAACAGTAGATACACATAGCTAGAGGCATAAATGTGACCTCGTGACTCGACCGGTAAAATAACATTATCTCTCAGAAAATCGACAATATGTGGCCTTTTTCGTATTTCGTTGGTTGAGGCTCACTTTCCTTGAAGGCCGGCCACGCTGCTCTCACCCCTAAAACATTGCAGATCTCCGGCGCTGCCTATTTTATAGTAAATATGACTCAACAGCCTATGTATAAGCCATAGGACTTATCATTTCATTACAGAGGTCAAAACAAAGTCCCTTTCCGCTGTCTGTCCCTTTATGTGCTTAGATCTTTAAAACTACGCAACGGATTTTGATGAGGCTTTTTTTTTATAGCTAGAGGGTGTCAACGAGGTGGTATGAATGTATAATTATTGTTTTATGTAGCAAAACAAGTTTTAATTTTCAAGATTTAGCATTTCAATTGCAAACGCTGGCTGAACCTTAAGTGTTAAATAAAAACAATGTACTACATTATTATACACATTCTAAAGGTGTACAAAAAGTCTGTGATGATGTATATCTATCTCTAGGGGATAACCCACATTGACCATTTCGTTTTCTTCTGAGGCGAAACAAAGTTTGCTGGGTTAATTAGTTAGCAATATGACTTTACTATAGTGATCAATAATATAGCATTTCCTAGAATCAACAACAAACAACTTATAAAAAAGAATATGTATATATTGCAGACTCGCGTCGCATGTATAGGGCGTGTGATCGCTTTCCCCTGACGGAGCAGTCGGAGCAGCGTAAAATCACACGTAAAATCTTACTCCCAATAATAAAATTCTATGGCGTGACATATTTGAATGTAGTCAAAGGCGAACAAATAGGCAATAACAGTATTTCATTCATATGAAATTTGGTGGGGCGACTAAATGCGATTTCTATTGCGAAATTCAGGATATATTTGCGCAATGACATGGCGTGTCATGTGTGCAGCAGTTATATTTTGTTATATTTTGTACATATATACTTTTCTTTTGTAAATACATACTTATAATACATAGAAAAATACCCAGACGCCGCACAAATATTCATGTTTGTCACAAATATTTGTGCTCGGGTGGGAATCGAACCCCCGACCTCAGTGCTGCAGCCGGTAGTTTTATCAATGCGCCACGAGGCCCGTCAATAACAATATAACAATAGAATATAAACTATTTCATATAAAGCAACTAACAAAATTTGCATAGCGGTATTTAAAAACAGTACATAGACATCTAGTAGCAGGATTATATTTTTATTGCACCGTTTCTCAAAAGTACTAACTGCACAAAAAATATGTTGACTATTTATAAATGTCTGTGATTACTAGCCTATACAAACATAAATTTTCTTTAATAAATATATTTTATAAATAAGTATTTAATTTTTGTTTCATGGTCTGATGTGGGTTACCAATAGTAAAAATCATATTTTTAACTTCAACTTTTTGATTTTTATTTCCAAAAAGTGGGTGCTCTCTGTATCAATGAAAATAGCTTCTGAACGACTACCATCTTTTTGTTCATCACTCGTAAAAATGATCTCTGTAAAAAGTTCGAAACGTCAGGAAATAGATAGAAAATAGGTTCTAAATAAACGTGATATAATTCGATAAAGAGTTGTTTTAATGTTAAAAATACAGTCCTCAATGTACGTCCTAATGTACTAGCTATTTACAAAAGCATTTTTAAAATCGGATTAATAGTCCCCGAGATTAGCGATACAGAGAACTCTGTTTGTTGTACTTAAACATTTTTATTAATCTATGTTTTATTTCGAAAGGAAAAAAAATGGAATTTAGTAATTCTATATTCACCATTGCGGCGATATTAAATTGAATTGTAAGAGAGGAAATGAAAGTCGCTTCATCGTCGGGAATAGATGGTGATGTTTCATAAATAAAACAAGAAATAAGAAGAATAGAATGGAGCTTATTAGGTGTAAAGCTAAAGGATAAGATTAAAAATGAAGATACAACAAACGAATGTAACTGATGCTTTAACTTTAAGCCTACAAGAAATTGGATGTCTATGGCTATCGATGGAAGTCTTTGGAGGAGGCTTCTACCCGAAGGGGGTCCATACAAGCCAAAAAAAAACAATACTGAAAACTGGTATAAATGGCTGTGATTTTGGATAAATCTGTAGTACCAAAAAAAACAGATATTTTCAGCGAAATAAATTCTGCTATCTCAATCTGAAAGACTCTCAATTCGAATCCTAATTAGAATTGGGTTTTGTGTCCCTCAGACGAAGTTAGTTGAGTCCAATCAATCCCTCTGAATATATTTGATGAGTAATATTTAACCTAGTGAGATATAAAAGCTTGTCGTACTGTTATAAAAATATTTGTTTGAAAATGTTGCACTACAGACACAGTTAGGCACCTAGGCATGTAGTCAGCTTTCTACATCAAACCCTGACTACATGCCATGTATTGTTTCATTTATAGGTGAGGATTAATTCAACGGATTTATAACACAAAAGTTAGTACAAAAACTTCAATAAAAAATATTCAAAGCAAAAACAAAACGTTATACAGTAATAGTCTCGGTTCTCCAGTGCTCTAGCTCTCTTCTTCTGATTCTTAGCAATCGTGGCAACGATTCTAGGCTCACACCAAGGATTTCTCGAAATGATTTTTTGATATTACGTGTGTTAAATATCGATAGTGTTATTTTAATAGGGTCGCCAACTATTCCATTTAGGATGTAAAATAACAATTAGGAGAGCCGAGGCTTAACAGCCGCTGCCTACACCTGCAAGTAGAAAAAGCCTGAAATTATGTTATGTTTGCTGATACTAAATTCATTATTTACAAACGTATTATATACAAAATAATAATGTTAATAATAAATCTTAATCTTTCAAATCCAGAAAAAAAAAACATGTATACAGATATTACAAACAAAGGTAAAAAATAAGTATGACTATATATCATTTCGTTAACAATAATATAAACCATTTTATTGTATAATATATGGATATATTCAAGGCTTATATTTAACCGACAGGTATCCAACGTTTTATTATCAGAAGTTACAAACTCGTAAAAACATCAAAATACATGCGCATGTTCCGACTATAAAATATATTAATACATAAAACGGTAACAGTCCTCGTTTAGATACAGGTGGGAATTATGTGAGAGATGTCATCTAATGAAACAGAAATATTAAAGTACTTTGTGGCAATAAAAAATATGTTACAACGAGATCTCTACGTGCTAGGAGTATATTTTTGTACCTTCACAAATTATTTTACCAAAGGTTAGGCTAGGTTTATTTTCGGAAAAAACTTATTAAATCCCGCTGGCATTTAATTAGTTTTTTTCGGAAATGCATAATTGCCACAGCAAACTTCTGTTCTTCGGACAAGATAAAATTTTAAATTGTTTATAATAATAATGACATGAAATCAACAAAGTTTATAACACAAACACAAACAATTAAAGAATAATATGAAACTACTAAAATCCTGAGTTGTGAAAGTTTTTTTTAATATTCTCTCTCTCTCTTCTCTTCAAATATTTAGAACTGCTATTGTTGTGTTCTATGAAGTGATGGTTCCGTTAGTCGGAAAGTTAAAAACAACCTAAAGCAAACAAAAAGTTATTGTGTTTTTTGATACCATTCATTTGTTTTTATCTAAAAACCAATACCAAAACTTAGTGAATTGCCGACAGAATTGTTTTGTTTTTCCGTAATACATTTATAAAACCTATCTGTGTGTGAAATATTCATTCATTTATAGAACCGATCCGGGCAGCGAATGTGGTCGTTTGAATACACTCAATATAATTATACTATAAATTTAGCGCTAACTTTTTTTTAAATGTTGTACTTGGTCATTAATACACAAAGCACCCACTCTAGTTTAAGTTAAGCAACTCAGTGCTTGTGTAATGAAAACTAAATAACTGATATTAATATATATATACTTTTCTTCTGTACATACATACTCCGGATGCATCTCTAATCGAAAGAAACGCGACATGAGCCACTTTACATCAATTTTCAGAGGCTGTGGTAATTCACCGTCAAATTAGGCTTCATACAGCACACTCCATTGCTTTATCACAGTAACTGTGGTTTGTTGATAGGAATAGGTTCTAGGTGCGGGCAACAACTTTAAATATAAATATAGAGCTCTACACGAGGCTATTATTAGAATAGCACATTTAGCGATGTTCTCTGTTGAACTCTTAATTTGTTCCGTTTTATAAAAAAAATATAACACATATCCTAGTGCTTACCACGCCCGACGAGACGTAAGATCGTTAACTTAACCAATCAATATATAACAACCAACTCACTTAACGTATCGCCATCTATGTCTATAAAGCAAAACTACTGTAAAGATTACCGATCTACATTAGAACAACTTTTCTCAATTAATTCCTTTAAGATGTAGCGACATCTGTAAACTAAACCCACTATAATTATCAATAATGATCGAAAAACGTGATAAACATTTTTGTCAGCCAGCATTATGTTTGTTTTTTAAGTGATTTTATTGTAATTGTAGCTCAAATAGTGAGTGTTTCAACTACTAAAACTATAATATAGTATTATTCGTATTAATATATTATATTAATACGAATAATACAAAAAATACCTCAAATTTATTACTTGTTACTTGGTATACATACGAATATTTTGGTATAATAGTCTCGGTGGTCCAGTGATCGAATTCTTCGGATCGGCTTCTGAATCCCGAGGCCGCGGATTCGAATTCTGACACTGGCTCTTACCTATGACTTTTCGAAATTGTTTTCGGAAGATAATTGTGATAAATATCTATGACTGAATTAATTATAAAATAATTAAAAATGAAAAATCGAAAAATTAATTAATTTTCGTATTATTGATATATTTAAGGTTTTATTATGGAAAGGAGTAATCGGATTAAAATTAAAATCTGAAAGAATATACCGCGACGCTAACAAGATCAGAAGAGTTTTACAATATCCGTAGGACAGAACAGGAAATTATCTTATTTAAAAATAATTCTGCTATAGTAAAAAATATTTCCTGTTTTTTGTTCAAATGAAAAACGATTTATCAAAAGAAAAAAATAATGAATAAAAGCAAAACGAATTGTGAATTGTTTGTGCAGATGTTAGAAGATAAATTGTGTTGGGATTAAAATAGCTTCCCTCGTTTCTTAGGGTCCCGTTCACCAAGAAGCCGTATTACTTTGCTGTCGTAATACATCTTATACCTATAAGACAAAATTAAGGTTAAGTTTGAAAATTCAACAATTGGCATGGCACAAATTAATTCATTCCTTGCCTTCTTTGGGTAATATTAAAATGACCCTCTGCACCCTAAAGTGCTGGATATACATAATAAAGCTAAATATGTCTTTTAATTAATAAGAGCAATTAATTCATGTAACGTTAATTTTTCTACTTTAAAGTGTTTTTTATTGTTATTATTTAAACTCGCCATTATTTATGAGCACCTACAGAAGTTAAACAAACAAAACTCAAGGAAAAAAGGTGGGGTCAAGACACCGCTTCGGATAAATGATAAATGTTTTAAAAAAGAATTCTAAAGCTCACACCAATGACTTTTCGAAATTGTTTTCGTAAGTTATGTGTGATAAATATCGACGACTGAAAACTTTGTGCCCGGTATGGCAATAGGTTCGCCACCTATTCCATTTGGGACGTAAACATAACGGCCAGACGAGGCTTAACAGCCGCTGCCTACACCTTTGGGTAACAAAAGGCGTGAAGTTATGTTATGTTCTAAAGGATAAAGAGGGTTGCTTTTAATCATTCACTCACTTTGACAGTGCTAGAGCCAAGCAGTTCGCTGCATGAATGGGCCGGCTCGACCGGTGAAATACCACGACCGCTCAGAATACCGACGTAAAGTGGTTCATGCCGCGTTTCGTTCGGTGAGAGAGGTACCCGGAGGCCCACCCTCTTTTCCCCATCCTTTCCTTTCCCCTATCCCTTAAAGGTCGGCAACGCAACTGCAACAATATGTGTTGCTGGTGTCCATGGGTGGCGTTTGTTGCTTACCATCAGGTGACACGCCTGCTCGTTTGCCCTACTATCCCATAAAAAAAAACATTCTCAATCATCAATTTAATCATCATAATCATCACCATTTTATTTTTACGCGAGTAACACCGTCAGGCAAAAAGCTAGTAGTACTACATAAAAGTAGATAAATTCTACTAAGAATCTCATGACGTCAATGCGTGTAAATATATATAAGTTAACATTTATTGCAAATCATTGTTGAAGAAAACCAAAAATATTCACAGTTTAACAAAAATGTCCCTCAATAATTAGAAATATAAAAAATAATTGAAAAATATTCTCCTACTCTTCGATTGTATTATGTTCATGGGTACTCTTGCTAGGACTCTATAGGAATATTCATATGTCTACTGGCAACTTCACGCGATATTTTTTTTTTCTAAAATACAACATATTTTATACCTGTACGTGTACGGGTAAATGCCGAACTGAAAACTGATATTATTTGATAATACCAGTATATTACTCGTATTTTTTATTTCTTTCCAATCACTGGGACAGAGTTCGCGATGTACATGGATATAAAAGTATTGCAGCAAACATTAAAAAATACGGTTTCACGATACTGAGTTACCACAAAATTTCAGTTCAAAATTAAATGGAATTTGACCTGGTGAAAGCCATCTCATCATTAACCTTTTAACACTGAGTTCCTAAAATAGAAAGTCCTAGTTCGTTGGATGACTTTTTGTAAGTTAGGGACATATTATCACGCATAATATGTCCCCAATGAGACTATAATAAAACTGGTATAAAGAGACATAAGTTTTGAACAGTAACGGAATTGAAATACAACTAAATAAATTGTAAAAATTTATAACGAATTAAACTCTGGCAAAGATGAAGAATGCCGTTAAAACATCAGCTATGAATAGGCAAATACCAAATGCTTTACAAATTAGTTGCCAATCTTGTTAAACAGCTTAACTTTTGAGCACAAGGTAGCAATTAACACAAAAGACTTGATGAAAACATCTCCCGTCCGAGGCGACGACTTCAAACAGAACACAAGCAATTTATGAATAGAGCTCCATATCTCTACAGAGGAACTTCCACAGAACTGCAACGAAAAGTTTTCACATTCCCTTAATTAGAAATGCTTTTCAGTTTTTCAACACCAATTAGCTGCCAACTCCTGGAACTGCTCTAACTTGTTAAAAGGTGTATTTAATTTAACGCACAGATATTATATTTACGAAAATTTCGATTTCGTTGCTCTTTAGCAAACAAAATTATAATACAAATTTTTATTTTTGATATGTTGCCTTTATAATCAGCGCTATTCATATTATGATGTCTTATTTTTATCAAAAGCAACTACGGCTTCCATAATAAAGAAAGCTTATCAGTATAAACTAGTTTGTAAATAAGAACAAACGTAAAATTTGTTGTAAGTCTGCAGGTCCAGCACTCCACTTCTCAATCAAGAGGTATCGGGTTTGCAAATAACGTTCGTATGATGATAGTTGGTTCTTGGTATAGGTATAGGAAGTTTTATTTGAAATGAATTACCGAATATCGATTAAAATGTATATTTGAGAATAAAATATAAAAAAAAGCTATTTGCCTAAAATCTTGCTAGAGCTAATGCAGACAGAAACAGTAGGATGCTGCCAACTTTCAGTACGAAATAAATATTAAAAGATCTTCTGCAATGCGGTGTGAAAGGTCAGATATATTATTATTGTTTTATAGACACCTCTTAGACTGGCAATATATATACAAATGAAACGTGTTAAAATATGTTCGTAATTCTGTAAATATTGAGAAATCCGTAGTAATCAGAGAGTCATAATAAAATCCATTCCAATAAACAGTTGATCATGGTCGGTATTTTAGCATGCTCGTTCAAATAAACCAAAACAAAATTCACGACCATTGAAATATCAAATAATTCGTCGCAATGTAAAACTGAGCATGATTCAGAAACACCTGGCACCTGGAAACATATAATTGTGTAAGAGTGGAACATCAAACGTTCACGGCAAAGCAACAAAATTTACGACGCCCCTCCAATTCCCCCACAAAAGACACAATTAACGTGTTATCGTTCCCCGAAACGATCGTAAAATGTATTTTATTACACTTTCCACTTGATGTAATTCAATTGAACATTGATTTTGTATTCGCGATGTTACAGAGTTACGACATAATATACTCTGTCATAAAGAAACTTATAATGTCCTTGCTTTATTTACAATTAAAAGGGAAAAAGTTATTACAATCCACACAACAATAACATCATAAAAATACAAAAAAAAACGTTTATAGACAATTATCTAGTCTTCAAAACCTAATGAATTAGAATGCAAATTTCTGTTCAGAAGGTCTTCATATAGTAATAGAGCTATTAGGATTGTTTTTGGAAAGTTAATAATGAGTGATAATTATGGTACATATCGGACCAAATATTTAGTGAGTGATATTAGTTAACACTGACATGTATGACTGACATGTATGTACAACAAACAAACATAACGTAACATCAATATCATATAATATCAAGCCTTTTTCTACTCGCAGTGGTTGCTAATCGTTGACTCGCCGTTATGTTTACGTCCCAAATGAAATAGGTGGCGAACCTATCGCCATACCGGGCACAAAGTTTTTAGTCATGGATATCACATATTACTTTCGAAATTAATTTCGAAAAATCATTGGTTAGACCCAGGACTTGAAACCGCAACCTCTTGATTCAGAAGCGAGGTGCTCGACCACTGAACCACAGAGACAAGCTACAAATTCTGATATAACTAAAAAAATACTTCTGCACAGCTTTCTCCGCGGAAAAAATAATGATTTTAAATTTCAGGGGTTTTTTATTCTTATAGTCTCATCATTAATTAAAAAAAAAACAAATTTTGGCTAACTCACTTTCGAATAAAGCAATTTTTCACATCATAATTTTTAGAAATTGAGTTGTATGGAAAAATAAACTGTTGTTCTTTATCATACTAGTATAGATCCTAATAGGCAATTAAACAGAAAACAAAATTAGGGGTATAAAAAAAATGAAATTTAAGTTTGATTGAAAACATTTTTAGTTTATTATTTTTAGTTTATTAGTATATTTATAGCATCAATATTTCAACCTGGTAATGCACAATGAAAGCGTAGTGGCTTTTAGGTGAATTTGTTAGATAACTCACATATGTTAGGACAAAGCTTCCTATACACACTAACAATGTAACCTAAATACAGTCGACTCAAACAAAATTGAACTTTATTACGATACGACAATACGAGAGAAAGTTGTATACTTAGTTTGGCTACAATAACGATATTTTGTTAGTCATCCATCAAGCTGATGTATCCACATGAGATCAAGGATTTATTGATACAAAATAGACAGTATGTGACATTTTAATTTTTTATGAATACTTTATTTTCTCTATGCCATTACAAATACAACCCTGATTTATTTATATGTTATGACTTCAGTATTTCCCCAATTCAATTCAGTACTCCACCTATCTTTCAAACATAAGTACATTTGAATCTGTAGTATATTTACTGTGTCTTTATAATTAGGTCTTCATTAAATTTATTTTACATTGAAGAAAATTTAAAATAAATACGGATGCGAATTCAGAATAAAAAGTATTTTTATATCTCGGAACCAACAAACCGGGTTGTCAATATTGCCGCACTGATAAATAGTTAAAATTATACTTTTTAAATATTCTTTATCATTAAAATATGTTGAGTTATATTTTCAGTATTTTTGTAAAGCATAAGAGTAGTCATATTTTATCATAGACACTAACAGAGTCATGCAAAGGTCAACAGTCCTTCTCCACATACCTTTTTTAAAACCTGAGGGAATGCTTTATGCACACCCACCGTCTGGGCAGGGGGTAGTGTGGGACTCCCAAAGTAAAGTAAAAGTCGTCGTGTTCAACGACGCGCGGTTCGGCTTGTCGACAACCAAGCTCTTTCCGATCGGCTTGATCCGTTGGCGTTGCGGAGAGATGTTGCATCTCTATGCATCATGTACCGCTTATACCACGGGGAGTGCTCTGAGGAATTGTTCGGACTTATACCGCCTGCTGACTTTCGCAATCGCCCGACTCGCCAGTGTTTCCATCCACATCGGCTTAATAGTTGGCGATCTACGACAGTGCGATTCAGCCGTCACTTCCCGCCATGCACTGCTCCTATATGGAACCAGCTGCCGGCAACGGTATTCCCGGACCGCTACGACCTTGGAACCTTCAAGAAACGAGCGTATTCCTATCTTAAAGGCCGGCAACGCTGATGCTACGCCCCTGGTGTTGCGGATGTCCATGGGCGGCGGTGATTGCTTTCCATCAGGTGACCCCCTATCGCGTTTTCCCCCTTTTCCCATAAAAAAAAGTAATATTTTACTATCCTATCCGTGGACTACCCACTAACTACCTACTAACTCTTTCTCAGAAGAAGACCACAACCTTCCACTCCTCCTCGATAGCCAGCTTTGCCGGAATTCTACATACCTGAACTGCCAAAGACTTTTTTTTTTACCTAGTGGGAACCTGTTAAAGGTACCAACAGCGCCGGGAGGTGCCGTTAGTTATGTTGGACTCACCATCCCTCCTGACCACCACCATTGGGACGGTATACCAACTAAAACGACTGGGGTGTTCCTCCTCACCACATTCGACGGGCCTCCTTGAACTGCCAGAGCCTAACCTAACTTATCTTAATACCGATACAGCTTCTTTTTTATATCTTCATGTCAGAGTCGTCTACTTTATTGTGAGTTGAGCGCTCTTAGTACCCAAAATGACCCAAAACCACCCAATGATCCATTCATGCCGTCATTTTACCCGCCGTATTCCTTCTATCCTCACAAAATTGTCTAGAACTAAGTAACTACCAATAAATCATACAATGTTTTTTTATGGAACAGGAGGGCAAACGAGCTTGCGTGTCACCTGATGGTAAGCAACCAACGCCGCCCATCTACACCAGCATCACATATAGTGTTACTGTTGCGTTGCCGACCTTTAAGGGTTAGGGGATAGGAAAGGATAGGGAAGGGGGGGGGGGGGGCTCCGGGTACCTCTCTCACCGAACGAAACGCGGCATGAGCCACTTTACGTCGGTCTTCTGAGAGGTCGTGGTATTTCGGTCGAGCCGGCCCATTCATGCAGCGAACTGCTTGGCTCTACCACTGTTAATAATACAATTTAGAGCCTATATGATAAAATGTACACTTCAATTATTTATTTCTTTTACAACATAAAGTATGCTTTAAATTTACGAAATAATTAAAGAACCAGACGCTACTTTTCCAATGAATTTCTGTTACTCGTATCAAATACGCAAAATTTTGTCTACGTTTCACGTTATTAAATACACTGTTAAGTTATAATTAGTAGGTAATTATGTCAATCGTGCAGTTATTCAAAAGACATTAAAGACAGACAATATTGGTTGATCTTTTCTATAATTTTTTGTGCGTTACCTTAAAAATACAAAAAAATATACCCATATTGCAGAATTGCAATAATAATACCTAATTTTATGAAAAAATGAGGGCAAACGACCTTGCAGGTCACATGATGGGAAGCGACTACCGTGGCCCATGGACATTTGTAATACCAGAGGCATCACATAAGCGTTGCTGGCCTTTAAGATAAAACTACCTCCGTTTCTTGAATTTTCCTAGGTCATAACGGTTAGTATATTGTTGCCAACAACTGTTTCCATATAAGAGCAGTGGCAAGAAATGACGGCTGAACCGCACAGTCGTTAACCTCCAACCAAAAATCCGATGCGGATGGTAAAAGTCCAAGCAATTCCTCAGCGCACTCCCCGTAGAACAAGTTACTACTCCTCAATTTTGGATGATCTGACATGTTTAATTTACCATGACGTCACATTATTTTTTAAGTTACTATATACTATTATTAAGGTAATACTTACTAAAGAATAATTTAATTTAATTAATTTTCGCCAAGTTTGGAACTTGAAACTTTTGGAACTGAAGTTCTCATTGGTAATTTTTGGATAGATACCAAATATCCAGACGCCATATGGAAATTCATCGTCGTCCTACAAATTATTTACTAAGGTTAGAATCGCAGGACACTCAGTGCCACATTAAGAAAATATTTCTCTATTTATATTTCATTATTATAAAATTAACCTAAAGAATACTTACCCAAGTAAATTTCAGTTTATTTTAAACTAGTTGACCCGGCGAATTTCGTTCCGCATCAAAAGAAATAAATTAGTAATATTTGGATCTTAAAAAGTTCAATTTGTGCTATTCATCGGCACGCGTTTTAGCGCGCAAACGCAACTGCTATGTACCGCTATGTTAATACTGTAATACCTTCGTAAATATTAGTTTAAATTACATGCTGTAAATGGCTATATTAATCTATAAAAGCACAATCTATTTAAGACACTTAATTGGATGAAAATTAATGCTGTAATGTTTAAAATTGCTTCGTATATAAGCCATTATTTCTCGTAAAAAATAAAAAAATAATAATGGGCATTGTGGGTTATCCCTAAGACATAGACATATGCTCTCGGGGACTTTTTTATAGACCTTTTAAAGGTGTATAATAATGTAGTACATTGTTTTGATTTATCACTTAGGGTTTAGGCAGCGTTTTCGATTAAAGTTTTAAATCTTGAAAATTATCATTTTTTTTCACTACACTATTCATGAATGATCAAAAAATGATCAAAACCACCCCGTTGACACCCTCTATCTATTAAAAAAAACCGCATTAAAATCCGTTGCGTAGTTTCAAAGATTTAAGCATACAAAGGGACATAGGGACAGAGAAAGCGACTTTGTTTTATACTATGTAGTGATGATAAATATTAATTAAGTCTTTGTTACAACACTACTTGCTCACAGTGCTAGATATTGTACGTCCACTCTTTAACAAAGACTTTTACAAAGAAAAAAATATTATATATATACAAAAATACATTACAAAACGTATAAATAAGCACCAAAATCTCAAGCAGGAATTCCTTTGTCCCTGGAAGCACTTACGAGGCAAATTTATCACTTTAAAGCTCATTTAAGCTGGCTGCACGCTCGTAATGAACCAAAAACGCGCAGATTTTCGTTTTGTCGACAATTCACTTTAAACTTCGGTAATTTTGTAACAAGCCAGAGTTACGATCATTGTTGCGTATATTGTTTCATGGTGTTTCTTTATGTACTTTTACCACTCTTTATATTTAACCTTAAGGTAGAGGAAAGTACAGAATATTTAGGACCAAGGGACAATTTTTGAAGCTAGAGGTAGGCGCTCTCTCGAACTAAAAATTCTTTGTTAAAGTATGTATGTAATTCTTCAGTAAGGTCTTTTCATCTTTTTTGAAGAACAGCACCAACGCCCTCCCGCTCCAAGCCTGTGGTGTTGTTCCCTGGTGTATGACAGAATTTAAGAGACCTGCTAATTCCTTTAGGATAGGAGTCCCGCCGGATTTTAGAACCTCCGTTGTAATTCCGTGATTACCGGGTTCTGAAGTTGCCCGAGAGCCGCCCCAATCTCGTTTTCTGTGATTTCGGGAATGTCCTCACTGTAGTGACGCGTTAGCGCATCTCTGTGGTCATCATCGCTGTGTCCCGTCGGCTTGATCATCCGTGTGGAATAAAGGAGCCCATAAAAAGATTCGATCTCTGCAAGAATCTCGGGCTTAGAGGTGGCGACACGTACATTCGCAGTTTTCAGCTTCTATTGTTACTTAACTCTATAAATTTAACAATAACCTAGTCACATGAAGTAGTATTTTGTAACCGAAGATACATTGGTCCAATACTAGAACCTAAATATTTGTTTTATAATTTGCAGATAAATAACGTGAGTAATAAACTTGAGTAAAATATTCATCGCCATATTTTGAGTGGATATACACTTCGCCGATTTTAACCAGCTTCAAACTCGTCATTCTGTATTATAGGTGTGAAGTTACTGTAGCCTCACACCTTTAATACACAAAACTGTGGATAGTGTGAGGCTGAAATAATTGTATATCAATAAACCCATTGCTATTTTCATAGTTCAATGATGCATGGCTTCCGGTTAATGATATAAGGTTTGTTAGCCTGATAATTATAGTGAAGGCCTAATTATTATAACAATAATTACTTAATATTATTTTTTTTTAAATTTTTCTCCTTATAATCAACTTAATATCACCTATATAAAGATATACGCTTTAGTGCACTTTAGCGCGAGTAACAACGAAATTGAGAAAATAAAATATTTTTTTATGTTGAACCAGAGAGCTCTAAATGTGCCGTATGATATATAATAAATATATATTTTACTGGCACTAAAACTGGCAGAAGCAATACAAACTATGTTTGACACGTAACTATTGGTACTAAAATGTTGAGGGAATTAACAACTGTGCGATTCGGTTTGTAGCTCAATCGGGATGTATATGGGCTATAAAATGGGAGTCCTTCTGACTTAGGTGTTGAAGAATGCTGGGAAAGAATGAAAGAAAGTATAGTGGATAGTGCAAAAGAACTATGTGGTTGTGCAAAGAGACATAAGATTCTGAGAGGTGATGCCTGGTGGGACACGGGTGTAAAATCTACCGTCGAAAGAAGGAAAAAAGCATGGTTGGGTTATGTCTCAAGTTTGAATCAGAATGATAGTAGTAGAGCCAAGCAGTTCGCTGCATGAATGGGCCGGCTCGACCTGTGAAATACCACGACCTCTCAGAAGCTGGCTCATGCCGCGTTTCGTTCGGTGAGAGAGGTGCCCGGAGGCCCACCCCCCTTCACCATCCTTTCCTATCCCCTATCCCTTAAAGGTCGGCCACGCAACAGTAACATCATGCTTACCATCAGGTGACACGCCTGCTCGTATCCTATCCCATAAAGAAAAATAGAGAAAAAGTATGAGAGCTACCGCCGCTGCAAGAATGTTACCAAAACCTTCGTGAAAAAGAAACGTGAAAGATTAGTTGCGAATGAGGAAGTGAGGTTGATGGAGATCTTCGAGGCCAATAGCAAACTCTTTTGGAGGGCAGTTAGAAAGTCTCGGGGTTCTTCGTCAACATCCAGAATGGTCAAAATTATGTCTAAGGCTGGTGACATTCTTGCAAACCCAAACGATGTATTGGGTCGTTGGAGTAAATATTTGGGGAAATGTATGGAAGATATTGAGTGGTCGATATGAAGTATGAAAAATGGTAAGGCAGCTGGAATTGATATGATGTCTACTGAAATTATCAAACACGGTGGAACCTGTGTCGGGGACGCTTTCCTGGCCTTAAGCAATCTATGCTGGAGGTCGGGTAAGGTTCCCATGGACTGGAGGCATGCTGTCATCGCGCCCTTGTATATAGGTAAGGGATCAAGTATGCAGAGCGCCAGTTACGGAGCCATCAGTTTGATCAGCTTAGCAGGGAAAGTGTATAGGAAAATTATTGAAAGGTGAATGAGGGTGATATCTGAAGAAGTGTTGTGGTAGGCTCAGAGTGGTTTCAGAAGCGGAAGAGGGCGCATGGATCAGATTTTTCTCTCCGCAACATCTTGGAGAAACAACCGACTGCTAGCCGGAAGGTTTTCTGTGGTTTTGTGGATCTCGAAAAGGCGTTTGACAGGGTGTTACGGAAGGATCTGTGGAACATACTCCCGGGATAAGGGGTGGGCGGCGCTCTGCTGCGTGCTGTGCAGTCCACTTAAGAGGGCTGGACAGCAACAGCATCTGTGCGTGTAGACGGCGGCTTGTCCCCCTGGTTTGTCGTCAATATCGGTGTCAGACAGGGTTGCGTGCTGTCCGATCGACTGTTCATCCTGTACCTGGACAGTTTTCTCCAGAGAGTGATATCGATGAATGTAGGGATGCGACTGGGTGACCTGGTCGAGGCAAACAATAGTCAGGTAAACAATAGTCGAGGAATCCAGAACAGAAGCAAGGGTAATGGTCGATGATGTAGTGCTGGAATAGGTGAATGAAATTGTATAACTTGGATACACTTTTAGCAGGAACGGAAGGTACACCGCGGACGTTGAAAGACCAGTGGCGATAGGAAATAGCGTAAATGGAGCGTTCGATAGATTTCTGGTCGCAAAAAACATTAGCAAAAAACGCAGCTAGCAATCCTAGTGCAATGCAGTCCTGATTCCAACGCTAACTTATGGAAGCGAGAGCTGGGTATGGCAGAGTGTGCATGAAAGTAGAATAAATGCGGTAGAAATGAGGACACTGCGGAAAATCTGCAGAGTGACCAATCTTCGGATCAAATAGAACGTGTTCTGGAGAAACGTGATATTAGGACACTCAAAAGTCGACGTTCGTGCATGAAAAGAGTTATGAAAGTCAACGAAGTGAGTGAGGCGTGTAAGAATCGTCCCTTATGGCGCTCCGTTTTCTCTGCCTACCCCGCAAGAGATTTGGCGTGAAGTTATGTATGTACGTAAAAATAATATATATAACCGAAAACTAAGAAACAGAAAACATTTTATTTATCTTCAATCTATACCAATATAAAAATGGGAGTGTCAACCGGCGCGATACCATTCTACCGTTTCACAGAAATTCAGCGTGAAGTGCTTATTTTGGTATATTGACTTATATTTTGGTATATTGGCTTATATTTTCACAGTTGTTTTTACAGAAGCATCCGTATATATTGACGTTTGCTAGATAAACCGAGGTAACGATGTATTGTTCTAGGAGAGTTGCATGGGAATGTTTGGTGGTCATTCTCCATTCTTTAAGTTTCTACTTTACATTCCTACGAATTCTGTTAGATCCTAATACTCTTGTTGTTTCTTGTGTTTACAGGCAGCAATGAAATCACGAGCAATCAAGGGACTAGCCTGCTCTTTTCCCTCTCTTATTAAATACAAAAATAAAAACCTTTGGAAAATAGTAGACGAAATTGTGCCCAATATATATTGTGACAATTTATATTATGGCTGTAACAAAACATTGTTTTATGTACACGTTGAGGAAATGTGATCAAAAAATGAAATCTGAAAACGGGGCAAGATGGAAACTATTTTATGTTTTTCTCATCCCGTTAGATAATTGTCGGGCCTCGTGGCGCATTGGTTAAACTACCGGCTGCAGCAATGAGGTCGGGGGTTCGATTCCCACCCGAACACATATATTTGTGACCAACATGAATATTTGTGTGGCGTCTGGGTGTTTTTCTATGAATTATAAGTATGTATTTACAAAAGAAAAGTATATGTGTATTAATATCCGTTATCTAGTATCCATAACACAAGCAATTAGTTGCTTAGCTTGGAACTAGAGGGCGCTGTGTGTATTGTGTTCAAGATATTATTATTATTACTATACATACATCCATATTGGCGGGTAAGGACGGAAGGTTACCAGAAATCATAAAATACAAAAACCAGCAATAGTTCGACTCAACAAGATTACCAATTACCAATTTACTTACCAATCAGATGTTTCCTTATAACAAACAACCTATCCTTCAAAACCACAACTGTCGACTGAAATGTAGGAGGTAACAAAATTCCGGTCTGAAGTGTGTTACCCCGCTTGCCATCTTCCCTCCACTCACTTTAATCTTAACTCTTAGCCACCTCTTTTAATACCCATAGAAAGAGCAAGTTCACTCTTGTAAACTGTGGAAAGCTTTAAGAGCAGTTCCACACACCATGAATAACCTAACCACAAATTTTATCAACTGATTGGAACGTCTTCATATAAATTTAATTATCCAAGAGAATTGCATTGTTCCACGCCATGACTCCCAATAAAGCAAACGCACTCGTCCGTACATCCAGCCATCTCTCAATATATCAACCATAACATATTGAACTGACCCACGAACAAATTTGTTGCCTGTTAGTAAATCTCTAAGTAACCACATTTTTTAAGGTTGCAAACGAGCAGCTTCGTTCTTTAATGTATCAATGTAAACATTGAACACTATTTAATATTCCATTATTATAACTACTAAATAACAAATAGACGTAGTGGTTTGATGCTGTCGCGCCTCTAATATTTACCAGGAGTAAATACGATTATCTGAAAGTTCGTCAATATAATTCATTATCAATTGATCAGGTTACAAGAGCACTGTTTTTATCCCCTGTCAACGAGACTTATTACGCCATTTTCAGGTAGGTAAAAAGACCAAAGCGCGCGAAGACACTACGTGATTAACTATTATCCTTATATTCTTTATGGCACCTTCTTTTATATCTGTCTTAATAACGAACGATTTTCGCATATCGTCTTTATACTTTCCTGAATAGCGTGAACCAGTATTGAAACTTCAACTTTCCAAACAGAGAATCCACTGCTGAATGAGTAATTTATCAAATAACTATTCCGTCAAATCAGCAAATAAAATAAATTTGGAAGCTGAAGCCCATGTCTGCACCAATTATGGTGAGACGGTAGCTTGCAGTTAAGTATTTTTTTATTTACTGCTAAAAAGCAGTTATGCATACAATTTATGTAAATAGGCCTGCAGTAGTACTACTGCAGGCCTATTTACATAAATTGTATAAATATAGCTCGTATTCGTGTTTACTAAGCAATCACAGCAAAATATTGGAAAGATTTACACATAAACGGCTTTGAGTATTGTATTAAAATAATATACGTAGAGCATTACAGGCTTCTACAATCCTACTAACTTAACAAAAAATAAAAAAAAAAACCGTAAATAATATTGTTTAAATTTTAGCTATTCCTTTGTGATGTTTTAATACTGAAGCTAAAAACATTTTTAAAGTACAAAGAGTTTATATTTTAAGTTTTTAATTCGATTAAGTTAAATAAATCACTATAGTTTACTTTCTGTAGGAACACTCCGGAGATTTCTTCGCAGAACACGGGTATTTTCGACACTGAAGTCACCGTTTTACCGTTTCACTCTTACTGTCTTCTCTCTGATGTACAAAAGAGTTTCCTGCATCGTACTAACTCGTGTTCAGAAACAATTTGAGATTGTCGCACAACTTTATTTCTCTTATGTCCGATGCGGAACTTTAAACAATTTGCGTGATATTTATGTGCGCAGCGCGGGCACTGGCGCGGAACGAGTTTTCTTCAAAATGTCACCTCCGTTCTATTTACGCTGCAAGTTAGAGTTGTGGACTTTTTAAATTAAAATCTGCTGCCACATTTAATATCCGAGAACATTTTCATTTCAGAGTGATAGAGCCGCGTAGTTCACTCCTGAATGATTCGGCTCGACCGGCGAAATACCATGACCTCCCAAAATATCGACGTAAAATGGCTAATATTGAGTTTCGCTTGGTGAGAATGGTATCCAGAGGCCCAAGTCCTTCTTCAAGTCCTTCCCTACTCCGTCATAAGGGCCGGCCCCGCAACTGTAACACTATAGTAAGTATTGCAAGTGTCCTTGGGTGGCGTTAGATCCTTACCCTCAGATAAAATCCCCAATAAAATTCCTGGTTAAGAAATAGATTAAATTAAAAAGCAGGTCATGGATTTATGACCTTTTTTATGGAATAGGAGGGCAAACGAGCAAGTGGGTCACCTGATGGCAAGTAACTCACCGCCTATGGACACCGTGGAGCGTTGCCGTCCTTTAAGGGAATAGGAGGAGAAAGAAAGAGGGAAAGGGCATCGGGCCTACGGATACCTCAATCACCGAACGAGCCAGTTCACGCCAATATTCTGAGAGGTTGTAGTATTTCAGCGGCTCAGCCTACACATTCATGCAACGAACTCTACCACAGTTATTTCTAGTGTTGTTGTAAACATTAAACTTTTGTAAATAAAATAACATATCTAAAGATCTAAGCGTTCAAGTTCCTACCAATCACAAAGCCTTTTTTAATTCACAATTTGTACATTTTTGTTAATAATTTGCCATGACTGACATACCATTTAAAATGGAATAAGACTTCAAGACACTCAAACATACCGCTGCAAATGTCTGTTCCATTTTATTTTCTAAGCATTATTCAGGCCCATATAATTTACATCGAGAGTAATTGTACAGCTTCCAACGAAAAAAAGCTTTACACAAATTCTCGTCTTTTACTTGAAATTTTATATAAAAAGAATTGGACTTGTTAATTATAAAAATAAATTATACTTATTTTTCTTTTTCTTATTTCTCTTGATATTAATTTTCATGCAAATGTTTGTGGATAGAAAAAAGTTCCAAATAATAGTTTTTTTTTTATGTACGCAACAATAAAATTGCTGAAATACCTGCGATCGTGTCTGAGGTCACGACAGTGCCGACATTTTTTGTTGGCGTGAAGGAATTTGTAATAATATTCCTACGAGACATTTAAGATAAACAATACTTATAAAATATTTGTGAGGATATTAACAAATATATTGGACGCAAATATTAAGGTGTATATGATAGTATTGTTGGTTCACCTCACTTATGCTTGTATATAGAGTCAACAGAGGTAGGGCAGAATCTTACTCATCTTGCGTTAGTTAAAGAAATATGATCCGGTAGTTAGTTCCAACTTGGCGAAATAATATTAAAAATTACATCTGCGTGTTTAACTTCCGTAGAAACTTTATTCGAGTAATTTTTGAACTCACTGATGCAAATAAGAACCTGCCTAATTAGAACCCAGAGTGTTTAACTTCTAGGCTCTAAGTGACAACTGAAAATGGGTACAACTATACTTCGGGGAGTCTAAACGGAAAACAGCTATTCTCGTACTCTAATCGTCTCAAATGATCTATCAAATGACACTAACTTTAGCTCACTTATAAATAACATATTAATAGCTCATAATTTGTTTCTCATTATAATTCAAAGACAAATAAATGATTTTAAATATATTTTATGAAATGTATTCATAGTGTCGCAATCAGTAAGAAATCATCTGAAAATTACAAATAATTTACAAAATTAAGTCACTTCTTTGAGACTGCCCTCATCAACGTCAATTGAAAATTTGGTATTTTACTGAAATTTTCGTCCGAGAAATAATTTTATTTCATTTCATTGTAAGGCTATATAATGAATAATAAAACATTAGATTTTACTTAAAGATACGTGCTCAATGGTTTCTATCATCATTCTTGCATGTTTGTAAAATGTCAACAATGTATATGAACATTAAGTATACCTACACTCATTGGAATCAGCACGAAATCTTATAGATTTGTATTAAAAAAATCTTATGGCCTTTATTATTTATTTCTCATAGTACCTGAAGTCATTCCGTCATTATATCGTAGGCCAGTAAACTTTTCGTCAGTAGTAGACATCTTGTTTCTAAAATAATTCAAAAAATACATTTGTTTCATCGTAAGTCAGAGTATGGACCCATAAGTTGCGAAGAAGAGCATTATATAACATAACTTCACGCCTTTTGTTACCGGAAGGTGTAGGCAGCGGCTGTTAAGCCTCGTCTCGCCGTTATGTTTACGTGCCAAATGGAATAGTCCTGATCCAAAGGGACACTGGTCAGAATTCGAACGCGGACCTCTGGATCAGAAGCCGTGTGCTCTACCATTGGACCACCGAGACTTAATTAACAAGTAATTAACAAAGATTAATTAATTTTCCAGAAAAATACGGTGCATTGATATTATTTTATTATCATTCTATAAAATATTCTACTGTTAATTTAGCTGTGCTTTCATGAAGCTAGACATTAATCAGAGTTAAGTTGTATTAAGCTCAGAAACGGCGCCAACAGATAAATCATATTTGATTAGTTTTAAATACAATTACAGCCGTGAAGGTGCCGAAAGTCATACACATTTTACATAATTATATTTTTTAACAATTAAGTATATGTTTTTGTATCTGCATGCTTTTTCTATCTGAAGGTATAAAGTGAAAGTATCTTTACTTTCAAAGGTCTTCACAGACTCTTAAAAACAGTCAAAACATACAAAAAATAAAGCCAAAATAAGCACAAGTACTTATTATAAGACTGTACACCCATTCCTAAAAAGACTTGTGTAATCTGTGCAGGCAATGATACGATAACCCAAGTTTATGCGCACCACAGTTTTTTTTAACAGAGGTAGAGCCAAGCAGTTCGTTGCATGAATGGGCCGGCTCGACCGGTGAAATACCACGACCTCTCAGAAGACCGACGCAAAGTGGCTCATGCCGCGTTACGTTCGGTAAGAGAGGTTACCCGGAGGCCCACCCCCCTTCCCCATCCTTTCCTATCCCCTATCCCTTAAAAGTCGGCAACTCAACAGTAGCACTATATGTGTTGCTGGTGTCCATGGGAGGCGTTGGTTGCTTACCATCAGGTGACACGCCTGCTCGTTTGCCTTCCTATTCCATAAAAAAAAGATAAACCTTAAATTTATGGACGAATTTCAATAACTTTTTTACTATTTCAACGCAACTTTTTTGGAAGTTTCGAGGATCGGGAGTAATCAAAAGGTTACTAAACTTAAAACTAAACTAGTAACCCAACCAGAAGATTAATATTTTTTTTAAAAAGACTCCCATCCATTTTATACACCACAGCGAGATCAACAATAGTAGCCCAAGCAGGATTTCGAATCCAATATTAATTATGTTTAAGCAAAAATGTATCATTTAATTTTACAGTGGCAGAGTTTCTAGCAGTGGTAGAGCCAAGCAATTCGCTGCATGTTTGGGCCGGCTCGAACGGTGAAATACCACGACCTCTCAGAAGATCGACGTAAAGTGGCTCATGCTGCATTTCGTTCGGTGAGAGAGGTATTCAGAGGCCCATCCCCCTTCCCCATCCCTTCCTATCATACTCCGTTAAAGGTTGACAACACAACTGTAACACTGCATGGGTTGCAGGTGTCCATGAGTGGCGCTGGTACTTACCATCCAGTGAGACGCCTGCTCGTTTCCCTCCCATCCCATAAAAAAAAACAATATAACAGAATCATATATAATGTACAATTACAGGAATATATAATGACCCATTCATCTATATCTATATATCTATATATATATATATAAGAGATTTCCACCTATATATTGACTCATCACGATATCTCTGGAACCATAAGGCGTAGCGACTTGAAATTTGGTAGGATAATTCCTTTCGCCGAGTAGAGGTCAGCTAAGAACGGATTTTACGAAATTCCACCCACAAGGGGGGTTGCGGGGGTGTTAACAATGGAAAATTCCCATTTTTAACCTATAGCTGCTATCGACTTCAAATTTGTCGAAGATATTGCAGTATTAACATAGCGGGGCAGCAGTTATTACTTTTGATGCGAATCAGAGTTCGCCGGGTCAGCTAGCACTATTTTATTATATTAATCACGATATCTCTGGAACCATAAGGCGTAGCGACTTGAAATTTGGTAGGATTATTCCTTTCGCCGAGTAGAGGTCATCTAAGAACGGATTTTACGAAATTCCACCCACAAGGGGGGTTGCGGGGGTGTTAACAATGGAAAATTCCCATTTTTAACCTATAGCTGCTATCGACTTCAAATTTGTCGAAGATATTGCAGTATTAACATAGCGGAGCAGCAGTTATTACTCTTGATGCGAAACAGAGTTCGCCGGGTCAGCTAGTCATATTATATTACTTGGATACGTAATACTGACTAAAGTATTTAAGTTAATTATGGTTTAAGGCCCCACGAGGCTACTACTCCTATGTTAATTAAGGAAATCTTTCAAAATTGCTCAAAGCTCTAATTCGCTCTAATTTCTCAAGCACTGAGATTCGTATATTCACAAAATTATACTTAACTTTAACTTTCAACATCTTGCCGTAGCTATTATTGGTTTTTGCATTTTTACTACTATAGAAAATATTAGTACTTAATAAACAAGGAGTATAGTGATCGGATTTGAATCTTTTCTGATATTTTTTATGCAACAGTAGGGCAAACGAGCAGGCGTATCACGTGATGGTAGGCGACCAGCGCCACCCATGGGCACCTGCAACAGAGACAGTGTTACCGTTTCATTGCGTCGATATAAGGGAGTATAATATGAAAGGATAAGGAAAGTGACATCCGGGTACCTCTCTCAGCGAAAAACGCAGTATGACCCACTTTACGTCGATCGTGGTATTTTCCCGGTCGAGCTGGCCCATTTACGCAGTGAATTCACTTGGCTCTACTACTATTATTTTACTGACCAAATTATGACCGATGAATGCCAACAGATTTCGCCATAATGCAAACATCGGCAGGAGACAGGATTTAATCCCATCATCAAGTAATCTAAACTAAACCATCAAGACAACTACAGTCTACTATCAACAGTGGTAGAGCCAAGCAGTTCACTGCATGAATGGGCCGGATCGACCGGTAAAATACCACGACGTCTCAGAATATCGACGTAAAGTGGCTTATGCCGCGTTTCGTTCGGTGAGAGAGGTACCCGGAAGCCCACCACCCTTCCCCATCCTTCCCTATCCTCTATCCCCTATCCCCTATCCTCTATCCCTTAAAGGTCGGCAACGCAACAGTAACGTTATATGTGTTGCTGGTGTTCATGGGCGGCGTTGGTTGCTTACCATCAGATGACACGCCTGCTCGTTTGCCTTCATATCCTATAAAAAAACTCACTTAGCTTCAAGCCCCTTTTAACTAAGGGTAAAATGGTAAAAGAAGTTACTTCATCATCAGTTTATAGTTAGCTTTTAAGCGAAATTTCAATATAGTTCAAAAGTCTGAATAGAAAGTCGATCATTATACATCTGGGCGTAACGAGATACATTTAAAACGATAACTAAAGTCTATAATAGTTCATCGAAACATTTGTTTCATTACTGTATAGATGTAGAGGAACTAAACGAGCATTGCACATTAAACAAGATTATTAGTACAGCTCGCTTTTAACGCGACCTCCTCAAGTGCCTATTACTTGAATAGCGTCGGTGTTGAGCGAGGAAGCGTCGCAGTTCATAGTGACGTTAAGTACTAATTTATAATGCTTCCAGTTGACTAACATCCAGACTTTAGAGTATTATTATAAGTACACATATATATATATATATGTGTACTTATTCGTACTCTACACAGATACAGATACCCTACTATACACAGTGGGCGCGTCTTTATACCAAACGTCAGTGGGCATGTGGGGAGCATTGGGCCTCCCCAGTTTCTTTGACGATTTCAACTCCTAATACAGCATTTTCATCACAATTTTCTTGATGATTTCAATAATATATGAAGTTTCAATAATATATGAACATAAGAGAAGTGGAGGGTATCGTGTTTATTTAGAACTTATTTTCTATTTATTTTCCGACGTTTCGAACTCTTTACAGAGATAATTTTCACGAGTAATGAACAAAATGATGGTAGTCGTTCAGAAGCTATTTTCATTGATACAGAAAGTACCCACATTTTAAAAATCAAAATCAAAAAATTTAAATATAACTTAAATTACTATTAAGTTAACAATAAGAATAACTTTTTTATGGTCACGTTTTAAAACATGCATTATTTTCTAATGATACACGGTAAATCTTGTACTCTTATACTTTGTCTGTTTCTAAAGAATAACTTTATACAAAGACATCAATATCTCTAGACCGGCTTAAAATTAATTGTCATAATATTAAATCCAGAACAGCTTGACACGACCCGACTTGATAAAAATATTACACGCTACATTTAATTACGTTAAATTAATTATTAGGATGGGGCATTGGTTTTTAGGACCAAATAGCTACTGCAACCCTATCTTTTGTATTTTATGGGGTAATTAACTGCAGTGAAGCTTTGGAAATACCATTAAGGCTATAGTATTTACAAGAATATAATTAAGGGATGGATTTCATTATTTTTTCTTTGCTATGGACTTTATCGTGGAATGATTTTATAAAAATTCATAAAATTTATTAACATAAAATAATTCCACGCCTTTTTCTACCCGAAGGTAGCAGCGGCTGCTAAGCCACGTCTCGCCGTTATGTTTACGTTCCAAATGGCGAACCTATTGCCATGCCGGAAACAAATTTTTCAGTCGTTGATATTTTTCACACATAACTTCCGAAAAGAACTTCTAAAAGCCAATGGTGTGAGCTAGTGTAAGCATTCCAACGCGCGACCTCTAGATTTAGAAGCGGACCACCGAGACTTTAAAATTTACAATGTTATTTCTAAAATGTATTAAATATGGTCTCTGAATGTTGGCCTCATGACGGAGCTCAAGGTGGCTCAGCGTGCTATGGAACGGGCTATGATTGGAATCTCTCTGCGTGATAAAATCCGCAATACGGAGATACGCAAGAGATCTGGCGTGACCGATATAGCCCGTAAGGTCAGCACGCTGAAGTGGAGATGGGCTGGCCACATCGCTCGACGAACCGATTACCGCTGGGGTAGAAAGGTGCTCGAGTGGCGACCATGTACTGGTCAACGCGGAGTAGGCCGCCCAGCAGTGGACCTCAAAAGGCTGATGATGATGATGATTAAATAAAGAAAAACGTTTAATAATTATTATTTAATTGAGGTTCAATTTCACTATCTGCATAATTGTAGAATGTTTCGGGATATATTCGAAGAGAAAACCTTATTATCGATACTAACAACATTTATATGAAATACGAGAATTTACAGCAATAGCTCTAATATTTTAACGTTCCTATTTATATTAAGGCTGTATTTTGATGACACAACATCGGTGTTCTGAATTTATAACTAATATTATTTTACATGAACGGAAAATTGAAATGTGTAATTGGAAATTTCCATACACAAATAGATAAATTGCAATGTATATTTTCAATCTAGAATATTATAGAGAAGCAGAGTTTGTTTTACGTACTTGTTGTTCTATTATAATTTATAATATTTATTATTTCATTTACTTGTTGCTTTAAGTTGATTTGCTACACAGGTAGATTGGGTAAAGTATTTTTTTTAGGAATCACAGTTTAACAACATAATTACAGTTCTCAGTGGTCCAGTGGTCGAGCACACGGCTTCTGATCCAGAGGTCGTGGGTTTGAATCCTGACACTGGCTCACACCAATGACTTTTCGAAGGTCTTGTCGAAAGTTATGTGTGGTAAATATCGTTGACTAAAAACTTTGTGCCCGGTTTGGCAATAGGTTCGCCACACATTTGGAACGCAAATATAACGGCGAGACGAGGCATAACAGCCGCTGCCTACATCTTCAGGTAGAGGAAGGCGTGAAGCTATGTTGTGTGAATTACAGTGTATTTTTTAAGACATGGAGGAATCTAAGATACAGTATAGATTAGAGATTAATAGTAATAGATTATAAAAGATTAAAAAAGGAAGGTCTTAATGATTGTTTATTCGGAAACTAAAAACGATGTTCTTAGTGTCAGCTCTTAGTGAAATATTGGAATATTTGACTATTATATATTGATTGAGTACATTCTTTGGAATACTGAAAATAAATTAAAATGTAGGTTGATAAAAATGCTAAAAGTCTAATCTACTGATTGGACTTTCAAAATTGCTATATTACTAGTTAGAAGCGACAAAGTTCTGGCAGAAACTATTCCTTGTCTTCATCTTGATGCATAATGATCCATTAACGGCGAGCTATATACACTACGTTCACGTATGGATATGAGGAGCAAATCGTTCAGTGAGAAGATTTTTTTATTTTTTTTTTATTGGATAGGAGGGCAAACGAGCAGGCGTGTCACCTGATGGTAAGCAACTAACGCCGCCCATGGACACCAGCAGCACATATAGTGTTACTGTTGCGTTGCCGACCTTTAAGGGAAGGGGATACCTCTCTCACCGAACGAAACGTGGCATGGGCCACTTTACGTCGGTCTTCTGAGAGGTCGTGGTATTTCACCGGTCGAGCCGGCCCATTTATGCAGTAAACTGCTTGCCTCTACCACTAATTAATTAAACATGTTACGGGCCGTCGACCTGGACATGACTTATTACGAATGATTACGTGAAAAGCGATATGATATTCTGCATACATATAGATTCTGACAACAATTCGTAGAAGCTATTATTAGAGCGCACACAATTACATACATACTTACAACAAAGAGAGCATAGTGCCATATTGCACAATTCTTATTCATTTCACTCCCTCCTTCGAGTTCCATAACTCTTGTCATGATCGAGATCATCAGCCCTGATCTAAATCTTGCTGAACGTAGGCTTCATACTTAGTACCCCATAACTCCTGCATGTGTATTGCTAACCTACAACGACTTTCTGCGATTTTCACTGGGTCATCAGTCCATCTAGCGGCGGGACGGTCTACGCGGCGAAATCCAGTCCGCTGTCGCAACTCTTAAACCTTTCTTCCCCATCGTTCGTCGGTTCTTCGAGCGATGTGCTCGGCCCACCTCCACTTTAGCGTGCTAACTTTAGGGACTATGTCATTTACAACTGTACGTCTACGGATTTTTGAATTTCGTATTTTATCTCGCAGAAAGATATAGAGGATAGCCCTCTCCACGTTGAGCAACCTGAAGCAATAAATTGTTGTATTATAAACTGTTTAACAACCAAGCCTCCGTACTGTTAGTAAATTTAAATTGAATGTTTAAATTATATTAGCATCAATAAATATTATTATTTATAGGCGCTGCGTGCATCTGTAAATGGCTCATTAAATATGAGTTATTGCCTATTGATTATATTTACTAGGCTAATATAAACTACAATGAACTGATCGTTTAATGTGAGTTATTAAATTTTGGCTGAGATATACGAATATATACGCAGTCACTTCATTTTTTTAATAACCGCACGTGCAGGCAGAAACAATCACGGGGGGCGCCGTCAGACCACCTCCACGCGCGCCCGGACGCTCCTTCCGGGCCGGTGCTCCCTGGGTAGGACCGGGCGGAATAAATTCCGTCGGGTTCTGGCTGAGAGTCTGAGAGTCTGAGTCGCGTAATCGTAATCCAGTCCATGGGGCTGGGACGATGGCCGCCGCAAGGGGGCCGCGAGGAAGAAAACCTCTATAAAAAATCACCTTGTGGAGCTCCGCCTACCCTCTGTGTATCAGAAGGTAGAATGTGACGTTACCGTGTAGGGTGGCAGTTTGCCACGGCTCAGGGCGACGGACCAGGGGTCATGGACCCCCCTGTTCGGCCTGCAGCGTGTTTCGGGGTAGGGGCGACGGACCAGGGATTGTGAATCCCCCCGTTCGGCCCTACCGAAACGAAGGAGCGCGGGACAGGGCGTCGGACAGGGGTTGTGAACCCCGCCGTTCGGCCTGTCCCGGTATTCGAGGAGGGAAGGGGCGACGGACCAGGGGTTGTGAACCCCCCCGCTCGGCCCTACCCGGGACGGTCTTCTGGAGAGGGGCGGTGGACCAGGGGTTGCTAACCCCCCCACTCGGTCCTCTCCGAGGAAGGCGCTCCGGGGCGACGGACCGTGGGTCGTAGACCCCGCCGCTCGGCCCGGCCCGCAACCCTCATTGAGAGGCGCGGGGGTCGTCGGACCGCGTGGAGTAAACCACTATAAAAAATCCGTGAATCCTAAGCTCTGATGCCCGGCGAGGGGATGCATGTTCGACGCGGAGGTCGGACCCGAGGGCATCACTTTAGGGGAGCTCACCCCTGGGCAGGAGGGAAAAAAGCCGAGGGAACTCACCCTCGTTAATCAAAGTACAAAAAATCATGGCAAGTAGTAATAACATATGTCCTCACGTGGGTCCCAGCTGCGACGCGGCTGGGGAATCCCACCCTGGCGGAGTCCCGCCAGGCAGCCCCACCGTATGTGAGGGGGGCACTAACTGCCAAGTTGTCGACAGGGGCAACACCGAAGAAAGAGCGACGGATGCCTCGGCTATTGTCGAGAACAGCCCGTACAATACCGGATTTGACAACCCACCCACCTCCGGACGTTTCTGGAGGGGTGAAGAAGGAGACGAGGGGGAGCCCAGCTCTGGGCGATCCCGCTCGTCCTCTTGTACTATGGATGTGACGAGGGAGCCGGGCTTGCGCCTCAAATTTAAGAGGCCCAAGTCTCCGCTCACAATAAAAACGACCGGGGCGGCGGACGGCGGAGGGGATAGTGATAGCGCTATGTCTGCCGTCTCCGCCGCATCAGAGGGAGTGCGGGCGCGTAAGCGCAAGCCGCGAAGCCCTCTCGACACGGGGAACGTAAACAAGCGGCCTACACGTGCCCTGCTGCAGGAGGTCGAGCCTTCGGAGCCAAACCCCACGGAGATTGGCTCCGAAATATACGAGGCCCTAGAAGCTATGGAGCGAACCGTCGGTCTAGCGAAATGCACAAAAGCGGAAATCGCGAAGACGGTTCGCTCCAATGCAGCCTCAATACGGGACAAGATCGCCGTGCTGTGTACTAGGGCCGACACTCAGGACCGAGAGATAGAAAGCTTCCGGTCTCAAATGGCAGGGTTGTCGGCCCGTATGACTGAGCTCGCGAACGAGAACGCGGAGCTTCGGGCCAGGATGGCCGTAATGGCGGCCAAATTAGACGTGCCGCAATCGCAGGCGGCGGGGACATCCCGAGGGGACTCTGTTCCCCCGGTGGCGCCGCCGCCTGCGAAGAAGAAGAAGGGGAAAACGAGCCCCGCGAAACCCGCGGAGGCTCCTCGGCCGCAGCCAAACATGATGGCGAAGTACTTCCCCGAAGTGGGGAAGACGCCTCCTCTGGGGCACAAACGGCCCGCCGCGGTGAATCCACCGCCGTCGGGGCCGCAGATGCCTCAGGGGAAAAAGAAAAAGAAAACCAAGAAGGAGAGGCGGGCGGCGGCCGCGGAGCGCTCGCTGGCGCCGCCGCCTGCGCCTACGGCTTCGCCTTCGGCCGGGCCTGTGGCGGGAGCAGAACCTGGTGGCGAGACCTGGGCGACGGTGGTCGGCCGCAAGGCCGCCGCAGCCGCGAGAAGGGCTCGCGCCGCCGCTGCCGCTCCTGCTCCGGCGCAAACTAAGAAGAAGGCCAAACCTGCGGGGCTGCCGAAGCCCCCCAACGCCGCTGCGGTGGTGGTAATGGTGCCTCCGGACGCCGCCACTACGCTTGCGGCGGTAATGGAGGTTGCCAAGAGCCGCATAAAACTTGCGGATCTTGGTATCTCCGGGGGGGTGAAGCCCCGTAGAACGATGACCGGGGCTCTCTTGCTAGAGATCCCCGGTCCGGACAGCTCCGCCAAGGCGTCGGCCTTGGCGGAGAAAATGCGGGTGGCCGTCGCCGACACGGGCGCGATAATCTCGCGCCCATGTAAAATGGGCGACTTGAGGGTGATGGACTTGGACGAGTCCATCACCCCCGCGACCGTCGCCACGGTGATCGCCGAGGTGGGCGGATGTGCCCCGACCGACATAAAGGTCGGGGAGATCCGCTTCAGCCAGTCTCGGTTGGGTTCTGCCTGGGTTCGGTGCCCGCTCGAGGTCGCCAGGAAACTGGCGGCTCAGAGACGGGTGCTGATCGGGTGGACCTCGGCGCGAGTCGAGGCACTGGCGGCAAGACCGTTGCAGTGCTTCCGGTGCCTCGAGAAGGGGCACGTACGTGCCAAGTGCCCCTGCGCCGTAGACAGGAGCGGGCGATGCTACCGATGTGGCGTGGCAGGCCACATCGCCAGCGCCTGCACTGCGCCCGCTCCTCGCTGCCCGGTCTGCTCGGACCTGGGCTGCAGGGCGGATCACCGGATGGGGGGTAAGAAGTGCTCCCCTCCCAAGAGGAAGGCGGCGGCCGTCAGGCCACCCTCCCCCGCAAGGGGACAGGCGGGCGCGATGGAGGTCCAATAACAACGGACCTCCACGCCCGTTTCCTCCAGGGCAACCTAAACCACTGCCGCGCTGCGCAAGACCTGCTTGCGCAGACGCTGGTGGAGTGGTCGGTTGCCCTGGCGGTGGTCGCCGAGCCCTACCGCGTCCCCGTCCACCCGCGATGGTTTGGGGACGACACGGGCTCGGTGGCGATATACTGGGCGGAAGGGAGTTACTGCTCTCTCCTATGGAAAGGTCCAGGCTACGTCGCCGTGGAGTGGGGATCCACGGTCGTAGTGGGCTGCTACATCTCTCCCAACTGCGGCCTCAATGTTTATGAGGCATACCTGGGTGGGTTGGCGGGCCGCCTAAGCGGTTACACCGCCCGCCCGGTATTCGTCCTGGGTGACTTTAACGCTCACTCAAGGGAGTGGGGGGATACCCGGGACGACGTCAGGGGGGAGACGCTTCTGGAGTGGGCGGCAGGGCTTGACCTCCGGCTGCTCAACCGGGGGTCGGTCAGTACCTGTGTGCGGTGGCAGGGGGAGTCAATAGTCGACCTATCGTGGGCGACTCCCTCTGCGGCCGCCGCAGTGACGGGATGGCGGGTGGCGGAGGAGGTGGTCAACCTCTCTGACCACCGACACATCTTTTTAGATGCGTCACTCCGCCGCCCCAGCCGCCCGCGCCAGACTAGCGGCCCTCCGCGGCGCTAGTCTCTCAAGCGGCTTGACCGAGACATGGTCGTGGCCGCCGCCAGTGTCGCGGACTGGACGGAGGGAGCGGAATCGCCTGATCCCGAGGCGCAAGCGGCCTGGCTGCGCGGCACGATGACGTCGATCTGCGACGCGTCGATGCCGCGAGTCGGGCTGCCCCGGCGGGGCTCTGTGTACTGGTGGAGCGAGGAGATTAAGCGGCTTCGCAAGGTCGCTTTTGTCACCTGCCGCCGGTACAAGAGAGCCCGCAGAAGAAGGCGAACCACGGTCGAGGAGGCTCTCAGAGCCAGACGGGAATACGGGGCCGCCGCGCACGCCGTATGCGTTGCGATCGCTGCGGCCCGCGAGCGGTCCTGGAACGAGCTCGTCGAGGGACTGGACAGGGACCCATGGGGACGCCCGTACAAAATGGTGCTGGGCAAGCTGTCCCCGTGGGTCCCTCCGTTGACGGAGTCCCTGGACCCGGACGTCGTGGGAGGAGTGGTGGATACGCTCTTCCCTAGGGTCCAGGGCGGTCCCTCGGACCCTCCGTCTCAGTCGGACCACACTCCGTGGTCTGACGAGCTGGAGGTGACGGAGGACGAGCTCGGCGAACCTAAGCGTACGCTCGAAGTCGGGCCCCGTGGCGACCACCAGAGTGTCGTCTGCGTAGCAAACGACACTCACGCCACGGGGCAGACTGGTGCGGAGGACCGGATCGTATGCCAGGTTCCACAGCAGGGGCCCGAGCACGGACCCCTGCGGAACCCCGCACGTCACTTCCTTTCTTTGCTCCGTCCCGTTCCGGTCGACATGGTCCACCCGTCTCTCCTGCAGGTAGGCCCCGATGACCGACCTTAGGTAGGGAGGTTCGTCGGGGGCGCCGCCGGCCGCGCGCCTGTTTACAGCGCGCGGTCGGAGCCGCCCCACCCGGGGGAGCTTCACCGAGGCTCCCCGAGGATGAGCACCCCCTCGTGACAGAGGGGGGGCGACGGCGGGGTGGACCAGAGGGCCGACGCACTGTCCTGGGCCACCCCAACGCCGGAGGAAGGCCGCCGCGAGGTTTTAGTGGGTAACCCTAGGATCGGATTTCAGTTTACTGTTTTGGGAGTCCCACACTACCCCCTGCCGTCCCCAGGCGGGGGGTGTGCATAAAGCATTTCCTCGCGTAAAAAAAAAAAAAAAAAAGGCAGAAACAATCACGCTTTGACACAGTATAAATTGTATCGTTTTAAATATTACTCGATGAAACCTATTCAAGTATATATTTATCGATATAATATTACCACAGATTGATATAAACAAGTTTATTGTCACAATTTCTTTTTTACAAACATGGCAACCTAGACTTTTGCGACAGTTAATTCAACGTATTCATACAGTAAATCAAGGCTATTGTATTGTATTCATATGGTTTCGAAATCTGAGCTACACCTGAAAAATAATCGTGACTAAGAGCGCTTTGCTCTCTCTGCCTAAAACTCTGCGACTTGGAGTGGAAATATATATGTAAGAAAAATATTTTGCCTAAACTGAATGGACACGCGCGGGGTGCTGAGTGCACCGCAGGCAAGTTTTAATGTAAAAATTAATAATAATTGCTCTTGTTATGTATTCGCTCGTCTCTCTATCTTCCTGTAACCTGAAAATTCCTGCTCATACCTACGGGTATGAGCAGAGGAAAAGTGTAGCGCCAGTACTCTCGCTACACTCTTGCGGAAGTTAGTTTATTAGCCAGCTACAAATTTTCACAATTTCGTAACAGCATTCTACTGTATTGAGAATTTGTTTATTATAAAAATTTTATTAATGTATTAAAAATCTGATATTTTGCGGTTTTTTGTTTTCGCACACATTAATTTACATTTCGCGTACGTGATTAAATATTTTTTCTTAGATCTTTTTATTTTAAGATGAGAGGAAAAAAGAAATTAAGAGTTTGGCATCGAGCAACGAATTGTATTGTATTGTAACGTTTTAATGACAGTAAAATGAAATTTACAGTCACTGAATTTTTTGTAAAATGTGCGACTGTTCACGTGGTTAAAGACCGTGAGTAATCGCGCGTTAAAAGATCATTTTGCTATTTTAACGGTCGATGACTTTAAGGGAATACGTGTGCCGACCATAAAATTTTCCCTTGTGAGGAGCAAAGAGCGGCGTCACATAGATTGCTTCTATCTTCATTATTTGTGTATATTTCATACGCTTGCAGTTGATAAAAGTTGCTCACTTCACAGGTAATCACTACAAAGTCTGTTTTAATGAACTATAGAGAAGTATGGTAGTCGGATTTTGTTCACTAAAACTTTTAAACACAAACTTTGGGACAGTCAGACAGTAGAGTGAGTTTATTTTGTTGAAATATTTAATGCTCTAAAGTGATTTGGAGTGCTTAAACTTAGTAATTAATTATTTAATGAAGCTGTTCCATGATGATGATGAGGTATAATGAGCGGCAAACGAGGTATTGTGCAACCAGTAGTAGTGTTCAAACGGAGTTTGTGGGGGCCCGTCAGAGTGAAATCCGAATATAGAGCTCCCTGGACGCCCGACAGATGGGTTTCACACCGAAACGTGGCGACGTATCGCCACGCTATCTTTACTATATGACGGTAAATAAGTAAGTTGTTTATATTTACAAAATAGTATTTAATTTTTTTCATAATCCTTACTTTTGTGTCTATTATTATGTGTAGAAATTAAATTCGATCCATCGACAATTTTAGTGATTGTTTAATTGTAATAACCAAGTTTTAATACACTTGTGTGTTGAGATTTTAAGGAATATTTGAAATTCAGTTTAAAGTTCAAAAAACTTTATCACAGAATAATTTTTTTTTTTTTAGGGTGGGGATAGGGGGGTAAACGAGCAGGCGTGTCACCCGATGGCATGCAATAAACGGCGCCCACGGACACCTGAACACAGATAGTGTAACAGTAGCTTTTCTGTTCCTTACAAGAGGATATGGAAGGGATCGGAAGTGGCATGGGAAGGAGAGGTGATAGGGATTGGGCCTCCGGATACTTCTCTAACCGAGCAAAACGCGGCAAGTGCAAATTTAGGTGGTTTTCATTGATCAGCCGCCGGCCGATTAATGCAGCGAACTGCGTGTCTCTACTATTAAGTCGTAAGAGGTGATTAAGACCTTGGACCTGGTGCGTCGTGCATAATATGTCTGGCTCAGTGGATGCGCATATTGACTTCTAGTAATAAAATCCGATTTCGAATGTCGGGTCACCCTAATAACTTAATATAAGTTACGTTTGATTATTATAGATAACTAGATCAAATAAGGCTAAGATGTTATGGCAAAAACTTCCAGGATCTGTTTGAGTCTAGAAATTTCTTGATTTATTTTAAATAATGTAACAATGTATTTTTCATATTCTTTTTTCTCAATACTGCTGAGTATAATAATAATTTCAGCGACTGTTTATAATTCTGTTCGTCGCTCGCTCTTTTGTCGAGTCAAAAGTAATAAAAACTGAAGTACCAATTCACCTGGAATATTCTGTAAATATCCTGTTAACCGAAAATAAAGAGCACATTCCGACCTTTTTAATTTTGTTGCCTTTGTTACAAATAATGTTTACGAGGCCCGGAGTCGTTCCTTATAAATGATACCTTAATTTTGCGAATGGATAACTTTTGTTTACGACTTCATTGTTGAGAGTAACTATTGCTGTAAGATAACTGACTATCGAAGAACTCTTTTACTACAGCTATGAACTTGATATAAAGTGATTTCTCGTGGACGGTAGCATAATCTCCAAGGTTGTCTGTTCCTTTATTGGCTTGAATCTACTTGAGCAGTAAATTTATATTTTGAAAATAATGTTTATTGGCGAATCCAGTGACCAAGAAAACAAACCTTGAGGGTTTTTTATGGTATGGAAGGGCAAACGAGCAGGCGTCTCTCCTGATGGCAAGCAACAAATGCCAGCAATGGACACCTGAACAAAATTATGTTTTAAGCTCGTAGAAATAAGCAAATATGATCACGTCTCACGATTTCGAAAGTAGCTCAAGTGGTTGCCTATACGACATCGCCGGAATGCTCATATTCTCTCAATGCTATATAACATCCTGTTTAACCCTTCGAATCCTTCCTATCTTAAAGTACGGTTTCAGTACTTACATGTATGTAAGTACATGTATGTATTATGTAATAACTTACATAATCTGAAGTTAAAGGTGCCAGAGCATTCTACATGCTTCTTTGGCAGATCCCTCACAGTAACTGCAGTACGTCTGTGGAATGACTTGCCAGTAAATATCCGCAAGGCTAAATCCTTGTCAATTTTCAAAAGATTAGTCAAAGACTAATTATCTAGACCGCATAGAGTAATCGCTAGATTATCTTTTTACTACAATTATTCTATGCAAATAAGTTAAGTTTTCTGTATTTATTTATGAAAATATTATTCTAAGTATGTATGTATGTATTATATATTAATATATATACTTAGTCTGGCCATAAATACTGTTACAACTAAAAATAAAAAAATATTACATTTGAATTTGGAATCTGTCATTTTTATACGATTGTTCATTGTGTTTTCTCGTTTTGGCGCCAATACATTGTACAATATTTTGCGATATTAAAATGGGGTGGGGTGATAAAGAGAACTGAATCGCTGTGATTGCATTACACAAAGTCGATATGGAGCCAAATGCAATTTTTAAAACTCTCCTTACACTTGGTATTAGTCAAATGTTTGTTTACCGGGCTATTAATAGGTACAATGAGACCTCCTCTGTTTGTGACAGAAAAAGACTTGGCCGTCCACGTAGTGTTGGTACGAAAAAGGTGGTCAAAGCAGTAAGGGAAAGAATTCTTTTTTTTTTTTTTTTTTTTTTTTTTTTTTTTATGGGATAGGAGGGCAAACGAGCAGGCGTGCCACCTGATGTTAAGTGACCAACGCCGCCCATGGACACCTGCAACACATATAGTGTTACAGTTGCGTTGCCAACCTTTAAAGGCGTAGGATGGGAAGGGATGGGGAAGGGGGATGGGCCTCCGGGTACCTCTCTCACCGAACGAAACGCGGCATGAGCCACTTTACGTCGATCTTCTTAGAGGTGGTGGTATTTCACCGGTCGAGCCGGCCCATTCATGCAGCCAACTGCTTGGCTCTACCACTCTTAAAAAAGTTCGAAATTCGAAGAAATCCTGTGCGCGAGCAAAAGATTTTATCTCGGGAGATGAAGATAGCACCTAGAACAATGTCGTGTATTTTAAAAGATGACTTAGGACTTGCAGCCTTTAAGAGGCGCACTGGTCATTTATTAACTGATAATTTAAAAAAGAATAGGGTGTTAAAATCTAAACAACTACTAAAGCGGTACGCAAAGGGAGGTCACAGAAAAATATTGTTTATGGATGAAAAAGTTTTTACAATTGAGCAACATTTTAACAAACAAAATGACCGTATTTATGCTCAAAGCTCTAAGGAAGCTTCCCAATTAGTTGACAGAGTGCAACGTGGGCATTATCCGACTTCAGTGATAGTTTGGTGGGGGTGGGGGTGGGGGGTTGGGGGTGTGAAAAAGGTATCAAAACATCGGGACAAGTGTATCAAGATAGCATTCTTGAAAAGGTAGTCAAGCCCCTTAACAACACCATATTCAATAACGAAGTATGGTCCTTCCAGCAAGACTTGACACCGGGTCATAAAGCTCGGTCCACGCAATCTTGGTTGGAAGCGAACGTTTCGGACTTCATTAGAGCTGAAGACTGGCCGTCGTCTAGTCCCGATCTTAATCCACTGGTTTATGATTTGTGGTCAGTTTTAGAGAGTACGGCTTGCTCTAAACGTCATAATAATTTAGAGTCCCTAAAACAATCCATACGATTGGCAGTGAAGAATTTTCCCATGGAAAGATGTGTTTCTATTGATAACTGGCCTCAACGTTTAAAGGCCTGTATTGCAGCCAATGGAGACGACTTCGAATAAGCTTTTTATATTTTATATCGTTTTATATTTATGTATTAAAGTAACACACTGTAAAAGTAATAAATGTTATTAGCAATTAAAAAAAAATTTTTTTCTTTGTTACAATATTTATGGCATGACTAAGTATATTTAAAATGCACTAACAGCTACCTCTCTCTTCATACATATCTATCCCACGGTTGCCTGGAAGAAATCGCTATCAGTGATAAGGCCGCCCATTGTACAGTTTTTACCTTCATAGATAGTATTTAAGCATAGTTTTAAGTCAAAAATGTGTACAATAAAGTGTATATAAATAAATAAGTAAGAATGTATATTAAATATTATAATTGAACTGTGAATGTTAATTATTTATCCAATAACTCTTCTTTATCGCATCACGATTACGTTTTGGGTTTCAAATTAAGTACGAAAAGTCAGAACTACGGCGGAATACTAAACTTGATATTAAAGTATATTTTATCTACAATGGTATATGAACGAAGATTAATCTGCTCTTATATTTTTAGTTGAATGATTATTATAATAAGATCATTAGAGAACAGTTCCATGTCACAACTGTCCCTTCAAATACTTATTACTTTGCCATATAGTCCACTGAAATGTTACACGAGCTTTGCATTTCTTAGATGACGCAATTTCATTTTTGGAACATGTGCTGTACGTATTGAAGTTTGTGAGGTCGCCACCCTTGTCATCCGGCCGCCATCTTGAAAAAAGGGGGCGAAAAACACTTTTTTCGCGATATCTCGGAAATTATGCGTCTTTTAAAAAAATTGTAGCAAATTTGCCTACAAATATGTTCTTATAAGTTTTGCCCTAAATTGAAAATCAAAGAAGGTATAAGTGAAAAAATGGGAATTAGCCCCGTAAGGCACGATTCTTACACACCTCACTCGCTTCGTTGGCTTTCATAACTCTTTTCATGCACGCGCGTCGATTTTTGAGGCTCTTAACATCACCCTCCTCCAGAACATTTTTTATTTGGTCATGGAAAGTGTGTCTTGGCCGTCCTCGACTCCTACATTCATCCGCTTTTGCATTGTATATCTGCTTAGTCAATCTTGCATCATCCATCTTTTCTACATGTCCGAACCATCGGAGCACGCCCTTTCTTACTTTTAAACCGACACTCTCTTGAAATCCAACTTCATTCCTTATAGCCTCGTTTTCAACGTGGTCAGCGAGGGTCACTCCCCAGATTTTGCGCAATGCCCTCATTTCGACCGCGTTTATTCTACTTTCATGCACAGCTCTCGTTTTCATAAAAGTAGCTCTCGTTTTTCTCGTTAAAAAAGGTAGATAAGTAGCTAAGCTTGATTACTTGTAACGATTATTGATATATATATTATTGATGGCAAAAGTAAACAGGAATTTGGCTGTTCATTGTGTTCAAATATATATTACTAACTTTTACAAGTTAGACTTTCATAAATAGAGTTTCTTATACAAAGGTACGGCCCATTTATGCAGTGAAATGCTTAAGTGTTGACGCATACATTTTACTGAAAACCATAAAAGTATAGTTACCATAAAAGACCTTTAACTTCTAACAAAACCAAATAAAGGCAATTTTAGCGTTTGTAGCATTTTGGCAAAAATATTTTTATTTTTATATAATCTTATATAATCAACTAGTTGACCGTTCGAATTCAGTAATCAGGTACCTAGCTTACCTGTTATCAAAAAGTGCTTTGCTATAATATTGAACAAACAATTTTCTTTTGGCGTGCGTCCAAATCGTATTAAATCGAGATAGCGCCTGAATATTAAATGCGGGTCACCATTTATATTAAACAGCTCGGCCTCGTAGAAATTCCGACGATATTTGATTAATTTCAATTATAATATTCCAATAAGGTAACCGCAACACAGTATTTTAATACTTATACGCATATCTATTCTTTCAATATCTGAAAGTATAGATAGCGGCAATTCAGTTGTGATGCTCAGTTTTCATAACGGCCCGCGATAATGCATGGCAGAGTTTATTTATATACAAATATTAATTTACTTTTTGTATACTATGTAATAGTTTTTACAGGGACTGATAGAATCTAATTTCTATAAACATATCATATTGATAAGATATATTTTCATACTCGAATAGAGCCGACAAGCCTACATCACTCCTTTTTTCCAACGAAAAAGAGAAGCTTTAAAGGCTATCTCAATAAGTCAAGTCCTCGAGTGCTGTAAGCGTCGCCCTCATCAGCTTGACCCATTAACTTTTGTTTGCTATCCTCTGCGTGTTATGTTTGAAAATTTTCAATGAAACACAACTTGGATCAGATGCAGTGAGTTTAACAATGTATTGAGAAATTTTATTATTTTTATGTTATTCGTAAATTTTAAATTTATTTATGTCTAGTTCTTCATTTGAAAAAAAAAAAACTCATTAACAAAGGTAGCATTCTTTTCTATTTCCAGCATATTAATAAAATATTGGAGTCGAGTGGAGCGCCAATTGTTTTGTAAGGGATCTATCAATAGATATTAATATTACGGTCCATCTAGCTATGATCAAATACATTTTTAAACGTAGTTGCGGATTTGAACTTCGATCTCATCGCAGCTGCTATTACCACCCCTCCATTTTGCCACTGATCTCTCAACTTTCAAGTGCAAAGTTTGAAAGTCTTAAGTGAACAAATACAGTCGCACCGAGGAAGGAAAGCTTCTCAGACACATCTCTTATGTAAATTAACCGCCAGAGACACAGACGTGTGTTTGTTTTTGCTCTTTGTAAATGATAATATAGTACATAAGTACATGCATGTTACTACGTATATCTTTGGATTAATTGTTTATTTAATTTAATCATTGGGTAAGCGTTACTCAGTTTAAAATATACACTCGAACAGTTCCGTGATCATTGCACATTACCCAGTTTATTGTTCTAACCTAAAATACTTAAAAGCTTAGTAAATGAAATTGATTACACATTTCTGATAAAATAAAGATTCAATTGAAAAGTATCATCATCATTTTCATAAATATTCTTAATGACCATAGGTACAGGCAGGGACACCTCTTTTCACTCTTAAAATTTATGTACAAAAGAGGAAGATCTTAAAAATGACGCAATAACGGCATGAATGTAGGCTCACTATTTTATAAATTTAACCGTCGGCTATACATCACTGGGGCTCAGAAGGCTGTACAAGCACTTAACATCGGCTTAGATGTGGGCTGCAATAAAGAATTTAAGCGATTCGGAGAAAAATTATATATCAAATTAAACTATTCACTGTACTATTTATTTAACTCTTAACTTCTTGTATTCAACACATAAAAAATGCAACAGCTCGACGCCAAAATTGACGCCTAATCTCTTTTAGTCTCTTTGGGCCCAGCAAAAATAATACTAAGCACTACAAAACAACAATTCTTAAGATATCATAGACTTGCTAAGTTTCTGCCAAACAGATCAATGGTTATTTAGATGATCAAGACGTGTAAAATTTATTAAAATTAATAAAAGATAATTAACGCGCGAAAAGTGGTAAATTCAAGCAGTTCGCTGTATGAACGGTCCAGCTCAACCGGTTAAATACCACGACCTCTCAGAAGATCGACGTAAAGTGGCTCATGCCGCGTTTCGTACGTTGAGAGAAATCTCCGGATTTCCTATCCTAGCACATTAAAGGTCGGCAACGCAACTGTTTGTGTTGCATGGGCAGTGCCCGTTATTTTTTATCAAGTGACACGCCAGCTCGTTTGCTCTCCTATCCCGTAAAAAAACGTTCCAACTCCCACTTTATTCCATGCCCGAACACCAGAACATTTTTTATTAGAGCTCCAATAGAGACCTATATTTATACATTGATTATATTATATTATTGTTTATATTGATTATATTATATATCAACTAGCAGACCGCGCAAACTTCGTACTGCATATTTAATTCATTTACCACTGAAATTATTATTTCCCTGCTCATATTAACCATAAAGTGATGATAAACCTTATGTTATAAATGGACTATCTAACCGTAAAACATGTTTTCTATGCAAACCAGTAAAACGTAACCAACCCGAAAGTATTGGCAGTGGCTGTTAAAGCCTCTAATCGTTGTTACGTTACGTCCTAAATGGAATAGATGGTAAATCTGTAGCGGTCACGAAGTTGTCAGTCATCGATATTTATCACACATAACTTGCGGAAACAATTCCGCGAAATAATTGATGTGATTATTTTTTTGATTTTCCCGAATCATATTCCTAACATTGAAACCACTTTTCATGGATTATATCTCTTTACAGAAATCATTACTCATGAAAATGTGAAACGTCGGGAAATAAATAGAAAATAAGTTCTAAATAAACTCGATATAATCCATATAAAGTTGTTTCAATATTATAATTGATGTGAGCCCGGAATCGATCCAACGAATTCTGAATCAGAAGAGAGAAGCTCGATCACTAGACCACCGACGAAATATTTTTCAACTTTTTAACTTAATGTCAAAATATTTTGTTTCCAATTTTCTACCCAAGAAATATTATTACTGTCATACAATATTGGAATGATATTTTGATACACCAGAACTATTATATTTCCGTAGCAAAAATATCACAAACGGAACTCTATAAATGTAAACCGGGAACTACTAAGTTTAGTAATAACCTACAATACAATTTGTTTCAACAAATATCAAAGGCAGTACAAGGAAATTCATTCAATCTAGTGACGTCACTCACAATGTAGAGTAACCAAAAGAAATTTAAGATATCAAAGGGATCTAGCCGGAGCGAGTTAATTCAGCGCCGTCACCGCCACTCCTGGACCACCGACCAAATATTAAATGTACCCTCAGTAATGTATTGTATACCGTAACTACACAGTAAATTGCTTTTTACGCAACTTTCTCACTAAGAGTTTTGTGATTTTTGAAGTGTGTTCATTCCTTTGATCAAATATTATATTAAACTATTGGAGTTGTCATTCAGTGGAAGTCTTATAGGCACGTTACTGTGATGCAAGAAATTACATGATTTTGAATTTGAAGTTGTAAAGTTTGTGAATTCTTTTGTTATTTTATTTTAATAAATACCTATTGGTTATGAATCATTATTTAGTTACACAGCAAGAAGGGTAAATTAATGTAGTAACATAAAAAATGGCTAATTCCAATTTAAATAATTTATCAAATGAGAAAAGGCTTTATATATTCAGTGTAAGGGGCAAAATTCTGATTACTTAGCGCTTTATTAATGTGTGCACCGGAAAATGAAATCATTGAAAGAGTTTCTTTCAAAATGTCTCCGAGTTTCTTTTAAAATATTAGTGAAGGCTTATGATTTATACAAATTTTCAAAAGAAAACCATCAGATATTTCTATTTTAATAGAATGATGTTGAGGACCAGCCCATTTTTTTTTGTTAACTAGCTGACCCGGCGAACATAGTTTCGTTTCTAAGTCACCAAACAAAAGATCTTAAAAAATGTCTCCGTTACTCCTCATTACACCAACTACCTGCTCATAAAAGTCACATCAAAATCGATCCAGACGTTTTAGAGACTGCCCGAAACGATCCGACGGAAAGACTGTCAAAAAATGTAAAAAATATAATATAAAACCTGTACATGTATAAAAAAATAAAACCGAGTTATTTCAATATTACTAACAGACACTTCAATTTTATTTATATGTATAGATTAAATTTTGTTATTAAAACACAATAAGCCAGAAGAAAATATAGCCAGAAGCAAGATTAATGTTGTCATTTAAGGTGAATTACAAAGGAAGTACAAAGACCTTAAAAGGCTTTGGGGAAAATTAACACTCAACTTTATTTTAGTGAAAACATTCGTGCGCCCCCTCATTTATTATACACATCTTACTATTTCCAAATACAGCCTTCATATGGTTAATATAACAGGCACTATTCATTCGATTACATCAAACTGACGGCTATGTTTATTAATTGTATATAGTGATTGTGAAAATTGATTAATTGGCCCAATTGTCTACAATTTTTTTTATACTCTGTGTGAAGATTGGTTTTAAGCTAGCTCATACATCATCACTCTTCTATTAATGGAAAAAATGATCCGTTTTTTGATGTCAAGATACAAATAAGGGGTTATGAAGTTTGCGGGATCTGCTAGTATACCATAAATTCACTATCTGTTGCCCGCAACTTTGTCTGCGTGTAGAGCAAAAATACTAAGCTTTTGCCATTAAAAGTGTTCATTTCTCACCTTGAATTATAATAATAATAATATCTGGAACACAATACACACAGAGCCGTCTAGTTCTAAGCTAAGCAACTAAATGCTTGTGTTATGGATACTAGATAACGGATATTAATACATATATACTTTTCTTTTGTAAATACATACTTATAATACATAGTAAAACACCCAGACACCACACAAACATTCATGTTTGTTACAAATATTTGTGCTCGGGTGGGAATCGAACCCCCGACCTCATTGCTGCAGTCGGTAGTTTTACCAATGCGCCACGAGGCCCGTCCGAATTAGTGATAGCGTGATAATATTTAGCCTTTGTGTTGACCCGACCTCTTGGATATATTTATATCAAATTGGATATAAAATCATGCAGTACTTTTAGAGTTTATCCGTAATAAACATACAGATAAACAGAGAAACAGATCAAAATTTTAGAAACCATATTTTTAGGTTCGGTATTGATTGTAGTATTCAATTAAAAAAGTATTCTATTAAAAAAATATTCAATGTACAGTTTCAACTTTCCTAGGATTTTATTATACGTATATATTAGAAAGATAATATATTTCAGCTGATGCTATGAAATTTGCATCCAAAAAAAGTACACTATAACAACATAGAGAACGTCATTTCCTTTTATAAGTGTGTTCGAATGCTATCTAACAGTCTAGTTAGAGGCAAACTAATATCCGAGGCACCCAGCACTGATGTGAATCGTGGAGCAGATCATTTCCTTCGACCGAGTTCGACGAGAAATTTATCCACGAGTTGATCACATCTCTTAGATAAACGAACAGATAGGAAACACAGCAGAAACGTATAAATGAAATACATAGCCAATGATTAAAGTCTTTGAAAAAATCAATGATATAGCAAAATCCTCAAAATCATGGTTATCACAGATTTAATAATACTTGGATAATACTTTTTATGTTTTTCTCATGTTTTACGATAGACTTAAGTTGTGCTCCAATTATTTTACGTGCAGATAAAAAGTCTCTCAGGTAATAACACAGACAGAATTTATGATTTTTTTTTTTAAATAAAGTTGGTATACATAGGCAATCTCGGTGGTCCAGTATTCGACCCCGCTTCTAAATCAATAGACCCCGGGTTCGAATCCTTACACACACCAATGCCTTTTCGAAATTAGTTTCGACAGTTACGTCTGATGAATATCGATGATCGCTGAACTATTACAATATGTTCGCCACCTATTACATTTGGGACGCAATCATAACGGCGAGTCGAGGCTTAACAGCCACTGCCTACACCTTCGGGTGGAAAAAGACGTGAAGTTATGATATATTTATGGCAGTTTACGTTATCAATGACTGTTATATTGTGCTGTTTAAAATATCCGTGTTACCAGATAAAACATCCGTAGAACATTACCGGGCTCACCGCAAACCCGTAATAATACTGCAGTTGTAAAATTAAATTAATGCTCAAGCTATATTTACCAGCATAACTTTACATAATGATGTACATACCGCAGCTGAATGCCTCATTAGAGTCACTGCAAAATATTTAGTTAACATATACGATAACAGCCTTCTGTTTGAAAGGTTTCCTGTTTAAGCCGAAATATGCACCTCATCGACTTCCATTCTATGGAGCCTAATTTAATTTTAATATCTATCTAATATCTATATAACTTATAATCCAATGGTTAAATCGGGACTAAATATATAAAATAATGTCATTATAATAGAAATTTAATAAGAGTTTTATGACTTTAACATATGAGTGATAAACATCTAGATTTAATACAAATTTTTCATTCCGGCCTGGTCAGTAAACGTCTCATCGTTTTACAGATTTCAGTATCTAAGTAGAGATAGAGAGTAGCATATTGTAAAAGAATGGTTAAGAAGAATTAAATGAGGATAGCCTCATTTAATTCTTCTGTATGTGTGTGACAGTAAATTCCTCCTAAACCGCCTCTTAAAAGCTTGGACCGATTTCAACGCCTTTTTAAACGACTTCCAAAAAAAGGAGAAGGTTCTCAATTCGTCTGTATGCATATTTTTTTTCTTTTTTTTATATCTGTTCACCGATATTTTCGTCAATTATGGACGGATTTCGAAAATTTTTTTTTTGGTCGATTGCGTTAACTTTCGAGATGGTCCTATTTTCACCAGGTCAGGATCTGATGGTGGAAACCAGAAGAAATCGAAGGCAACCTCCGAAAATTGTATGCGAGTATGGTGTTTTTGTTACGTACTAGTGATGTCTTAGGGATATTCTTTATGGTTTCAACATCTGATGGTGCTGTGCTGATGAAGAAGCGACCAAACTCCTCAACGGTTAGGAGTTTGAAGACAGCACTGCAATTTTTCGATAGAAACTACTTGGTAGCATGGAGGGAAACTGTTTAGTGGTGTACAGGACTAACGTGTTCTTGGGAGATAAGCTCCATATCTAATACTGCTGTGCTGATGATGAAGCTACGGAACTCTTAAACGGTTAGAAGTTAGGACATAATTCTGTATTTTTTTTTCTGCAATACTTTCAAGGCTACTATTGGTCTTCATTCGGGCTGCAGTGTTATTGTCTACCCATAATAACAAAAATATAAATACTTATCAAGTATTATCAATCTCTTTTAGCTAAGTACTTACTAATAACACATACTTATTAATTGAATGACAATGACTTATTAACAAATGTTACTTATTTTTGGAGTCGGTGCAAGCCCAGGTAACATACTCTATTGTGTTGCACCGACTTCAATAATGAGTGGCAATAGTAAATATTATAACAGTTAAAGATTACTTTATAAAAGTATTACGTTTTGTATATTGTATTAAGTATACAAATGAGTAAGTTTCGTTATTTATCGCTTTTTAGTTAAGAAGGTACGTTTCTAGAAGTCGGTTTAACTTTTTTTTTAATGTAATTTTTGATTTACAAATACGCACGGCAGATGGTTCTGCAGTCAGTACCTATGTCATTTATTTATAGTGCAAGTAATCTGACGGCTTATTTGTGATTTTAAACCATATTTAACTTGAACACACACATATATATAGTGCGTGGAGTCGCTCCGCGCTTAAGAAGTGAAAATTTGTAACAAACATACATTTAACTTTATAACACACTCAATGTAAAAAGAACACATTTTTTTACGACTGACCTCGTGGTGCATTGATAAAGATACCGACTGTGGAATCGAAATGGGCGATTTCGATCCTCCCTCGAGTATAACTCTTAGTCTGGATCTGGGTAGAATCTGGTAGAATAATTATTCTTCGATTGTGGAGGATCTGCCATATTCGACGTTGCATTATTCTTCGATTTACTCCAAAAAAGCCCTTTCATTTGATACCTAAATTTTAGAAATGCATTAAAAATACTTACTCCGCCATTTTGTATTTAGAATGACGTCACGTTTATTTTCGAGTTACTATCAAAAAGTCATTTCATTTGATATCGTAAAAATACATTAAAACTATCACTGTGTGAGAGGTCGTGGTATTTTACTGGTCGAGCGGGCCCATTTACGAGCCTTTTAAAGTATCAATTAAATAAAAAAATATAACAATATTTTTTGTGTACTCAATACTTTTGAGATATAGTGCGATAAAAATCAATCCACTACTAGCTACTAAATGTCTATGTGCAGTTTTTAAACCACGCTATGCAAATTTTCTTAGTTGGTTTAAATATATCAGTTTATACTCTACTGTTATATATAACTTATTTTACCCGCGAAAGGGCATTGAATGACACTCAATTAGGACCAACCACAATAAGGCAATAATACCCTAACTGCTCGTAATAAGATGGCTAGAAGGTGGTCGAACGCACCTATAAGCGTATAATGCCTCAAACGACTGCACGTCGTATATGAAGTTCCAACTTCAAAAATATTTTTATTTGTCCAGTCATTTAGGACCACCCAAACCAAAATTATTGATTTTTCAGAAAAAATATATCTTTGCGTTTTCATTTGTCACTTTGTTTATAAACTTAATCGTTTGGTATATTGTGCATGACACTGTGAAACAGTAACACTAGTTTATCATAGGACCTTCATTAAAAAAGTTCTATTTCGTAGTTCCAAAGAACAATTTCGATTGTTCCATCAAATTGAAAGTCGATTATCTGACAATTCATTACTGAAGGTTTAACACAGCATATAATTTTATTGACAAAACAAAATTCCCCAATCACTTTGTATCATGTGGAACGGATGTAAATGAACTCGGGTATAGCTGAATCACATTTAACATAAGCCCCTTCATAACGGCCTTAATGTTTCATACAAACTGACAGTTTAATATGTTTCGAGTGCATTAATTAGAATAATGTTGTTCTGCCTGAAGAGACTTTGTACCTACTGACCATCCGTTATGTCGCCATATACCTACTAACAGTATATACAATAATGAGTTATGTTAATATATTAATTTAATATGAATAATAATATTTTAATATGATTAATAACGTGTTTACTAAAAAGTCACTTTTAAAAAGCTTATTTTTAAACTAAGAAGTATGAAGAGGAACTTAGATGACAGTATTTTGAAATAGACTAAGGGTAGGCGATCGTCGCGTCAGATCACATCAGAAACCAAAATAACGTAGAATTTTGAGTAGTGCAGTATACAATCAAAATAATTTTAATTTCTATTAACCCGTTCAAAATGAAATAATAATCAGTTTTGAAGAACAGCCGCTGAGTTTTCAATATTTAATAAAAGTTACACTTTGATTTCAACCAACTTAGAAAAATAAGATAATTTTCTAATAATTAAATAATAACTTTTACTTATTAAGTCATACAACAAAGGATCCTTACAAACAAAAAACTTTTTCTCTGGTGAATACATCTTATAAATAAGTATTTAACTTTTGTTTTCATGGTCTGATGTGGGTGACCAATAGTAAAAATCATATTTTTAACATCTACTTCTTGATTTTTATTTGCAAAAAGTGGGTGCTCTCTGTATCAATGGAAATAGCTTTTGAACAACTGCCATCTTTTTGTTCATCACTCGTGAAAATGATCTCTGTAAAGAGTTCGAAACGTCGGGAAATAAATGTAAATATGTAAGTTCAGTCATATTAAGTGTTTGAAGTGTAACTTCTAATGTCTCGTGCAACCGTTTAACGCTTATAACGCCCCCTTGCGGCCACAAAACATAATATATAATAATAAAATCAACGAATTTGAACCAGTCTATATATAAATCCAGGAAGAGAATTGCGTAAGCGTGATTTTTATCTGTACATAGACATCTAGTAGCTAGTGGTGGCACTATACCACTCATTTAATACTTATAAAACATAATAGTTTGTTTCTTTGAACGAAACCGCTGGTTCTATTTTAAATATTCTTTTAGTGGTGGATAGTCCATTTATAGAGGAAGGATTTAGGTTTTGTTATATTTTATAAACAATTAGGGATCTTTACAAAAAGTCCGATAATGTAACCCAAGGTGTAAAAAATCACCTAAAAAAATGTTTACATTGCGTACGCTGCGAAAAGTATTGATTGTAGAGCAAAAAAATGTACTACAACTTTGCAGAATATATAGTTGTCTACACAAATGGTCGCGACACCATGTGTCTAACTATTGTAGTTATCTCACAATAAGTGTTTATTTAATTTTTTAAAATAATTTGAATGATGATGTTTTAAAAGCCCTTTATTTTGTACTTTGGTGTTCGTACTGATTAAAATAAATTATTTAAAATTCAAGATAGATTCAATAGCAAAATAGAACTTTTTGAATTATTTATTTCGGACATTTCATTCAAAAGATATCGCAATATACACGATATAAGTATTCGATTTTTAGGCAAATATGTATTGCGCGCACATATAGTAACATAACTTCACGCCTTTTCTACTCGAAGGTCTAGGCAGTGGCTTTTAATTCTCCACTCGCCGTTATGTTTACGTCCCAAATGGAATAGGTGGCCATACCGGGCAAACGAGGGTAAACGAGCAAGCTGATGGTAAGTGACCAGCGCCGCCCATGGACACTTGCAACACATATAGTGTTACAGTTGCGTTGCCGGCCTTTAAGGAAATAGGAATAGGAAAGTATGGGAAAGGGGGATGCGACTCCGAGTACCTCTCTCCCCGAACGAAACGCGGCATGAGCCACTTTACGTTGATCTTCCGAGAGGTCGTGGTATTTCACCGGTAGAGCCGGCCCATTCATGCAGCGAACTGCTTGGCTCCACCACTACCATTCAATTTGTTAAGCTTGAATTTCATTACTACACAGACATCAGTTTAGGTTTAGGTACTGTAATTGATTTTTAAAATCAATCATAGTACCTCCTCCCGCCACTAGATATATGGAGGTACTATAATTGACACTTGAAACGCGGCCTTTAGTGTCAACTACATTCCTTTAAAACTGTATTTGATTGAATGTATTATTTTATTTCTAAAATCCATTGAAGAAATAAATACCTAACATTTATAATTAAGTGTTGTAGAACTGATATTTTTAATATTTTACCAAAACTTATAAATATGTTCTTAAATATTTATATAAACTCGATGGAGTGAAACCAGCGCGATTTAAAATTGACGAATATTGACCTCTATGGCCGAGTCGAATAAAACATTATAATATAATAAACTTCAAACAAGACATGACACACATTTATAGTGATGGTTAAGTACCCTTTTTAAAAAAATATATATAATTATCTGTTTATGATCCTCGGTTCAAATAATTTTCAACAGTATGTTGCATTATTATACATAAATTAAAATAAAATATTAGATAGGAACTTAGTTACCATTTCTCATATTCAGTCCCATTTTTAATAGTACCTATAATATATTAGTAATAATTATTAATAGTCTCGGTGGTCCAGTTAAGTAGTCGAGCTCTCCGATTCTGGAGTCCTGGGATCGATTCCGGGCTCACATCAATGATTTCTTGGATTTTTTTGGTATCGTATAGTTAATTTTAGGTACCCTATGGTATTTTTTTATAGGATAAAAGGTAAACCTAAGGGAGTAGGATATGAAAGAATGGGGAAGGAGAGTGGGCCTCCGGGTACCTCTCTCACCGAACGAAACGCGGCATGAGCCACTTTACGTCGATCTTCTGCGAGGTCGTGGTATTTCACCTGTCGAGCCGGCCTATTCATGCAGTGATTATTTTTCTCTATTTCTGAATCAATTTCTAACCCCTTTTCATTTTCCTTTCTACAACACAAAGTTACACTACCAACGCGCGGCGGGACTCCACGCATGTTTTTTTTTCGTTCTGGCGCCATTCGAGATCAATTTTAAATGAGTTTCAAAAAGTTTACGACTTCATAAAAATAAAGAAAATATAAATTATTATTTGACTTCCCGGAGTGAAGAAGAAACTTATTACTTTTACAGCAATTTGTTTACGTAAAACCTAATTTGTTCAACCTTTTGATGTTAATGTACTCAATTTCAGGATATTGTAGTCTTTAGAAAATTTAACAGATATAGGACAGGAAATTATGTCGCAAACAATAAAACCCCATCAAAAATTTGATTTTAAATGAAACACTAATTGACCTGGATATTGAGGACATTCCTTTTGAACAGCAAGTCTAGTGTTCGAATTCTGGCTCACATAAACTATATATTGCTATTCTTTATGGTAGTTGTCTGTGATCGTTGCCTGCTAAAATTGAACCCTATTATGTGTGACAACAGATTTGCCATCATTTAGGACCAAAAACTTCAGCGGAACAAGACATAAAAGCTTAGCGGTTTCGGTCGTAATTAAAATGCTTTTTTTATTTTACACGTGGGCACATACACCTTTTTTATTGAAACATGAAATGTTTCCCAAACTTTGAGCAGTCTGTATTCACCCACTAAGTCGCTTAAATGAACAAAGTTTAAACACATTGTTGTTGTGAAGAAGTTTATTGTGGTCGCCATCTGCCTGTAACCGCCGACTGTAACTCTGATCTAAGTAAATGTGCCTGTCGAGAGTGTTTGAAACGAGGTGCTACTGGTACTGCTGGTACTGCTGTTGGCAAACTTATGTAGTATTGTGTTCTTTGAAGTGTTGAACGCTGTTGTTTTTATGAAGTTCGTTAATAATACCGTTCATGTCGAGATACACGAAGACATTAAAGTGATATTAGTTTTTATTAAATTTTATAACAGTGACGTCTGGGGTGTTAAAATACTTAGTCTTTCCATAAATACTGTTACAACTAAAAATAAAAAAATATTACATTTGAATTTGGAATCTGTCATTTTTATACGATTGTTCATTGTGTTTCTCGTTTTGGCGCCAATACATTGTACAATATTTTGCGATATTAAAATGGAGTGGGGTGATAAAGAGAACTGAATCGCTGTGATTGCATTACACAAAGTAGGTATGGAGCCAAATGCAATTTTTAAAACTCTCCATACACTTGGTATTAGTCAAATGTTTGTGTACCGGGCTATTGATAGGTACAATGAGACCTCCTCTGTTTGTGAAAGAAAAAGACCTGGCCGTCCACGTAGTGTTCGTACGAAAAAGGTGGTCAAAGCAGTAAGGGAAAGAATTCGAAGAAATGCTGTCTGCAAGCAAAAGATTTTATCTTGGGAGATGAAGATAGCACCTAGAACAATGTCGCGTATTTTAAAAGATGACTTAGGACTTGCAGCCTATAAGAGGCGGACTGGTCATTTACTAACTGATAATTTAAAAAAGAATAGGGTCAATTTTAATCAAAGAATAGGGTGTTAAAATGTAAATAACTACTGAAGCGGTACGCAAAGGGAGGTCACAGAAAAATATTGTTTACGGATGAAAAAGTTTTTACAATTGAGCAACATTTTAACAAACAAAATGACCGTATTTATGCTCAAAGCTCTAAGAAAGCTTCCCAATTAGTTGACAGAGTGCAACGTGGGCATTATCTGACTTCATTGATGGTTTGGTGGGGTGTTAGCTACGAAGGAGTGACTGAGCCATATTTTTGTGAAAAAGGTATCAAAACATCGGCACAAGTGTATCAATATATCACTGTTGCAAAGGTAGTCAAGCCCCTTAACAACACCATGTTCAATAAAGAAGTATGGTCCTTCCAGCAAGACTCGGCACCGGGTCATAAAGCTCGGTCCACGCAATCTTGGTTGGAAACAAACGTTTCGGACTTCATTAGAGCTGAAGACTGGCCGTCGTCTAGTCCCGATATTAATCCACTGTATTATGATTTGTGGTCAGTTTTAGAGAGTACGGCTTGCTCTAAACGTCATAATAATTTAAAGTCCCTAAAATAATCCATACGATTGGCAGTGAAGAATTTTCCCATGGAAAGAGTGCGTGTTTCTATTGATAACTGGCCTCAAAGTTTAAAGACCTGTATTGCAGCCAATGGAGACCACTTCGAATAAGCTTTTTATGATTTATATCGTTTTATATTTATGTATCAAAGTAACACACTGTAAAAGTAATAAATGTTATTTGCAATTACAAAAATTGTGTTCTTGGTTACAATAAATATGGCATGACTAAGTATAGATCGTCTGGGGTGAATGAGATGTGATAGATACGCCCACTCAGTTCTTTTTGCTTCTCCCACAATCATAAAGAAATGTATTTTTTTTTAGAATAGTAAGAAGAAATAAATTAATTACATTATTTACAATATACACAAATAAAAAACTAGCTAAAATCAAATTTCTCGGTCTACTAGCAGCGTGGCCAGAAAACTGTCTGCATTGCCACGTTGAATCCTAATTGCCATGCTGGATGTTAATCCTCTGTGCGAAAAATTAACAAACCCAATTGTTATGAGAGGCCTCGATCAGTTTCTTTGCGATATTTTCGTAGACTGCACGAGCATTTGGACCCCATGTCCCTAGTCGAAAAAAAAAATTATAAAATCTTCCGTTTAAACTTCACCACAATTTAATAATTTACTAAAATATATCTTAATCAATATATTAGCACATACAATAAATATAATTTGCCCTGAAACGTCGTGTAAAGAAACTATCGAAATAAAATTAAAATAGAAATAAATATTTAAATACAGTAAAATAATTTTGTGTATATTCTGCTTGTAATGATCAAACTTCGTTATCATAAAATTTTTATAATATTTCTCACCAGCCTTATTACCAAATGCTTATTTTGCTGAGGTGTATACGGTTAACCGTATGCACAGGTGAGAAAACCGTATGAAAAGGTGAGATATGTTGAAAAATCTTTAAAAAAAAATTCATTATCATCAGTCTGTATCAGTCCACTGCTGCAGGCCCCGCCCAATATGCGCCACTGAGCCCGATCTTCGGCTCTTCGTCTCCAGTTGCTGCCCACTGCTCTGCGTATATCATCGCTCCACCTAGTCACAGGACAGCCACACTGCGATCCGTGGTCTCCACTCTAAGGCCAGTCTACCCCAACGGTTATCGGTCCTAATTCGTGCTAATTCGTTGAGCTATGTCGATCACCTTAGTTCACTGACGAATTACTTCAATTCGGATTTGCTCCCTCAGAGATACTCAAAGCATAGCTCTTTCCATAGCTCGCTGAGTGACTTTTACTTGGTGGACCAGACGCACCAGACGCAAAACGGATAGAACGCACTGATTGAAGACCTGTGTCTTTAACATGTTCGTTGTGCATTATCTTGATTTTTTCTAAGTTCATCCGGAGTCCAATGCGATGGGAAGAATCAGCCAGGTCATTCAACATTCTTTGTAGGTCCTGCAGGTCTTCAGCTATTATGACGAAATCGTCCGTAAATCGTAAGTGCGAGATGTACCGGCTATTGATATTAATGCCGCAGTATTTCCAGTCCAGCGTCTTGAACATATCCTCCAATGCGTTAGTGAATAGTTTTGGGGATATGACATCTCCTTGTCTCACTCCTCGACGCAGTTTTATGTCATTGGTTCGCTGGTTTTGTATTTCTACCGCCATCGTTCCGGCATCGTAAAGACATCTCAATACTTCGAGTATCGCCAATCTACCTGGCAACGTTGCAGAGATTCCAGGACAGACCAGGTCTCGATCGAGTCAAAGGCCTTCTCGTAATCCACCATGTGGTCTGGGAGAACACCACAACTCTGCACCATGCACTTGGAGTTCTCCCAAAGAAGAGAATAGAATTGAACAACTCCTGAAGCTGAGTTATAACTGGAGCTCCACCAGGTTTTAACAACTCTGTCGTTATTCGGTCTTCACCTGGGGCTTTTCCATTTTTAGCTGTCCAAGGGCCATCATGACTTCATCCCGGCATATTTCAGGCAGGCAGAAAAGTGACGGGTCAATGTCGTTCTGGAATCCTCAGTGCCGGGTTCAGGCTTGGAAGCATGCGATGCGTAGAGTTTTCTATAAAAGTCCTCAACTTTCGACAGAATCTCTGGCCGGGTTGCGATTACGTTGCCCGACGATGTTGTCAGCTTTGTCAGGTGGCTTTTACCTAGAGGCTGGACGAATACTTTGGAAAACCGATTCTGTTCAATCGTGTTTTTAATTGAGAGGGTATTAGAGAATCGGAGATCCCGTCGCACTGGCCTTTTAATGGTTCTACTGCGTACCTGATTGGTAGACGAAACTGACAATGGGTATGCACGTCTTTCTTTCATAAGCTTGAGAGTCTCTGTCGAAAGTTTTGACATTTTACCCGTGCGCTTATTCTTGCAAAGCCTAGCTCCTTCTTCCCTGAGGATTTCCACTACTTAAAAAAAAAAAAGAAAACATAAATTGGGAAAACATAACAGTGGTAGAGCCAGGCAGTTCGCTGCAATGAATAGGCCGGCTCGACCGGTGAAATACCACGATCTCTCAGAAGATCGACGTAAGCGTGTCGCGTCGCGTTTCGTTCGGTGGGAGAGGTATCCGGAGGCCCACCCCCCTTCCCGATCCTTCCCTATCCCTGATCCCTTAAAGGTCGGCAACGCAACAGTAATACTATATGTGTTGCTGGTGTCCATGGGCGGCGTTGGTTGCTTACCATCAGGTGACATGCCTGCTCGTTTGCCCTGATATACCATAAAAAAAATTGGGCATAATGTGAATGCTTTGAACTAGTCTGATGGTATTTATTAAACAAATGACAAAGCAATAATTTCTATTTATGACGTAAACATAACTAGAGCGACTCGAGGTTAAAGAGACATTGCCTACATCTCCGGGTAAAAGAAGGCATCAAGTTATGAATAAAATATAAATATTGAGAAAAATCAGAAAGATTATCAATATCATTGAAAACTCTTTCAAGGCCTGTTTAAATTCATACTCATTAGCTCATCATTAGCTTCATGCCTTGGTTACACTCCGCCCCTGCCACTGCTCATACTGCTGCTGGAAATATTGCCCAAAATAATTCTGCGGCAGCATGTAGCAGTTGTACAGATATATTTAGTTATTAGATATATTACTATTTAGTTTGCTTTTCACAAAATAGATTTACTTTCTTATTATTGTTACACACTTTCGTTACTCTTTTCGTTCTCGAACTCGATCTAGTTGCTCGTGGAAGATGTGTCGTGGCCTCTTCGGCTTCATCCATGATTTCAATAAATAAATGAAGATCTCTATTCTGTTCAACTTATACATAAACGACCTTATTGAGGAGCTACGTGGCACTAGAGCAGGCTGCTTTATTGATGGTGAATCTGTAAACAATTTAAGTTATGCAGATGACATGGTTCTGCTTAATCCCCCAATCCATGGTATAAGAAAACTTATCAAAATTTGTGAGAGATATGCAGATGATCACCAGTTGAAATACAATGTCAATAAATCTGAAATTATGGTTTTTAAGTCAAAGAGCAACCTTGATCGTATCCTCCCAGTCAGCTTGTGCGGCACACCCCTGAAAGTTGTAAAAACCTTTAAATACTGCGTCATATAGTAACCCACACCCTGACAGATGATAGTGATTTGGAAAGGCAGAGACGTACTACGTCTCTGCCTTCTCGTCTCATTTGTAAAAGTAACATGTTGGCCGCCGATTCCACTATTGTTCTGACCAAGTAAAGATTACACTGTTTCAGGCCTACTGTCAATCGTTGTACACTGGTCAACTATGGTATAGGTACACGAAGGGTGCGTACAACACTCTTCGTGTGCAATACAACAACGCGTTTAGGGTTATGCTCCGCCTACCGTGGCGGTGTAGTGCCACCGGTGTGTTCACAGAATATAGGGTAACTGATTTTACTTCACTTATAGATAAAATCGCAAAATCTGTTTAGGGGGTCATGTCAAGAGCGTGCGCGTCGCGATCCCTGCCGTCCCAGTGGGACGCAATCTTGACCAAAGCAAACTCAGCCGGACGGGCTGCTAGGGCGTGCCCCGCAAGCGACGGGCACCGATTAGCCCCCGTCGGTGCGGCTGCATGCGCATGCGGCGAAGGGGACCGCCACCCTTCACGCAGCGCCAATCCTGGCGGGACGAGGAGAGGGGAGTGCCGTATAGGCACGTGGAATGTTAGAGGTAGCATGGCAAGAAAGATAAATGAGATGATGGATGTATTAAATGAGAGATGCCTGGATGCCTTATGTTTGACGGAGATAAAGCGGAGGGGGAGGGAGACCGAGGACCTCCCCGGTGGCAGGGTAGCCCTATGGTCCGGAGTGGACCCGGACGTCCGTGCCAGTGGGGGTGTTGGAGTCGTTCTCTCCTCCCGCTTTGCTTCCGGAGTGAAAGATTGTGAGTTGGTAGGCCCAAGACATCTTTGGGTTCGAATAAAACTGGGGATCACGCGAGTTTTCCTGGTCGCAGCTTATGCTCCCGTTAGCTCCGCGGATCCCCGCGAACTCGAAGAGTTTTGGGAAACTGTTAGGGATATTCTGGATCTAGCTGAGGAAAATGAAAGGATAATTCTGTGTGGTGATCTTAATGGGTGGGTCGGAACCAAGCGAGACGGCCTGGAGGCTGTCCTTGGTCCGAATGGTGACAAGAGAGTGAATGATGCTGGTAAGCCGATATTGGACGTATGCCTGGAACGGAACCTCCTTGTGTCTAACACATTATTCCGTCATAAAGATATTCACACGTATACGTGGAGACGGAATGAGCAAAAGAGTATGATAGATTTGATTTTGATAGATAGTCGTCTCCGAAATACTCTAAGGGATACAAGAGCCTACAGAGGCCCCACTCTTGATACGGACCACTCCCTGGTGGTAAGCCGATTCGTGGGCCTTTTCAAGAAGTGGAGACACTGGCGAGTGCGTACCCATTTCGGAGAGCTTGAAAGGATAAAATGTGAGAAATTAGAAGATGAAAGTGTACGGAGTATGTATGTAGGCCTAGTCAGTAAAGGACTCAATGAGACGAGTCTTTCTGACCTAGGTGTTGAAGAATGCTGGGAAAGAATGAAAGAAAGTATAGTGAATAGTGCAAAAGAAGTATGTGGTAGTGCAAAGAGGCATAAGATTCTGAGAGGTGACGCCTGGTGGGACGCGGATGTGAAATCCAGCGTCGGAAGAAAGAAAAAAGCATGGTTGGATTATGTCTCAAGTTTGAACCAGAATGATAGTATGACAGAGAAAAAGTATGAGAGCTACCGCCGCTGCAAGAATGTTACCAAAGCCTTAGTGAAAGAGAAGCGTGAAAGACTTGTTGCGAATGAGGAAGTGAGGTTGACGGAGAACTTCGAGGCGAATAACAAACTCTTCTGGAGGGAAGTTCTTCGTCAACATCCAGAATGGACAAAATCATGTCTAAGTTTGGTGACATTCTTGCAAACCCAAGCGATGTATTGGGCAGGTGGAGTGAGTATTTTGGGGAAATGTACGAGTATGTTCCGGATGTGGGCGCCGCGAGTGACCCTACGGCTGACACCGCTGCGCCAACATCTGATGAGGACATTACTATGGAAGAGATTGAATGGTCGATACGAAGTATGAAAAATGGTAAGGCAGCTGGAATTGATATGATGTCTGCTGAAATGATCAAACACGGTGGATCCTGTGTCCGGGACGCTTTCCTGACCTTGAGCAATCTGTGCTGGAGGTCGGGTAAGGTTCCCATGGACTGGAGGCGTGCTGTCATCGTGCCCTTGTATAAAGGTAAGGGATCACGTATGCAGTGCGCCAGTTACAGGGCCATCAGTTTGATCAGTTTAGCAGCAAAAGTGTATGGGAAAATTATTGAAAGGAGAATGAGGGTGATATCTGATGGAGTGTTGTGGGAGGCTCAGGGTGGTTTCAGAAGCGGACGAGGGTGCATGGATCAGATTTTTTCTCTCCGCAACATCGTGGAGAAACAACTGGCTGTTAACCGGAAGGTTTTCTGCGGTTTTGTGGATCTGGAAAAAGCGTTTGACAGAGTGTTACGAAAGGATCTGTGGGATATACTCCCGGGCTACGGGGTGAGCGGAGCACTGCTGCGCGCTGTGCAGTCCACTTATGAGGGCTGCACAGCGTGTGTGCGTATTGACGGCGGCTTGTCCTCCTGGTTTGACGTCAATATCGGCGTCAGACAGGGTTGCGTGCTGTCCGCTCGACTGTTCATCCTGTACCTGGACAGTTGTCTCCAGAGAATGAGATCGATGGATGTAGGGATGCGAATGGGTGACTTAGTTGTGAGCTGCCTGCTTTACGCAGATGACGCCGTGCTTTTAGCCGAATCGCCGTCGGACCTGCAAACACTAGTCACTACTATGAAAGATGATTGCATGATTAAAGGCTTGCAGTTGAATGCGACGAAAACGAAAGTAATGGTGTTTGAAAGGGAGGAATCCAGAACAGATGCAAGGATAATGGTTGATGATGTAGTGCTGGAACAGGTGAATGAAATTGTATATCTTGGATGCGCTTTTAGCAGAGATGGAAGGTACACCGCGGATGTAGAAAGACGAGTGGCGATAGGAAATAGCGTAAACGGAGTGTTGGGCAGATTCCTGGGCGCAAAAAATATTAGCAGAAAGGCCCAGTTAGCAATCCACAATGCAGTCCTGATCCCAACACTAACTTATGGAAGCGAGAGCTGGGTATGGCAGAGTGTGCATGAAAGTAGAATAAACGCGGTAGAAATGAGGGCTCTACGCAAAATCTGCGGAGTGACTATCGCTGACCGCGTAGAAAACAAGGTTGTAAGGAAGGAAGTTGGTTTGAAAGAGAGTGTCGGTGTAAAAGTAAGAAAGGGCATGCTCCGATGGTTCGGACATGTAGAAAGAATGGTTGACGCAAGACTGACTAAGCAGATATACAATGCAAAAGCGGACGGATGTAGGAGTCGAGGACGGCCAAGACACACATTCCAAGACCAAATAGAACGTGTTCTGGAGGAAGGTGATGTTAAGAGCCTCAAAAACCGACGCGCGTGCATGAAAAGAGTTATGAAAGTCAACGAAGCGAGTGAGGTGTGTAAGAATCGTGCCCTATGGCGCTCTGTTCTCTCTGCCTACCCCGCAAGGGATTTGGCGTGAAGTTATGTATGTATGTATCTGTTTTAATACCGCTTTATGGCTGCGAAAATACGATCATTCAAGCTGTGTTCAAAAATGTATGTATTGAGGTTCTCATAAAACAACACTTGGCGAAGACTAACACTATCTTATTATTATTATTATTATTTTGACTATTTTAATTAATTATTTGTGACATTTCAATTTTATTTTGTAAAATTAAATGTTTGATAATTTCTAAATTTTTATTTTTATGTATGACTTTATTGGTATTTATTTTTGTGACTGTATTTTAATTATATATTTGTATGTATATGCTATGGATGTGATTCGCGAAAATCTGAGTAATAAATAAATATAATTTAAGTTTGCTTTTAATATTAATGACTCTTTGTGACCAAATTTCTGATAATTTCTGATTAAAAATTCTGACGATTACTTATAATTTCTGACTGTTTTGAAAGCAAAGCCTTTATAAGAATATTCTATTTTTCTCATTGTAATTAATGTCATCTGGGTTTTTGTGTTATCAAATGAATCCCATTATTTAATTAAAATCTCAATGAAATTTAAAAAAAGAAATGGTGTCGTGGGACACCAGGTAGGAACGAAGTTCCTTCGGCTAATATAGAATCGATACAATTTGCAAAAAAAAAATCGTGCTCAATTTTCTGAAGGTTTTCTTGATTTTTCCCTTAAATTTTGCTGATTAGTTTTTATTTAAGAACAGGACTTATTACAGGTAGCTTTGTGACGTTTTAGTTTATAAATACTGGATAATTCTACGGAACAGTGATCGCACTTGTACGTACCATTTTCTGGTTCCTTCTGTAAGAAAACATATATAAAATATGAAAACATGGAAAGAAAAACTCCAAAAAAGGATTCCAAGACCGGGATTCGAATCCAAGCCTCTTGGGTGAGAGCCACGTATCCAAGCCACTAGACCATATGTGATGTATAACAATTTTTTAAATAGTCTTGGTGGCGCAGTGGTCGAGCACACGGCTTCTGATCTAGAGGTCCGGGTTCGATTCCAGACACTGGCTCACACCAATGACTTTTCGAAATTGTTTTCGGAAGTTATGTGTGATAAATATCGATGACTGACAAACTTTGTGCCCGGTATGGCAATAGGTTCGCCACCTATTCCATTTGGGACGTAAACATAACGGCGAGACGAGTATTAACAGCCGCTGCCTACACCTTCGGGTAACAAAAGGCGTGAAGTTATGTTATGTTATGTAAATAAGCTTATACTTAAAAGTGCCCTAGTTTGGCATGGAAAAAGCGTCGTGACAATGACGTGAGAATTTTTTCCGTCTAGCCCCCTTTCGTAACGCGCGATAAAGAATTTCATTCTAAATGTTAAATTTTAATTACAAATAGAATTTGTTGTTCAGATGTAGTTTTGTAATTGTCTGCCGTCTTGAAATCGCTAGATTTTTGTTGTTAGAGACGTGTGCATGTGACAAAACCTTCAGTCGATAACTGAAGTTTAAAAAGGATATGCTGAGGTGGTTGGACATGCTGGAAAAGATAGAAAAACAGAATAGATAAGTATGTATACAGTCCCCGAAATTAAAGCATATAGCTGTCGAGAAGGATAATTTTCTAAACCAAATTGCATCTCATTAGAAATTAATTTCAGAATCAGTATCAATACCATGTATCAAATCCGTGTTCTGTAGCACTCTCTGTTACCCTGCTAGAAATTCAGCTTGAATGTATGATGAGGAAAATGTTAATTAAAAATATAATCAAAAAATTAAACTTCTTTCTGCCTGCAATTAAATTCCCCACGCTTCTCGTACACTTAAGTGCCATTTTAAGTAGGTGCGTGATACGAACTAAACTTTCGTGATTAATGTCACCATTGACATTCTCTGAGTGAAGCTCCCTCTCCCCGCTCCCATGTCACCTCCCTACTCTTCGATCGCCTAATACAGTTTTGATCGTCGCTTAATAACGCGTGAAGTGTGTCAATATCATATTACAATAGGCTATTTCTATACGCACGTATTTTTAATGACAACGTAATTGAACCTTGTACTTTGGGCGTAATAGAGAAAATCTCAAATTAAGAGTGTTAAGAAAGCATCAGAAGATAAAATTTAAATTTAGCAGTGGTAGATTTAGTCTTTTCCATATCGATACCCTAATTCGCAAACCTACTAACTCCACTTTTTTTCGAAAATAGCATTTTTATACCGGAAGATACAAGATATTATCTAGTTTCTATTGGTATCAAAATTTTCATTTTCGAAAAAAAGTGGAGTTAGTACGTTTGCGAATTAGGGTATCGATATGCTTTCTTAGGAGTGCTAGAGCCAAGCAGTACGCTGTATGAATGGGCCGGCTCGACCGGTGAAGTACCATCACCGCTCAGAAGATCGGCGTAAAGTGACTGATGCCGCGTTTTGTTCGGTGAGAGAGGTACCCGGAGGCCCACCCCCCTTCCCTTCCTATCCTACTTCCTTAAAGGTCGGCTACGCAACTATAACAATATATGTGTTGCCGGTGTCCATGCGCGGCGCTGGTCACTTAACACCAGGTGACACGCCTGCTCGTTTGCCCTCCCATCCCATAAAAAAAAACAATATGCCAGCCGTCCGTCCATCCATAGGGTGGCTCGACCAGTGAAATACCACGACCTCTCTAAATCTCAGAATACAAGATGTGAGCGCGGTATCCTGTTTATTTAAAATTTATTTTTACGTTTAAAGATAAATAATCGAAATCCAAGCACACACCAATCATGAGAGAAACAACGAAACAAATAACTATATCGCTTTATAGTAATTTGTAGGAATGTGGGCAGAAAGCTTCACTTAATTTCTTCCGAAAATTTAATTAAATCAATTATTGTTCCTTCACTTAGTGTTGTGTAACAGTTAATAATATTAATCTGATTGCCAGTAAAATTAATTGGTGTGAAATGATATCTCAAAATTTTAACTACGCGGACTTTGCCCGACAGTTGGGGAGATAAAGGTCAAACTTTTCCAATAACTTGAAATATTTTAAGCTGCGAAGCTTTATTCCATCGAAAAGGCAAAGAGCACTGGGTTGAGGAAATATTTTCACGACTGATTTTTGGATTATTTTGGAAAATTCACATTATTATATAAAATCCACTGCACAACTCGTTCTGAGTTATACATAATTTCATTTGCAATTGAAAAAACAAAAGAGTTTATTTCGTGCTCGTAGCTTAAACATTCACATAGCCTTTCAGACTATACAAGGACTTAGGGAAATACACAAACGAACATGACCCTCATTTTGAAATGACAGGATAAGTTGTTTAAGTTGGCCTTGAGCTCGATATTCTTCTTTTGATTTATACTGATACTCATACGAGTCAAATGTACAGGCTTAAACGACTATTGCTTATTTTTAGTTAACTCTTGAGGTCTTGAGCTTCTGAATCAACAATTCTTCTCGGAAATAATTTCAGAAGTTATGTGTAAATAACTATGAATGACAACATTGTGCCCGCTGTATGGCAATAGGTACCGCCGCCTATCCCTTTCAGACCCGATGCTATCCGGCGAGGTATTTTAAAATGAAAGTTACTGTCGTAGTTAATTTGGGGTAGCTGAAAAAATCTAGGAAACCTGAAAAGCAGTTTTTGTTGTTCCGTTTGACAACGCAAACGTTTCTCTCTGTATTGACTACTTCTTCATGATCACCTCGCCTCCTTTTGTGAATCCTTCATAAATTGTTTTCCTTTAAATCTCTTTGTCATCAGGGCTTCAGTGCCTACAATTTGCTGAGCAATCAATCTTTCCATCAGGGGAATGGTCTTCAAATACCGATCAAAAAATTTTAAACTACCCTCAGGTAATGTAGATATCAATCTGAGTAGGTACAACAGATGGATCTAGACCAAGTAAAGTGTCAAGGAAAGATATAGTGTTGCCTTGATATATTTCAAAATTTAGTATTTAGACTTTTGACGAGATAATTATAAAGTTTTTCAGGCCCACAGCTCTGGATTTTCCTGGTACAAATTGTTTGACTTGGCATTAAGAGAAACTTTGCTCGTAAATAGAATAGTTACCGTGATTCATGGGCAACTCCAAGCATCTATTAAGAACCGTGTCAATCATTGGTAGAACGAACCATAGGCGATTTTGAGTTTTCCCTTGCACTGAAACAGTTGTCTTGTCTACAGTGTGTAAATTCGTCCTAATCAAAACGATCATATCTCTCGTGAGTGCCTCGGTAATATAGGGAAACCTGAATCGCTGAGTTGCCTTTCCCCAGGGGTTATCCCATTGTGGTCATCATCGGAGTCCTCCCTTTAGTCGGCGACTCCCGAATTTGGCGAAGAGTCCGATTAAATGCGTCCAAAATGCCATCTCCGTCAAGTACTAATTTACTTCTACTCATAGTGATTGATTTACATTAAAACTAAACCTAAAACAAAGCACAATGCGGTAGTTTATTTGTATGAAAGTACTTGCAAATTTGAAAATTGAAACCGAACCCTCACATTTGTGAGGTTTAGTTTTGTGACGCCAGAATCCATTGAACTGAAACAGTAATCTATTATTTTTAATCTCGCGGACTATTATTTACTTATTCTAATGCAACACAAAAATAAACACAAATATTGCTTACCAGAACGAAAGTTTAGTCAACACGGTGAGAGATCGCGACGCCTCCTCCTCGCGTGGCCTGGTAACGCATAACGACACCATCGAATGCGGTGAAATAATTCGTAGGTAAAAACGACTACCCTCACTTTCATGCGAGCTTGTCCCCGTCGGCTTACCGTTTCTGAATTAGCGTATAAAAATCATAAAATCATACTCACAAAAGTGAGCACAGGGCTATACTATTTGGGAAGAAAAAAAAATTGGCGGGAGGTTGCTGAACAGCCGATGTAGACATTTCCGGGTAGAGTTTAAAAAAATGTATATTAGTAAAATATATTTATGAAGTTTTTATTTTTTTTTAGCAGATCCTGTAAAAGTTTTGTCTAATACCGTACAAGATACTAATAATGACGAGGCTCCCGTGACTTGACTCTTCGAGAGGAGAACAGCCTCCGATAAGTTGTTGATAACTTTCAAAGCGATTTTCCATGTTTACTTGCCAAAGTATATGTAATGTTTAAAACTGTTTATGGATTCGATTATTTTTTTGTTCGAAACTGTCAGTAGTATAGCAACGCAATTCGCTGCATGAATTGGCCGGCTCGACCGCTAAAATACCGCGGCCTTTCAGAATATTGGCATAATAGATTGGTGGTAGAGGTTTCGGAAGGCCCATCCTCATCCGCCTTCTTTTCCATCCTACTCCCTTATAGGCTGGCAACACAGATCTGAAACAACCTGGTGACCCGTTGCTGGTTTGTCCTACTATTCCTTAATTATTGTTAAAATAAAAAGAAGTTACTGTTTTGAGTGAGGTATCTTTCTAATGCAAAAAATGCATTTTTTTAATGGCGTTAATATTTCATAGATTACAGACAAACAAATTTTTCTGCCTTATAAAATTACAATAGATAGTATATTTCCTGTAAATAATTCAAAGTAATGGCAGACGTTGAAAATCTTCACTCATCTCGTTATCATCACGAACTGTTCGCTGACATTTAAATTAGGATTCAAACGTGCCTATTGTTACAAAATGCAATGTGACTCTATATAATTTATTCCTTTTGAATATCTCGCATATCTTTGAATATGCAAAGTTCATTCGAAAGGTAAAATACGAGTAGAATTAAAAATCATCAACGGATAAGACTCATATAACAAATTAATAATATTGTTCTTTTTAAGCTTCTTTAAGTCTTTGGTTCGAATCCTGATTTCAATCAATGGTAATTTACATCTCTTTTCTAAAGCTATGAAATAAAAAAAGACAAACATAACCTCCTTGCGGGGTAGGCAGAGAGAACAGAACACCATAAGACACAATTCTTACAGTCACTGTTAAAAAAAGCGTTTAAACAGAAATTTGTCACGTACACTCCTTATTTTTAAGTTAATATCACCGTCTGGAGGACTTGTTTAATTTTTTCTTTCTTTATTTTATTTTTTTCTTTTTTAGTATGTCGTGGACGTTCTCCTTCCGCTTTTGCAATATTGAAAATAATATAAAATACTCCTGGTAACATAACAGTTATTTGGTTTATTAAGAATTGGAACGTGGCTTTCATATCCATGAGCTGCATTCAATAGACTAGCGGCAGGTACCTATCGTCTAATGGACGAGAAAGTTCTTCTTTTCATACAACTATAATTTATGCAGAACTATGTTATGCCGACGGCTCTACTTGCCGGCTCTACTTGTAAATTCATATCCTAGCCGCATATCGGAACCGACTTATTCGTGTTTTGGTCTTGAATACTTTACTTCGTCTAGTGCTATTTTAAGGTGATTTTTACCAGTTATCCAATAATTTAAATCCAACCGATGTCTGGAAATATATTCATCTATCTATTTTAATTAATAACATACAACCTTTTTCAATAATCTAGGCAATCTTTTATAAAAAGAATTTTATTCTACCAGATCATAAGTTCTAAAAGTTTTACGTGTTCTGCTTGATTTAAATATTAGTAAAGGTAACAAGATATATTTATCTATTTTTTACATATGAAATCAGTTTAGGTTATTAAATTAATTGTATTTTATAAAATCTCTTTATTTGTTCAGTAGGTAACGAAGTGTTTTTCGGACAACTGCTCAGTTGCAGAAAATGCTATTTTAAGATAAGGGGTTTAAACGAAAGTTAAAATAACGTGTTTTGCAGTTACTTTGGTGTTATGATTAGTGATAAAAATATACAATAAAAAAAAATCTCCATTTCCACTGCTTCCAACACAAGTAGCGGCACAAAAAATGTTTGATCCAAACCTTTGTGTTGAAGAATTTTTTATTTTAATTCACAACATAAAATGATATCAGCTCGTCTGTTTAAGAACAAACGGCACAAAGACCGGGTAGCATTGTGCATGTGTGAGTTTGAGTTCTTTATTATAGATTTGGGATTACATTCAAAATTCAAAATGCATTCAAAATTTTGTGCTGTAAGGTACAACTTAGCATAATTTGTTAGCTTAAGGGATATTTTCTAAACCCGTAAGTATACGAAAATATTTTGGTTAAAATTAAAAGCAAGATAAAATTCTAAGAAACTTTGCCTTCCAATTTAATACCTTCAGGTATTAAATTGGAAGGCAAAATAAAATAATAAAATATATAAATAAAATAATTTTACAAAGGCAAGAACTACAACTGCAATTGTTAGTTTAGACAAGTAAAGCTTCGTTCATCTTGCAGATATAATTTAATTATGACATAGTTTTATTGCTGGGTTGTAATAAATTTAACCAAGATATGGCAGGTGTATCTCTCGCTCGCTAGTTGTAGTTCGCTGAGCCAAATAAATTAATTTACGACACCAAAGATTCTTATCTACTAGAGATAAGAATCTTTGGTGTCGTTAATTAATTTATTTTAGTCTAAATAAAGATAATATTTATTTCCCTCATTTCTATGTTATTAATATCTGATAGCGTAAAGTTATCATAAACCTTTTAGATTTAGGGGTACCACAAACTAATATCTCGCATTTAATAATAAAAAGTGTAGGCAGGTTTGAGATTATAAACCATATTTTTAACATCAACTTTTTGATTTTTATTTCCAAAAAGTGGGTGCTCTTTTTATCAATGAAAATAGCTTTTGAAAAAATACCATCTTTTTGTTCATCACTCGTGAAAATGATCGCTGTAAAGAGTTCGAAACGTCGAGAAATAAATAAAATTAGTAATAAATAAACGCGATATAATCCTAAAAGTTGTTTTAATGTCATAATTATACTTTTCTATTGGACTTTAATTAATACATCAGAAAGTCAGTTTATGCCTTTCTATCATTTATAATGATTTAGCGCGGGCAGATCGGGCAGGTCGGCGTTGTAAAAGTTCCGTTCATAATGAAAATTAATTGTCATTCTTCAGTATTAATATCTAATTATGAATTCAGTCATATCATCGTACATTTTGTAATCCCTTTTGTATATTAACACAATAAAAATCCATCTCACTCATAAAATGCTTTGAAACTCAGTTTAAGTTAACTCATTACAATGATCAAGTTATTTCAAAGGTCAACGAGTTTGATCTTGATACGAGTGCAAATATCTCTGCAGTAAACTTTATTGTTTTTGTGAATTAAAACTGCCATGGGATTAAATATTTGAATATTATTTGATATTATTAATATTTGAACTAGCTACTACCTAATAACATTCTTTATAAAAAAACGAACTAAAATTAATCAAGCAAGAAAAGCGCTCGTGTTGGCTTTAGGTATGTCTTTTAGCGTAACTATGGAGGCCTGCAATGTAATTTGTTTAGTGATTATTTACACACGACTGAGTATATTCATTTCAAATTAGAATCATGTTCCTTTACTTGTTACATATTCATGACGATCTCTGATATACAGCGTGTTCATAATCTCAGTTTCAACACACTTGTTTCTAACGTAAATGAGTTAACTAAACAGGTTATCTGGTTACATTCTGTCATGCGTTTCAAACATGCGAGATTGAGCATTATAAATCAAGTATTGCTAATATTTGTTAGCGGATGTTTATTATTACATTAAAAAAAATTGAATAATACATAAGACTATATAACACCATATCATACGTAACTTATATCACCTTAACTTTTCAAATACACACCATAATTTACTTGGTCTTTACATAAGCCATACTTAAAGACGAATAAGCGTTTGATCTGCTTACATTTGTCTCAATTATGAAAAACGATCATCTAACGAGAAGCTTACAATACAAATAAAATACATTATAGTTAAGCCTTTTGAAATAAAGCAGTGGTAGAGCCACGTATTTCACTACATGAATGACCCGGCTCAACTGGTGAAATACCACGGTAATAATAATAATAATAATACCTTTATTAAAACAAAACAAACACATCAAAGCTTACAAGAATCTCTGCCTCCCAAATTAGGTCGAACCTGTGTCTCAGGAGGCAGTTCCTTCCCATTATACAAGTATCTAGAATCCAGACATTTACAAGCTATTTACAATTAACATAGAGTATATTATTATACATGAATATATGATCTTTAAAAATAACATAAATAACATATTTAATTTTATATACATATTTTATATTTAATACATATTTTATATATATTAACACTATATATTTAATATAATAAAATTGAAGATTAGAAATATACTTCAATATATAAATAGATACAACCCTAGAAGAGTAGTTACAATATGTAGAAGAATATATTGCTGGTTTGCTGTAAGTATTCAAAGGTGTAGTTACAGTTTAATGCCAGACACCAAAGACTCAACAGCATTGTAATCCATGTCAATTAACTGTTCGTGTATATATTTCTTAAATTTGTAATTACTTAAATTTTGTAGATTAATCGAATTAATGCTGTTATAAATTGCCGGTGCTCTGTATTCAAAGTGGCGCTGCGAAAAACTAGACCTACAGATTGGGACTGGACATCGGAATCGGCGTCCAGTTTTTGGTAGGGTCGGTACAGTTTCTCTATGATATTTGCGCAGTATTTCATAGATGTACATTTTTCGTATTGTAAGGACATTAGCACGTTTGTATAGGTCTACTGTGGGGTGTCTATATGGTAGAAACATAAGAACCTTAAGTATGGCTCGTTGGACACGCTCGAGACCGATCATAGCCGTTTTTGATGCACCGCCCCAGGAAGAAACACAGTAACTCAATCAATCACACACTCGCAAAGTGCCTTATATGTTTGTATGAGTAATTTGAAGGGTGCAACTGATCGTAATTGTTTGAATACGTAAATAATTTTTCTGAGCCGTTTACTTATAACACTAGTATGCATGTCCCATCTTAAATTGTCATCTACGGTAACACCCAAATATTTTATATTATTAGCTATACGTAAGTTTTCACAGTTGCATAAACTAACGGATTGATGATTTCTATTACAAGGATATGTGTGTATTTTAATGTTAAAGTTTCTATCGGGACGTGAGACTATAGTCTTAGTAAAACATAAGAAATTAGTTTTGGACGTGTTTAGCGTGAGAAGATTATCCTCTAGCCACCTCGTTATACGAGACAGACCATACTCGGTTGTCTGTCGGACTTTCTCCCATGTGCGTTCGTGGAATAAAACTACAGTGTCATCCGCGAACATTATAATCTCGGCACCGGGTGTAACGTGTTCAACAACGTCGTTGATATACGATAAGAATAGGGTAGGACCGAGGGTACTTCCCTGTGGTATACCATATGAGCACGCAGCTACATCACTCATTTGATTGTTTACTTTTACGCGTTGCTCTCTGCCCATCATATAGCTTCGAAACCATTCAAGAACATGACCTCTCACCCCTAACACCGTTTCCAATTTCGATAATAGTATAGGAATTGACACTGTGTCAAAAGCTTTTTTTAAATCTAGAAAAATACCAATAACCTTTTCTCCACTTTCAACGTGTTTGGTTATACTTGAGACTAACCTCAGAACAGCATCATTAGTGGAACGTCCAGCGCGAAAACCATATTGATGCTCGGTGATTAATCTATTCCTTTCTAAGAAGCTAACAAATCTTACGTTAACAATCTTTTCTAAGATCTTAGATAGAGAGGGAAGCAGTGAAATAGGTCTATAATTGGCTACGGAGGTCCTGTCATCTGATTTGTGTATGGGAGAAACTATCGCCGTTTTAAAAATCTTTGGAAATATTCCCTGGCCCAGGCTGAGATTAAAAAGATGTGTTAATGGACCGATAAGTACACTTCGAGCTTTATAAATTAAAGTACTTGATATATTGTCGCATCCGGATGCACAATGTCTTTTCATGGACATTATAATACCTTCAATTTCGCTTGGGTCGGTTGGTGTAAGTGACATAGATGTAGCGGGTGTGTGTGCGTGAGAACTTTGAAAGCTCTGAGCCAGTTGAATTTCCGTATTATTTAGTTTCTTTAATGTGGCACTTGCCAAGTTGCTCCCAATGGTAGTGAAATACGAATTAACAATATTTAGTGATGCTAGAGGTGTTTCGGATAGTAATAGTAGCTCTTTGGGTACAGCATTTGATTTTGACATGTTACAAATATCTTTTATGATACCCCAAGTCTTTTTAATGTTAGCACTGTTATTTTCTAATTGTTTTTTATAATAATCTGACTTTAGGTACTTAATAATTTTATTACATACATTTTTATAATTGTTATAAGTTATATATACTAATTGATTGTGTGGATGTAATTTAGTTTGTTTATAAAGTTTATCTCTAGTGCGGATAGATCTCACAACACCCTGCGTAATCCAAGCTTTAAGTGGTGCTCTTCGCTTAGATATGTGTTTTACTGACGTACAATGACTTACAATGGTTTGGACTGTATTAACAAGTTCTGTAGTTGCTTGGTTTACATCATTAATAGCGTAAAACATTGACCAATCTACGTTTTCAAGTTCTTTGATCACAGAATCATAGTCCAGGTTGGTTCGGATTCGAATAGGATTTATTTTGGGGTTATTGAGGCATTGTAGATTTAGAAGAATTGGTTTGTGATCTGTTAGTTCAGGAAATATTAGTGTTTGCCATTTAGCCCGGGTTTTCACCATAAAGTGGTCCAAACAATTAGTTTTCCTAGTTGGAACTGTTACACCGACCTGGAGATTATGGCTAGCCATCAGACACAGGTAGTCTTCAGTATGCCCGCTAAATCTGTCACTAGCCATTGTGTTAATATTTATGTCACCTGTGAAGATGATATCTTTGTGGCTATACCTGTCCAAAATTATATCCAAAGACTGCAAATACCTGTGAGGATTACCATAGCAAGGTGGTCTATAGGAGCAAACAAACACATGGCCCTCCGCTTCCAATACCAAACAGTTCCCCTCCACTATGTCCGGTTCAATACAAGTAGCATCCAGATCAGTTCCAACATAGACCACTACCCCATCATTCTTGTTTAAATATTTTCTAGTCATATATACGTTATAGTTTTGTAAAGCAGGTGGAGCGACATCCGCATTGGTCCAACATTCAGTTAACACAATTAAATCTACTTTAATATTCAGAGCTGCAACAAATGCCACAAGCATGTCAAAATTGCTATTTATGCTACGTATATTTAGACAAAGTATGTTGAATGAACATGAACTACTATTACCTAAAATTAGCGAACACTGAGATAAATCATTCACAACGGTACATTTTGCCTTACTGGTATTGTCTAGGTCATTAGTCATAATAGTGTTATGGCCCATGAATTTTAATGTTGTGGAGTACCTGGTGCAAGTAAAAAGGTGTCATAAGTATTAATAATGTATCGTGCGCTCGCGTTATGCCATGATTTCTTCTTAAAATGGGTATAAGTTTATGGCAAAGATTGCAAATATTTAAGCATAAGGCCGTAGCCACATTACGGGTTCGATTTTTTTGTTTCAAATGTGTGTATCTGTACTTATAATCTGTTGGCGTTGTAGGTGGTACATACTCAGTATAAGGCGGCATTAGAATTGAGAAAGGTGCAAATAGTATAGAGTGTATGTTTATGGTTATCAATAATACATAAATAGATATAGGGTTAAGTAATAGATTTCTAAAAAGTAAACAAAAATAAATAGCCAAAAGTCACTTCTCGACATTTTTCTTAAGGTCATCCTCACAATCTATTCTAACATATCTATGTCCTTCGGCTTTGCGTAGGAAAACCCTTCCATGTGATGTCCAACAGTACATGTAATTATTATCCCTTGCAAATACACGACTCAAATAGAATAGTCTTCTGGCGCTGACAGTTAGAGCTTCGGTGACGTAAACTGGAGTGGCTTCTCCACCCAGTCCTAAACTTCCTGTGTTAAATTTCTTACTCTTATTTTCCTTGTTATATTTTCTTACAGAGTCTAAGATTCTGTCTTTGGAACAACAGCTATTAAAGTCCACCACTATGGGTTTATTAGTATCAGTCTTAGTAGCCAGGCGAAAAACATCTCGTATATCACTGATTTGTATGTTGTTCTTTAGTACCTTATTCATATTATCAATGATCCCAATAAGATCCGCTTTAGACTCCCTGTTGCTCGACTTCGGGATATTACGAATTTCAACCATTGCCGACTTTTGATTGCGTTCCAATATTTCTAATTTATCCTCCAGTGATCGAATGTGCTTGAGATGTAGTACCTTTTCATCTTGGAGCGTTCTCATTTTATTGCTTATGTCATCATATTGTGCTGAAATATATTTCACTGTCTCCTTCAAATCTCTGTTATCATCCTTCAACTCCTTAATCGACGCGAGTACTTGTTCAAATTTACGCTCCTGAGCGTCCAATGTTGCTTTGAATAACTTCTCCATGTCCAGTTTCAACTCTCTAAATTCATCTTTACAGTCATCATTATGTTTACGTTTCGAACCACGTGAGCGCGTGCTAATTTTTGTTGAAAAATCCACAATCGGATTCGTATCATCATCATCACGTCCACATGATACTATGTTGGGTTCCGAATCATAATGGCCTAATGGTTCGACGTCTTTACTTTGCGGCGGTGTTCGTTTAAGCGGCATAATGATGAACTATTTGACAATACCCACAGTCTAAGTATTGAACTATAAAAGAAGGCCGTCCCTCCAGCAGCGGCTCCACCCCCGTCGCTTGCGCAAGTGTGTTACAGGACAATAGTGATAAGTGTAGGTGGGCTATGACTTGAACAGGGCGGTGATTATGTGCGTTGGTAGGGTAGGTGCAAATAATATTTGCTACTCACATACAATGTGTGTCCTCTGCGTAAAATATATTTGTCCTCTTCACACACCCACTGTCTTCAGTATTTATGCGCGCCTGGTATCGAGTATTCAAACAAAGTTAATTTTATCAAATAAAATTGAATATAATAAATAAAGAAATGCACTCCAAACACGACTGCTCAGCACGGAGGTCCAAAGGGAAGGGTAATAAAGTGGCTTTTGCCGCGTTTTATTCGATGGGAGAGATATCCGGAGGCCCATACCTTTCACCCTTAATGGCAGCGAAAGTAAAAAACACTTACCCCAGGTGGGTACCAGTCGTCACACTTTGAGCGTTCTGGATTTGGTATTTACCAAAGCGTGGACGTTCATGCTGCCCCACGTATTCTGGGGAGACTACGAATTCGCTCCTTATCGAAAACTGTGCGGGTCAAATGTAGGGGCATCGCGGTACCCTCAACTATGCTAAACGTGGACTTCTGCAAGATCAGATCAGGTCAGGTCCATCACTACCTTAAGAGGACAAAGCCGGCCTTGATGTTTATTAAAATTAAATCGCATTTAATATAATCATCATCATCATCTTCCTGGCCTGTTTCCATCATTTCAGGTCGTCACAACAGGTTTACTACTACCACACCTCACTATCATTTGCTTCTTCCATAACCTAACCTTCGGTTAGACAGCTTAAAATTTCAAAATTTCTACTTATTTCTTCGTCCCAAATAGGCGATGGAACCTTTCGCTATACGGCGGGCTCAATGATATCAGTTATCGGTATTTATTCTGTCATTATCGTCATCGATGTTATACAGGTTATAGTGGAATATGGAAAGCGTTTTCCGCAATCCAGGGAATTCATAAAAAGTTTGATTCTTATACATAACTTACCAACTTACATAACATTTTTGTAATGAATTTTAAAAATGTTTTTTATATCTATATTTTAACAGTGGTAGAGCCAAGCAGTTTACTGCACAAATGGGCCGGCTCGACCGGTGAAATACCACGACCTCTCAGAAGACCGACGTAAAGTGGCCCATGCCACGTTTCGTTCGGTGAGAGAGGTACTCGGAGGCCCACTCCCTTCCCCATCTTTTCCTATCCCCTTCCCTTAAAGGTCGGCAACGCAACAGTAACACTATATGTGCTGCTGGTGTCCATGGGCGGCGTTAGTAGCTTACCATCAGGTGACACGTCTGCTCGTTTGCCCTCCTATCCCATAAAAAAAAAAAATTGGCATTCATGGTAATAAAAAATCTATTGGATTTTCTTGATAGCTTCTCCTACGTAAGTAAGCTAAGGCAAAGCCAGTCCGTATTTGAATTATACATTTAATATATAAAGAAGTAGAATAAGTAGTGTAGTGAGTAAAAGCTCGCCATTAGTAATTGTCATTACTGTACACAGAGCTGGCGACGCGCCACGTATGGCACACGATCCTAAGCCTTTTCGAGGCTGATGAATAAAATGTGCAGGTTTTCCGGCACTCATCTATATTTTTCGCATAGCTGACGTAATACAAAAATGGCATCTATCGTCCCTCGTCCCGCCATGAGCCCGAATCTGTTTTGGTATACCTCACTCTCTTCTCACATTCTTATACTTAGTCATGCCATAAATATTGTAACAAAGAAAAAAAAAATTTTTTTAATTGCAAATAACATTTATTACTTTTACTGTGTGTTCTTTAATACATAAATATAAAACGATATAAAATTAAAACGATATAAAGCTTATTCTAAGTGGTCTCCATTGGCTGCAATACAGGCCTTTAAATGTTGAGGCCAGTTATCAATAGAAACACGCATTCTTTCCATGGTAAAATTCTTCACTGCCAATCGTATGGATTGTTTTAGGGACTCTAAATTATTATGACGCTTAGAGCAAGCCGTACTCTCTAAAACTGACCACAAATCATAATCCAGTGGATTAAGATCGGAACTAGACGACGGCCAGTCTTCAGCTCTAATGGAGTCCGAAACGTTCGCTTCCAACCAAGATTGCCTGGACCGAGCTTTATGACCCGGTGCTGGTTACTGGAAGGACCATACTTCGTTATTGAACATGGTGTTGTTAAGGGGCTTGACTACCTTTTCAAGAATGGTATCTTGATACACTTGTGCCGATGTTTTGATACCTTTTTCACAAAAATATGGCTCAGTCACTCCTTCGTAGCTAACACCCCACCAAACCATCACTGAAGTCGGATAATGCCCACGTTGCACTCTGTCAACTAATTGGAAAGCTTTCTTAGAGCTTTGAGCATAAATACGGTCATTTTGTTTGTTAAAATGTTGCTCAATTGTAAAAACTTTTTCATCCGTAAACAATATTTTTCTGTGACCTCCCTTTGCGTACTGCTTCAGTAGTTGTTTAGATTTTAACACCCTATTCTTTTTTAAATTATCAGTTAGTAAATGACCAGTGCGCCTCTTATAGGCTGCAAGTCCTAAGTAATCTATAAAATACGCGACATTGTTCTAGGTGCTATCTTCATCTCCCGAGATAAAATCTTTTGCTTGCGGACAGGATTTCTTCGAATTCTTTCCCTTACTGCTTGGACCACCATTTTCGTACGAACACTACATGGACGGCCAGGTCTTTTTCTGTCACAAACAGAGGAGGTCTCATTGTACCTATTGATAGCCCGGTACACAACATTTGACTAATACCAAGTGTATGGAGAGTTTTAAAAATTGCATTTGGCTCTATACCTACTTTGTGTAATGCAATCACAGCGATTCGGTTCTCTTTATCACCCCACTCCATTTTAGTATCGCAAAATATTGTACAATGTATTGGCGCCAAAACGAGAAAACACAATGAACAATCGTATAAAAATGACAGATTCCAAATTCAAATGTAATATTTTTTTATTTTTAGTTGTAACAGTATTTATGGCCAGACTAAGTATATAGCCAATATAGTTATAAATTTCCTCGATATATAATGACTTATATTCGTACTCAGATACCTGATTTTATATTCGTTATCATTAAAAGTAAAATAAAATGAAAGGGTTTGGTATGAAAGGAAAATATGTGGAGCGGGTCCAATGTCAATATTTGAGGTCGGCGAGTGATGAAGATCAAATACGATAGGAATTGCACAGTTACTTATAATCTAAAAACGAAATGTTTTTTAATAAATTTAAACGCGAAAAATAATATAGGGTTGAGACTGATAGATGTTGCTTTTAAAATAACTTAGGTATTTAACAAATAAGGACTTTAATGTAGAAAGAGATAGAGAATGTAGAAAGATTTAGCATGAAGGCTAATAGGAGGCCTTAAGTTAAAGGAAAGTGGTATGAGCCAGTTTACGTCGGTGTTTCTGGAAGTTTGTGTATTTAACTGGTCGTACAGATCCATTTATAATATGTAGTCAGGATAGATTGATAAATTTCTTGCTGATATCAAAATTTTGACAGTAGTAAAGCCACTCAATTCACTGCAGAAGTGGCTCATGCTGCGTTTCGCTCGGTAAGAGACGTATCCGGAGGCCCAAATCTTCCCATTTCCCCTTCCCATCCCACTTCCGACCCCTTCCATATGCCATTGCAAGGGCCGGCAATGCAACTGAAGACTATCTGTGCTCAGGTGACCATAGGCGAAGTGACACGCCTGCTCGTTTGCCTCCTATTCCATAAAAAAATATAAGTTTATACAGTTTGACACTAAGTTGAACCAGCGAAATTGATTACGAGTAATGGCTGGTGCTTTTTGTATCATCCTAGTTTATTACAGCCGCCATTTATCTGAAACTTCTGAACGTAATTCTTGAATAAATATTTCTTTGCCTCCAGCCACTGCTTAGCTTTAATGCTTTATTCCAATTTGTAAATCTCAATGAAAATATTATTTTTGTTGTTCATAAGGAATTTCATGTTATGTATGATTTCGTATGGTAGAATAGTAGTAAACATATTCATTTATATCTAATTTTATAGAAGCGTGTCAATAGCTTAATCATGTGGACTTCTATTTAGAAGACCCTGAGTTCGAAGCCTGATATATAAAGAGGATTTTTTGTATGATTTATATAATAGCATGATACTAAATCATTCATTTAACGTACATAACCAAAGGTGACTCTTAACTGAAAATATTAAAGTTTTTGATTAAAACAACTTTTAGGATTGTATCGCGTTTATTTATTATTTATTTATAGTTATTTCCCGACGTTTCGAACTCTTTACAGAGATCATTTTCACGAGTATGAACAAAAAGATGGTAGTAATGATGATAGTAGTAAACGTCGGGAAATAAATATAAATAAATAATAAATAAACGCGATACAATCCTAAAAGTTGTTTTAATCAATGAGTGAGATTCGCGAAAATCTTAGAAACAAATATTAAAGTTTTTTTTTAGTTAAAATCTATACTGTAAATTACTATCGTTTGTGTTATGGACATTCTATATTTATAAAATTGATAAGCGATATCAATTAGCTCGTGTATGCACATACAACTGAATAAACATAGCTCTCCTTCTGTTGCAGTTAGTAAGATATACAACAAACCAAATGTTGATGAAATACGTTAATGTTATGAAGGAAATGTGATTATTCAGTTAATCGTTTCATAATAACGAGATCCGACTTGTATAATTAAATGGGTTGTTAGCGACCGTAACCACAGAAATAGATCAAGATAGAACGACTGCGATGTCATATTTCCATACATTTCAAGCGTGTCACTTTTTTGAATAACCACGCCTACAGCGTGACGTCATTTTCATTGTGAGCGGGGCGACTAGTGAGGAGACACACTCATTAGATTATCGATATTAATATCTGCAACGTGTGTTAAATTTATTATTTTTATATGGTACTTAATGGTACCAACTTTATTGATTTTGTGTAATCATAGAAAATAAAAAAAAATGTTAAATACTTTAATCCGACTTATTAATATAACATATTTTCCCAATAGTATATAAACTTTATTTATAAATATTTTATTGTCCTTGAAATTATACATATTTATTAAATGTTTGCTTTTTTGTAAGAGTTGGCCTCACAGTCCTGGTTAAATAACGAAGCCGAACGTCGACATTATACTTCGGTTACTGCCCGTATGAGAAGGACGAGATGATTTTCCATCGGCGATTGGTCAAATTGGTGAAAACTTATACTGTCAAATAAACTGCTGCCAATAAAATTACGAAGCACTTTGGTTGAAATTTGTTATGTTAGAATAAAGGTAGGAACAAAGCAAGACATGAGCTGATACTCGAATTAATATTGAATTAATTTATCAATAAGTCCTAAGACTCAACGATACATGGAGCGTCCATCTCTAACATTCGAAGACCAATCACAGCGATTAACACAGTATTGTGTATTTCGTTCGATTCGACGTACATTACGCGTATAATATAATTATGCGCGCAATGTTTTTGTATACCAGCGTTGAATGTGGACAGCAATGGATATTCATCATAACGAAAAAATATAAAACTTATGATCGTAATTATTGAACATGGTAAAAGTAAAACAATTATTTAGAATCTAAAAAAAGCACTTTCTACTGATTTTCTATACTTACTGATACATACATACATACATAAGCTCACGCCTGTATCCCATGGGGGTAGGCAGAGACTTTGGCTTTCCACAAGCTACGATCCTGACACACATCTTTCGCCTCATCCACAGTCATACATCTCGTCATGCATTTACGTCGGTTTCGGGTGCTACGCATTTTGCCTTTTTTAAACAGACCACTTATTTGGTCGTGGTAGCTCCGTCTTGGTCTCCCGATCCCGACCCTGCCACTCACATTCGCTTCGTATACTCTTTTAGTCATTCGGCTTTCATCCATTCTTGTAATATGACCAAACCATCTTAACATACTTCTCTCCACTTTGGTCACCACATCATCCTTCAACTTGCATTTCTCCCTTATCACGCTATTTTTTATTCGATCCGCAATGGTGACTCCACACATACTTCTCAGAGAACGCATTTCCACTGCATTCACCTTACTTTCATGCTTCGTCTGCCACACCCAACACTCACTCCCGTACGTCAGAGTTGGTACCAACACACCATTGTGAATCGTCAAGCGTGCCTTTTCAGACACAGCCTGACTACGCATCAAGGCATGCAGTGCACCATTAACTCTGTTACCCGCAGTCACTCTCCTTTCAATATCTTCCTCACATTTTCCGTCTCTTGTAAACATACTTCCCAAATATACAAACTCATTCACTTGCTCCAATTTCTCGCCATCCAATATAATATCACACAGTGTGACCTCTTTCTCTCTCTCCACAACCATAGCTTTCGTCTTGCTTACATTTATTTTCATACCTCTTTCTCTAAACCCTTCATTCACCAAGATTAGCATGTCTTGTAACTCCGACGCCGACGAAGCAAGTAATACCTGGTCATCGGCGTACAGTAGGCACTTGACACGCACCTCTTCCATGCTTAAACCACATTCAGTCTCTTTCAGATTTGTCAGACAACTATCCATATAGAGATTGAAGAGCCACGGTGACGCAACACATCCCTGTCGAACACCTTTATAGATGTTAAACCAGTCTGAGTGCGCCCCATTCACCCTGATGCAGGCTCTAGAATTCTCATATAGAGAATTTAAAGCCCGCACCAGGCGCTCGTCAACCCCATATGTATTCGACAGCGTTGACCATAATTCATTCCTGGGTACACGATCATAGGCCTTCTCCAGATCTACAAAAGCACAAAATACTTTTTTGGACTTGGCTAAATGTTTTTCACAGATGGTCCGCAGAGAGAAGATCTGATCGATGCACCCCCTTCCTCTCCTAAATCCCGCTTGTACATCCCACAATTTCTCATCTGTTACATTCGTCACTCTTTCAATAAGAATCTTCGCATACAATTTACCTACAACACTGAGAAGACTAATGCCTCGGTAGTTTTTGCAGTCCTGCCGCGACCCCTTCCCCTTGTGCAAGGGCACAATGACTGCTTTGGTCCAGTCGTCCGGAACACAGCCATCACGCCAACACACATTGAAAAGTAGTCGCAGCAATCTTACAACAACCCCTTTGCCACTTTTCAGCATCTCGGTAGTTATCCTGTCATACCCTGCAGACTTACCCAATTTCGTACTTTTTATTGCATTCACTATTTCATCTTCCGTAATTTCTTGAACTACTGATCATACTACTTACTGATCATAAGAAATATTTCCTTTCTTCATATTTGCTTCTCCACTTTTGTTTTTACAATTTGCCACAGCACAATAAGGCATATATATGAAGTTTTATCTATTTTTTTACGTCCTGAACGCAGGATCGGGACGCTCGATGCGTAATGAGAGCGAGTTTCGAAAAGCATGCAATATAGTGCATGGTTTTGGCACGCTTGCCACGCCTATTCGCCGTTCTATCTTGATCTATTTCTGTGGACCGTAACTATGGGACGAGGGATCAATCATGGACATCCGGCTCAAGCGACCATCACGGAAATGTCGAGATATATCTACTGTAATTGCGATGAGAAAAAAATAAGGCTTATTTCCTACACTATATCATTATTATTACATAATATAAAATAAAGTCACTTTCCGCTGTCTCAGCTGTCTGTCGCCTTATATCCTTAGTTCCTTGAAACTACGCAACGGATTTTGGTGCGGTTTTTTACTAAGTAGATGTTAGACGGGGTGATTTGTATCTATAATTCATTTATCATACAGTAAAGAAAAAGTGACAAATCCAAAATTTACTTATTTGTTACTTTTGAAGCGGAAGAAAGATCGTCGGGTCAACTAGTGGGGAAACAAATATTTGTAAGTGCTCCACAAACTTTGATTGTGAAGGCTCACCAATACAAAACTGTTTTCTACAACAACATAGTGTATATGTGGCTTTTAGTGATAGAATATGCGCAAATAAAGTGTTATCTAGTTATTTTCTTCTATCTGACAAAGCTAAAACCGGTAGAAGCCAGGAACAAATAATAGGTTTTGTATCTGAAATCTTCTAAGTATACCTAAATTATAATTTGTATTAATTGAAAAAATCTTGATATTTTAGTATAAAAAAAGGCTCCTTCCTTTTGAAATTGAGTTATCATCTTTAATGAGCGTCTTTGACCCTCGTTAATTTGTCAATTTGTATCAATAAATAAGATGTTACTAATTGTGTTAGTTGTGTTTTTAAATTCATCTTTAACTTTTAAAATATTTCCAATTGTCACTTAGTTTTGGAGTCGGTGCGTGGTAAGCGTAGATAACATCTATTGTGTTGCACCGACTTCAATAATGAGTGACAATTATAAATATTTTAATAGTTAAAGAGGACTTTATTAAGGTATTAAGTTTTGTATATTATATTATGTATAAGTTATTTATCACTTTTTAGTTATGGTGGTACTGCTTTCATCTACATAAAGATTTCGTGGTTAACGTTTCTAAAAGTCGGTTTAGCTTTTTTTTTAAAGTAATTTTATTGTAAACATTATTCAAAGCTAACTTGCACACATGTCTTTGTTCAGGTATTTAATATTAGTCTTTTGGAATATTTGTCAATTTTTGTTTGTACCTCTTCGGAACATGAACTATAAATGCTTCTATTTCATTGTTATTTATATTTTATTTCATTATGCTTAATCTAGCTAGCGTTAAATACAGTACTAGAAAACTTTCTCTCCCTCTTCACCATTTAAACTATAAAAGAATTTGATACAACTAATTATAATTCCTCGAGAATGTTTTTTCTCTAACTATTGACAATGGGGTCACAATGTTTGGGGTCACGTAGTATGTGTGTTTCAAATAAATCAAATAATGTTTTAATAATTAACATGCAATAATGGATTTAAAAAATAACAATTTCTATATTATAAAACTTAATATCCTAAATAGGCATAAACGTACAGATCATTTCAGAAACTAAAAATATTCGGATAATATATTTTATTAATACTATTAAAATACAATACTTTAACATAATATAACACAACCTTAAGACTTTTTCTACCCGAAGGTAGAAGGTTTTTAGGGTGGCTTAACAACCACTGTCTACGGTTAAACATAGTGGGGAGTCGTGGGACTTGTTACGTAGAGTACGCGGGTTATAAATCTGATGAGCATTTCACTTTTTCGGGCGTAAGTCAGGGCTCAAATCTAGGTCCTCTGGAATTAATTATGATAGTGAATGACCTACCTTCGGTTATTCAGCATGCCAGCTGTCTTCTGTTTGCAGATGATCTAAAGGTATATTTATCGATAGCGGATGCCTCCGGTGCGGCAAAACTACAGGAAGATATAGCTCGCATAGTGAGGTGGAGCAATGAAAATAAGCTCAGTTTCAATGTAGCCAAGTGCGGTATAATGAGCTATTCGAGGGCCAAAACACCACTGCGCTATGAATATAATATGAATGACACATCGATTTCCCGTATTAATTGCTCGCGTGACTTAGGTGTGGAAATGGTTCCTGAGCTGACGTTCCGTAAGCACATCATTAATATCTGTGGCAAAGCCTTTAGAAATCTTGGTTTCATTTTAAGAAATTGCAAAGATTTTAATGGGACGCTGGTCGCTAGCTTGCTATATAATACGTTAGTACGAAGTCATTTAGAATCGACGGCCATTGTGTGGAACCCTCGCGAGGCTAAGTATAACCTTATGGTGGAAAAGATACAGAATAAATTTACAAGGTTTTTATATCTAAAAGAATATGGAGTGTACCCGTTGTACCCCTTAATGTACCCCAGCTTGTTCGTCCTCGGTATGGTCGGGTATGTGCGGCTGAGCGTGCGGCGTGACGTCGCGCTAGCGTGCTACGTGTGGCGCGTGCTGCACGGTCGGCTGCACCGCATCTACAGTTGTGTGCTCCGAACGGGTACGTGGGCGCGTGTCGTCGACCTAACACGCTCCTAGTGCCTACCGCTAGAACCAATTTATTAAAGTTTGCCCCAATATCACGAGCCATTCGTTTTAATTAATACTATTTCATTCGAATATCTATTATTTATAATTGTAGCCTGCCGAAATTCGCAGAAGCAGCGCAAAGCTCCATTACACTAGGTTACGTTAATAAATAATTGTAATTTAAATTTAATTTAATAAATAATTGTATTTATTTCAATTTTATAATAATAATTATTTTTATGAATGTACACTATATTTTAGTATTTAAAATTAGTAAAATTATGTTTGAATATATTTTGTCTTACAATATTGATTTAGGAATACTTGTAATGATATTGTAAATGTTTTTAATGAATAAATAAATGTTTACGTCCTAAATGGAATAGGTGGCGAACCTATTGCCATTCCGGCCAAAAAGTTTTAGGCATCAATTTTTACTATAGATGACTTCGGAAATTAATTTCCAAATATCATTGGTGTAAGCCAGAATTTGAAAAGCTGCTGGTATAGGAAGTGATACAGTAATAATAAAACATAATTAATTTGATACATTTTTTACATTTACAACAGCATTTTATAGGTTTAACATTTCATCTGTTAATTTTTAATCAGTTATGGTCAATGCTTGTTGAAGCAACTTATTCAAAAACTTGGTCAGTCAGATTTAAAGCAGAGGATAAAAGGTTGAAATATCCCCTCGTTTCAAATATAAACGCTGTGTTTATTTTCGATTCAGAAATGAAAACAATAAATACATATTGAGAGATTTAAATGTATTGAGTATTGTAGTCAATTGGGAATTGTTGGTTCTATGCTTTTGTAACAAATTGCTTTTCCGTCTGTTTTATTAAAAAAGATTATACATCAGACCGTTAGAAATACACTTACTGTGAGTAATTTTTGCTTAAATGTATTGTTTTCTTTTGTTTCTTAGATTCGCTATCACATTCAAGATATTTTGAATTTGAATTCTCTTTAGTATTTAGGACGCAACACATATAGTTTTGATTTGAAAATTAAAGTATTATTTATCTAGCCAGTCGATATAGTACAGACGTATCCTTTTATATTGTTATTTATAGAAATCCAATCACTAAATATTTCACAAATATTTGTGGGTGAAGTGGCACTTTTTGTGCATCAACATATTTACTAATTACTCTCTTTCTATTTCTTTAATATTTGTTACTGTTAGTTTGATTGCTAACTAAAGATTAAAAAATTGCAGCTTGAGAACCAATATCCGTAGCGGTGCGGTAGAGGGTGGGCGGTGGGGGATGCATCACGTAACTGTCTACTGCCGTCGAGCGATCTATGTAAATTAATTAAGTTGACCTACATCCAGGTGAGTACATGAGTAGGAAACGGGGTTGGCCATTTTTGTTGGTCGTTTAGCAAGCAATTTAACAAAATCAAATATAAATAGCGATTTCTTTAATACAAGTCTCTTCTAATCTACCAAAAATATTCACATGTGATAGTTTTCTTTTTACCACCAAAATAAGTAGCATCTAATATTATATACTACTGGTAGTGTATATATACACTCATTCCACATTATAAAACACACATTGCATAGTTTTTTTTTAATAAAATATTAATGTGTGACTAGCTATACCGGCGAACTTTGTTCCACATCAAAAGTATTTACAGCGTTTACAATTAAAGTACTAAATCTTAAAAACTATCCCCTTTCTTTACTATATTATACACGAATTATCTGGAAAACCTTTCCCCTTAACGCCCTCTATCTATTTAAAAAAACCGCATCAAAATCCATTGCGTCGTTCCCGAGATCTCAGCAATTTAGGATGCAGATAGCGGAAAATGACTTTGTTTTATACTATAAAATGATATGCAAACTGACGAATCATTGAGGATTAATATATAGAAGGATAATATGAGCATTCTCTGTATTTGAGATTAATTAACAACTAGAGTCAAGATAAAATACCTTATAAACTATATATATATTGTCTTCGACTCTTCCTCTTATGGATCATGAATTTCTTATTGCTAATTAACTGCCAAACAATATTTACACTCCCAAGTAACGTTACCAAGTTCTAATTTTACACTTTCAAATAATATTGGGGTTAAATATTTAGTGCACTAGCAAACTGGAGGTTGTTATCTAGTAAGCCTCTTTAAGCTTAGACCCTTTCAGTGTGGCATTAGCAAATTGATATACTGATACATTACTGGTATTTATATGGAGAGTACTATCAAGTCATACAATCAAGATAGGAATAAAATATAAATAAATAAAGAGCAAAAACTCTTTTTAAAGAAGCTTTTATTATTATATAAATTGTACATACTGAGGCTCTAACTTGATACTTGAAATTTTTAAGGAAATATTATATTCTTATTTTTAGAGCGCTTAAATAAAAGCTTCTTTAAAAAGAGTTTTTGCTTTTAATTATTTTTTTTATTTTTAGTTATAGCTGGCTATGCTAGTGTCATTTCATTCAACGCATCATTATTGCAAGTTAGTTTACCGCTTAATTTCAAACAGTCGAGCTCTTCTTAAGGAGATCATCTAATTCAATTTCATCTTGGAGCTTTCTTTTCCATTTAATCGTAATGATGATTTTTAATTCATAGCCATATTGTAGAAATGCATCAAAAATATGTATGCCGTCATCTTGGTTGGTCTACCGTATTGTATTTAGAATGACGTCACATTATTTTTGGAGTTATTCCAACAAGCCCTTTCATTTGATACCCATATTGTAGAAATGCAAATATGGTGGAATATCCGCCATATTGGATTTAGAACGACATCATATTATTTGTTGAGTTAATTTCAACAAGTCCTTTCATTGGATACCCATATTGTTAAAATGCAAATATTTTTCCCGCCATAATATTACAGATGACGTTCGGCTAGACTCGATTTTAGTCATGCATTTAACACTGTAGATTTCCATGTTCTGTTAGGTATACTTCGCTCTCTTAACATATCTCTAACTGCAATTGCTTGGTTTCACAATTACCTGTTCGGACGCCGGCAACGCGTGCACGTTGATGACAGATATTCTTCTTGGATTAGCACAACTACCGGCGTACCACATTTTTCGCATTTTTTATAAATTCCATCTCCAAGAATATTACTTCCACCTACAACCTCTACGCAAATGATCTTCAAATATATACGCAAGCTCCACTGGACACATTCTGGCAGGCTTTCACAACTATAAACATTGACTTAGAATGAATTTGCGATTGGAGTAACAGCTATGGCCTTAAGGTCAATCCGTTGAAAACTCAAGTTATTGTTGTCGGCAGCTCCAGGATGACAGCTAAATTGGACCGTTCACTTTTACCACAGGTTCATTTTTGACTAATAATTAAAAAATAACAACTGTTACCTATTAAATTTGTTAGGTTAGGAGAACCTGGAGAACATGGAAATCTACAGTGTTAAATGCATGACTAAAATCGAGTAGGGATAATAGCGTGAGTTTTCCATTGTCCATGCCTAGCCGAACGTCATCTGTAATATGTACCAATGCGGAGACTGTACTATGTCCAGCACGAAAACCTAATTGGAAAGGATTAAGGAGGTGGTTTTCTTTTAGGAAGGAATTTAATTGGTTATTAGATAAGCGTTCCAGGATTTTGGACAAAAAAGGGAGGATAGAAATGGGACGGAAGTGCGTAAAAGACATAGAACGTGATTTTTTAGAAAGCGGAACGATTTCGGCTTATTTCCATAGAGTTGGAAAAACGCCGTAGGATATAGAATGATTAAGAATGTGGCATATGATAGGTAGGAAGTGTTGTTATTGAATAACAATAACAACACTTTTGAGTAGCATAAAGTTAACTTCGATAATATCAACAAAACTATTTCATTAGAAATTGTTAGATATGACATGATTATTTTTTTTATGTAAAGTGGGTTTTTTTATCTAAATAAATTTATAAAAGTCTACAATACAAACCCATATTGTAGAAAAAATATCTCTCCGGACGAGAGTGTTATTTCACCGATTGAGCCGGCCTATTCAAGTAGGGAACTGCGTGACTCTACCACTACTAATATTATCATCCAAACTTAACGTGTATAGAAAATTTCAGCTCAATCAGTTGAAGATATATTAATTCCAAAATTGAGTTCTAAGATTCACCCGAACATACATGTTAACATTCAACATTGCAAAATAAAAATTGCTAAATTAGTCATCTTTGTAATATCAATTATGGGCAGTATAGTACCACCACCCGCTACAAAATGTCTAAGTACAGTTTTTAAAAGTCGCTACCAAAATTTTCTAAGTTGGTTATTATATTGACCGGTTTATCTTACCTTTATATATTAGTTTTTGTGGCCGTTAAGGGGTGTTAAAGGTATTGAACGATTTCAAAAGATATTAGAAGTTGCACATCAAGAAGTCTTATTAGAGTTATAAAATTCGATATTTATCGACTTCGATATTTATATTTGCTTGCATTTTAAATAAAGATATTAGCACCTAATCACAATTTCAACCTCGTGGCGCATTGGTAAAACTACCGGCTGGAGCAATGAGGTCGGGGGTTCGATTCCCGCCCGAGTACAAATATTTGTGACAAAAATTAATATTTGTGGTGTCTGGGTGTTTTTCTATGTAATATAAGTATTTATTTACGAAAGAAAAGTATATATGTATTAATATCCGTTATCTAGTATCAATAACACAAGCATTTAGTTGCTTATCTTGGAACTAGAGGGCGCTGTGTGTATTGTGTCCGAGATATTATTATTAATAGCACAAACGCTCATAAACGAGTTCACCAACAACAACGTCATTTCACTTTTACTATCATGCCAGTCGATTATATGTGTAGTCTGAAGTTATATTGTGTATGTATTGTGTTGTGTATTAGGTATGTAACAATATTGAATGTATGTAAGTAAGTATGTTTACGTATTTATTTTATATGTTAACAATGTTGTGCACTGTCCTATCCTTTTATGTTGAAAATCTCTCTGTAATCTAGGTTTGTTGTCAGAAAACTCAATTATAAGTTAAGCTCGCCTATGTACATCAAATTTAAATTTATGTATAATTTTAAAATTTCTGTGTACAATAAAGTATAAATAAAATAAATAAATAAATATTATAACCTATAAACTGACTCATTAAATTTCAAAATCATCAGAACATATTTATAGGAATTAAGGAAAGATATAATATAATTATTGTTATAAATTTAATAGCTTTCGCAATCACAATTGTTACTAAATTGTCACTTTGACGTGATTCAGTCACAAGTTTTCCAATTAAGCGAAGCAGATAGTTCATATTAAACATAACGATATGGAACAGCTTGTCGTACAGTTCAGGACATAACATCACCAGTAACTACTAAATAGTTAAAACGAGGATATTATGGAATTAGATCATCATGACACAGTATAAAACAAAGTCACTTTCCGCTGTCTGTCCCCTAATATGCGCATATCTTAAAAACTACGCAACGGTTTTTGATGCGGTTTTTTTTAATAGTTAGAGGGTGTCAACGGGGTGGTTTTGATCTAAATAAATTATGGCCTATTTACGAAGCAATTTTAAACATTACAGTATTAATTTTCATCCAATTACGTGTCTTCCCTGTCATCCCTTTACAGCATGAAATTTAAACAAAAATTTTCGAAGATATTGCACTATTAACATAGCGGGACAGTAGATATTACATTTTTTAAACAACATAACATACATAACATAACTTTACTCCTTTACTACTCGAAGATGTATGTAGTGGCTATTAAGCCTCTTATTTTGATCAGAGTTAATACTAAAGTATAAAATAAATAGCTCATTGTGAGATAGCTACAATATTTATACACATGGTGTTGCGACCTTTTTGTAGACAATTATATTATGTTATGCAAAGTTGTAGCACATTGTTTTGTGCTATGATCAATAGTTTTGGTAGGGTAATTAATATGCAATTATTTTTTCCGTTCATTTTCGTACACCTTTTTTGTCTTTCTCAATAAATGACGTATACACCACTAAAATAAATTTTGAAATAAAACCAGAGATTTCAGAGATTAGCGTGTTCATAAAAAAAACAAATAACCTTTTCCACTTTTTGTGTAAATTGTACCTCCAAAAATTTATAAAAACGAGACCTACTAAATGTTTACTTAATGAGATTAATTTATCAATGATTTTTTCTCCTTTGAAAGGATGTCAGTCATTTGTAGAATCACGAAAGGCACAACAACTTTACACAATAATTTTACGGCTTTAAACGTTAAGTTGTAATCAGACGAGATTGTGTCTCGACCCCTGATTTATTTTCCAATCGTGGCGAAACCGATTTGTTTTAAATAAAATATTATGTTTAAAGTCGATCTCACTCGATGCAAGACGTAGATAAGACTCAGGTTTTGCATAAAAAATATTCAGATTACGGCGTTCCGGAAAAACCGACCCTTTGTCCGGGTCGGTGTTACGGCGACGACGATAAAAATTGATAATCTATTTGTAGCTAGTTCCTTTGCAGTCGACCTAGTTCTATTATCGGGCATTAATATATGAAAAAGTAACTCTATCTATCCATCCGTCTATTTATTTTGTGTTACTTCTTTACGCTTATATTGATCTCTATTGATATTAGGAATTCGATTTGGTTAATTTGATCTTATCTTTATTAAGGAATGAAATTGGATATTCTTTATTTCATATTTTATTATATTATATTATTTAAAAGTTCCCCTTCTGCGGTTATCAAACAGAAGGAAGAATTATTTTATAGTAAATAATTAATTTATTACGGATCAAACGATATAAGTCAACAGTTTGTGCCCGCTGGAAGTAATAGTTAATTCGGAAAAAATGAGGAAACGCTGCCAACATTTCCAGGATATTATGCAAAAAAATATTATTAATCTGATATAAGAATACCTATAGCAGAAATATGGTAAGTTTCTATATCGCTTATGATATTAATATGATCAATGGTGATCGATGATCTATCAGAATCTTAAGAGATAGCGACACAGTAAGTACATGCTGCGAGAGGAGATGATAGAATATAGAAATTAGATTAACTCTCATTTTAGAAATGTATCTTCACAGTCTTAAAACTTGGTGGTTTAGATAGCGGAAGTATTTTATTTGTATTCCCATAAATAACTTTAATTTGCATGTCGAGGCGTACACCGCTACCTAAACTTTCAGATATCGAGTGCGTAAAATAATATCACCGTCTAAATGCTAACTTAGAATTATTGACAAGTAATATATACAACGTGTACACTACGACACGGAGCATGAAACAATCATATGAGTTCAAAAGCCACGATCACATCACATCACCACATGACACCACAACACCTCCATATAATTAAGTTCGCACGTCAGTACGTTCGTAACTAGCTCCTGTAACTTTCCTGCAGCCCATTGTATAGAATGTAGCGTTTATTTTATTCTTGCTGTCCAGGACTAATTGCCCTCCTTCCACGTTCTCGCTATACATTGTTTAATTTTTTTTTTTCGATCGAAACCTACAGGTGTTAACCAATTATATCGGACTCTCCGTCCACGTTCAATTTTTTTCCGTCTTAAACCTACTGGGGAAGCTGTTCCTCCTCATCTCGTACGCAACACATTCTTTTTTTTATGGGATAGGAGGGCAAACGCGCAGGCGTGTCACCTGATGGTAAGCAACCAACGCCGCCCCTGGACACCAGCAACACATATAGTGATACTGTTGCGTTGCCGACCTTCAAGGGATAGGGGATAGGAAAGGACGGAGAAGTGCGGTGGGCCTCCGGGTACCTCTCTCACCGAACGGAACGCGGCATGAGCCACTTTACGTTGGTCTTCTGAGAGGTCGTGGTATTTCGCCGATCGAGCCGGCCCATTCATGCAGCGAACTGCTTGGCTCTACCACTGTTATTGTCTGAAAGTATTCGCAGGAATACATTCAGACGATGCCTTCACCTTGTCTGTGGCGGTACGTTAGGGACATCTTCCTTATATTTGTTCTATTTCCAATGCAATTTGAAATCTTACTCCTGCTCAATATTTAGTTGTTTGTCAAAAATCACAATATAATCTTGTCAGTATATACTTGCTCCCAAACTACACTAAATCTTGTATTTTTAGGAGCACATAGGCTATCATTATAAGCTAGCCATTATATCGAAATGTGAAGTCTGGAAAAATGCTATATAAAATAAAATATAAAAACATGTGATCTCAATTAAAGGTGCCGACTAATATTTAAAAATATCACCAGTTACCGGCTGGTACCAACTTGTTCCACAGTTAAATGTGTATAAAGGTGTCTCGTTTGTTGTCGCGGTGGTTCCGTTGCTTTGTGCAATTGTTAGAGGAACTCTGAACGAGAGCTCACACACAATGTACACTGTACCTACCTACCTACCTACCTACTGTATGTATAATAATAATAAGCCTTTTTTTTATTTCCCCATTTTACAATAGTAATACAAGTTATTGAGTAGGTAGGTAATTACAGTACACATTTGTTTAGTGAGTTAACTTATAATTATGTTAGTGTTTTAAGTATAATATGTTATTAATATTTAGTAATTAGTAGGAACCCCGGTTTGGGTAAAGGCCTCCTCCAAAGATGCCCATTTTTGTAGGACTTGTGCTATGGGACATCAGTTGTAGCAAAGTATAAAGGTGTTGTGTTCTTCTACTTAGTTGCCCTTTCGTCTAACTTCCAAAAATTCCCATTATATCATAGTTAATTTTATTTAAACATTCATCCAGTTAAAGTGGTCGGTCGTATGATGATAGGGTTCTGACGTTTTATGTTATTATATTTAATTGATGGCATTACTTTCTGTGTTTTTGATGGTTATTAAGGTTCAATTTAAGTTTTGCAACTTTGGAGGGTTTTGGTCACAATCTTCCACGGTGACCAGCCGGATTGGAAGATTTTTGTTTTGCAATAAAATTTGTTTGTGGTAGCAGTGTGTACAGGAGGGCTTGGTTGCTATGTATTTCTATTTATTGTATTTTTATTTGTCAAAAAATTCAACATGCTCTGTTTGACGACTCCTTCGGTGACACTATTCGACCTCGTGATCTTTGTTTTAGAGTCAAACTGTTGTTTTTTTATTTTTCTTAGTTCTATTTTCTTTAATATCGATATTTTCCGGAGATAATGAGAGAATTCTCCTATTTGTCGTGATCCTGTGTTTGTCTAGTATTATTAGTTTATCGTATTTTATTATGGCAGTGTTTCCTTTTTCTCTCTCAACCTTTATTTGTTCTTGTAGTTCTTTTCTTTTGTTTAAAACATAGCGCGGATAGTCTTCTTTAATATAGTTTATTGTATCTTTCAATGTAAATCTCTGTTTAAATATATCGACTTTTAATCCTAGATTGGAAAAAGTGACAACAATTGGTCTAGGTCTTTCTCCTTTTTTTACCGATTCTCCTTATTTCTTGTATATCTCTTCGTTCAATATTTAAATCAAAGTATTTAAATCAAAGTATGTTTTTAAGTCTGTATGTACATACATGTACAAGACATAATACTATAATCTGAATGTTGGCAACACTTTCAATGTGTTCCTACAAGTAACACGGGTATTTTCCATTCAACAAATATTGACTGAAGCATTATTTCTAAATATCTGCTGATTAATAATAAAATATATTTATAATAATAAATGTTTATTAGTAGACTACTGAAGGTATCGAATGTTAGACAAAGTCGTAGTTAATGTTAGTATATTGTAGTCATCGAGAAGCCTTAGGACCGTACACTCATCATGATAATCTGTTGCTGACTGAACTCGTAGAGACCCATGATGATGATGATCTTTTCTTTCTTTGAACCACGAACTTTAATTATAAAAACAAAAGTTAGTCTCTTAAAATTTTTCTCGTGTTGATGATAGTTACAAATGTAACACAAAACACAATTCACCCTTTGATACGTAACTAAAATAATATCTCTGCTAGTAACTCAAATAATATCTGCCTTTATAAGGAAATTATGTCGATATAAAACTAAACCGAACATTTTTCGGTGTTGTACGTAAAAGTTGCATACGTTACGTATCTTTCCACTTTAGCTCGTAAATTGAGCGTGAATGGAGCGGATTTGTGGGGGAATTCACCAAAGGAAATATATCAACTATTTGTATATTCGTACCTTTAATACCTAAAGGCTTAGGCAGTGTTTCTTCGCATTCACCTAATATTGATTATGTTTACTAAAACAAAGATTTGAATCAACGAATTTTAGTTAATTGTGACGACCTGACTGGGAAAAGACAGGGACTTTTTAATGTGAGGTGAATTGTGGGAGATGTACAGTTTTAATATATTAAAACAATGATTGAAAATACTTTAGTAGAATTTGACACCTACAAAAACGGCAATTCAAATAAACCAACACGCTATCGACAAACATTAGTTATTAGAAATATGAAAACAAAATCTGCAGACAATCTAATTATGTTTTCGCCCATATTTTATGTTGCTTTTAAGATAAGATCACGTCGATGTCCGCAATATCAGGGGCGTGATGGATTCGGATCCGATCCCCGGATATTAATATTGCCTCCCAAAAGTATTTGATATGTCGTTACTCTGCCTTTACTTACTGATACTATTTTTCGGTGGTCCTGTCCTAGAGCACCACGCTTCTAATTTAGAACTCGTAGGTTCCATTCCGGCCAGTGATTTTTCGGAATTCTTTTCGAAAGTTATGTGTGATTAATATTACGACTGACAACTTTGTGCCCGGTGTATGGCAATAGGTTTGCCACCTATTCCATTTGGGACGAGTAACGTAACATTAATTTATAACTTCAGGACGGGTACTGTCTGTCATTTCATAAAACGTTATAATGTTTGAGAAGATCATTTAGGATTAATGGAGGGGATAACACCATAACGATCATTGTCAACATTCGTAAATTCTGTGCTAAAGCTTGTTTTTTTTTCTGTTGTGAAAATCATAGTATTGAGGCTCGAATAGTGAAATGCAATATAAACGGGCTAATCATTTCATGCCCTGAATACTTTATCTAGCCGTGATGGCATAACGCAAAAAAATATTGAAACCATAACTTGGAATCGACGTTATCTGCATATGAACAGAAGTTATCCAGAACAAACGTGTGTTCTCTATTGTCTAGGAACAGCCTCAGTAACAGTAGGTATATAAGCTCTGTCTCGCCCCGCGCTCACACGGGAATCTGTGTCAATATAACTTGTGTCAGACAATATATGTAAATGTAAATAAAAGAGTTTGACAATTTGCTAGACCTTTATTAAGAGTTCATAAAAACAACAAAACAAGCGGTTGTAAATGAAAACGTAACCATTTTTAATTAAATACAATTCATAAACAAAAAGACCAGGCTTGTGAGTCATTACTGACTGTTTTCATTGGTATCGTTTTGTTGCAGTTTGTTACATCGCAGTCCTGAATAGATACATACATGTATACATAACTTTACGCCAAATCCCTTGCGGGGTAGGCAGAGAGAACAGAGCGCCATAAGGCACGATTCTTACACGCCTCACTCGCTTTTTTCACTTTCATAACTCTTTTCATGCAAGCGCGTCGGTTTTTGAGACTCCTAACATCACCTTCCTCCAGAGCACGTTCTATTAGGTCATGGAATGTGTGTCTTGGCCGTCCTCGACTCCTACATCTATCCGCTTTTGCATTGTATATCCGCTTAGTCAGTCTTGCATCAGCCATTCTTTCTACATGTTACGAACCATCAGAGCATGCCCTTTCTTACTAGTACTAGTATTTGCAGGTCAGACGCGCGATTCGTCTAGAAGCACGGCGTTATCTGCGTAAAGCAGGCAGCTCACAACTAGGTCAGCCATTCGCATCCCTACATTCATCGATCTCACTCTCTGGAGACAACTGTCCAGGTACAGGATGAACAGTCGAGCGCAACCCTGTCTGGCGATATTGACGTCAAACCAGGGGGACAAGCCGCCGTTAACGCACACACTCTGTGGAGCCCACATAAGTGGACTGCACAGCACGCAGCAGTGCGCCGCTCACCCCGTAGCCCGGGAGTATGTCCCACAGATCCTTTAGTAACACTCTGTCAAACGCCTCCAGATTCCAAACCGCAGAAAACCTTCCGGTTAGCAGCCAGTTGTTTCTCCACGATGTTGCGGAGTGAAAAATTCTGATCCACGCACCCTCGTCCGCTTCTAAAACCACCCTGAGCCTCCCACAACACTCCATCAGATATCACCCTCATTCTCCTTTCAATAATTTTCCTATACACTTTCGCCGCTAAGCTGACCAAACTCATGGCTCTGTAACTGGCGCACTGCATACGTGGTCCCTTACCTTTATAAAGAGGCATGATGACAGCGTGCCTCCAGTCCATGGGAACCTTACCCGACCTCGAGCATAGATTGCTTAAGATCAGGAAAGGAAAAGCTTAATTTATAATAATATAGTTTTATAAAAATAGGTAGTGAACCTTTTGTATAGCAAAAGGTTCACCACCTATTCTTACCACCGGACATAAAGTTTTCAGTCATCGATATTTATCACACATAACTTCCGAAAATAATTTAAAAAAGTCATTCTTGTGAGCCATATTATCATTCATTTATCATGATCATGGATAAAAAGAATTTCATCATCATTTATACTTCACTTTGTCTGTACTAAATATTTTTACTAAATCGCACTCACATACGAGGCCTATCGTCAGTCTCTGCTGACGGAGTAACTAGAACACGAAAAATCTCATTTCGGTATAATAAAATTCTATTGAGTGAATGATATATTTAAATTTCAGTGAACCGAAAAAAGGCAATAACAGCATTGGATTCGGATGAAATTTGGTGGAGCGACTTATTATCTCGCTGAGGTTATTTATATGTATTGGATGCTGAAGATCTTTCTCTCTGACGTATATTACGAACCCATTTTGATGCGGTTTCTTTTAATAGATAGAGGATTTCAACACGGAGGATTGCATCTAAAATTCTTTTACGATAAAGTAAAAACAGTGATCAATCGAACATTGACTTATTCATTAATTTTGATGCGGAACAAAGTTCGCCGGGTCAACTAGTTACATATAACATTACATAAATCGTGACCAAAAAGTGCTGCCCTCGTCGTGTCGTGCAGTAAATTGTTCCACAGCTACATTTATATGTATAAATTTAGATAGATCGCTAGTGTGTTTTGTTAACGCGCGAACTAGCTCTGTGTACTGCGACTGTGTACTGCGTAGAATATGCGACATGTGTTTAGTAAAATACGATGACAGATAGGACATCTGTTACGTTAACTTATCGAAGTGCTTGCTTGCTTGTTCGTTTTTTGGTTTTCGACTGCAAACAAGCACACAATTCACTAGATGTAAAGCGGTTATCAGGACATACGGATTCATATAAAACTGGTACTAAGGCACGAGGGGGCTGTTATATTTTTTTTTACAAAACTGGTGTATTGTCCGTATTTATTAATTTTACCGGTGTATTTTCAATTAAAATATCTATTTTATAAGTTGTTGATAGAAACTGAAAAATCCTGAAATGATAATCTCAAATCCACTTTAGACTGAGAGCCCAATGCCCTCCTACCAAGAAGACAATGATTACGCGAGTTACCGGACATGGCTCACATCACCTGGGTACTGATAAATTGGTTAGTTTAAAAAAGCATACTATGCCTAAAAAAATATCTAACTTTAATTATTAAGTAACAGTGGTAGAACCAAGCAGCTTGCCGCTTGAACGGGCCGGTTTGACCGGTGAAATACCACGACCTCTCAGAAGATCGACGTAAAGTGGCTAATGTCGCGTTTCGCTTGGAGAGAAAGGTAGCCGGAGACCCACCCACCACCTTCCCAATCCTTTCCTATCCCTCTCCCTTAAAGGTCGGCAACTCAACCGTAACACTATATGTGTTGCAGGTGGGCGGCGCTCGTCGCTTACCATCAGGTGGCACGCCTGCTCTTTTGCCCTCCTATCCCAAAAAAAAAGTTGAAAAATTTAAGCTAAAGAAAACAGTATAAAATCATTACCACAGATTATTTCCCAAATATAATGTAACAAAATAAATGCAGTTACTTATAAAACAGTGACAATTCGTAAACCACATAACATTCGACAGCATCATAAGTACGCAGTGAAAACCAATTGATGTTCATATTTAATGTTGGCAAACTTACTGGATATTATGATAACTATTTTCGCCAATTAATAAAAATAAAAAGAACAACTAGATTATAAAAAAAAATAAGCCAAAAAAATAATAGTTTAAAAAAACTAAAAAACACGCTTTTTATAGAAAACCGAACTAAAAAATAGAAAAATAAAAAAAAATGTTTTATTTTAAAAAAAGCGTGGGGTGCTTTTTAGATATTAACGAAATGATAATCACTCTACTCATATCTGTCAATAAAATATTTATAACTATTCACACCATGCACCCCACGCTTTTTTTAAAATAAAATATTTTTTTTTATTTTTCTATTTTTAGTTCGGTTTTCTATAAAAAGCGTGTTTTTTAGTTTTTTTAAACTATTATTTATTTTCTATTTTTTAGTTCGGTTTTCTAGTCTAGAACTTTCATAGTTCACAAATCGCACCATCTAGTGGCAATCACCGGAAACTAAAAAAGAAGTCGGTTACAAACAAACATACAAACATACAAACATACAAACCTACAAACATACAAACATACAAACCTACAAACAAACATACAGGTGAAGCTAATAAAAAGCTAATAATAAATAGGATGTCTATTTATGCCATCTTTTAGCTGATTATTACTTGGAATTTCCGTTTAGGTGTGGAGAGCCCCCTAGCCTGCTGTCTATACAATCTATAGAGGAATCCTCGTGCTAAGCAATGGTTTTATATATTTTGGTGATCGTAGATAACAAAAGTCCTTACTCTAAGAAATAAACATAAATAAGTGAAATGGTTTACCTTTTCTTGGACCAATAAAATTGCAGCTCAAGCAAACTTAAAACAACATCGTAAATTCGCTAAAAGCATCCCAAAGATCTTTTCCCCGTATTAAATATTCACAACACGTTCCGAATGTTACTGATCAACTTGCAAAAATGTGTTTGATATACATATTTGTAAGATTTTTACCATTGAATTTATTTAAACATAATATCACTTCACGCCTTTGAAATTTATTTAGAAAAGTTGGTGTGAGCGAGGATTGGAGCCCGCGATATCTGGAGTCAGAAGTGGGATGCTCGACCACTAGACCACCGAGACTTACTGTAATTTTAATTAAAGTAATATTAAAAATATCGATATCAACCGGCAGTGCCTGGAACAGTGTTATGTTTTAGGGTGTATTCATAAAATTATGTACATAATCGCGTATAGAACAGCTACATATATATTTCAAACGTATTTATGTACATTTAAAAAGGGATTTAATACATAACCTGCCAGTTTATCGCGTATAATAGCAAGGTAAGATTTTGATATATTAATTATTTATTTTTAATTTGAGATCGGTACATAAAAATAACAAAAAGAAGTTAAATTGATAATTAATTAAATATTATTACAAACACATTGTAGACTTGAACTAGTTTTCCACTCACAGCTTCTACCGTTTATAATTAAACTTTTACTGCTTTAAAGCCTTTTCTGTTCCACTTTGGTACAAATTTTAATACGAACTGCACAGATCTCCAAGTGCTCGGACTTTAATAATGATAAGACCGGCGAAAGTTTAATCTCAGACGATCCTCCTCACTACAATACTTTGTATACGTTCTCTACTCATTTCTTTGCGAAAAAGACTGCTGTTATTTATGCATTGCCAATTGCTATTGTCCAACTCGACTATACCTTAATAATAATTTCAGTAATTCAAAATTTCAATCCCTAGGAATGCGAATAATGATTTGTTTTAAATACGGAATTTCATGCAAAAACTTTTATAACTTTTATATTTAAAATTTACTTTCATGTTTTTTTTTTCATAAATATATTACTTAAAAATGTAATTATTGTTAACATTTGCTGCACAACGTTTCTACTCTAAACAAAAGATATCGCGTCAATTGTGTTCGTTCGTGACGTTGATTTATTTTCGACTCTTTCCGATCGGCTTGATCCTTTTGCGTTGCAAAGAGAAATGCATCTCTATGCACCACGTACCACTTATACCACAGGATGTGCTCTGAGGAATTGTTCGGACTTATGCGACCTGCTGATTTTGGAAAGGACCCTGCGCGCCTGTACTACCATGCTACCATCCGCATCGGCTTCATTATTGGCGGTCAAATACTGTGCAATTCGCACAACGGTATTCCCGGACCGTTACGACCTGCGATCATTTAAGAAACAAGCGTATTTTATCTTAAACTAAACCCGCGAACTTCGTTCCGCATTAAAAGAAATAAATTAGTAATATTTGGATCTTAAAAAGTTCAATTTGTGCTATTTATCAGTACGCTTTATGGCTCGCAAACGCAACTGCTATGTACCGCTATGTTAATACTGTAATATCTTCGTAAATATTAGTTTAAATTACATGCTGTAACGGGTTATATTGATTTATATTAAAAGCACAGTCTATTTAAGATAGTTAACTGGATGAAAATTAATGCTATAATGGTTAAAATTGCTTCGTAAATAAGCCACTATTTCTCGTGAAAAATAAAAAAATAAAAATGGTCATTGTGGGTTATTCCTAAGAGATAGACATATGCCCTTGCGGACTTTTTTGTAGACCTTTTAGAGGTGTATAATAATGTAGTACATTGTTTTCATTTATCACTTAGGGTTCAGGCAGGGTTTTCGATTAAAGTTTTAAATCTAGAAAATTATAACTTCTTATTTTTACACTATACATGAATTATAGATCAAAACCACCCCGTTGACACCCTCTAACTATTAAAAAAAACCGCATCAAAATCCGTTGCGTAGTTTCAAAGATTTAAGCATACAAAGGGACATAGGGACAGAGAAAGTGACTTGACATGACAACATGACAACGCTGATAAGATGTGTTGCGGATGTCCATGGGCGGCGGTAGTCGCTTTCCATCAGATGACCCGCATAATCGTTTGTTTGCCCTTTGTTTCTTCTAAAAAAGGTATTTCCAGATAGTAAGAACCTAGATAGATAGTAGATCCTCTAAGAAACGAGCGTACTTCTATTTTAAGGCGGGCAACGCTGATATGACCTCTGGTTTTAATGGTGTCGATGGGTGGCGGTAGTCACTTTCCATGAGGTTTTATTCTACTATAAAAAACAGTCATGACAAATTCCACAAAACGGAATTGAAATAAATTATTAGTACTTTACAATTAACTTGAAGGACAACATCTTCAGGCTTGTCGATTGCTATCACAGAACTTACAAAAAGTGCTCCGGTTTGGAACAAAGATCAAACATGTGTGTATACTACAAGCCCGTGACGTCAAATTACTTTTATTATCAACGTATATAGCGTTATTCACATTAAAAAGTCCAAACGAAATTAGCTCACAATGTTTCATTTTACTCTGTTATGTGATATTGAAGGCCCCAAATTAGTTGGAGAAAAATCAATCCAGCTGTTTCAGAGAATAGCAGGATAGACTGGCAATGAATAAAAAATGTTATTGTATAATATACACTGTGTATACGTTCATATGCATTTTGAAAAAGGACATTATTTTAATATTACAAACAGACATTTCGATTTATTATATTTTATATTTATATCTTATAACTACAATTTTGCCAAAACAATAGCCTCACGTCTCCTATATTTTATCCAATCCCGAGGAGAACCATCGAGAGAGTCGGGTTACACAAAAAAGGTACCTAAACGAGCAATTAATGTTTGTTTAAAAGTTGTTTAATTGATTTAGTTTCAGTTCGTACTTATATTACGAGTACGTGAGGCTGTAACATTATTTTAATGACAGTTTTAGCAGTTATCATATTATATTCAACTTTTAAAATACATTTACTTGGTTTAAATAAATCTAAAATATAATAAATCTAAAAAAGGCAAATGCTGTTTGTGGCAAACCAGCTTACGATCAGGTTGCCCAAGGACATTTTTTATTGAAAAAATATTTAATAACCGGAAGCCATTTAAGTTACATGAAATAAGAACCCTTTAAAGAACCGTATACTTCCCTCTTGTGCAGTTGGTTATTAGATCAAATATTCTCAAACAGGGTTGTTTATACATTATGAAAGTTAGCCCCAAGTTTAAAGTGAATTGTCGACCAAACGCCGATCTCTGCTGTAATGAGTTTAGACGCCACTTTGTCGATTATGATAGTATAATAGATAGAACAGCAATTTATAAAATATGTTAATTAACGCAGTTAACCTCCCTGGGTTTTTTTGTTTGGTCGGGTATAGTTTTATGTCATAAATGTGTACCAGGACTACAACCAGTGTCGTTCTAATTTGAAGTCGGATAAACAATTCCGTATGCTATCCAGACGAAATGCATGTAATAATTGAAATCATGAAACAATGTTTACTACTACAGCCGGCCAAACGTTTTTTATGGGATAGAAGGGCAAAGGAGCATGCGCGTCACCTGATAGTAAGTGACCAGCGCCGCCCATGGACACCTGCAACACATATAGTGTTACAGTTGCGTTGCCGACCTTTAAGGGAATATGATGGGAAAGGACGGGGAAGGGAGATGGGCCTCCGGGTACCTCTCTCACCGAACGAAACGCGGCATGAACCACTTTACGTCGATTCACTGGTTGAGCCGGCCTATTCATGCAGCGAACTGCTTAGCTCTACCACTGAAAAAGCTTCTCCAAATTTTATGAGACGTCTTAAGTTGATTTATAAAATTGTGTATTAACCGTGCTGCGATAAAACTACCATTTTTTAAGTAATAATAATAATAATATTTCTTAAGTAAGTCTCGGTTGTCGGTACTTCGCACAAATTTACATTTATATTGTGAAAATGAGCTCGTTAAAACTTAAGAGCTAAGGCCTACATGAAAAAAAGTGGGTCTTTATTGGCAAATTTAAAGGAAATCTGATAAAAACCTACCTACCTACCTAGAATAAAAAGTTGTCTTACACAACTCTTTATTCTAGGTACCGCGTATACATTTTCGGTAGTAAAGTCTATTAGAACATTCTGATCTACGTAACTTAGAATATTGTTCTATTAAAAAAATATTTACAAAGGAATCTAAGACACAGAAATTTGTAATTTACTAAGGAAGGCATCACGTTACTGGACACGCGAGGTTCCATGGCAGTAATTACATTCAGAAAAAATCCTAAACCAAGCTAATTTAATTTAAAAGCCGCTCTCTTACATAGGCGATAGTGTACAGTCTTGATGTATGGACTGGTAAATGTATAAAGAAGTATTCAAACTGGATTATTATTTACTGAGAATAAGCTGTATTTAAAAAAAATCGGTTATATTTTTTTGCAAAATATTTAGCACTATAACTGTCTCGGTGGTCATGGGATCGATATTTAGAAATTATGTTTTAATAAATTATCATTTCGCCCGGTGTATGACAATAGGCCTATTACACTTGGACAGGAGCGGGTGGTGCTACCGATGTGGCGTGGCGGGCCACATCGCTAGTGCCTGCACCGCGCTCGCTCCTCGCTGCCCGGTCTGCTCGGACCTGGGGTGCAGGGCGGATCACCGGATGGGGGGAAAGAAATGCTCCCCTCCGAAAAGGAAGGCGGCGGTCGCTAGGCCACCCTTCCCCACAAGGGGACAGGCGGGCGCGATGGAGGTCCAATAACCACGGACCTCCGCGCCCGCTTCCTCCAGGGCAACCTAAACCACTGCCGCGCTGCGCAAGATCTACTTGCGCAGACGCTGGTAGAATGGTCAGTTGCCCTGGCGGTGGTCGCCGAGCCCTACCGCGTCCCCGTCCACCCGCGATGGTTCGGGGATAACACGGGCTCGGTGGCGATATACTGGGCGGCAGGAAGCTACTGTTCCCTCCTATGGAAAGGTCCAGGCTTCGTCGCCGTGGAGTGGGGATCCACGATCGTAGTGGGCTGCTACGTCTCTCCAAACTGCGGCCTCAATGTCTTTGAGGCATACCTGGGCGGACTGGCGAGCCGCCTTAGCGGTTACGCAGCCCGTCCGGTATTCGTCCTGGGTGACTTCAACGCTCACTCGAGCGAGTGGGGTGACGCCCGGGACGACGTCAGGGGAGAGACCGTTCTGGAGTGGGCGGCAGGACTCGACCTCCGGTTGCTCAACCGGGGGTCAGTCAGCACCTTTGTGCGGTGGCAGGGGGAGTCAGTCATTGATCTATCGTGGGCGACTCCCTCGGCCGCCGCCATGGTGACCGGATGGCGGGTGGCGGAGGAGGTGGTCAACTTGTCGGACCACCGACACATCCTTTTGGATGTGTTGCTCCGCCGCCCAAGCCGCCCAAGCCGCCCGCGCCAGACTAGCGGCCCTCCCCGGCGCTGGTCTCTCAAGCGGCTCGACCGAGACATGGTCGTGGCCGCCGCCAGCGTTGCGGACTGGACGGAGGGAGCGGGATCGCCCGATCCCGAGGCGCAGGCGGCCTGGCTGCGCAGCGCGATGACGTCGATCTGCGACGCGTCGATGCCGCGAGTCGGGCCGCCCCGGCGGGGCTCCGTGTACTGGTGGAGCGGGGAGATTGAGCGGCTCAAGAAGGCCGCCTTCGTCGCTCGCCGCCGGTACCTGAGAGCCCGGAGAAGAAGGCGAACCACGGTCGAGGAGGCTCTCAGAGTCAGACGGGAATATGGGGCCGCCGCGCAAGCCGTATGCGTAGCCATCGCTGCGTCTCGCGAGCGGTCCTGAAACGAGCTCGTCGAGGGACTGGACAGGGACCCATGGGGACGCCCGTACAAAATAGTACTGGGCAAGCTGACCCCGTGGGTCCCTCCGTTGACGGAATCCCTGGACCCGGAAGTCGTGGGGAGAGTCGTGGACGTACTCTTCCCTAGGGTCCAGGGCGGTCCCTCGGATCCTCCGTCTCAGTCGGACCACACTCCGTGGTCCGACGAGCTGGAGGTGACGGAGGACGAGTTCGGGCGAGCGTCGCGCAGCTCGCCCGAGCTCCCGCTCCCGGCCGCTCCCGGCCCGGATGGAATCCCCCGGTCCTGGCGCTCGCTCTGGGAGTCTTGGGGAACAAGGCGAGGCAGCTGTTCACCAACTGCCTCCGCCGCGGGGTGTTCCCCCTCGACTGGAAGTCGGCGAGGCTGGTGCTGATCAGAAAGCAAGGGAGGACCGGAGACGCTCCGTCGTCATTCCGGCCGATATGCCTCCTGAACGAGGCGGGGAAGCTCTTTGAAAGGGTTATTTCCGCCCGTATCAGCAGCCGCCGCCGGCCGCGCGCATCTTTACAGCGCGCGGTCGGAGCCGCCCCGCCCGGGGGAGCCTCGCCGAGGCTCCCCGAGGATGAGCACCCCCTCGTGACAGAGGGGGGCGACGGCGGGGTGGACCAGAGGGGTTTATCCGAATCCTGGACCACCCCAACGCCGGAGGAAGGCCGCCGCGAGGTTTTAGTGGGTAACCCTAGGATTGGATTGCAGTTTACTGTTTTGGGAGTCCCACACTACCCCTTGCCGTACCTAGGTGGGGGGTGTGCATAAAGCATTTCCTCGCGTAAAAAAAAAAAAGGCCACTTGAGACGTAACAATTGCGTTAGTCGCGCTAAGTCATTACTTAACAGCCGAAGGCTTAACCTTTGAACAGAAAAAGCATGAAGCTATATTATAATATAATATATTAGTAGTGGTATAAGCAGTTATTACTATTTAAATTTAATTTCAACAAAAAGTATTATCCCCTCAATTTAAATATAGTTCAGATATGAAATTTATTCTACCTCTGTTAATACTCTGTATGGAATCCTAAACAAGTGGACCAGCAGTAGACCGTAGGACGACGGAATAGGGTATTGATTCAACATATAACTTGACGTTATCGCGCCGGAACAAACGGAGAATCCTTTTGTATTATACAGTCCGCTTTTATTATTTAAATATTGTTATCTCTTGCTATGGAAACAAAATTAATAGAGAGAAGAATTTTAAACAGCATTCTAAATAAGGATAACATACACACATTTTTTAATGGCATATTATTTTTGTTGAATCTGTTTGTAGTATTCAAAGAAACTCGACCAAAATTACCATTTCAGGTAAATTGAGGTGTTGTTCAGTCTTGGTGGTCTAGTGATCGAGCACCCGGCTTCTGAATCAAAAAATTACTTGTTAGAATCCTGGCTCGCAACAATCAGTTTTGGAAATTCTTTTCAGAAGTTATGTATGATAAATATCTATGACTAAAAACTTTGAACCCGGTGTATGGCAATATGTTTGCCACTTATTATATTTGGGACATAGCGGCGAGTCGCGGCCTAACAGCCGGTGCCTACACCTTCGGGTAGAAAAGGCGTAAAGTTATGTTTTATGGATCTTTATTTTTTTATAACGTGGAACCATTTTATTGGGAAACAATGTAACGTATATCCCCAGATTTTAAAGGTAGCTAAAACATGTAACGTCTAACAAGAAATTTTTCAAATATTAAATCTATGTTGATGAAAATTAAAATCTCTCTCCGACGCCATTGTGCGTCTCTCTCTATCAGTGTAATAATGACTTATTAATATTCATTAAGGGTTCAGTGAGTCGAAGAGAACAAAACAACGCCGCGCTTTACACATGTTCCTCCATACATAATTACTATCATTTATTGTAACTATATACCTTTTATACCCAAAGTTGTAGGCAGCAGCTTGTTGAATTTGATTATTGTGAAAGTTTTTTGGTTTTCATCAAAATATAAAATAAAGTAGCATAGTGGTATCAGTCTCCGTACCCCAGTGGTCGAACACACGACTTCTGATCCAGATGAGCGGGTTCGATTTCTGACACTGGCTCACACCAATGACTTTTAGAAATTGTTTTCGGAAGTTATGTGTGATAAATATCGATGACTGAAAAGTTTGTGCCCGATATGGCAAAGGGGTTCGCCACCTATTCCATTTGGGACGTAAACATAACGGCGAGACTAGGCTTAACAACCGCTGCCTACACCTTCGGGTAACAAAAGGCGTGAAGTTATGTTATGTAATAAAATAAACTAATAGCCTATTTAATGTCTACATATCGTTACAATATCATAAATCCTTTGCTCATTTTTTTAATAATTCTTATTGTTCTACCAGAAAGATAGGTCTAGGAGATTTCTAAATTTCTTAAATAAAATACTACATTGATAAACAAACATATGACCTTTCGGATAGTAAGTGGCTTCATTGGTTCTAGATAGTCGAATAATAAAATTGACCCCAGTACTATCGAAGGATCATAAAAGGAACGCTCTGAAACAAATATCAAATATTCTTCTAAAATGTATGTTTTATCAAACCTCTTTCTGTATAGGTATATTTTTTATTTTACTATATTTAATAAAGATTTTCATTTCAGTGCTACACAGTAGTTTAAAACAACTATGTAGAGTAAGGCTGTCTTGAGATAATTAGAATAGACAATGATGTGATGAACAAACAATTATATAGTACAGAAACGGAAGACGGAAAGAGAAATGAACATAAATGTAGAGGAAGTTCTTCCACCAGGTGTTATCAGATTGTGGTCGGACAATTTCATCCAGTATTTTAAAACCGAGTTATAAAAACGAAGAAAGGAAGAAGAAAGAGAAAAAAGAAAAAGGAAGGAGGTGTATAAGAATAGAGAGTCATATTAAAATACGAGAGAAACTACTGTAACGCGGTCGGGGGTATATAAAGTAAAAATTCACTCGACAATTAATTATTAATTTTATTTGTTTTAATATCGAGTTGCTCCTCAATTTGTCAATTTGTAGCTACCAAATCTTAAGAAGGGAGCAGTTACGACCTGATGCCGAGTGACCCGCGAAGGCTCACTGCAGGGGTGTCCCGGTGCTCCACCGAAGTCTCCTTCCAGATGTTGGCAGGCTTCCTTTACACTGTCAGTTGGTCGACAGGAAAAGTTGAGATGAAAGTAAAGGTGAAAGTAGAGGTGAAAGTAGAGATGAAGTCGAGATGAAGGTAGAGATGAAGTTGAGGTGAAGTTGAGATGAAGGTAGAGATGAAGTCGAGATGAAGGTAGAGGGCAGCCAGTCTGGAAAACAGCCAGTGACAGCCCCTGAGCATCCCCATTCACCGGCATCGACAATCAGTGCCACCACCGACCCCCATTTCTCAGAATGGGTAGACAGTGGTGTTACATGCCAGTAATTTGGAAAATGCCCAGGGTGGATCAAGCATATAACCCTACAATATATAAACATGAATATAAATTTGGAAAAGAGTTAGATTTACAAACTATTAAGCAACATAATTAATAATGTAGGTAGGTTATCACTACCTACTTGATTTGTAAAATTATCTTAATTGTACAGAATAATTTATATAGGAAATTACTGTAATATAAATATATAAAAACAATATGCTGCTATTAGGAGAATCTGAACATGAAACTTTAAGATGAGATATGTGATTATACTCTTTTCCATGATACAGTAAACTACATGAAATAATTTTAATAAATTAGGCACATCAAGCTCACGGCACTGCAGGCAATAATATCTTAGCTATTAGGGTGAAATAAATTGGTTAAACCACTCACCAATAAAATCAAAAGTTTAGTTGAAGGTTTAGGTTATTCTGGCTCCTTTCTTGATAACAGTTTCAAATGAAATGGCCGAACATCCCGTCCAATTTTAAAATGTCTGGTCAGTCTGTCATATCAAATAATAACCTACCCACTTTATAGAATATGAATAAAATTATTAACTTTCGTATACTACCTACAGTTGTATTTTTATTTATGACCCGGAAACCGTGTCTTTGGAGCCTAAATTTATTATGATGTAAATTGACATTGTCACTCAACGTGACAATACATAAACAGTTGTTTCTGTAGAACACACTGCACACTGCCTACTTTTCTAGGTACTACGCACGAAGCAATTACGGGTGGCTCTGATAAAAATTTAAACCAAAATAATTTTAAGAACATATTAAATACTTACCCAACTCGCGGCAAAAATGTACGAAAATATTTGTAATATAAGCATTGCCCTTCCATATTTAATTTTGTAATGAAGTAAATCTCGTCACAAGGCTTGGATTAAAATACTTAATTCGATTTACGTACAAAAAAGGTTTAACGAGTTTTTCAAAAAGGTTTAACGCTTGTTTCTGTAATGTACTTTGTTTTAACCATGGATCTTTGACATTTTTAGGGTTCAGTTAAACTAGTGAAATAAAACTGAACAACGGAGGTGAGGTCAAATAAGTTCTGTTTGATTCTGTTATGTTTGAAAAGTCGTGTTTAATTTTTCATAGTTCATTTCAGTTTTTGCACTGTATAAAATATCATCAATTTGTCAATCTTGGATCATCCATTATTTCTACATGTGCTAACCATCGCATCAAGCCAATATGATGTTTGTATAAATACGTCCTTATCATAAATGAAAAACACCCAGACGTCATTAAAGCAATAATATAATATAATAATAATATCTTGGACACAAATCACACAGCGCCCTCTAGTAACTAAGCAACTAAATGCTTGTGCCCACCAAGACGCCATACAAATGTTCATGTTTGTCACAAATATATGTACTTAGGTGGGAATCGAACCCGCCAACCTCGATTCTGCAGTCGGTAGCTGGTCCAGTGGTCGAGCACACCGAGGTTGCGGGTACGAATCCTGGCACACACCAATGGCTTTTCGTAATTAAATAATTTCAAAAGTTAAGTATGATAAATATCGAGGACTAAAACACTTTGTGCCCGGTATGGCATTAGGTTTTGCCGCCTATACCATTTGGGACATAAAAGTAACGGCGATTCGAGGCTTAACAGCAACTGCCTACACCTTCGGATAAAAAAGGCATGAAGTTATGTGTGTTGAATACAAGCGATTAATTTATATCACAATTTAAATAGACTCGGGCGGGTGCGATCAGTCGGAGCGCAAATCTACTACTTATGACGTGCGCTCCGACTAAACATTTATAAATACACATAATCTAGTTGTAATGCCGGTAGTTGTACAGACATGGTAATTTTAAAATTTCATAAAGGTTGACTGGTAGATAATGCCTTGAGGCATTAAGGCCGCCTTTGTACAATTTTCTGCATAAAGTTTTTAAATAAATAAATAAATAAATATTGGCTAGTTTTGAGTAATCTTTAATTCTTTTATGTATAATGATTGTCGAATTAATATTTGCAATATTCCAAGCTTTACGTTACACTAATGCTCTAGATAACCACAAAATATTTATCTTCACAGATAGTCGAAGTGCCATTCTCCATATTGCCCGCTGTGTCTCTGGTAGCAGAGTTTAACCGATTGCATATACCATTCTAGATTAAACTTGTGTATCTTAGAGTAGAGGTGGATGGATCTGACAGTTCAATGGATTCCCTCCCACATGGGAATGTATGGGAATGAAGATGTTAACAGATTATTGAAGCTAACTGCATGTGAGGGTTTTGATACAAATTACCAACCCATTTCCGAAATTGTAATCAAATTTATAATAAAATGTCGCGATATATTTAAAAAATATTTCAATGCAAGATCTAAAACTGAGGTTATATAGTACAAAAGCGGCTACTGATTTGATTTTACGTTCCAAACATATTCCGGGGAGGAAATTTACTTTTCTGATGAAAAAAACCGATTCACTCATTGCGAACAGTGTGAGGTACCTGACGATGTGCATCACCTTCTAAGGGAGTGTGTTCGGAATGTTGATATTTAGAAATTATTTAATTGATAAATTTAATGTACATGTCAACGATATTGCAATTTTGAACTCTGAAGCAGTATTGTATACTTTAAAAATAGCCTAAGAGTAGATTAGCTTATTTGTAACGTACCATAGGATTGCCATTGTCTAAAAGGGCAAAAATTCTTTTGATTAATAAACTTAAAAAAACAATTTAAATTGCCCATTCTAGATAGAGAACTCCTATTAAGAACTGAACATTATATTATACGGTTAAATAGATAGCATAATAGCTTTTACAGTGGTAAAACCACGCAGTGCGCTGCATGAATGGACCGGCTCATTTGGTTAAGCACCACGACCTTTCAGTTGCGGTATCCCGCGGAAGTTATTGAATAAAAAATGATCGAGTTTTCTTAGTACATCTACACCTACTGGACTTATACTGGAATTATCCTAGTACAATAACTTACAAAGTGATGCAAGCACAAAATGTTATATATATTAAAATTTATTGAGTTGAGAAGCTGCAGATGAATAGCCTTTGTAATAAGTTTTGGTGACACCAAAAGCTCAGACCATTATCTGTGCACCATCACCACAACGATAACTGGCCTACTGGCACTTTACACAATTTATAATTGACATTAAACTAACGAATTATTTACTAAAAGTGCCAAGTTCCAAGAATTAACGTGGAAAAGCAACTTTAGAAGTTTTTTATGTTTTAGGGACCAAAAAGTTTGTCGAGTTTAGTAATTTACAATTTTACTTTGTAACCTTATTATACCATGTAATTTAATAAATTTAGATAATATAAAACCATCAACAAAAAGGGGTTTTTGTTTAAAATTAAATAGTTTTTATGTTACTCATATTTATCGCCACATACGTAACTTTTCTGTTTTAAGTTTCCGGGCGAGTAAAAATTACTTTAAAAAAATAAGTTAAACCGACTTCTAGAAACGTAAACCGCAAAATCTTTAAGTAAATGAAAACAGTACCTTCATAACTAAAAAGCGATAAATAACGAAACTTACTAATTTGTATACTTAATACAATACACAAAACGTAATACTTTTTTAAAGTAATCTTTAACTGTTATAATATTTACTATTGCCACTCATTATTGAAGTCAGTGCAACACAATTACCTGGGCTTGCACCGACTCATAAATTAAGTGACATTTGTAAATATTATAACAGTTAAAGGTTACTTTATAAAAGTATTACGTTTTTTTTTACGTAATAGTGATTGATGTCTTGGGGATATTCTTTATGGTGCCAACATCTGATACTGCTGTGCTGATGAAGAAACCACTGAACTCCTCAACGGTTAGGAGTTTGAAGACAGCACTGCAATTTTTCGATATAAACTACTTGGTAGTATGTAGGGCTAACGTGTTGCTTGTGAGGTATACTTAAATATACGTCTGATGCTGCTGTGCTGATGAAGAAGCCACAGAACTCCTTAATAGTTAGGAGTTTGGAGACAGTACCGCAGTTAGTCGATGGAAACTGTTTAGTGGTGTATAGGACTAACGTGTTGCTAGGGAGATAAGCCTAAATCCATATTTGATACTGCTGTGCTGAAGAGGAACTCTTAAACGGTTAGGAGTTACGACACAATATTGTAATTTTTTTTTCTGCAATACTTTCAAAGCTACGATTGGTCTTCATTCGGGCTGCAGTGTTATTGGTAGACAATAACACTGCAGCCCGAATGAATGATAATAACAAAAATATAAATACTTGACAAGTATTATCAAACTCTTTTAGCTAAGTACATAATAATAACAATTATAGCTCCCTAAAAATATCAACCATTTAACAAACCCCAAAGTCAATAGACTAACTTGTATTGAAGTTCACAACTCATTAATATCACTAAAACTCGTGAAAAAACCAACAACCTCCGAAAATTGTATGCGAGTATGGTACTCGCATACAATTTTCGGAGGTTACCTTCGATTTCTCCTGGTTTCCATCATCATATATCCTGACCTGGTGAAAATGGGACCATCTCGAAAGCAAACACTAGCGATCAAAAAACATTTTTAATTCGGTCCATAATTGACGAAAATATCGGTGAACAGACTTAAAAAAAAAAAAAATTATTGAGAATTGAGAACCTTCTCCTTTTTCGAAGTCGGTTAAAAAGTCGATTTCAGTAAGAAATGTGAATAGACATGTAACAGATCAGTTGCTAATTCATTAAATACAATTTACTGCTTAGAAATTCCATTGCAACGAGATTAAAGGGTTATTTTATTGACTAATGACTACTACTTTTATGGTATAAGTATGAATGAAATAAGGACCTAGAGGAAAATATTGTTCTAATATAAGTTCAACATATTTTTACGATATTTCAGGATATCAATATCTGTTTATAATAGGCTGAATCATTCATAAACACTCTATAAGGAAGATAGATACTGTTGATATTATGTTAATAATATGATTCCATTCGTAATCTATTACGTTTATATATTCGTGAATTAAGATGTATTTGAAAATTCACTTATGTACTGTATTCCCTAAAAATTGTGCGAGAAAGTCCACAGTAGATTTTCCGAGATCACAATGACTGTTTCTATCAAAAGGTCATAATTACAAGAGCCCAAACAAAGCTATTAAAGTGAAAAAAGCAATTGAATAAATGTGATAGCTCGCTTTACTTACATATCAGTTTGCAATAAACCAACGATGATTTTATGGAATCTGTATGAAAATCAATTTGGTGCTATTATAAATCCCTGAATTTCGTGTATGTATTGTTTTCCTGATGTAGCTTGTGATTACATTGTCGCACGATGTATGTGCTAACTGCTTCGTACATTACAATGGGCTGCTAATTGAATCAACAGGTAGACGTCTGTTGAATACACACTATGTATATATAACCTACTCATTGCAACGAACCCATCAGAGACTCTAACTGTCTGATATAACAATATGGCTGGCTTGTTATTTAAACTATATCGCAGAAAATTGCCTCTCTGCATTATTATCATTGCAAATAAGCACATGTTCCGCTTAATTTAAAGCAGAGTCTCATAATTCTCCTCTTATTTTTTTGGTATTACAGATTAGCGACACTGCCCGCGAGGGTTTGCAAATACATTTGTTGTAGCACCAGCAGCTTTGTTATATTATTATTCATTTTTTGTTTCAAGCGATCATGCGGTTCAACTGGTGGAACGATAACACCGCCACCTATGGACATCCGCAACATCAGCATTCTGAAAAGTTCAAGATGTTTTCATGTAACTTTGTATCATTGCATGAATACGTTCTACAACTCACCTTTATTTACAACCAAATATTCCACTGACTCCTTCAACGATATCGCTATTCATGAGCCACACCGCAGCTGTCATCAATCATCCGCGTACACATCAGGCGATAAGAAACCGATTAACCTTCCATATTGATAAATTGTTACCGCTGACCTCTAAGTTCACCATTTACAAATCAATATATATCATCATAAGCGTCTACGAGATCAGTCGCAAATCGTTATGTTAATACCCTTTAATGCTCTGACATAAATCCTAGAGACTTACATACTATCACCAACCATTTAATCAAAGAATTAACGATAATGGCGAATGTGCTTAATGTTCAGTACAATATGCTTTTTGGATGTGAGTACCAGCTGGTTAGACTTCGAGGTTAGATTTGAATCTATCTATTTCTTTCGGATTAGGTAGCGAACCTATTACCATACCGGGCACAAAGTTTTCAATCATCTATATTTATCACACATAACTTCTGAAAAGAATTTTCGAAGTCATCGCTGTGAGCCCGGATTCGAACTCAGTGATATTAATTTAACTCTAAAAATATACGTAGCGAGCAAAATAATGGTGCATTTGACTGAATAGCCGTGAGGCTTTGATAATATTGTGGCTACATATTGACAAGTGCACGGTGTACAGATACATTGGATGTGATCAATGTTCCACGTTGATGTCGAATTATCGAACGTTTGAAGAATCATATTATTATGTTACGACATATACATAACGATGACTGAAAACTTTGTGCCGGATATGGCAATAGGTTCACCACCTATTCCATTTGGGACGTAAACATAACTTTAGCCGAGGCAAGTAAACATAACAGCCACTGTCTGCACCTTAGGGTTGAAAAAGGCGTGAAGTTTTGTTATGTTATATTATGTTACGCCACTCGAATTTCTCAATCTATATCTATATAATAATCTTCAAAATCTATTTCTCAATAACTATATATTGTTGAGGTTGTTGATGTTCTTCTTCTCTTCTGACAAGGGAATGAAAACTATTCATGATAACTTAACGTATCCTGAGAAAATTGTTAGAAGATAGTAGCATAATATATCGATTTTATAATTATTTGATATCCGTAATTTAATATATTTATAGAAGTGTAATAGAATAACATGAATTCCCTTTTGAGAAAACAAACTGTCTATTATGTCAGTGGCAGGAAGGTAACCGTGAGTCACGGAGTACAATCAATGTCCAAATGGAGTCCCAGGAGACAGCACAACCAACAGTTCCAGACATTCTCTGTGTATTTTTATTTATTCTTCCGCGTGATTACCGTTTTCAGTTTTAGACATATTTTTTTATTTATTTAGACATTTGTGACCATAAATGTTCTTCTATCGTGAAGCTATGTCCAATTAATTCAATATGCTAATCAATAAATGTCTTACAAGATACATAAAATATTACTTAACTTTATGCCTTTTTCACGTCCAGTGATCGAGACAAATAATTATTTCATTTGTACTCCATTATTATTAGTGGTGTTAAACTAACTTCCACTCACACAAACAACTCTTCTTCACTACATAGTATAAAACAAAGTCGCTTTCTCTGTCCCTATGTCCCTTTGTATGCTTAAATCTTTGAAACTACGCAACGGATTTTGATGCGGTTTTTTTTTAATAGTTAGAGGGTATCAACGGGTGGTTTTGATCTATAATTCATGAATAGTGTAGTGAAAAAAAAATGATAATTTTCAAGATTTAAAACTTTAATCGAAAACGCTGCCTGAACCCTAAGTGATAAATCAAAACAATCTACTACATTATTATACACCTTTAAAAGGTCTATAAAAAAGTTCGATAGGGCATATGTCTATGTCTTAGGGATAACAATGACTATTATTATTATTTTTACTTTTTACGAGAAATAATGACTTATTTACGAAGCAATTTTAAACATTATAGCATTAATTTTCATCCAATTAAGGGTCTTAAATAGATTGTGCTTTTAATATAGATTAATATAGCCACTTACTGCATGTAATTTAATCTAATATTTACGAAGATATTACAGTATTAACATAGAGGTACATAGCAGTTGCGTTTGCGCGCCAAAACGCGTGCCGATAAATGGCACAAATTGAACTTTTTAAGATCCAAATATTACTAATTTATTTCTTTTGATGCGGAACGAAGTTCGCCGGGTCAACTAGTAAGCTATAAGATAGAAGCAAGTTCATATTATATGTGACGCAGATGTCTCGTCGCGATCACCATCACTTTGATGTAGTTACGTATACTAAGGAGTGGGGGAGTGCCGTCTACCCCCCTCACTAATGGATACTATCACACATCTTACACGTTACACTTATGTGGGTATTCATGTCTAGTTAATTACAAGAAACAATTTTATGTTATATCAATGTTATTTTAATAAGGCCTATTTACGGCACACTCAAAGACAATGAGTTCCTAAAAAAAACTTTATCATCTTTATCATTAGAGTACTTACTATTTTCTCGCAATTTTATAATTTATTGTTATATTAAGAGAGGATCGACGTAAAGTGGTTCATCCCACGTTTCGTTCTGTGAGAAAGGTACCTGGAGGCCCACCCCCCTTCCCCGTCCGGATAGGGGATAGGGAAGCTTAAAGGTCGGCAACGCAACAATAACACTATATGTGTTGCTGGTATCCATGGTCGGCGTTGGTTGCTTACCATCAGGTGACACGCCTGCTCGTTTGCCCTCCTATCCCATAAAAAAAAAGAATATTTTCTGTTCTCTCTGCCTACCCCGCAAGGGATTTGGCGTGAAGTTATGCATGTATAATATTTTTTAATATAATTTTATAATTTATGTTTCTGAATGTACGTTTAATGTAACCAAGAATATAGATTGAATAGTTCTAAAACAATATTAGTAACAATGCAAGTTGCGGCGACACTCAACTATTCCAGAGAGTGAGTTGCGCTAATTGCTTCGAACCACAATCTGCTATAAACGCAGTCGGAGCTCACTCGTTACTTAGCGCTTGTGTTTTGTTCTCGAATAAAACCACCTCATTAGGTTCATTTTGCTAGTTCGCGTAGATTATAGATACTATATCTGCGCTCATAGAACAGTAAAAGTTACCTCATCCTTATCTGGTTGTTACAGTACTGATAAGCTCTTTTATACCCAGAAATGTAAGACCCAGATGCTAAGATGTTATATCCTAGTAGTGACAGCATTCTTTAAGATTTTCAAATCAAATATAGCCCCATGAAACAGATGATGTTGGTTGATTGTTGGTTGATTGAACATATACACGTACAATATTAATTATATATACTATAGGGGGTCATGTCAAGAGCGTGCGCGTCGCGATCCCTGCCGTCCCAGTGGGACGCAATCTTGACAAAAGCAAACTCAGCCGGACGGGCTGCTAGGGCGTGCCCCGCAAGCGACGGGCACCGATTAGCCCCCGTCGGTGCGGCTGCATGCGCATGCGGCGAAGGGGGCCGCCACCCTTCACGCAGCGCCAATCCTGGCGGGACGAGGAGAGGGGAGTGCCGTATAGGCACGTGGAATGTTAGAGGTAGCATGGCAAGAAAGATGAATGAGATGATGGATGTATTAAATGAGAGATGCCTGGATGCCTTATGTTTGACGGAGACAAAGCGGAGGGGGAGGGAGACCGAGGACCTCCCCGGTGGCATGGTAGCCCTATGGTCCGGAGTGGACCCGGACGTCCGTGCCAGTGGGGGTGTTGGAGTCGTTCTCTCCTCCCGCTTTGCTTCCGGAGTGAAAGCTTATGAGTTGGTAGGCCCAAGACATCTTTGGGTTCGAATAAAACTGGGGATCACGCGAGTTTTCCTGGTCGCAGCTTATGCTCCCGTTAGCTCCGCGGATCCCCGCGAACTCGAGGAGTTTTGGGAAACTGTTAGGGATATTCTGGATCTAGCTGAGGAAAATGAAAGGATAATTCTGTGTGGTGATCTTAATGGGTGGGTCGGAACCAAGCGAGACGGCCTGGAGGCTGTCCTTGGTCCGAATGGTGACAAGAGAGTGAATGATGCTGGTAAGCCGATATTGGACGTATGCCTGGAACGGAACCTCCTTGTGTCTAACACATTATTCCGTCATAAAGATATTCACACGTATACGTGGAGACGGAATGAGCAAAAGAGTATGATAGATTTGATTTTGATAGATAGTCGTCTCCGAAATACTCTAAGGGATACAAGAGCCTACAGAGGCCCCGCTCTTGATACGGACCACTACCTGGTGGTAAGCCGATTCGTGGGCCTTTTCAAGAAGTGGAGACACTGGCGAGTGCGTACCCATTTCGGAGAGCTTGAAAGGATAAAATGTGAGAAATTAGAAGATGAAAGTGTACGGAGTATGTATGTAGGCCTAGTCAGTAAAGGACTCAATGAGACGAGTCTTTCTGACCTAGGTGTTGAAGAATGCTGGGAAAGAATGAAAGAAAGTATAGTGAATAGTGCAAAAGAAGTATGTGGTAGTGCAAAGAGGCATAAGATTATGAGAGGTGACGCCTGGTGGGACGCGGATGTGAAATCCAGCGTCGAAAGAAAGAAAAAAGCATGGTTGGATTATGTCTCAAGTTTGAATCAGAATGATAGTATGACAGAGAAAAAGTATGACAGCTACCGCCGCTGCAGGAATGTTACCAAAGCCTTAGTGAAAGAGAAGCGTGAAAGACTTGTTGCGAATGAGGAAGTGAGGTTGACGGAGAACTTCGAGGCGAATAACAAACTCTTCTGGAGGGAAGTTAGAAAGTCTCGGGGTTCTTCGTCAACATCCAGAATGGACAAAATTATGTCTAAGTTTGGTGACATTCTTGCAAACCCAAGCGATGTATTGGGCAGGTGGAGTGAGTATTTTGGGGAAATGTACGAGTATGTTCCGGATGTGGGCGCCGCGAGTGAGCCTACGGCTGACACCGCTGCGCCAACATCTGATGAGGACATTACTATGGAAGAGATTGAATGGTCGATACGAAGTATGAAAAATGGTAAGGCAGCTGGAATTGATATGATGTCTGCTGAAATGATCAAACACGGTGGAACCTGTGTCCGGGACGCTTTCCTGACCTTGAGCAATCTGTGCTGGAGGTCGGGTAAGGTTCCCATGGACTGGAGGCGCGCTGTCATCGTGCCCTTGTTTAAAGGTAAGGGATCACGTATGCAGTGCGCCAGTTACAGGGCCATCAGTTTGATCAGTTTAGCAGCAAAAGTGTATGGGAAAATTATCGAAAGGAGAATGAGGGTGATATCTGATGGAGTGTTGTGGGAGGCTCAGGGTGGTTTCAGAAGCGGACGAGGGTGCATGGATCAGATTTTTTCTCTCCGCAACATCGTGGAGAAACAACTGGCTGTTAACCGGAAGGTTTTCTGCGGTTTTGTGGATCTGGAAAAAGCGTTTGACAGAGTGTTACGAAAGGATCTGTGGGATATACTCCCGGGCTACGGGGTGAGCGGAGCACTGCTGCGCGCTGTGCAGTCCACTTATGAGGGCTGCACAGCGTGTGTGCGTGTTGACGGCGGCTTGTCCCCCTGGTTTGACGTCAATATCGGCGTCAGACAGGGTTGCGTGCTGTCCGCTCGACTGTTCATCCTGTACCTGGACAGTTGTCTCCAGAGAATGAGATCGATGGATGTAGGGATGCGAATGGGTGACCTAGTTGTGAGCTGCCTGCTTTACGCAGATGACGCCGTGCTTCTAGCCGAATCGCCGTCGGACCTGCAAACACTAGTCACTACTATGAAAGATGATTGCATGATTAAAGGCTTGCAGTTGAATGCGACGAAAACGAAAGTAATGGTGTTTGAAAGGGAGGAATCCAGAACAGATGCAAGGATAATGGTTGATGATGTAGTGCTGGAACAGGTGAATGAAATTGTATATCTTGGATGCGCTTTTAGCAGAGATGGAAGGTACACCGCGGATGTAGAAAGACGAGTGGCGATAGGAAATAGCGTAAACGGAGTGTTGGGCAGATTCCTGGGCGCAAAAAATATTAGCAGAAAGGCCCAGTTAGCAATCCACAATGCAGTCCTGATCCCAACACTAACTTATGGAAGCGAGAGCTGGGTATGGCAGAGTGTGCATGAAAGTAGAATAAACGCGGTAGAAATGAGGGCTCTACGCAAAATCTGCGGAGTGACTCTCGCTGACCGCGTAGAAAACAAGGTTGTAAGGAAGGAAGTTGGTTTGAAAGAGAGTGTCGGTGTAAAAGTAAGAAAGGGCATGCTCCGATGGTTCGGACATGTAGAAAGAATGGTTGACGCAAGACTGACTAAGCAGATATACAATGCAAAAGCGGACGGATGTAGGAGTCGAGGACGGCCAAGACACACATTCCAAGACCAAATAGAACGTGTTCTGGAGGAAGGTGATGTTAAGAGCCGCAAAAACCGACGCGCGTGCATGAAAAGAGTTATGAAAGTCAACGAAGCGAGTGAGGTGTGTAAGAATCGTGCCCTATGGCGCTCTGTTCTCTCTGCCTACCCCGCAAGGGATTTGGCGTGAAGTTATGTATGTGTGTATGTATGTGTATGTATGTGTGTATGTATTAATTATACATATTTTATTGCACAACTTTAAACATATTATTTAACATATGGCACAATATTATAGTAGCCGTTAATTTGTTATCAGTGCTATAACAAAAGGGGTTCAGTCATCTAGTAAATTTACAAAGCGATGTTTAGTGGTAATACGTAACATACGACACTTGACCTCTTTCTGCGCCAGAAAAGTCATAAACTGCAAGTGTCTCTTTAACTAGGGAAAGGCGTTCCAGGTCACTCTATAGATCAACTATTTTCTTCTGGCAAGATAGTTTTTTTTTTTAATAGTTTGTCTTAATAACTGGTGGAGCCTGTGGATATTTAGAAAGATTTTTTCAGCAAAGAAATTTAAAACATCTTTTGGGGTTTTATAAGTCTCTAATGAATATAATTGAGTCTATTATTTTCTAATATACAAACGTGACTATTTTTACAGATTTATTAGAAATATATCGATGAATCTAAAATGAATCAGATATGTCCCTGCACTGTCTGTGTAGCTTACAATTTGGCACACGCTCGTACAGCGAATGCCAAATATGTCACATCAAATAATCGTAAAGATAATATACATATTTTAGTATTTCCCTCTCATTTAGTTCTTCTCATACTTGATATAGTATTAATAATAATATATTTTTACCTCGTGGAAAACTAAAAAGTTTATTGCCATACATCAATCATAAATATATCAGTTTAGTCATTGAAGCAGGGTTCGAACTTGTAACAATGCTCTTCTCTCTATTTAACTGCTAAACCATTATACGAGTACAACTGAGATATTTTACTTCAGCAAATAACAAAATATTATAATCATTTGTTGTGTAATAAAGGCGTGAAATGTTAAAAACTAAACACAGTCACATCTCGTTAACCGTTCCTTTCATTTCAATTTCATGTAAATAAAAGTTACCAACTGTAATGCTTGTAAGTTGTAAGTTGATTTTTTTATGTATTTTTATTTTCTTCCATTAATTAATCTATAACCCTCGGTAGTCTAGTGGTCGAGCACACGGTTTCTGATACAGAGGTGCGTGTTCAAATCCTAACACTGGCTCACACCAAGGACTTTTCGAAATTGTTTTCGGAAGTTAAGTGTGATAAATATCGATTACTGAAAACTTTGTGCCCGATATGGCAATAGGTTCGCCACCTATTCCATTTAGGACGTAAACATAACGGCGAGACGTTAACAGATGGTGCCTATGGGTAACAAAGGCGTGAAGTTATGTATGTATGTATGTAATTAATCTATTTTTATGTGTTATACATTTTTTTTTATAAAAATCGTGATATTTCTCGTTTTGTTACTATTTTCGCAATCACAAGAACCTTTACATTAGCTTTTTATGTGGTGAAAGATCGGCTGGTCTGCCCTTGATCAAAATGTCCGATTACTTATTTCAAACACTGCCTACAAATTAAAGTAATAACGGAGTAGTATAAATTTCTGAAACAATAATCACAGTCCAGAAAGACATACTGACACGTCAATTCCTTGATCGCGACTGATACAGATTTGTTCTTCTTCACATGTATCACTTTCACAAAAATAAATACAAATATGTAGTCTACAATAATTATTTTTTAATATAATATTGTATAAAATCTCTTTAGAAACATAAAACTACAAAAAAGTAAAGTTCGTCTAATAATTTGGTCAAGGACTGTACACTTTACTGGTAAGTGTGTCGGTGGTCTACAAAGTCATAGCAAACATTAATCAGTGGTAATGTTAGCGTGTTCAACTACATTAAGATTAGTGACGCCACATTAGGGGTGAACTGTATTGTACATTAACTAACCAATTTATCTCTAGTATTTTATGTATGATTCTGAATTTAAGTTAACTAAATACTAAAACATTCATTTAAAAATTAAATTTAAAAAAAAAGACTTCTAGAAACGTAAACCACAAAATCTTTTAAGTAAATGAAAACAGTACCTTTATAACTAAAGAGTTTCGTTATTTATCGCTTTTTAGTTATGAACTTTTTAAACTTTAAACTTTAGTTTTATTCTGGTGGTTGCCACGGGGCCCGACTTCGAGCGTACGATCAGATTCGCCAAGCTGGGGGCGGCTATCGTCTTTAGACGGATCCGCGGGCTCGGCCTGGAGGTGGGGCCTCACAAGAGTGAGGCGCTGTGGTTCCACCGGCATACTCGGGGCCGGGAACCACCAGCTTCGCGGATCTAGGTGGGTAACACGGCTGTTCCAGTAGGACGGTACCTGAAGTACCTCGGTCTCACCCTGGACAGCCGCTGGTGCTTCGAGGAGCACTTCGTGAGGATGGTCCCCCGAGCGCGATGGGTGGCAGGCGCGTTGCACCGCGCGGGTGCACCAGATACTCACCGGGCGTGGGGGCTTCGGTGAGTATCTGAGTCGAATAAAACGTGAAGAGATGGTGAGATGCCACCATTGCGCATCCGACCTGGACTCGGCCCAGCACCCGCTGGAGGTGTGCCCGGCCTGGGCGACCGAGCGCCGAGTCCTGATCGACGGGACCGGGCGAGACTTGTCTCCGCCGGCGTTGGTCGCGGCAATGTTGACGGGCGAGGAGGAGTGGAGGGCTGTGGTCTCCTTCTGTGAAGCTGTGATGCTCCAGAAGGAGGCCGCCGAGCGGGGTCAGCTCTCTCCCGACCAAAGGCGGCGGCGGCGAGCTCAGTGATCGCCGCCGCCGACGGGCCGCGAGGGCGCACACCCCGCGGGTGCGCCCGGGTCGCGGCCTGGGAAGGATGACCCTCCGATGCGGCCGGGGCGGATCGTCGGGGGCGCCACCGGCCGCACGCCTCTTTACAGCGCGTGGTTGGAGCCGCCCCGCCCTGGGGAGCTTCACTGAGGCTCCCCGAGGATAAGCACCCCCTCTACTAAAATACTATCACAAATCGGAAATTATATAATATTACGTTAATTTAATATGTTACTCTGAAAAAGTGCGGATGCTGGACAAGATTGTTAGTGAGAACTACAGCCAAATTTACATTGCACTAAACTAAGTTATCTAAACTTGTACGTTCAAATGCTCAAGTAGGACCATACGACACTAACTACATTGAAACTAGACGATTCTTGTTCAACAAGTTTTGTATAAATTCCTTTAATTTTGTAATGTGCATTCGGGAATTTTAATCATACAAAATACCCTTTAACGGGCTACGTTATCTGCTGCGGCAAGCTCTTATTTTCTCAGTATGGTCTGATAATTCTCATCTTCGTCTTGCTCTAGATAACCGTCAGTATTAGTCATACCGAATTTGAGTATTTAACTACGAGGTTCAAATTGTTCACAATTAAATTTCAACTTGCGCCATCACCTTTAAGCCATCACATCTTCCAAGCACGGTTGGGTTGGCCACTGCTGCTGCTGCTTCAGTAGAAAATCTCAAGCGGCACAAATATAGAAACATTGTAGGTGATTATGTTTTTGATAACTGGTCAACAATAAATCATCAGTGCAATAATTTTTCAAACTAAAATAAACGTTTTTACACGTTTTTATAACACCTTTTTATGTACGGAATCTCTCTTATCGTATCGTATCTTTTATCTATTCAAAAGTCAATACGAGGAAGTGTTCTGTATGAAACGAAGACAGTTTTGTGGCGCATTATCAAAACACCTTAACACTTTCAAAAAGCTCGTGAAAACTTTCTGCTGTAAAGTGTGTTTTAATAGACTTCCAAAACAATGTAGGTCACCCGTCGTCAACATCAGCCAACACCATCTGTATAAAGACATACCTACGTTATGATAATATTGTGTGGCCAACAATAGCGTTTCTATTACCAAGTAGTGTCTCAACAGCGACGGTTTTGTTTCTTAAATTAATAAAAGTAATTTGGTTTTTTATTTCAATTTCCGAAAAACTTTCAAAATGACTTTTCGAATGACTTTATCATGCTTAGCGACATTTTAATTGCCCACTCGTTTTTATAAATCTAATTAAATTAGCCTTCGTTTAAGTTATTATTCATTTTATTCCGCAATACAAGAAACAAGCGCTATACACTCGGACAATGAATGGCTTGAAGATAAAAATATAGTTCAACAGACTATAGAAATTTAAATCTATTTATTATTTTGTTATATAAATTACGGTCCCAACATAGTTATAAAATTTTTCATTGTTTCAAACATTATCATTTAATTTTATGTCGTGATCAAAATTAACGGCTCCTAAATATGCTAATGAATATTTATATATTACGTATATATTGCTTGCTTATATTTAAAACATAAATTCACAATGACTCGACGATTACACAAATTTGTTAATTTTTATATGACATTTTTACTGATTTATATTTTTAGTACCAACCTAGTAATGATAAATTACTCATTGGCCGCATGCCTTAGCAGGAATAAAAGCAGCAATAAACTGTATTATTACTCGGAAACTAATAATAATATAATACTATGTCACAAACAAAAGAATTTAGACAGAACAAAAGTACTATTAAAAAATTTTTGATTTCTATAAAACGGTTATAACTAATGTAGACTCAAGGATCTCAAGGTCTGCTTCTGCTTTGTTCGTTAGTTAGTACGTTGATCATAATATATTGTTGGATAAACTATAAGTGTCGCGAATACATAGGAATATTCTAAATATAATTAAGGCTTATCTAACAGGTAGTCTAACAGATCTCAAATTACTAAGATTTGTAGAGTAAATATGCACTCTAAATTTGATAAATCGTACCTCTCGTGATCTAGACAAGTAACATATAGTGTATCACAAGAGAGCGTGTTAGAGCCACTATTATTTCCAATTTATTTAAATGATTTTCCTAAATAAGTCATACATACTATAAATTATTTGCAGATGACAGTACTGTTTCCATCGAGTGAAAAAATTCAATACATTATTAGGAAGATATAAATATTTGCCTCTAGATTTAGAAGCCAACCTCTGAATTTAGGAGCCGTGTGCTCGATCACTGGACCACCGCGACTTATTATTATATTATTCAATTAAAACCTTACTCAAATTAAAAATATAAACAGTGGTAGAGCCAAGCAATTCGCTGTAGGAATGGGCCGGCTCGACCGGTGAAGAACCACGACCTCTCCAAAGATTGACTTAAAGTGGCTCATGTCGCGTTTCGTTCGATGAGAAAAGTGCCCTGAGGCCCAACCCCCTTCCCCATCCTCTCCAATTCGACACCCTTAAAAGTCGGCAACGCAACGGTAACTGTTGCTGGTGTTTATGGGCGGCGCTAGTTGCTTACCCTCAGATGACACGCTTGCTCGTTTGCCCTCCTATCCCATAAAAAAAATAACTAATAAATAATAATAATTTTTCCAGACAAAATTCACAATCAAAATAGAAATTTAGCTGAAGGTATAGCAACTATAGTATCTAAAAATAATTTTATATGGCCGAGCTACGGTGCTTGTCGTAGCACTGCTACGCTCGAAGTCGTAGGTATACAATGAAGAATATCATTGAATATTGCGACAATGTTCCCTTTTTTATTTTTTTTTATGGAATAAGCAGGCAAACGAGCAAGCATGTCACCTGATGGTAAGTGACCTGCGCCGCCCATGGACACCAGCAACACATATAGTGTTACCGTTGCGTTGCCGACCTTTAAGGGAGTAGGATAGGAAAGGATAGGGAAGGGGGTGGGCCTCCGGGTACATCTCTCACCGAACGAAACGCGGTGTAAGGGATATTACACCTCATGGCAGGTATATGTACGTGCCATCAATAGTATGTAACCACCAGTATAATCACCTGTAACAAACCGTTCCATTGGTGACCCCGACGAACACGCAATGAAGAAACGCCGACGTGTGAATCCCGACTTTTCAAAAAACTCCCACACGTGAACCTCGATGTGTGAACCCACCGTTTCAAGAAACCCCGACTTCCAAGAAATTATTATATAGTGAGTGCAAAAATCCACAAACTCCATGCTCCAGCCCAATGCCGTCGCCCACGCAAGTTCAATCAACAGCAACGAGAAACCGTTCCAAGGAAAAGAACCGATACGATACGATGAGTAAGAAACTTTGAAGATGCGAGACGAGACTAGGAATCACAGAGGCGCCAAATACAGAAGAATTATTAGGGAAGCCGAGTTCCCGTAAGGAAGACATGGAACGAGCGCAATGCGGCCGATCGCGTCGGGCCATGGCGTGCCATGCCATGGCGTGTATAATATACCTTACAGCGGCATAAGGCACTTTACGCCGACCTTCTGAGAAGTAGTGGTTTTCACCGGTCGAGGCAGCCCATTCATGTAGCAAAATGCTTGGCTCTACCACTGTTCTCTTACCCTACTAAAAGCTGAGGCATGTTGAATTTTTATTTATTTCTTTACTTTACACTTTTTTCAGGATGTTATCTTGTTATATTGGTATACTCCTAATGTTTTTTGGGCACGCACCTATCCAAATTTACAAATAATCTTGTCCATGGAAATCTTGCTGTTAAATGGTGGCTATATTTTAAATTAACTATAACCTGCACACTTAGGTTTTGCTTCTGCTGTTATAAAGACCCTTACACCATTCCTTCTCCAATATCACAAGCAAATTGCCTTATTATAATAAGGCGATTTGCTTGTCCAACCACAAAAAAAAATCGTAAAAAGCGTTCAAAATAGCTATTAATATTCCGGATAAAAATTTTAGGAAGAGTTATTTTCGTACCAACTGCAAAAAGTTCGTCAAATTCATAAAGACCGTCCACGTGTTTTTTATTTATCATGATACATACTAGTGATGTAACGAATATTCGCATTCGCATTCGCATTCGCGAATATTCGCATGTTTTTGGACATTCGTATTCACAAGAACTATTGCGAATGTTTTTAGAATGTTTTTTAATAACAAAAAACTAAGAAATTGTTTAAAGCACGAGTGATACGAAAAATAAGTTTTATATTTTGTTTAATATTTTGTCCACCTAGTATAAAAAGTATTATATTATGGCCCTAAATTATCACCCTCATTCTCCTTTCAATAATTATGAAAATATTCAAAAACTTTATTCAAAATATTCTTCTTCGCGTGATATTAATCACTGGATAAGTGCACCAATATGGCTTGACCGATTTTGATCAAAATTTGTGTGCATTTTAGGTCTGAGAACCGTTAGAATGCGTTCGCGAAGGCTTAAAAGAGGTATTCGTAGGCGCATTCGCATTCACGAATGTTTATAGGAAATATTCGTATTCGCATTCGCATTCGCGAATGTCCAAAATCCAACATTCGTTGTTACATCACTAATACATACAAACATAACTTCACGCCAAATCCCTTTCATGGTAGGCAGAAAGAACGGAGCGCCATAAGGCACGATTCTTACACACCTCACTCGCTTCGTTGACTTTCATAACTCTTTACATGCACGCGTGTCGATTTTTGAGGCTCCTAACATCACCTTCCTCCAGAACACGTTCTATTTGGTCATGGAATGTGTGTCTAGGCCGTCCTCGACTCCTTCATCCATCCGCTTTTGCATTGTATATCTGCTTAGTTAATCTTGCATCATCCATCCTTTCTACATGTCCGAACCATCGGAAAATGCCCTTTCTTACTTTTACACCGACACTCTCTTTCAATCCGACTTCCTTCCTTATAACCTTGTTTTTCACGCGGTCAGCGAGAGTCACTCCGCAGATTTTGCGCAATGCCCTCATTTTGACCGTGTTTATCCTACTTTCCTGTACGCTATGCCATACCCAGCTCTCGTTTCCATAAGTTAGCGTTGGGATCAGTATAACATTGTAAATTGCTAACTGGGCTTTTCTGCTAATATCTTTTGCGCCCAGGAATTTGCCCAACGCCTCATTTACTTTATTTCCTAACGCCACTCTTCTTTCTACATCCGCGGTGTACCATCCCATACCATCCCTGCTAAAAGCGGATCTAAGATATACAGTTTTATTCACCTGTTCCAGCACTACATCGTCAGTAATTATCCTTGCATCCGTTCTGGATTCCTCCCTTTCAAACACCATAACTTTAATAGAATGTGATGAAAATGAAAATCAAACAATCATCTTTCATAATAATGACTAGTGTTTGCAGATCAGACGGCGATTCGGCTAAGAGCACGGCGTCATCTGCGTAAAGCAGGCAGCTCACAAATAGGTGACGCATTCGCATCCGTACATTCGTCGATCTCACTCTCTGGAGATAACTGTCCAGGTACAGAATGAACAGCCGAGCGGACAGCACGCAACCCTGTCAGATGCCGATATCGACGTCAAACCAGGGCGACAAGCCGCCGTCAATACGCACACACGCTGTGCAGCCCTCATAAGTGGACTGCACAGTGCGCCGCTCACCCCGTAGCCTGGGAGTATGTCCCACAGATCCTTCTGTAACACCCTGTCAAACGCTTTTTCCAGATCCACAAAACCGCAGATAACTTTCCGGCTAGCAGCCAGTCGTTTCTCCACGATGTTGCGGAGAAAAAAAATCTAATCCATGCACCCTCTTCCGCTTCTGAAACCACCCAGAGCCTCCCACAACACTCCGTCAGATATTACCCTCATTCTCCTTTCATTAATCTTCCCATACACTTTCGCTGCTAAGCTGATCAAACTGATGGCCCTGCATCTGGCGCACTGCATACGTGATCCCTTACCTTTATACAAGGGCACAATGACAGCACGCCTCCAAAGACCGTATTGTGGTGGAAGGTGATGTTAAGAGCTTCAAAAATTGACACGCGCGCATGAAAAGACTTATGAAAGTCAATGAAGCAAGTGAGGTGTGTAAGAATCGTGCCTCAAGGCACTCAGTTGTCTTTGCCTACCCCGCAAGGGATTTGGCATAAAGTTATGAATGTATGTATGTAATATTTATTATCATCGATCATAATATTTACATCATTTCTTTGACTAGTTTATATAACTACCATAGCCTAGATGGATATATTAAAAGTTATTTAAGTTATTAGTAGGCAGTACCGCGCATTAGCCGCTACTTCCCTCCCTTGAGTTCATTACGAGCGAGGTTAACTTGATATAAGTTCGCTCTCGTGGGAACTTAACATCATACTTACTCTCAATTATACCATTATCTTTTAAATATTATTTTTATGGAACTTACATTTGCTTTAGTATATATTATATCATAACATATCTTCACGCCTTTTTCTACCCTAAGGTGTAGGCAGTGGCTGTTAAGCCTCGACTCGCCGTAGCTTTACTTCCCAAATGGAAATAGGTGGCGAACTTATTGCCATACCGGGCACAAAAATTTTAGTCATCGATATTTATCACACATAACTTCCGAAATTAATTTCAAAAAGTCATTGGTGCAAGGATTTAAACCCGCAACGCAAACGGCATTCAGAAGCCGTGTTTACGTTACGTACGTAAGTAAACCGTGTTTACGTATACGTTTCTAGAACTCGGTTTAACTTTTTAAAGTGAAACTTTTATTACATCGTCTCAAACTTTTTCGTCTGCGTGTTGCATGTCGCGTGACGGTCGGCCGCGGAGTAGGGATAAAGTGAAAGGCGCTCGTCAGAGCGTTTATCGTTATCGTTATCGTTATCTCGTTTTGTTTTGTAAAGATCCTTTGTTGTAATGTTGTTAACGTTTAATAGGTGTCGCGTTATCCCTAGTGCCGTAGCTGGAATACTTGTCGATTCGGGCGACATCTATCGATATAATACGATATTACGGCAGAATCATCAATAGTAGCAACCTAGTAGCGCCATCTAGGAATTCTTAATCTTCAGTCGTTAACTTCCAAAGAACTTGAAAATGATGAGATTATCGAATTAATTGATTTAAATCTTTAACTTGAAGTTAAACGAAGCCAAAGCAAACTTTTAAAAAAATTGCTGTGAAGTAACTGTTTTACACTGTTGCACTCTAAAAAAATATAAATGTTAATCATTTTATCAGAATCATCAATTTAAAAAACTTACTAACTAAATTATTGAAAAATAATTATTGAAAAAATATTTTGTTTATGTATATTTAAAAAGTAGATTTAAAAATCAATAACCCAAGACTCAATTTTAAAAGTTTCACTTTTACGGTGGTTTCATAAAACCACACAATTTTTTTTTTAAAAGTAATTTTTTTCATGAGTTTTAGTGATATTAATGAGTTGTGAACTTCAATACAAGTTAGTTCATTTACATGGCTTTCAGTTTAGTAAATATTTTCACTAATTACAAGTCTGTTTGTTAAATGGTTGATATTTTTATGGAGCTATAATTGTCATAAATATGTTCTTAGATAAAAGAGAATGATAATACTTGCTAAGTATTTATAATTTTGTAATTATCATGGGTAGATCCAATAACACTACAGCCCGAATGAAGGCCAATTGTAGTCTCGAAACTATTGAAGAAAAACAAAAACGTTTTACAGAATTGTGCCCTAAATCCTGACCGTACAAGAGATCTGTAGCCTCATCATCAGCACAGCAGTATCAGACGTTGATGCAAGCATATCTCCCAAGCAACACGCTAGTCCTATATACTACTAAACAGTTTCCATCGACTAACTGCAGTAGTGTCTCCCAACTCCTAACCGTTAAGGAGTTCTGTGGCTTCTTCATCAGCATAGCAGCATCACGTCTATATTCCAGCATACTTCACAAGCAACACGCTTGCCCTACATACTACTAAGTAGTTTCTATCGACCAATGGCAGTGCTATCTTCAAACTCCTAACCATTGAGGAGTTTTGTGGCTTCTTCATCTGCACAGCAGCATCAAATGTTGGCACCATAAAGAATATCTCTAAGACTATAGCGTAATAAAAACACCACACTCGCATACAACTTTTAGTGGATCCCTTCGATTTCTCCTGGTTCCTATCATCTGATCCTGACTTGGTGAAAATGGAACCATCTCGAAAGCAAACACTATACAAAGAAAAAAAAATTTGAAATCGGTCTTTAATGGACAAAAATATCGATGAACATAGATAAAAACAATAATAATAAAAAAGTAAAAGTGTGTGTCCGCTCCGACGCACGACTGGAGTTTACTCCTCAAGAACGATTATAAAATAAAATAATAAATATTTACTGTCTACAAATATGAACACATTTCTTCGTAATAGAGAATGGCGTATCGCTATAAAGAGTGTTTCTATAAAGAGCTCAGGACATTGTATGGAGTGCCGACTCTTATTTATATGCTCTGTGACTATAAAGAGCTCAGGACATTGTATGGAGTGCCGACTCTTATTATTATACATTGTAAATCGATTCTTAAGGAGTAAACTCCAATAATAAATATATACTAATATATACTATGTACTAACATATTATATTAGAAACAAATAGTAATTAGTTAACAACGCCATCTGCTGGAATTAGTTAACAACGCCATCTGCTGGAATAGCTTTAGTGTTGTTGTCGTTAAAGCAAGTTAAGTGCTCACAATTTAAAATAATTCACATTCGCCAATAGATGTCAGGAATTCCAATAAAAAAGTAAGTTGATGTTTAAGTTAATTATCGATAAAACACGATAAAATGAAATTTTCTAAAAATGATTCCTAGCTAGATCGATTTATAGCCCCCGAAACCCCCTATATACTAAATTTCATGAAAATCGTTGGAGCCGATTCCGAGATTCACACACTTTTTATTAGGAGTACGATGTTGGCGATGCTACTGTCGCGCCCCTCGTTTCATTACCAAAGATCGAAAAATATTATTGATATTTCATTATTTTATTAGTATGTAATTGGTACTTAAATATAATTTTCAAAAAACACAATTTATAAAAACACAATTTATAAATAATATAATTTTTTTTTTTCTCCGCCTGCAATACGTACTTACGTATATGTATGTATGTAAAAAACAAACAAACAAACAAACCCGATCCTAGAAAATGTGTCGAAATTGGTAAAGAGGACGGTAATTAGACGATTATACATACGGCCCTCGTGGTGCATCGGTAAACCGCACTACCGATAACACAAGGTCGGGGCGGGTTCGATCCCTCGTCTGGGGGTGTTTTTTTCTACATGTTTTTACGGTATTTATTTACAAAAATAAATATTTACTGTCTACAAATATGAACACATTTCTTCGTAATAGAGAATGGCGTATCGCTATAAAGAGTGTTTCTATAAAGAGCTCAGGACATTGTATGGAGTGCCGACTCTTATTTATATGCTCTGTGACTATAGCGCATAACGCATTTCGTGTGACACTCACGTGACTAGTACGATTTTGGTCCCCATAATTTTCATACCCCGGGCCTATATATGTAAATCGATTCTTAAGGAGTAAACTCCAAAAATATTATACATACAGACGAATTGAGAACCTCCTCATTTTTTCGAAAGCGATATATAACGAAACCTATTAATTTGTATACATAATACAATATACAAAACGTAATACTTTTATAAAGTAATCTTTAACTATTATAATATTTACAAATGTCACTTATTTTTGGAGTCGGTGCAAGCCCAGGTAACGTACTCTACTGTGTTGCACGGACTTCAATAAAGAGTGAAATCACTAAATATTGTAATAGTTATCATTGTACATTTATTGATAAGTATGGTCCGTCACAGCATGTAATTTAAATCAATATTTTCCAACATTGTTAAGATATTACAAAACGCATGCATACTCGTGCGCGTACACGTTTATTAAGTAATATGGCCAATTAAACTTAATAAAATCAAAATATTACTAATTTATTGCTTTTGTGGCAAAATAAACTTTGGCAGGTCATCTAGTAATTATTATGAAGAAAAACAGCTGAGTTATATCAATGTACCTCTCCAAGAAGTTCCTTTAGCCGTTTATAGTTTTCATAACTTTCCTTATCGTTTCATATATTTAAAAAAAAAGAAAAAAAAAGTGGCAATTAGAATAAAATATATTGGTATATAAACGCAAAAACTTATGAAAAAAAAAACGACTTTATTCACAAAATGTGAGTACCTCTGTAGCAAAGAAATAATATTTGAAAAACCGTTCTATTACGCGAAAGCATGAAAACTGTAGAACTGCAAAACAGTAGAAATAGCGGAATAGAAGTTAAAATTTAATAATTACATCATAAATAAGTAATATGAATTAAAATTTTGGATAAGCCAAATGGCTTCGATAAATTCCATCCGTTATTGATAAATTATGAAAGTTAATAGATTTAATAATCTGAGATTATCCGTCCTAATACAGGAGATTAAGTCACGAAGCCCAAACAACTTAGTTCAACAATCGCGAATGTATTGATTTGCAATCAGCCATGAGTAGCGGTATGAACATAATCATTGGCCCCTGAGAGTAAATGATGTGTAGAATATTGGGAAAACAGAATTCGCTTACCAATACCGCTGTTCCCCACTTGGTTACTATAACTTACTTGCTGACCCAAAGAAAAATAACATATAAGGTCAAAGTCATACTATAAATTATTTTGAGAAGGGCCCTTGTATGATTATTTTGGCTCTGATAGAACGGGACCAGTAAGTTCACTCGCATCTCTAAGTATTTGTAAGTGTGTGTATATTTATTTATGTGTCGGTTATGCCGTGTAAGTGCTCATTTAAATTTAGTTTGTGCGACATCCTTGTGATATAGCAACAGGATTTTTCTCTGCATCCAATATGGAGAAGAAAATATCATATAGGATTTTACTATCAGTCCCTGAGATAAAAAGCCAGTTTTGCGAATTATATGATGCGCAAAAATAAAACACGATTCGACCGAAACTTTTTTACATGAAAAGGTTTCTTAGCTCAAATAAAAATAATTCAAGAATCCCGTATTTCTTTGAAGGTTGCAAAGGCGATCTTATTACAGAGCTTACTTCATTTCAAATCAATTTTTGTTGTGACTTTAAAGAAAAGTTCAAATTAAACAAGAAGTTAATACAATAAAGGTAAAGTGAAGGACGAAAAACTAATAACATTAGTGTCGATAGCCTAGTACTTATATTTTGGGTTTGGAAAGTCTCGTTAAATTTTAAATTAGACATTCTTATTGGAACTGCCCACATTTTAAGGTGGGTAGAAAAAGGTTTAACATAAATAATTATTTATCATAATGTAGTAGAAATATTCATCATTGATTGTTTTAAAAAAATGATCAACGTTGTGAACTTTTTGAAATTTATATAAGAAATAATGTTGGACAGTGATGATTGAAATCATTATAAATGTCGAAATCGAAAACTACAATATATTAACTCCCATAAGATGCAAATTTAATTATAATCAAATTTTACCCAACTCACTATATATTAAGCACTATAATAATTCTTGATTATGATATTATGATTACTGTGTGGGATTTTAATTTAATCAAAAGCTGCGTCGGGAGATTAAACTTAATATCGCGGTCAAATTAACTGTACCTACTCTGGATCGAGTTAATATAACCCACAGTGGTTCATGCACGCTCTCTGTGGTAAATCTGCTCCTGTTATTAATAACGAAATTCATATAAGTTACTCAGATAATAATTTCCTCTATAAGGTCTTAAATTAAATACAGCTGTTTTTTTTTCCATCTGATTTTATCTAAGGAATGAGTGCTAGAACTTATTGCAACCTTAACCTTTTTTCCAACCTTTTTTCTTGCCAGTTCTTCTCAAGAAGCCTTGACGCCGGAACTGGCACTTAGATTCGCTTTCACATTCAAGACAGTGTGATGAAAGGGAATCTAAGCTCCGTGAATGTTTTTTTATGTGACGATTCTAAGTACTTTGTAAAGTCTATGGAATAAAGATATTTTGAATTTGAATTTGAATAACCGCAAGCGATGGTTATCACTGGCCGTGTGGCGTGCGGCGAAGAATACCGCCACCCCATTTCTTCTCGTGGGTGTCGTAAAAGGCGACTAAGAGAAAAGCAAGAAAAATGGGCAGCAGCGTTTTTCTCTCCTCATAACATAGCAAACAAACATAGCTTACTGCGATCGCCAACCCGCCTGCCAAGCGTGGCGATTACGGCAAATACCCCCCAAATGAACGACGTAACATTTACGGCCCCTAGTCACGGCGACTCCGCTATTCCATTGACCTATGGTAGCGGGTCTGGTAACGGCGGAGTGAGGGGTGCTAAGAATCCCCGGTCGCGATACGGCTACCACAAAAAACGACCCTTGGCCCTGGTAACACACAACATCCGCACACTTAGGACCGACGAGAAGATTGCCGAGCTGGAAGAAGAATTGAGCAAGATGCGATGGGACATCGTGGGATTATCAGAAGTCCGAAGACAGGGGGAGGACACTATAATCCTACGGTCTGGCAATCTGCTATACTACCGGGAAGGCGACAAAACCTCTCAGGGTGGTGTCGGGTTTATCGTTCACAAATCTCTTGTAGCTAACGTGGACAGGGTTACGAGTGTGTCGACAAGGGTAGCGTACCTTATACTCAGAATATCCAAGCGATATTCGTTGAAGGTCATACAGGTTTACGCACCGACCTCGACACACCCAGACGAAGAGGTGGAGGTTTTATACGAGGATATCTCGAAGGCCATCCACTCCTTCAAAACCGAGTTCACGGTGGTTATGGGAGATTTTAATGCAAAACTAGGCAGACGGAAAGACGATGAGCTGAGGGTAGGGCAATATGGAATTGGACAGAGAAACCAAAGAGGGCAGAAACTGGCTGATTTCCTGGAGAGGGAAGACCTCTACATGATGAATTCGTTCTTCAGGAAACCGCCTCAAAGGAAATGGACCTGGATAAGCCCCGATGGTTCTACAAGGAACGAAATAGATTTCATCTTAGCGAACAAACGGCATATATTTAGTGATGTCACAGTGATCAACAGAGTAAAAACTGGGAGCGATCACCGACTTGTCCGTGGCATGCTGAATATTTGTATTAAGGCCGAACGTTCGCGACGGATGAGATCTATACTCCGGCCTACACCTGTCCAGTACCAGAACCCGGAAAACTTTCAGCTTGAACTTCATAATCGCTTCGAATGCCTAGACCAATGCGAAACAGTGAACGATATGAACAACAGGTTTGTGGAAGCAGTCCACACAGTTGGTACCAAATATTTCAAGAACCAACGTGCTCATAGAACCAAAAAACTTTCTGAACACACTCTCGGGCTCATGGAGAAAAGACAGAAGTTGTCGGTGCAGTCCTCAGCTGATTGGTCCGACCTCAGGCTACTGAATAGGCAGATCTCCAAGAGTGTTCGACGCGATACTCGCCAGTACAATGCAGTACGCATCAAAGAGACCATTGAGCGTAATCAAGGCACCAAAGTATTCGCAAGAGATCTGTCTATTGGGCAGAGTCAATTGACCAAGCTGAAGGCAGACAACGGCATCGTCATTTCTTCTAAAGATGAGATCCTGAGAGAGGTTCAAAGGTTCTATGGACAGCTATACCAATCTTCACAGATTCCTGTTGTCGGCTTGGCTCCAGATCCCAGATCCAAGCTAACTCGACACTTTACTGAAGATATCCCGGACGTCAGTCTGTACGGGATCCAAATGGCTCTTAAACAGTTAAAGAACGGGAAGGCACCGGGTGACGATGGAATTACTTCCGAGCTACTGAAGGCAGGCGGCAAGCCGGTTCTAAGAGCCCTTCAGAGGCTTTTCAATTCTGTCGTGCTCGGGGGCGACGTTCCAGAGGCATGGACCAGGAGTATGGTGGTGCTGTTTTTTAAGAAGGGTGACAGGACCCGCTTGAAAAACTATAGGCCAATCTCGCTCCTGAGCCATGTCTACAAACTGTTCTCCAGAGTCATTACAAATCGACTCTCGCGCAAACTCGACGACTTCCAGCCTCCCGAACAAGCCGGTTTCCGAAGAGGCTTTAGTACCATAGACCACATCCACACTCTACGCCAGATCATAGAGAAGACCGAGGAATATAATCGACCTCTATGCTTGGCGTTTGTGGACTATGAGAAAGCCTTCGATTCCGTCGAGACTTGGGCGGTGCTGCAGTCTCTTCAGCGGTGCCAAATTGACTATCGATACATCGAAGTGCTGAAGTGTTTGTATAGAAACGCCAATATGTCAGTTCGAATCCAAGATGGGAGTACAGAGCCTATTCCACTGCAGAAAGGTGTCAGACAAGGAGATGTTATATCTCCGAAGCTGTTCACCGCTGCATTGGAGGACGTCTTCAAGCTCCTAGATTGGACCGGGCTAGGCATCAATATCAACGGCGAATACATCACTCACCTTCGATTTGCCGATGATATCGTGGTCTTGGCAGAGTCGCTGGAGGATCTGGGTGCAATGCTCAAGGATCTTAACAAGTTATCCCAACAAGTGGGTCTACGAATGAATATGGACAAGACAAAAGTCATGTCCAATGTCCATGTCATTCAAGTACCGGTAACTGTTGGAGATGCGATCCTCGAAGTTGTCGATCACTATGTTTACCTAGGACAAACTATTCAACTAGGTAGAGCGAACTTCGAGAAAGAGATTAACCGACGGATCCAACTCGGCTGGGCAGCGTTCGGGAAGCTTAGGCATATCTTCTCGTCCAAAATTCCTCAGTGCCTTAAATCCAAGGTCTATGACCAGTGTGTGTTACCAGCGATGACATATGGTTCTGAGACATGGTCTCTTAATGCTGGCCGTATTAAGAAGCTCAAAGTCGCTCAGCGTGCTATGGAGAGGGCTATGCTCGGTGTATCTCTACGGGATAAGATCCGAAATACGGAGATCCGTAGACGTACGAGAATAACTGACATAGCCCATAAAGTTAGCACGCTGAAGTGGAGGTGGGCAGGCCACATCACTCGAAGAACTGACGACCGATGGGGAAAAAAAGTTCTTGAGTGGCGACCACGGGTTGGTATGCGTAGCGTAGGCCGTCCCCCCACTAGATGGACAGACGACCTCATAAAAACAGCCGGGAGTCGCTGGATGCAGCTGGCACAAGATAGGGAGTTATGGCGCGCTAAGGGGGAGGCCTACGTTCAGCAGTGGACTAATCTGGGCTCATGATGATGATGATGATGATGATGGTTATCACACATGATTTATTAAATGACTATCTTGGCATATACTAGTACACTGATTTAAACCTGGGACCTCTTGCTCTGTAGTTGGAGTGCTAAATCACTACACCATGGAGAGAACTATTTCTTTTGAGTCGTGTTTTTATTGCAAGGTTCACAATTTATTGAACACAATAGAAAGACCATTATCATAACTCTTCTGCACTCATAAACGTCACTCGGAAAATTTATTTCTTTAAGATTAGCTACGATATTTCTCGTAGATACGCTACGACGTGGACGTTTCGTAGATGACGAGAAAGAATGTCTGCGGTGGATAAGGAAGGGAATTATTATTATCACACTGATAATATTGAGAATTATTAATTAGATTATTATGTATAACTACATACTGCATTTTAAATATACATGTTGTATCAGGGGGCCCATCATCAATTCAATAAATGTCAATAAATACTGAAGTAAGATAGATTTTTAATTTTAAAAACAGTATCTACTACTGTTTTTATAATTAAAAATCTATTAACCAAACCCATTTAGTTTGTTGTTTTAATGGGGCTTTACTGCCAGAAATACTACTGTTAATGCCTCGTTTCGCTTGGTGAGAGAAGTTTCCGAGGGGCCTCTGAATATCTCAGCTTCCCGCCCTACCCCTCCTTAAAGTCTTAACCTTACTAATTATTGCAGGTGTACAGGGGTAGCACTAGTTAGCAGCACCAGCACAAATTCGCTGAAATATGTATGGTGTAAATTGGAAACAACGTTTATAAGGAAGCAACAAATCAAAAACAGCGAAGTTCAGAGGCTGTACGTGCGGCGCCTTTATTGTTAAACTTAGTTAGTATAAGTTTGTGTGACGCCACAATCACACGTGTGTACAACGCCTTATGAGACCGATACACAACATCGTGATATAGTCTAATCAAACCCTAATCAAATTATTTCCTAATTCTAAAAGTTTAATAATATTATTATATTGTGTATACTTAAACTCTTAAACTCGTTAAAAATCTTTCAGAGTTATTTCTAAGAGGGTTTTTTTAAAGTTTCATTCGTTTTCATTATATTTTAATGCGCATAGATGCAAGTAGAAGCTATAATTTATCTCGCTAAACAGAAAAATAGATTTTTGAATATGATTCTAACGTACACATTGAATACAAACCGATTAGTCATTGACAATTATAAATGAACTCTAACATGAACATGACTCTCGAAAACATTCCGAAATCGAAATCGGGGTACAGGGGGACCTTTAATATAGCAGGATGTGAAGGCGGCGGAAAGAGAGTGGGCCTCCGCATATCTCTCTCACCATAGTATTTCGCCGGTCTAGCTCACTCATTCATGCAGCAAACTGCGTGAATCTACCACAGTAAAAAAAACAGATGTAGAGAATATGAAACTTAACAATTGTTAATTATGATAAACATTATATTATAATTACGTGTATTAAAGTTGTAAGCCGAGTATGTAATACATACTCGTCTTACAACTTTAATCACTTAATATTCACATATCACATATATATCACAATTAATAATCACACAAAGGTCTGAACAGATTACCAAGTGAATGTAGTGAAGTTGGAAAGGCTTTAACTATGAACATGTTATCGTGGCTTGTCCCCGTATTATGAGCAATATTAACTGTACACTTGGAGTATTGTCCTATGGGTTAGCCGTTACTTGGTTCACCTCACCGACATTGTAGTAATTCGTCCTTATTTATTACTATAGTTAATACTATCACTTTGATGGTAAAATTTATGTCAGTCTGGGGGAGTCTTGAGATATAGTATTATGATTGTTAGAAATGATAGTGACCATTTAATTAACGTAAATTTATTTGTGATGGTGTAATCTATTACTTTAATGCAATTTATTCATCAACAACCTGTAACATTACTTGACTTCTCTTCACATTACTTTTGACCTTCACAGTAGGTACCTGCACTAGTGGGTTACTTTATTCAGTAACTGAAAAATGTGATCCCATCTTACATTTTTAAAACATTACATACTAACATTACATATTTTCTTTTTCCACTTGGCACTTTTGGATGTTTATGTTTATGTATTTATGTTTGTAATACGTAAGAATAAAAATTGCATGAGACCCTCTGCGCTAAAAAAATGAAACTTTGTAATATACATACACCTATATACACTAAATGTAAAACAGCATCTGACTCAAATTATGAACGTCCTCAGAGTGTCCCCATTCCGAGTATAGGAGCCATCATGAGAAGAAGAGGGCAAGAAACTCTTGTGCCAAATACTATTTTGAAACTTCTTTGTAAAATAAATAATAATATTCATATTGATACTGAAAACATTAAGAGAGAAATACAATATCATATTCCACTTTCTTCATCTTCGATTGAAATTCTTCCCACACACGTTTCCTTTTTTAGGTTTGGGATACTAGTACAACCAAAATTTTTACAATAATAAGACAGCAGTTTTTAAAAATAATTTGTAATTTAAATGTAAAGAAATTTAGTCGCATGAGAACATTGTAAAATAATGACCCGCAGATTGTTAGGCATCCTTCCGTTTTGCGTGTTTAGCGATCAAGACCTACATATTTTTGCTAGTACGGCGGAATTTATAGCTTAGACTGAGTCGTTTGTTACATCGTGTACACTCATTATACCGTTCTGAAAATGTCATGGGGTCTAAGAATATTTTATTTTAAAAATAATTATTTTAGTTTTTTGATTCAGACTTTTACAGCTCTTTAAAGAATGTTTATTTTCAAACTTCGGTAGTGTATCTAATACAGTAGTAACATAGTGGAAGATTCATTAGAAAGTGTAAAATTATATTAGGTGACACCTCTTCCTTTTTTTTCTTTAAAATATGAATAATTCTTCATCTCAATCATCTGTTCAACGGAATATATTTACCAGAAGTCATAAAGATTTAATTTATGGACTTACTAATAACAGTATTCACTCTTTCAGAAAAAATAAGAATCTGTCTAAAAACCTTCATACCTAGTATTCAGAATAATAGTAATATGTTTTTTTATTCTAAACAAATTTGGAAAATTCAAAATTATATTTTGATGATATTTTGATTTAGCCAAAAATTGAATGTTTATTTAATAACATTTTATTAAAAGCTAATGTTTTAGTTTACTTTTCAGTTATTTTCGTATAAAGTTCTTGATTATAAATACTTGCCTTTAGTTAAAAAATCCTTTACAATTGTATATGTAACTAGCTGACCCGTGCCCACTTCGTTGGGCATAATGTTAATAATCCTTTTTTAGTACTGAGTGTTATGTTTTAATTTATAACTGCTAAAAGGGCGGTTATACGGGTAGGGTTATAAGTTAGAGGGTGTAGTTTGTATTTGCATGCTAATACAAAATTCGAAAGTAACTCTGTCCGAAAGAAAACACATTTTCTGCGGAATTTGCTATAAACGAATTCCATGAGGACCATATCGCGGGAAAAGTTAGTTTGGTTATGGTAATTTTAATTGTTCAAAACTTCTCTGTAAACTATATTGGATGTAATGTTATCAATTGGTAGCAAAATATATTGTCTATCAGGAGTTGCAACCTGAGATAAGCCAACATATAACTACTCGTGGGAAAAACACGGCTTTCTCAGGTCAATGCCAATGGGACTTGTTAATAGTGAGGGCAAAAGAGACCTTCACTGGAAACTGTAGCGTTTTAAACTATATGGGTAAATCAGTGGGAATCATGGGTATCCGATTATTTTTTTAAAAGTACAGCAAAAAAAAAATTGTGGAGGACTTATTTTGGAGTGGAAGCGTTCTGTAATAATTTCCGATATTTCTTTATTTTTTAATTTGCCTTGATATTGTGTTCAATATATGATACATATAAATTTTATTATTCGCCATATTTGTTGCACAACATTACCACTCTGATAAAAAAATGTCGCGTCAGTTGTGCTCGACTACTATAGTCACGTCACAAGAATTTCATAATTAACATGTAGGACACGGGTCGCCAAATGGGGGAGCGCGGTCCGCATCCGGACCGCCGAGTCATTATGTGCGGACCACGAAAACTCTTGCAACTTGCACTACAGAGTACGTAATTTAATAAAAATATATCCCCCGCAACATTTTTGTTGACGGCGACTCAGAAAAGGATCATTTCTACATAATAAATTTCGATCTTGGCTTACTGATGAACATGTTCAGGATTTGATGTCCATAATTTGCACCAATTTTACTCCAAACTTCAAACAAATGTCATTTTTTTCATTGATATGTAAAACAAACACCTTTGTTTTTTCCGTAACCTTTGTTTAATAACTATTTTTTCTATAAAAAGTGTGGACCGCGAAGGTAATTTCATTTCTTAAAATGGACCGCAAGCGAAATTAATTGGCGAACCCTGATGTAGGAGGTTGATTTTAATTTGGTTGGGTCTTAATTGTAACTGTCGAGTATTCTGGTTGCTACACCTTTTATTCATTAACCTACCGCTTTGTTTTCAGTAGTGATAATAACATTGTTACTTATTTCAAATGGTTTGGGCACATGAGTTTTTTGCCCGATTCTTCTCATGATCGCCCCTACACTCGGAATTGGGCCGCTCGTGGCGATTGCGTCCATGTTGTTTTGGTTCCACGGAGGCATTTGCCTCAAGCGCTCGTGTTTGTTTTTCATTTTAAATAATATGTTATCTATACTTGTTGACTATTTTTAAGTGACTGTGACGACCTATACAAATAAAGCCTCTTTCTCCCGAAGCGAGCACAAACGCGACCTGAATTAAACCCCAGGTAAGGTAAATATAAAAATTGCTTTTAAAAAAAAGTTAAACAGACTTCTAGAAACGTAAACCACTCAATCTATAAGTATATGAAAACAGTACCTCTATATCTAAAAAGCGACAACACAATAGAGTACGTTACCTAGGCTGGCACCGACTCCAAAAATAGGTAACATTTGTAAATATTATAATACTTAAAGATGACCTTGTACGGTGGCTTGTTACTGGTGACTAAGGTTGTGGCGGGTGTTATATCGTGAGCGGTGATTCTTCAAGATGGTAGATGAGTGGCCGATAAATGAAAGACGTAATAACGCACTTGTCATCTTTATTTGTGTCAGCGACAACTGTCTGTCGCTGTACACCGACCACTACAGCATACTGTGCGTACAGTGGTTATATACTATTGATGGCACGTACATGTACGTGCCACGAGGTGTAGTATCCCTCACACCATTCCCCCCTTAGTTAAAAAAAAACCCTTAAAATTAATCACAAAAGTAAAACAAAATTCCTATAGTTACACTGTAGAGTACAAAATATGTTTACATGTTCATGTTATTAAACAAGAATAATACGATAATCTAATGCTTAACTAGTAAAAACGTGATTTTACTATAAATGTTTGTCAATATATCGGTAATTAGAAAAACTAGTTCTCAATGTCAATGTTAATATGATGCCTACATTGCAAAATAGTGACGACGTGATTTTACAACGATTAGTCGTCAATATGCTTTGCGGAAATTGCGTGACATTGTCACAGTCACTATACATACACAATATAACATATCTTATGATTACGTGTTTTTGACAATTATACATAAATCCGGTATAGTAGCCGCGTTTAATTGTCTATAATCTCTACAATGACGTATTTCCCATTTTTTTAGGTACAACGTGTAGATAACTAGATCATAGACTTCTAGACGGCCTACGTATACCTAATTCCTGCATAGCAGCGAATTTTGTTTTAACACAAATAAATTCATCGGGCGGTAAACGTCTGGCGCGCGGAGATATCCGCCGCCCGCCGCCCGCCGAACGGCGGTGGCCCAACCTTCTGTAGCGACCGGCCGCGTTGCGCTCGTTCCGTGACTTCGTTGCGGGAACTCGGCTTCCTTAATATTTCTTCTGTATTTGGCGCCTCTGTGATTCCTTGTCTTGTCTCGCTTCTTCAACGTTTCTTTTTTTTTTATGGGATAGGAGGGCAAACGAGCAGGCGTGTCACCTGATGGTAAGCAATCAAAGCCTCCCATGGACACCAGCAACACGTATAGTGTTACTGTAGCGTTGCCGACCTTTAAGGGATAGGGGATAGGAAAGGACGGGGAAGGGGGGTGGGCCTCCGGGTACCTCTCTCACCGAACGAAACGCGGCATGAGTCACTTTACGTCGGTCTTCTGAGAGGTCGTGGTATTTCACCGGTCGAGCCGGCCCATTCATGCAGCGAACTGCTTGGCTCTCCCACTGTTAAATCGTAAACTTACATATCATATCGTATCGGTTCTTTTTCTTGGACTTTGGTCTCTCGTTGCTCTGCTTTTGTGGAGTGAGTACTTTTGACTTCGTCTTACTTCTTCAGCCCTTGTAAACCATACGCGAGGCTGGTCGGTCAAAAATTTCGGAATTTGCGAATCGTAGGAAATGCTGTCGCGTTATAGGCTTCAGATTTCGAGTCATTCTTCGATGGACCTTGCGTAGGCGACGGCATTGTGCTCGAGCATGGAGTTTGTGGATTAATTTTTCACAAAAAAATTGTGCACTCACGGTGTAACAATTTCTTGGAAGTCGGATTTTCTTGAAACGTCGGGGTTCACACGTCGGGGTTCACACGTCAGGGTTCACACGTCAGGGTTCACACGTCGGGGTTTCTTCATTGCGTGTTCGTCGGGTCCCCCCCCCTCAGTCCCTGGTGGCTGAAATACAACCGGGTAATAGAGGAGCTAGTGTCCGAACAGAATATCATAGGAGAGATAAAATCCTCCCGACTTCGCTGGCTAGGACATTTAGAAAGGATGGGAGAATATCGAGCCGCAAAGAAAGCCTATCACGGCCAACCTTCCGGGCGCCGTCCAGTGGGGCGTCCAAGATATCGCTGGAGAGACGAATTCGCCAAAGATCTGAAAGAACTGGAAGTATCTAACTGGTCTGATGTGGCACAGAATAGAGAAAAATGGTGAACTTTAATGTCGGAGGCCAAGATCCACTTTGGGTCGCTGAGCCAGCGAAGTAAGTAAGTAGTAGTTTTCGTCGGGGTCACCAATGTAACGGTAGGTTGTTACAGGTGACTATTCCAATGGATGATGGTATATAGTGAGTGGTGCTTCTTCCATGATGGTGGTTGAGCGGCCGGTAAATGAAAGACTTAATTACGATCTTGTCATCTTTATTTGTGTCAGCGACAACAGTCTGTCACTGCACACCGACCACTACCGCATACAGTGTGTACAGCGGTTAAATACTATTGCTGGCACGTACATATACGTGCCATGAGGTATAGTATCCCTTACAACCTTATTAAAGTATTACGTTTTGTATATTGTATTAAGTATACAAATGAGTAGGTAAGTTACGTTATTTATCTCTTTTTAGTTACCGAGGTACTGTTTTCATATACTTATAGATTGTGTGGTGTACGTTTCTAGAAGTCGGCTTAACTTTTTTTTAAAGTAATTTTTTTCACGAGTTTTAGTGATATTAATGAGTTGTGAACTTTAATAGAAGTTAGTTCATTTACATGGCTTTCAGTTTAGTAACTATACCCAATAACACTACAACCCAAATGAAGGCAAATCATAGCCTGGAAACTATTTCAGAAAATAAAAGAATATTTTTACAGAATTGTGTCCTAACTCCTAACCGTTTAAGAGTTCTGTAGCTTCATCATCAGCACAGCAGTATCAGACGTTGATTCAAGCATACCTCCCAAGCAACACGCTAGTCCTATATATTACTAAACAGTTTCCATCAACTAACTGCAGTACTGTCTCCCAACTCCTAACGGTTAAGGAGTTCTGTGGCTTCTTCATCAGCATATATATATATAGGGTGTATATAGGCCTATCAGGTGTATTGCAGTGCCGTTTTCAAACTCCTAACCGTTGAGGAGTTTTGTAGCTTCTTCATCAGCACAGCAGCATTAGATATTGGTACCGTAAAGAATATCCCTAAGAAATCACTATTATGTAATAAAAACACCATACTCGCATACAACTTTTGGTGGATGCCTTCGATTGCTCCTAGTTTTCATCATCAGATCCTGACCTGATGAAATGGGACCATCTCGAAAGTAAACACTATACAACGAAAAAAAAAAATTTGAAATCGGTCCATAATTGACGAAAATATCGGTAAACATACATAAAAAAAATATATATAAGTATATACTGATACATACCGACGAATTGAGAACCTCCTCCTTTTTTAGAAGTCGGTAAAAAATAGCCCGTGTATCTGTGTTTGTGTTATTTATTATAAGCTTTTTATTACCTTGCACTGTATGTATGTATGTATGTATGTATGTATGTAAGTATGTATGTTCGGTGGAATCTTGCAACTCAATTTTGAAGTAGATACCTTCAACCGATTGAGCTGAAATTTTGTATACACGTTTATTTTGGATGACAATGCATGATATAATGTATGACATTATTCTATATCCAATATGGCGGACGACCCAAGATGGCGGAATGGATATTTTTAATGCATTTCTGCAATATGGGTATCAAATGAAAGGGTTTGTTGAGTGTAACTCAAAATATAATATGACGTCATTCTAAATCCAATATGGTGGAATATCCAAGATGAAGGAATATATATTTTAAGCTTTCGTACAATATGGGTATCAAATGAAAGGGCTCATTGGGAGCAACTAAAAAAATAATGTGACGTCATTCTAAATCCAATATGGCGGATAATCCAAGATAGAGGAACAGTTTTTTTAATGCATTTCTACAATATGGGTATCAAATGAAAGGGCTTGTTAATAGTAGCTCGAAAAATAATGTGACGTCATTCTAAATCCAATATAGTGGAATAAATATTTGCGTTTCTACTATATGCGTATCAAATGGCCCTTTCATTAAAGAGTTATATGAGAACTTCAAAAACTATGTCTCGGTGGTTCAGTAAACTAGCCCGCTTCTAAATCAGAAAGTCTTGGGTTCGAATTTGGCCTCACACCAATTCTTTCGAAATTTCTCTCGAAAGTCATGTGTAATAAATATTTTTGACTGACCACTTTGTGCTCGCTGTATGGCAACAGTGATAGAGCCCAGCAATTCACTGTATGAATGGGCTGGCTCGACCGGTGAAATACCACAACCAGCTCACGCCTTGTTTCTTTGGGTGAGAGAGGTACCCGGAGACCTACTCCCCTTCCCCATCCCTTCCTACTCCCATATCCTATATCCTACTCCCTTATAGATCGTGAGACGTAAACATAGCGGCGAGTCGAGGCTTAATAGATGCTGCCTACACCTTCGGGTAGAAAAAGGAGTCGAGCTATGTTATGTTATTAATTATTGTTATAAACAAATTAGATTGTGTATAAATATTATATATATCATAGGGTTTTCAATATGAGCGGCTAGATACTAGTGGCCTGCTTGTTTGGGCAGTGTCAGTCAATCTGTTGTTTACTATTCAGTCACTGATGCCAAATCACCATGTCAAGATACAGGGTTAAGCGGCGCGTCCAAATTTATAATCAAAATGAGTTAGTGCTAACATTGAGAACCTTACGACCACTTTACGGCTGAGGCGGTAGTCCATCACAGTCGACGGCTTTCCGTTGACCTATGTTTTAATAGTTAACAGTGTTTTAATTGTGGTCAGCCACGCAATCTGCTGCATGAATGGGCCGCTTCGACCGGTGTAATGCCATGCCCTTTCAGGATACCGACGTAAATTGGACAGGATTTAATAACTTTAACATGATTGCTACACTAACGGATTTTAATGGTGTTATAGGTATTATAGAATTAAACACAGTGGATGGTGGGAACGAACTATAACTTTTATTACAACTCACTCCTATGTTACACTCAGGTCAGCAAGTATAAAGTACTGATTAAAACAACAGATGGCGTTACACATCACAAGTAGTTAAACATATTTTGTTATTAAACAACAGTCCCACATAACAAAATTAAGTTGCAAAATCAACAAATAAGTAACAAAAAAAATTGTTTACTTAGGCTCGAAACTCTTTGCTGCTGGTCAAGCATACGCGGCCTTAAGTAGAGAAAAGACTTTAGGAGGTCTCCTCATTGAAGAGTTGGACTGTTCGAAATTAACTGGCAAATGACCTTGTAACAATGATGCTTTGAATGAGATGAAGAGACTGAGAAACTTACCCATCGATAACTAAAAACTTGAAAATAATTTAAAGAAAAAACCTTTTTTAAAGAAGCTTTTATTTAAACGCTCTAAAAAGAATAAAATAATTTTAACCTTATACATTTTTTTAACTATGAACTTATAACCTTATTATATACAATTTATGTGATAATAAAAGCTTGTCGCTATGTTCAACCCAACCCTTCCCCCCTCCTCTTCCCATCCCAATTCCGACCCCTTCCATTTCCCATGGAAAGAGCCGGCAACGGAAGTGTACCACTATATGTGTTCGGGTGTCCATATATATGTTATAAACCAAAAAAATATATTTGGATAATGCGATCCGTCACAGTAATCATTAAATCTAAAAAAATATTTCTAGATGGTTATGGATAGCCACTGATAGGTAATTAAACATAGCGACAAGCTTTTATTATCACATAAATTGTATATAATAAGGTTATAAGTTCATAGTTAAAAAAATGTATAAGGTTAAAATTATTTTATTCTTTTTAGAGCGTTTAAATAAAAGCTTCTTTAAAAAAGGTTTTTTCTTTAAATTATTTTTACTGTACTGAAATGATTTAAAATAAACAATGTATTGTACATATTTATTTATAATATTTATTTCTATTTATAATGTATTTTACATAGATAAGAATGTATTTTACTAAGAATTTATCACGTAATACTTCTTTTCAACAGATAAATATTTTAAGTAGAGTGTTATTTAATAAAGTGAATTAAATAATATGCTATTCTCTCTGCCTACCCCCAAGGGATTTGACGTAAGCTTATGTATGTATGTATATGAATTAAATATCAGTAGTAGAGCCAAGCAGTTCGCTGCATGAATGAGTCGTTTTAACAAGCGAAATACCAACTGCCTTCAAGAATATCTATGTAAAGTAGACACATCTGTATCAAATTGGTTGGGACAGCAGATGACTGAATTTAAATTTGAAACTCAAATTGTATCGTGTAGCTACGAGCAAGCGGGTCACCAGTGGTGAGCAATTACCGTCGCCCATTCACACTTGGTTCGTAATATTTCTCCGGTCGAGCCGGCCCATTCATGCAGCGAAGTGCATGGCTCTATACCACTGCTATATAGTATCGTGGTTTTTTCAACTATTTTAATTTAATAATAACATGATTTAATACTAATTGGAAAAAGCGTTCATGAAATAACTTGGTAATGGTAACTGAATTACGGTGACCGGCTCAGATCTCAATCAAGTTCAATTATTATTATTATTATTTTATTGGATAGGAGAGCAAACGAGCCAGCGTGTCACCTGATGGTAAGCAACCAACGCCGCCCATGGACACCAGCAACACATATAGTGTTACTGTTGCGTTGCCGACCTTTAAGGGATAAGGAATAGGAAAGAAATGGGGAAGGGGGGTGGGCCTCCGGGTACCTCTCTCACCGAACGAAACACGGCGATTTAAATGCTGAACATGAGCACGAGGTTTATTTATCGCGGCCATTTATCGAGAAATAGAATTTATTTTTTCTCTTATTCTTAGCGGATCTCATGTTATATTACCTACGCATTAAGGTAATAAAAAGCTTGAAGATATGTAATAATGATATTTTTATTTATTGGCATTTCGTTAAACAGGTAGGCACTTACTCCACTTTACACGTACTCGTCGTACAACATGAGGGAGCCTCAAAATGTTTTATGACATACATTAGTATGAAATAGCGTTATAAATATTCATAATTGTACAAAATTGTGGCTTTTGAACTTTTGAGGAAGTAATCACATAATGGCACAAGTTACGAGTCGATATGTTTTTGTGCTAGTTTTAAGTTGTGAATGGCAGTATTTGACACTCTATAGACGCCTTAAAAACTGGCTTTGTCTTAAAAAAGCTTTTAATTTAAATAGATTTTTTTATGACATAGGAGGGCAACCGAGAAGGCGTGTCACCTGCTAGCGCCACCTATGGACACCTGCAACACTTATAATGTTACAGTTGCGTTGCCGACCTTTAAGGAAGTAGGATAAGGAAGGGGGTGGGCCTCCGTGTACCCCTCTCACCGAACCTATGAACCATCACATGATAGTTTTTAAATAGTAATTGTACTGGTATACGTCCATTACTTGTTTTTAAATTTACCAGTTCAGATCCAGTAGTAAAGCTCCCCGCCTCCGATTCAGAAATTGTCGCTACCTATTTGGTACGTTGCATAAAGATTCGATGAGTGGAGGCTTAAAATCCGCAGCTTACACCGCAGCTACTTTCAGACAGAAAAAGGCGTGAAGTAATGTATATTAAATTATTAAATTTATCTTAAATATTTATAATACTATTATATTATTAAATATATATTCTTATCAAATATCACAGCCATTTAATATGAACTTATAGAATTTAAATATATAATTTGATGATGAAAACTTGGCGTATTTCAGAACGCCCACAATATGATCACAGTAATGGGAAAGAGTAGTCGTAGGTTATGTCCTGTGCGTGTATGTATTACGGAAACAAACATTTAATCTGTTCTGATACATTATGGGACACTTTGATAAAAACTACTTTAGGGACAGAAGGCCCAAAGAGTCTCACAGTTGTATTTTTTTATAATAAAGCGCCCTTGAGAGTAACTTGGCACTTTAAGCTAAGTCGATTTCCGGTATTTATTCGAACCAGTGACCTCTAAAAACTACAAATTAGCTATACGAATTTATAATTGGTTTATAAGCTTTACCGCTTGTAAGATAAAATAATACATCTGGCTGGTCGACGAATAGTTGCTACCGCCAATACCTTCGTACACCAAGCGCTTAGATATATAATTCTCATACTTCACGTTTTTTCTACCCAAAGGGCAACAGTTGTTACGCCTTGACTCCAAAGTCCAATAATAATTCCAGAAAACTATTGGTGTGTGTTTGAATTCGTTTCCACGAATACTTGATTCACATACGAGGTCTACACGACTCAAACTACAAATATTTTATGAAAAAGGACATTAAACTCATTGTTCCACGTGTTCTCACCAGACGCAGCACAATACACCAGTAACGTCGAGGGAGAGGCTCCTATTGTGTCCTGACCTATAAAGCTACGGTACTATTATATTATCAGCATTCCTTGGCACTATTCTTCTCAGCGGCAAAATCGTAATGAGATCTATCATGCTTCCACGTTTATGAAAGAGCTTCAAGATTGAATGGAATCGTAATAAAATTCTTTACAAATCAGTTCAGGTCAGATTTTGAAGAATGAAATGAATGAATGTTAGACATGAGCACTTAGCTAGTTTTAAAATTTGCAATAAGTTAACTCCTGTTAAACTAATAGGCTCCACCACTTATATAATTTTCTTTAGTCTTAACATTTAAATTAGTTATTAAACACATTCACATACATTCAGTCTTTTAACAGTTGTAGAGTCATAAAGTTTATCCATATTCAAGCCCTAGATTGAAAATTATAATATAAATCTAATAATATCGAAACCTCTAATCATTATCTCTTTATTTTAAAGTTCTTCCAGTGAGGATTCTTTACATACATACATACATACATAACTTCACGCCAAATCCCTTGCGGGGTAGGCAGAGAGAACAGAGCGCCATAAGGCACGATTCTTACACGCCTCACTCGCTTCGTTGACTTTCATAACTCTTTTCATGCACGCGCGTCGGTTTTTGAGGCTCTTAACATCACCTTCCTCCAGAACACGTTCTATTTGGTCATGGAATGTGTGTCTTGGCCGACCTCGACTCCTACATCCATCCGCTTTTGCATTGTATATCTGCTTAGTCAGTCTTGCATCAACCGTTTTTTCTACATGTCCGAACCATCGGAACATGCCCTTTCTTATTTTACACCGACACTCTCTTTTAAACCAGCTTCCTTCCTTACAACCTTGTTTTCTACGCGGTCAGCGAGAGTCACTCCGCAGATTTTGCGTGGTGCCCTCATTTCTACCGCGTTTATTCTACTTTAATGCACACTCTGCCATACCCAGCTCTCGCTTCCATAAGTTAGCGTTGGGATCAGGACTACATTGTGGATTGCTAGCTGGGCTTTTCTGCTAATATTTTTTGCGCCCAGGAATCTGCCCAACGCCCATTTACGCTATTTCCTATCGCCACTCGTCTTTCTACATCCGCGGTGTACCTTCCATCTCTGCTAAAAGCGCATCAAAGATATATAAGTATAAGAGTATTCTTTAGTACTCTTTTTTACATTTTCAACAGCAAAGTAAACTTCAAATTCAATGAAATTCAGTTCTTGTTATTCTTTTGTGCGTTTGTATGAAAAAGCCCCTTCATTTACATTACCTGAGATTTGGAAATATTTCAAAATTTAATTGTTACAAATAAGAACTATAGATAATTATAGTAAGTGTTGGTGATATTCTAACAGTGACAGGGCCAAGCAGTTTGCTGCATGATTGGGCCGGCTTGACAGGTGAAACACCGTAACCTCTCAGAAGATCGACGTAAAGTGCCTCATGCCTCGTGCTCGGAGGCCCACGTCCCTTCCCCATCTTACTCATGTAAAGTTCGGCAACGCAACTGCAGTTGCAGGTGTCCATGGGCGGCGCTGGTTAGTTACCACCAGGTGACACGCATGCTTGTTTGCCCTCCCATCCTATAAAAAAATAGTGCGTTTAGAAAATATAAGGTTGGCTCTATGTAAGGTCGGGTAACTCTAAGACAGGCATATAGGTAATACGTGGATATATTTCTGATTGAATTCATAAATAATAATAAAATACATTACTCAGAGAAGTCTGTCTCTGAGAAGCACTGGTATATCGAATTATAATATACCGAACTCGGAATAACCCTTCGATATAAATCATATTGATATTGATCTTGAAGAAATAACAAAACTTCTAACCAATCTTGACCCTTCTAAAGGGGCAGGTCCTGACCATGTAAGCCCAATATTTTTAATTAGCACGGCCAAATCCATTGCTCTCCCTATATGTATACTATTTAAAAAGTCACTTAGATTAAGCAATTTTCCTAAGATGTGGAAATCAGCGTTTATTACGCCTGTACATAAAAAAGGAGATAAAACACAAGTTTCTAATTACAGACCGATTTCCAAACTATGTATAATTGCTAAAGTTTTTGAAAAAATGGTATATAATCAACTCCATGGCGCTATACGGTCTTCCATCCACTCTTCACAGCATGGTTTTTTAAGGTCCCTATCAACTGTGTCCAACTTAGTCTTGTTCAATGATTTTTTAACGGAGTCAATGGATGCCGGAAGTCAGGTGGATGTTGTGTACACTGATTATAGCAAGGCCTTTGATAGAATTGATCATAATTTGCTAATAGACAAATTGGCTGTTATTGGTGTTCGGGGTGATCTGCTGAGGTGGTTTGCATCTTACATCGATAATCGGACTCAGGCTGTGGTCATCAGCAACTACATTTCCAGTTGGATGCAGATACCCAGTGGTGTCCCCCAGGGTTCGCTTTTGGGGCCTCTTCTTTTCCTTATTTTCATTAACGATATTTCGAAATGCTGTGTTCATTCCAATTTATTATGTTTTGCAGATGACATGAAAATTTTTAAAGCTATTAAATCAACTCAGGATGCTAAAGATCTGCAGGCGGACTTGTTGCGGTTAGAAAACTACTGTATTCTTAATAAGCTCGACTTGAATCCTTTGAAGTGCTCTGTGGTATCATTTACTCGCAAAAAATCATTTATATCATCTCAATACGTCCTCAGGCGTCAAATCTTACTGAAAGTAAAAACGATGAGAGACCTTGGTGTGCTACATGACTCAAAGCTTTTATTTGACGAACATATCGAAGCAATTGTGTGTAAGGCTTCGCGTGCATTAGGCTTTATTATGCGTAATTCAAAGAGTTTCCACAGAGCCAAAACATTCAAAGTCTTGTATTGCTCTTACGCAAGGAGTATTTTAGAATATGCATCTCAAGTTTGGAACCCCCGTTACAGCAAGTATATCGACCGTATTGAGAACATCCAAAAAAGGTTTATTAAATACTTGTGCTACCGATAAGGAGTCCAGTATAGATCGGATGACTATCTTCTACTCTGTAAAGGTGAAAGGTGAGGTACTCTGTGAAAGGCGCTCGTCAGAGCGCCTTTCACTTTCACCGTCCTCTTTACCAATTTCGACACATTTTCTAGGATCGGGTTTGTTTGTTTGTTTGTTTTTTACATACATACATATACGTACGTACGTATTGCAGGCGGAGAAAAAAAAAATTATATCATTAATATAACAAATGACTCGATAAAAGGGAATATAATAAATTCGTATGTATTGTAAACGACGGAGGCGTAGGCGGCGGCTTTTAAGTTTCCAATTCCAAAAAGTGAACTACATATATGTGACACAGTTATGTTCGTCAATTTAGTAGTGAATATCTGGATGACCGAGCTTTGCTCGGTATTTTCTTTTTTTTTATAAATTGTGTTTTTTGAAAATTATATTTAAGTACGAATTACATACTAATAAAATAATGAAATATCAATAATATTTTTCGATCTTACCGACAGAATAATAAATATATACTAATATATACCATGTACTAACATATTATATTAGAAACATATACTTAATTTTTTGCAGTGATAAACTGTAATAAAAGCAAAGCAAACACACATTGACTTCGTGTTAGTTAACAACGCCATCTGCTGGAATAGAAATTTCATGAAAATCGTTGGAGCCGATTCCGAGATTCCAATTTTATATATATATATATATATATATATACAAGAATTGCTCGTTTAAAGATATAAGATAAGATAGTGCTCTTTATATATGTATTTGTCACATTTTCATAATAAATCAAAATATCATATTTACTGGAGGAAAAAATATCGTTTTGTTTTGTAAAGATCCTTTGTTGTAATGTTGTTAACGTTTAATAGGTGTCGCGTTATCCCTAGTGCCGTAGCTGGAATACTTGTCGATTCGGGCGACATCTATCGATATAATACGATATTACGGCAGAATCATCAATAGTAGCAACCTAGTAGCGCCATCTAGGAATTCTTAATCTTCAGTCGTTAACTTCCAAAGAACTTGAAAATGATGAGATTATCGAATTAATTGATTTAAATCTTTAACTTGAAGTTAAACGAAGCCAAAGCAAACTTTTAAAAAAATTGCTGTGAAGTAACTGTTTTACACTGTTGCACTCTAAAAAAATATAAATGTTAATCATTTTATCAGAATCATCAATTTAAAAAACTTACTAACTAAATTATTGAAAAATAATTATTGAAAAAATATTTTGTTTATGTATATTTAAAAAGTAGATTTAAAAATCAATAACCCAAGACTCAATTTTAAAAGTTTCACTTTTACGGTGGTTTCATAAAACCACACAATTTTTTTATAAACTATGTTTTTATTCGTGTGAACCTTTAATTGGCTCTGTGTAGCATAACTTGCGAACTACTTTATCTAAAGCTGTTGGTTCACCATAAATAAATAAATAAATTACAACGAAATGCGGCACGGGTCACTTCACGCCGATAATTCAAGAGTCATCGTAGTGGTAATTCACCGGTGGAGCCGACTAATTGATGCAGTGAAATGCAAGATCTACCACTGTTATATTTTTTTTTACAAATTATGACATTTAACGACACGGGGTTAAGTAACACCTATTCCTAAGTGCCTGTTGGTCATATAAGTGATTTAAACAGGCGCCTACCTACGAGCCTGGTACGAGTACTCTGTGGTGATCATCTACGTTCGTCTGAAGATGATGACTTCCGCTCGGCGTGTGTGTGCCGGTTGCTGTGGTGTCACGTGTTTATGATTTGTTGTAACTGGCGTGGTGGTGTCGTGTTACACATGAAGAGTTTGTGTCTCTCATATCGTACTCAAAAAAGATATGTATTTATGTAAATTTAAATATGCACGCAAACATTCAATAATCTGAATCAAGAGATTGCGGGTTCCAATCTTGGCTCACACCAATGAGTTTTCGAAATTAATTTCGAAGGTTATGTTTGATAAATATCGATGGTTCACGACCTTTTCCATTTGAGGCGTAAACATAATGGCGAGTCAGGGCTTGGCAGCCACTGCCTATACCTTCGGGTAGAAAAAAGGCGTGAAGTTATGCTATGTTATTCAATAATTAAATAGCTGTAGCTTATATATTATAGCTTATAGCTTGATATATTGTAACGTACACAACACAATATTACACACCTACACTCATTTTATAAAATTTTCCTAGAATAATAATATTAGCTGTCGTCTAATAATATCTTATCTGATTTGGTATCGTTCAACTGATTAGTGTCACTGTATATCTTCACGTGGGTGTCATCAGAAGTGACGGACAGATTTAGCCCGCTTCCAACCGTATCTTATATCATTAGTCTTCATAGTCTATTTAGCAATATGTACATGTAAATATAAACTCTCGGTGGTCCAGTGGTCGAGCACCCCGATTCTGAATCCAGAGGTAGCGGGTTCGAATCCTCACATTGGCTCACACCAATGACTTTTCGAAATTATGCAAGTTATGTGACACATATCCTTACTAAAAAAAAATTGTGCCCTGTACGGCAATAGGTTTGCCACCTATTCCATTTGGGACGTAAACATGACGGCGAGACGAGGCTTAACAGCCGCTGCCTACACCTTCGGATAGTAAAGTTGTGTTATGTTACTGTGTAAGTATTATCATTGACTAATTAAATTCATTTGTCAAAAAACATTGTTATGGGGTTATGTTTGCTAAGTAGGAGTTTCAATGAAAACTTCAGTTACCTAAGTACCTATATATTTCAAATCAGACGTTGGAATAAAAACAAACACGTATGAAGCGGCCGCCAACTTATTTCTAACATGAATTCACTTGATTATTTATACTAAGACTATAACTATTTTAACTTAACTCATGTTGGGACGCCAGGAGAGTTTTTGTTGTGTGCATCGGAACCCTGCCAAAACCAAGCCTCGGCTATCACAGGGAGCCCTGAGACCTCTCACGGGTGATGCTTTTGTGACCCTCAATTAAAGGGCATTTCGATACGCTAAAACATTACAATATGTGTCACTATCTGGGTAAATGTGAACATAGTCATAACACGATTAAATGTATGTATTTGCTTAATATAGAACTCACCCCTTTTTGAGTTATCAGGCTTTAACATCACTTTAGTCCAAATTTATATGTGAGCAGTTTACCAATATGCCAACATAGTTTATTACAACACAACCAGATCAACTCTGAACTACAAAACTTTTTATCTGGTGACCATTAATTAATTTTTGTATTAAAATCAACTCATACAATTAGAACGTCTTATTTCATCCTACATCTCTTTCGTTGTCCTCTCTCCTCCCCACGCTAGTTTATTATCTGTCTCATTCTAGCAACAGTATTCATTACCAATACGATTTTACGACTACCTACATATTAACATTAAACAACATAAAGCCGGCGTGTCAAGATGTCATTGCTGCTGTCCTTCCCGTATCAAAGGTGTAAAGCTACAGTACAATATAAACACTGATTTAAGTATATTTATTGATAGAGTCCTTTATAGACTTTTAAAAAATGCAAGAACACGGAATTTAAAATAGAGATACTTAACTTATGATAAAATACGTGGTATACGTAACTGTAATCATTATATTTTAATATACATAACCATTCAGTTAATGTTTTCGGTCTTGAGTTTCTTGCCAGTTCTTATCAAAAAACCTTGATGCCAGAACTGGCACTTAGATTCGCTTTCACATTCAAGACAGTATAATGAAAGGGAATCTAAGCTCCTCGAATTTTAGCTAGTTCTTTTGTATGACGATTCTAAGTACTTTGTAAAATCTAAAGAATAAAGATATATTTTAAATTTGAAGATTCAATGCAATCACTAAAGCTATTTTTAACTGGCGTTGTTGGTTATAGTGTACATCAGGGGAAAATATAAAGAGTAGAATGCTATACGCGTCTCTAGTCTCCCCTCAAATGACAAAACGTTCATAATACATCTTTTGTGAACGAAACACAAACGAGCTCACAACATCATCTGTTTGATTGTCAGCCACGAGCAAGCGTTTGATGTTCCGCATTCATAAATTAACAGGACGCGACGGTTAGAATTAAAAATTTACTTCATATATTTTATAATTGTGTTTATGTCGGAGGTAAAACTACAGTGGCGCCATTTTGAAAGTGTTTACTTTTGGTTTCATAACTAACCATTATACAGGTTGTACTGACAATTTGCAGTGATTTGTATTCGTGTACGCGACAGTAACTGCCGTTGTTACACTCGTATCCACACTGCCATATCTTACCTTAATATTTACAAATTCGTCATATTAATTTGGGTGGTATACCAACTAAAGTACTGTGGTGATCTAACACCGCTCGCCAAATCTCTTGCGTGGTAGGCAGAGAACAGAGCGCCACAAGTCACGATTATTAAACGCTTTAAGGAATAATAAATTAAACAAACCTGATAATATCACATATTTTAATCGCTACAAACTAATAACGATAATCATAATTACGAAGATAAAATTAACTGCAATCATAATATTGCTATAAATATTTGTTTTAATAGCAACTAGCGCGATATTGTGTACATAAAGTTCTATTTAAATGTGTACAAGTCTTTGTTTGTAGCAATTACCGATGAGTTTGTTCTAGATTAATTACGCGCCCTTGTTTGAGCTGATACAGACATACACACATAAAGCGAATAATCGTAATTATTAGAGCTGTAATGAAGCGTCACATACATCACACCACGTGACTCTCACGTGCTAATGAACCCAACAAACACATCTGGGAAATGACATAAGACTCAGTGCTGAACGGAGCAGATTACAAACTGTTGCCAGGCACGGCTTCAGATATTAAAAGACCTAAAGATCTAAAATAGATGTGATAGTGCCAGACAGTTTACTGCCTGAAGTGACCGTCTCGACCACCAAAACACCACCCTAGGGTGGCGGTACTTGCTTACCACCAGGTACAGCTTGCTCGTTTGCTCTCCTATTAAATGAAATAATAATAACTGCACAAGGCAAACAAGAAAATGGATCACCTGGTGGTAAGTAACTTCTCAGCACCCGTGAACACAGTGGTGCGTTGCCGTACTTTAAGGGAGTAGGAGGGGAAAGAAAGGGGAAAGTGAATCGGGCATCCGTATTCCTCTCTCACCGAAAGAAACGCGGCACGAGTAACTTCACGCTGATATTCCGAGAGGTCGTGGTATTTCACTGGTCGAGCCGGCCCATCTATGCAGCGAACTGCAAGAGTCCACCACTGTTCTTAGACAATGATAAGTAACCACTGTTATTAGACATTTACAGTTATTAGTAAAGGTGTGATTGGCCACAATTTTCAGTTTGTATAATATACAGTTTTACAGATTACAGACTATACTACAGTATTGTGCTTTACCGATACAAACGGGAGTACTTCCCGTTGTATCGGTAACACAATCTATAAGACGAACATTAGATAGTTGTCTCTTACTCTCCAGAGACAAGCCTGAACTCTTTCCGATACACTTACCACTTGTTGTGGCACAAATTATTATACGTATGTAACATACATGCACATCTTTGATATCAAATATTAGATTTATATAAAGGTTCCTGGACGTTAATTACATTTATACAATTTCTCAGTCTCAAAGTTTTATAGATATATGCTGTTCTATGGTGTTTCAAAACTGCTGGCCATCCGGTAATACACACAGCTGGGATGTGTATCTGTGTCGGATAGACGGGTCGTCCAGCTCCGCAGCTCCAGCGAACCGAGCAATCATCCAGTCAATCGATCGTAGCGTTGCGCTCTGTGTCCTGTCCCGCCGCCCACCTCGGCCTCGATTCACTCCACAGAGCGGAGAGCGCTGTCAGCCGCAGACCACTTTTAATTCTCATACAGATTGAAGCTTTTTTGAAGTGTAACTTCTAACGTCTCGTGCAACCGTTTAACGCCCCCTTGCGGCCGCAAAAGATATTATATATTAATAAAAAAGACGAATTTGAACCAGTCTATTATATAAATCCAGGAAGAGAATTGCTTAAGCGTGATTTTTATCTGTACATAGACATCTAGTAGCTAGTGGTGGCACTATACCACTCATTTAATACTTATAAATCATAATAGCTTGTTTCTTTCAACGCGCTAATCTCAGAAACCGCTGGTTCTGTTTTAAAAATTCTTTCAGTGGTGGATAGTTCATTTATAGAGTAAGGATTAAGGCTATATTAAATTTTCTAAACAATTGGGGATCTTTACTAAAAGTCCGATAATGTAAGCCAAGGTGTAAAAAAGGGACCTAATAAAATGATTACATCGCGTACGCTGCAAAAAGTATTGATTGTAGAGCAAAAAAATATACTACAACTTTGCAGAATATATAGTTGTCTACACAAATGTTCGCGACACCATGTGTCTAACTATTGTAGTTATCTCACAATAAGTGTTTATTTAATTTTTTTAAATAATTTGAATGATGATGTTTTAAAAGCCCTTTATTTTGTACTTTGGTATTAATTCTGATTAAAATAAATTAATAACAATTTAAGATAAATTTAATAGCTTCCTAGAACTTTTTGAATTATTTAATTTGGACATTTCATTCAAAAGATATCGCAATATACACGATATAAGTATTAGATTTTTAGGCAAATATGTATTGCGCGCAAACATAACTTCACGCCTTTTCTACCCGAAGGTCTAGGCAGTGGCTTTTAAGTCACCACTTGCCGTTAAGTTAACGACCCAAATGGAATAGGTGGCCATACCGGGCAAACGAGCAAGCTCGTCACCTAATGGTAAGTGACCAGCGCCGATCATGGACACCTGCAACACATATAGTGTTACAGTTGCGTTGCCGACCTTTAAGGGAGTAGGAAATAGTAATAAGAAAGGATGGGAAAGTGGGAGGGGCCTCCGGGTACCTCTCTCACCGAACGAAACGCGGTATTCGCCGCTTTACGTCGATATTCCGAGAGGTCGTGGTATTTCACCGGTAGAGCCGGCCCATTCATGCAGCGAACTGCTTGGCTCCACCACTACCATTCAATTTGTTAAGCTTGAATTTCATTACTACACAGGCATCAGTTTAGGTCTAGGTACTGTAATTGATTTTTAAAATCAATCATAGTACCCTCCACTCGCCACTAGATGTATGGAGGAACTATAATTGACACTTGAAACGCGGCCTTCAGTGTCGACTACATTCCTTTATAACTGTATTTGATTGAATGTATTATTTTATTTCTAAAATCCATTGAAGAAATAAATACCTAACATTTATAATTATGTGTTGTAGAACTAATTTTTTTAATATTTTACCAAAACCTGTACATATGATCTTAAATACTTAAATAAACTCCATGGAGTGAAACCATAGCGCGATTTAAAATTGACGAAAAGTGACCTCTATGGCCGAGTCGAATAAAACATTATCTATACATATAATAAAATTGTAGAAAAGTCAAAACTGTACATTGAATATTTTTTAAAAAGAATACTTGGTGTGTGATCTGCAATCGATACCGAAGCCAAAAATATACTTTTTAGAATTTTTGTCTGTTTGTCTGTTTGTCTGTTTGTCTGTATGTATGTCCGGGATAAACTCAAAAAGTACTGCATGGATTTACTTCAAATTTGGCACGAAAATTATTAAGAAGTCGGGTCAACATATAGGCTACATATTATCACGCTATCACCTACGAGGAACGAGCAGTGAACCTTTATTTCTTCAATGTATTCTGTAGCAACGTGTAATCTAACGACGCATATTTGTATGTTGTTATGGTGTTATTATGTTAATAACCATGCTTTAATCTATACATATAATAATAATAATAATATAATATAAGTTAGCTTCACATTTTAATTAACTTATGCCGTTAAACATAACAGACAATTTTAAAACAGTGCCATCTATGAGATTTACAAAACAGAAAACATTAAGTTGAATTACACGTGTAAGCACTTTTTGGTTTTAGATATAAATAAATCTTTGAGATTTTAAAAACATCAAGTCGAATTACATGTTTAAACACTTTTTGAATATAAATAATTGAAATTTCATCATGCGCTTGCGGTCAATAGATGTTTTTAAGAGTCATAGATGGAGTTGTGCATTTTCTTCTTTAAAATTGTATCGTTAATTCTTTTCAGAGATGAGCAAGACAATTAAAAAAATGTATTTGTATATGCTAAAAACTGTTAATATTTTTGTTCGGTATTTATTGGTGTAATGATTGCTTCGTAATTTTATAATTTTACACCATTAAAAAAAAATGTTTCCTATTCGCTAACTAGATGGCGTTGGCGTCGAATTAGATCGCGCTATAATTTCGTTCACCAAAAGTGATGTTATGAGTACGGATGTCGCCGCGACAACTCATAGAAACTGGGGTTACCTGCGTTGCTATAAGTTATCGTGTGCTTAGTCGAATTTAACGTGAAAACTGAAAATACTTTCCTGAAATATAATTAAAAAAAAAAATATTTACTTAAATAAACTTCATTCGGAATCGGACTACTGCTTACTGCTTAGCTATCATTATCTGTGTGTAAATTCTCAGCGTGTAAATTATTTTCTGTTATTTTTCAAACTTAAAATAATCAAAATGCCTAGAAAACGGTCTAATCTATCCCAATCCTCAAACGATAGTCGAAGGAAAAGGTTAGCTCGATCTCTTGAAACCACCATTGAGCGTGAGGCAAGGATAGCTACTCTTCGAGAACACAATGCGGAAATTCGAGATGGAGAAAGTAGTACGTCGCGCCAGTCCCGATTAGATACTATGCGCACTCAAAATGCATCGTTGCGGTCTCTGGAAAGTATAGAAGCATACGAAATGCGGCTATTAAATGATCGGAAGCGCCATGCTGAGTCTCGCGCGTCAGAGACATACACGCAACAAGAGACAAGACTGAGTTTGCAGCGCAGCCGCACTTATGCCGCTCGATCGTGCGAGAGTGCTGAAATTCGAGAAGCTCGATTGGAAAGCGACCGGGAGCGTCACGCTGAGTCTCGCGCGTCAGAGACGTACACGCAGCTAGAGACGAGGTTGAGTTCCCAGCGCTCTCGCACAGATGCAGCTCGATTTTGTGAGAGTGTCGAAGCGCGAGAAGCTCGACTGGAAAGCGACCGGGAGCGCCACGCTGAGTCTCGCGCGTCAGAGACGTACACGCAGCTAGAGACGAGGTTGAGTTCCCAGCGCTCTCGCACAGATGCAGCTCGATTTTGTGAGAGTGTCGAAGCGCGAAAAGCTCGACTGGAAAGCGACCGGGAGCGCCACGCTGAGTCTCGCGCGTCAGAGACGTACACGCAGCAAGAGACGAGGTTGAGTTCCCAGCGCTCTCGCACAGATGCAGCTCGATTTTGTGAGAGTGTCGAAGCGCGAGAAGCTCGACTGGAAAGCGACCGGGAGCGCCACGCTGAGTCTCGCGCGTCAGAGACGTACACGCAGCAAGAGACGAGGTTGAGTTCCCAGCGCTCTCGCTCAGATGCCGCTCGATTTTATGAGAGTGTCGAAGCGCGAGAAGCGCGACTGGAAAGCGACCGGGAGCGCCACGCCGAGTCTCGCGCGTCAGAGACATACACGCAGCGAGAGACGAGGTTGAATTCGCAGCGGAGTCGCACTTCTCTTTCTCAGTCGATCGAAGATCATGAAGAGCGGATGACCCGGTTAAGAAGAGATCGTTCTCAGCATGCCCTTTCACGGTCGTTAGAGAACGATGAGCAGCGTGAAGAACGTCGTGCAGCTGCTCGGCAGCGGTACCACGACGTGTGTGGCGATACGTCTGCTCATCTATCGCTAGAACGGGATAGAATTCAAGAGTTTCGAGGATCTTGGTCGGGTGAACAGCGTGCGGCACAATTAGAACTAGATCGTCTGCGGCGTAGCATGAATCAACTTTCAACATCTGACGATGAATCCATGGTTTACGATATCGAAGAGCAATCGTGGCTAAATAAAGAGGGAAGTGGATTTATGTACAATGTTGCGATTAACTACGCCGCACACGGAGATATTGGTGTCTTAGAAGAAGTGTGTGCCCACTGTCAAGCCCGCAAATGGAAAGGAGAGCCCAATGGGATGTGTTGTGCATCTGGTAAGGTACGCTTGGAGTCTATGCAAGACCCACCAGATCTGTTAAGAATCTTACTAAATGGCGAACATCCGAAGTCCAGCCATTTTTTGAAAAACATCCGAGCTTATAACAGCGCCTTCCAGATGACTTCGTTTGGTGCAAATCAAATCGTTGAAGCAGGTTTCATGCCGACATTCAAGGTCCAGGGGCAAGTTTACCATCAAATCGGTTCGCTGCTACCTACAGACATTCCAAAATTTTTGCAAATTTATTTTGTAAGTGATTTTGAAGAACAAGCAAACCTACGAAGTAGACACATCCCCAATTTGGACCCTGTTCTGGTCAGAGGATTGCAAAGTATGTTGCATAACGTTAATCCGCACATTGGCAACTTCAAAGCCGCTCTGGCGTCGGTGCCTGAGAACGAGCGCAACCGCTTTAAGTTTGTCATCAGTGCAGATAGAAAGCCGATTGCAGCCCATCCGGGACGATATAATGCGCCAACGACGAATGAGGTCGCCGTTCTCTTAGTCGATCAGGAGTGTGATAAAAGAGATATCGTCTTACGCACGCACGATGACCGGCTTCAAAGGATCAGCGAAACTCACCGCGCGTACGATTCTCTTCAATATCCGCTCATGTTTTGTCGCGGAGAGGATGGCTACCATTTCGCCCACTATAATGTAGACCCCCAGACAGGCTCCCCAAATTATAACAAAAAAACGTCCGCCATGCAGTTCTACAGCTTCTTGATCCAGCTGAGGGTGAACAATGGCTCTTATCTCCACCATCATCGTACACTCTTTAGTCAGTTTCTGGTGGACATGTATGCCAAAATTGAGACAGAGCGTTTGGTATTTATAAGGTCCAATCAAAGAAAGCTGAGAGCTGAGAACTACGTCCATCTCAGAGATGCCATGCAGAATGATGCCAATGCTCAAGATGTAGGAAGGATGGTCATTCTCCCCTCCACCTTCACAGGAGGTCCGCGGTACATGCACGAGAGGACCCAAGATGCATTTTGCTATGTGCGAAAGTTTGGTCGCCCGGACCTCTTTATTACTATCACTACCAACCCAAAGTGGCCTGAAATAACAGCTCAACTCCTTGCAGGACAGGTTTCGTACGACAGGCACGACTTGATCTCTCGCGTATTCCACCTGAAGTTGAAATGCCTTATGGATCTTCTAACAAAGGCAAAAGTGTTTGGTACAGTCCGATGTCATATGTACTCCGTGGAATGGCAAAAACGCGGCTTGCCACACGCGCATCTGCTTTTGTGGTTGGAAGAAAAGATCAGGCCTATCCAGATTGATCAAGTCATAAGTGCAGAGCTTCCGGACCCTGACGTTGATCCTGTTCTGCATCAAATTGTTAAAAGTCACATGGTGCATGGCCCCTGTGGCACGTTAAATCCAAGTTCCCCTTGTATGAAAGACGGACGTTGTACAAAAAGATTCCCAAAAAAATTTACCAACGAAACCATTACTGGTGAGGATGGATATCCCTCATACCGGCGCCGATCACCAGCAGAGGGCGGGCATTCCACTGAGCTGAGCGTGCGTGGCCAGGCGCGACCGGTCGATAACCGATGGATTGTTCCTTACTCACCAGTACTGTCCAGGACCTTCCAGACGCACATCAACGTCGAGTCGTGCACCAGCGTCGGGTCGATCAAATATATCTGCAAATACGTGAACAAAGGTAGCGATCAGGCGACGTTTGCTTTACAGAACACTGACAGAGACGAGGTGACCAAGTATCAGTCCGGTCGCTACATCAGCACGTCTGAAGCAGTTTGGCGGATACTGGCGTTCTCTATACATGACAGGCATCCTGCCGTCATGCATTTAGACGTCCACCTAGAAAACGGTCAGCGCATATATTTTGATCCCAACAACGTTGCTGAGCGCTTAGAAAATCCGCGCCAAACAACTCTCTTGGCATTTTTCAGGCTCTGCGAAATCGACCAGTTTGCGAGGTTCCTTACGTATGACGAGGTGCCTTCATATTACACGTACGACAAGCAAAGGGGAATATTTAACCGACGTCGAAGAGGAGGTGCTGTCGAAGGTTTTCCGGGAATTTTCAAGGACACCGTATTGGGTAGAGTTTATACCGTGCACCCGAATAATGGCGAATGCTATTTTCTGCGGTTATTACTTCACACGATCCGAGGCCCAACGTCTTTTGCCTTTCTGAGAACATTTGATGGCGTGGAGTATCCCACTTACCGCGCAGCCTGTGTAGCACGTCACCTTCTCGACGGTGACCAAAACTGGGATGACACCCTCGCGGAGGCGAGCGTCAGTAACAGCCCCAGCCGTATGCGTCATCTGTTTGCCGTCATCTTGGTGTTTTGTGGAGTCACGAACCCGGTAGCTTTGTGGGAAAAATATCGACATCATCTATCTGAAGATTTTCTACGAGCTTTGAGGCGTGCTACTGGAGACGAAGTCGAAGTAACTGATGAACGCGTGCTGAACACCTGTCTTAGTTCACTTCAAGACGTGGTCATTTCCATCGGCGGCAATCCATTGGTCGAATATGGGTTACCAGCTCCCCAATCATCACCGCATCAAGACCGTGGAAATCGAGAGTATAACGCTGAGACAATTTACGATCCGAGCGAAATGACCACCATACGAAATCACCATGTCGCTTTGTTCTCTTCAGAGCAAAAACAAATTTATGACACTGTTCTTAAAAGCGTTGGGCAAAACCAGGGTAAAATGTTTTTCTTGGATGCTCCTGGTGGAACAGGAAAAACATTTGTTACCACTGGCATACTTGCAGAGGTCAGGAGGCAAGGCAAAATTGCCATTGCTGTAGCGTCGTCGGGAATCGCTGCCACACTGCTTCCGGGTGGCAAGACAGCACATGCCATGTTTAAAATTCCCATCGATTTAGAGAGCACCGAAACGCCTGTTTGTGGTGTGTCACGCAATAGTGATAAGGGACACGTGCTGAAGGATTGCTCTCTGATCGTATGGGATGAGTGTACGATGGCCAATAGAAAAGCAGTTGAGGCCGTGGACAGAACCCTGCAGGACATCCGCAGGAACGAACACTTGATGGGTGGTGTCACAGTTCTATTCAGTGGCGATTTCCGACAAACGCTTCCCGTGGTGACGCGGGGATCGAGGGCTGACGAGGTGAATGCTTCGTTGAAACGATCTTCGCTGTGGTCACGAGTTCGTACGCTGCGCTTGACCATTAATATGAGAGCTCGGCTCGGCGGCAATGCACGTGCTCAAGAATTCTCCGATGTTCTTCTAAGTCTTGGCGAAGGCACTCTACCAGAGGAGAGAGGTGGGCAGGTGGTGCTTCCAGAGTCTCTCGGTAGAGTCGTATCCAGCTTAGAAGAACTCATTCGCTGTGTGTACGGGGACATCAGTCATATACCGCACCAGCAGAATTCTTGGGTATGTGAGCGGGCAATTTTGACGCCCAAAAATGGTCAGGCTGAAGCAATCAACGAATGCATTCTCTCGAAAATTGAGGGGAATGAAGTGGTTTACACCTCTATAAACACTGTCATCGAGCAAGATGATGCCACACATTATCCCGTGGAATTTCTGAACTCTCTGTCAGCAAGTGGACTTCCAGCGCATACTATCAAGCTGAAAGTCGGTGTCCCGATTATGCTTCTTCGGAACCTATCTCCTCCGAAGTTGTGTAACGGGACCCGCCTTAAAGTCATCTCGCTCCACAGACACAGCATTGAGGCGGAAATTCTTACGGGTTGTGGCGTAGGCGAGGCAGTATTTGTACCACGCATTCCCCTCATACCTCATAACTTCCCGTTCCAGTTCAAGCGCGTACAGTTCCCCGTGAGTGTTTGCTTCGCGATGACCATCAATAAGTCGCAGGGGCAGACACTGAGAGCAGCGGGTGTCGACCTCAGGACGAGCTGCTTCTCACACGGGCAGCTGTACGTCGCTTGCTCCCGCGTCACCAGTCCTGACTCTCTTTACATTTTGGCTGCGGAGAGCCAAACCAGCAATGTTGTTTATAGAGAAGTTTTATAAGTATATATTTTTATCCTTTTCTATATTTATATTTTCTTATTCATTATTTTCTACATTTGCTTCAGTCGCAACTTATTACTTAATTCAGCAGAATCACCATAAAGTCATTTATTCAAAGCAGACTGAAAATCAGCACTTTTGAAGTTCAACAATTTTACAAAAGACAGTCTCCCTCTGTTACTGTACTTTCTGTATTTATGAAATGTAAAGAAGTAACGGGTAAATAAATGTTATTTTAAAAGGTATAATCGTAGGTATTTTTGGTGCTGTATAGCGTTCAGGCAGATGACGTCGCGGGCTACAGCTATACTACAAAAATTCCTGTTAAAATGAAAATAAACAATGCGGGCAACAACCATTGCTACCGCAATCTGTACTTATCCTACCAGTTACAATTTCATTTTAGAGGTAATTACTTCTCAACTGTCTATGTAAAAATATAGCTATCTGATCACAAATTCCACGCGTACGAAGTCGCGGGCACAGCTAGTAATATAATAAACTTCAATCAAGACTCGGTTCAAATAATTTTCATCAGTATGTTGCATTCTTATACACAAATTTAAATACAATATTAGATAGGAACTTAGTTACCATTTCTCATAATCAGTCCCATTTTTAATAGTACCTATAATATATTAGTAATAAGTATTAATAGTCTCGGTGGTCCAGTTATGTAGTCGAGCTCTCCTATTCTAGGGTCCTGGGATCGATTCCGGGTACACACCAATGATTTCTCAATTTTTTTTTTGGTATCTTACTAGACTTAATATTAGGTACCCTATGGTATTTTTTATATGGGATAAAAGGCAAACCTAAGGGAGTAGGATAGGAAAAGATGGTGAAGGAGGGTGGGCCTCCGGGTATCTCTCTCACCGAATGAAACGCGGCATGAGCCACTTTACGTCGATCTTCTGAGAGGTCGTGGTATTTCACCGGTCGAGTGCATGAATTAGTTTTTTCTATTTCTGAATCAATTTTTAACCCTTTTTATTAAAAGCTTTTATTTAACTTGCACTGTATGTATGTAAGTATGTATGTTCGGTGGAATCTTGCAACTCAATTTTGAAGTAGATATCTGCAACCGATTGAGCTGAAATTTTGTATACACATTTACTATGGATGACAATGCATTATATGATGTGTGACATCCTTCCATATCCAATATGGCGGACCACCCAAGATGGAGGAAGGAATATTTTGATTGAATTTCTGCAATATGGGTATCAAATGAAAGGGCTTATTGAGTGTAACTCAAACAATAATATGACGTCATTCTAAATACAATATGGTGGAATAGCCAAGATGAAGGAAAACAGATTTTAAGCTTCTGTACAATATGGGTATCAAATGAAAGGGCTCATTGAGAGTAACTGAAAAAATAATGTGACGTCATTCTAAATCCAATATGGCGGATCATCAAAGATAGAACGGTAAACTAACTTGCAATAATAATGCGTTGAATGAAATGACACTAACCTAGCTAGCTATAACTATAAATAAATTAATGCAAAAACCCTTTATAAAGAAGCTTTTATTTAAGCGCTCTAAAAATATGAAAATAAGATTTCCTTAAAAATTTCAAGTATCAACTTAGAGCCTCAGTATGTACAATTTATATAATAATAAAAGCTTGTCGTGAGGTTTGACTCCCTATCAGTAGGTAATTCAATTGCAATAGATAATATAGTAAAGTTAGTAGATTAATTTACATGAGTGTTTTCCCCATTTCTTCTCATGACAACCTTACACTCAGAATCATCTGTGGGTTTTTGTTCCAAGGAGGCAATTTCAAGCGTTCGTATTTTAATATGTTATGCTTTAAATACAAAATAAGTTAAATAGCTGTATTTACGGACTATATTTAACTGTTGATTTGACATTATAAAATTAGTACAGTTTATTTACAACTCGCGTGACAAGCTTTTATTATTATATAAATTGTGCATACTGAGGCTCTAAGTTGATACTTGAAATTTTTAAGGAAATATTATTTTCACATTTTTAGAGCGCTTAAATAAAAGCTTCTTTAAAAAGGGTTTTTGCTTTAATTTATTTTCTTTTCTACAATACGAAGTTGCACTTCTAACGCGCGGAGGGACTCCACGCATTTTTCCTGAATTTATGAAATAAAATATTTTTCTAGATTTTACAAGTATTTATTTTAATAAATATTAAATATCATGAAGTTGGTCTTACTGAACGAAATCTTAAAATTGATAGTAGGTTGAGTTTCCACCAATATATTGAAATATAGTCAATTTATAAAATTATTAGACAAATAAAAACTTTTAGGCTTTCGCGTTGCATATTACACAGTGATAATGATGAACGGGAATTAAACGCGACACTGTTTTAGGTAAACAAATAGCAGTCTGCTTGTGACCACGGCCAGTGCAACCTGGCCGAAACGTCAAGCTAATCAAGGTAAATATTTGTTTACCTAAAACGCGTGTGTGTCGCGTTAATTCCCGTTCATCATTATCACATTAGACAAATAATTTTAGTTACTAGGGTTAAATTATTAGTTACTAGGGTAACTTTATAAACAATTTGTACTTTAAAAACATACCATTTATGGTATATTTTTAAAGCTGTTTACAAGCAATGAACTTTAGTTCATTGCTTGTAAACAGGTAAACTATTGAGGTTCCAGGTAAACTATTGAGGGACGTTCATAGATTTAGCATAGACTATAATAGATGGCACATGTCAGAAAAAATGTACTACTATTCATCAATGACTGACACATTCACAATCGCGTATATTAGATTTTCAGAATATTTACATTTCAACACATGAAAATTAACTATGTAAAAGTTGATACTTTGCAGCGCTTTGTATGCACACATTGATAAGTCAGTCACACATCAACAACTAATTTTTGGTCTTGTTTTTTTGATGACTATTGCCGATTTATTATTCTTATATCTGTGGGGACGTTAGTATCGGATGAATATTGACAGTAAAGTTTCAATCAAATGTCAAAATACGTTGTGTCATGTCCCTGCAATATTTTTGAAATATTACAATTTATAATTAACTAGCTGACCCGGCGAACTTTGTTCCGCATCAAAAGTAATAAATGAGTAAAATTTGGAAATTTCAATTTGTGCTATTTATCGGCACGCGTTTTGGCGCGCAACGCAACTGCATGCCCCGCTATGTTAATACTGTAATATCTTCGTAAATATTCATTTAAATTACATACTGTAAGCGGCCATATTGATCAATATTAAATGCACAATCTATTTAATACACTTAACTGGATGAAAAATAGTGCAGTAATGTTTAAAATTGCTTCTTATATAAGCCATTATTTCTCGTAAAAAGTAAAAACATAAAAATGGTGATTGCGGGTTATCCTTAAGAGATAGACATGTTCTCGTGGATGTTTTTGTAGACCTTCTGAAGGTGTTTGTTTAATAATGTAGAACATTGTTTTGCTCTATCACTTAGGGTTCAGCCAGCGTTTGCAATCAAAGTGCTAAATCTCAAAAATTATCATTTTTTCTTTACAACTTCATATATGAATTATAGGTCAAAACCACCCTGTTGACATCCTCTAATTATTAAAAAAAACACATCAAAATCCTTTGCGTAGTTTTAAAGTTATACGCATATAAGGGGACAGACAGCGGAAAGTGACTTTGTTTTATACTATGTAATGATACACTTAATACATGTATGTATCTGGATAAGATATTTAAAAACTAAAAAGCTGTAAGAAACCAATGCATCCTGCATTGGTTTGGAGGGAACATCACTGAAGCGGTAATATTTTCAAGCAACGGAATGCCATTTCTGTCGAAGTGGTTGTTGTTTATCAGTGGGTTCGATCCTGTGGAGTTACTGATTAGTCTCTCTCTATCTGATCAGTGCGGCTACCTTATCTTGAAATTCAAGAGAGAATCAATAATAATATAATGAGTACACACATTCTATACAAATTTATTTAGAAATGTCAAGAGCGTGCACGTCGCGACCCCTGCCGATATATCTATTGTAGAAATCATAATCATGATTCATAACTTACGTCAATTTGTAAATAACATCGGAAAAGTACTACATGAGTTACGCCCGAATACTGAACCGCCACTCAAATCTGACAATGAATAAAGTGCTACTTACTGCCCAAATTTTACGTATTCCGTATAAAGTGACAGCTACTTAAACGCTTAAGCAGCGCTTATATATTTGAGTGGCGGTTCAGTATTCAGGCTTTAGTGAAATAAAGACTAAAATCTCCGTAGCTTTATTTTACATTGACAAGTACCATGACATGCCAATGTAAAATATACCCTCAGCACAATGTAATAAGCCTGTTAATCGTACATCAAACAGATGCCTAATGGTTATTTTCCTTGTAGATAGTTATACACGATAATAGCCTCATTAGCAGAGAAATTCTCGCCTTTTGTTCTCGAAGGCTCGTCTGAAACAACAAACGACAAAATTTGGACGTCTCTTTTTGCTGAAATAACAAGTTTCAGAAACAGTTAGATGTGTTTCAGTGTAATTATATATATTAACTTGTAACTCGCAACTATTTACAAGTTAATCTCTGTGTTCCTTTAATTGAATACAACTTCCATTTCTTATCGTAATCTAAGTTCTATTTACATTAATTATATGTGAGACTATTTAATATAACATAACTTCACGCCTTTTTCTACCCGAAGGCGTAGGTAATGGCTGCTAAGCCTCGACTCGCCATTATGATTACATCCTAATTGAAATAGGTGGCGAACATATTGCCGTACCGGGCACAAACTTTTCAGTCATCGATATCTATCACACATACCTTTCGAAATTAATTTTTGAAAAGTCATTGGTGTGGGCCAAGTGTGAGACTTTGGGGGAAATTGATTCATCATATGCCACTGGCAAAAAATTGGTGGTGGATTTCAATCGTGACCGACAAGGAGTGCAAGAAGAACCTAGGAGTGGTAGACCGCCGATAGCTACCAGACGAATATACCGATCAAATGGATTTCGTTGACAGTAGATTGACGATTGCAGATATAGCAGCAGTAATGAGCATTCCCTGTGGACGAGCACAGAACATAATTTCTAATGATCTTAGATTTTCCAAGGTCTCTGCCTAATGGGTACCTAGACTGCTTTCCGTCGAAATCAAACGCACCCTAATGATAACACAGAATTGTTTGGAAGTGTTCCAAAGTGATGCTCTAAATTTTCTTAGCCGTTTCGTAATTATGGATGAAACAGTGGTAGAGCCAAGAATTTCGCTAGATGAATGGGCCGGCTCCACCGGTGAAACACCACGACCTCTCAAAAGATCGACGTGAAGTGGCTCATGCCGCGTTTCGTTCGGTGAGAGAGGTACCTGGAGGCTCACCCCCTTCCCCATCCTTTCCTATCCCCTATCCCTTAAAGGTCGGCAATGCAACAGTAACACTATATGTGTTGCTGGTGTCCATGGGCGGCGTTGGTTGCTTACCATCAGGTGACACGCCTGCTCGTTTGCCCTCCTATCCCACAAAAAAACTTGGATCCACAGCAATACACCAGAGTCCAGAGCCTTTTTTTTTAACCAAGAAGGCAATTGCTATAGATTTTTTGGGCCGTAGAGAGGTCATTATGCTTGAATACCTTGAAAAAGGTTAAACAATGTATGAGGATTATTACTGTACCACACTTACAACGTTTGTGTGAAGAAACAAAAAGACCTGGTATGTTGTATAAAAATTTTTTTATTTAAATAGATCGAATTTTGCGAACGGCGTAGGCAGCTGAGAGTTCCCCGCTAAAGAATTGACTTGAAGGCCTCACTGGAGCCAATAAACTTGAGTAATACAATTACAAAGAATACAGTTGATTTCACTGATATATTTGTAAACTGACCATATATTTAATAATGTAAACTTCACTATTTTAGTTTTATTCGAACTTAGAACTAAATTAGTTCTAGTTCTACCCACATTACCTATTTCTACGTTACCCAATGAGCAATTCTCATTTATAACCAAATCTTTTTAATATTTTTTGAAGAATGTACTTAAGTACCACCTTTTGGTTTATAATGCTGAATAATTCAATTTGATCACGACGAAATGAATTATGAAAGGAAAATTCTCAGAATCTTAATATAATTCATTATTATAGGCGAGCGATGTTTTGGAAAATATAATATTGTTACAGCTTAAGCTACACTTAAATCATTCATTATGCCTATATTTTTAAAATATAGGCGTTTTGTTGTAAATAAAATGTATTTAAATTAAAATGTGAGAAAATTTATGTACTAATTTGAATGCATTAATCTGAGCAAATTATTAATAACTTATCGATCCAGACCGAACCAAACGACGCGGTTGAATTATCCATGGGTAAATTTAAGAATTATATTAAAAGTAGATTAGGGCCTATATCCTATATCAAAGGGCTTACTATTTTATGGCAGACTATATAAACGAGTCGGCCTTGAGTTTCTTGCCAGTTCTTCTCAAGAAGCCTTGACGCAGGAACTGGCACTTAGATTCGCTTTCACATTCAAGACAATGTGATGAAAGGGAATCTAAGCTCCGCGTATTTTAGCTAGTAGTTTTGTATGACGATTCTAAGCACTTTGTAAAGTCCAAGGAATAAAGATATTTTGAATTTGAATTTGATCATATATATCGACAGACAGAGTTTTGCGCTGTCCGCTCGGGTGTTCATCTTGGATCTGGACATTTATCTACAGAGAGTGAGATCGACGAATGTAGGGATGCGAATGGGTGACCTACTTCTGAGCTGCCTGCTTTATACAGATGGCGTCGTGCATTTAGCCGAATCGGCGCCGGACTTACAAACGCAAGTCACTACCATGAAAGATCACTGCTTGATGAAAGGCTTACAATTGAATGTGATGAAAACGAAAGTTATGGTGTTTGAAAGGGAGGAATCCAAAACGGATGCAAGAATAAGAGTTGACGATGTAGTGCTGGAGCAGGAGAATTACATTGTATATCTCGATGATGCAAGACTGACTAAGCAGGTATACAATGTAAAATAGATAGATAGAAAATTAAAATCCTACAAAAAAAAGTTAATCCAATTATTGAACAAATTCGTAGTAGCGTATCAGATCAAATTTGATTTGATTGCAGATAGTACAGGTACTACACACGCATCAACTTTACACGCATCACGTGACCAATCAACACCGATAAGAGTTCAAAATTGGCGTTCACTTTCAAGATCATATTTATATTATGAAGATGATTGTTCATACAGAACCAATGAAGTTATAGTGGCTTTGATTGAAATTTTGAAGAAATATTAAATATATATCATTAAATAGTATGAAACAAAGTCGTTTTCCGCTATCTATCCCCTTATATGCATAGATCTTTAAAACTACGCAACAGATTTTGATGTGGTTTTTAATATGTAGACGGGTGGTTTGTATGTTTTATTTGTGTATAATGTACTATAGCAAAAGTAATAATTTTCAAGAGTCAGCACTTTAATTGTCAATGCTGTAAAATTACCTTTTTACGGAACAAAATTTGCCAGCTCTACTAGTTTATAAATGAAATGCTTTTAGTTTTGAAGTTTAGTCATTACATACAAAAATACAAATCTGTTCTCTCTTTTAAACATTAAAATTAAATAAAGACAAGCCAGACATTATAGTTGACAAGTAGCATTAAATTTAGATTAAATTAATTTACCAAATTTACTACTATTAAAATGTACTTAAAATTTAAAACATTTTGACTGTGGAAGTTAAAGTTATTATTTATTTGAATTGAAAGTATATACTCTGTAATTAATCGCAAACGACTTTACTTATTTACCGAGTAAGCTTCTACTGAGTGAGCTTGAGCTCACTCAGTAGAAGCTTACTGGTTTGAACCACGATTATAGTTTGTGGCTTAAAGCAATTCACTCTCTCGAATAGTTGAGTGTGCCGTAATTTGATTTGTTACTAATATTGTTTTAGAACTGACTCTATACTTTGATTTACCTTAATTATAATATATTGGTAAGCATAAGACAGAACATGTCACTTTAAAAGTATACATAAAAATTATTAGTCATTTTATTTACCTTTAGATAACGTAATTATTATGTGATGTGATTCTCCAAAAATAATACGTTTGTTTAATCAAGGATCACCTAACTGACAAGGGATAAGTATCTACTATCAGAGTCGGCTGCGATGAGGGTCTATGTCTGCTCAAACAACCATTACAGCGAGATTTACTGACTCCAGCTTGTATTAATGAAAATAGACAGAGTTTAGTGTAGATAATCTATGTGGAGGTATATTGCACGCCTCACTAATTGAATAGATGTATTGGAGTATAGACTTTGACTACAATAGGTGTGTCATGTTATTAAAGTTCATGAATTTTTATATAACATAATCTGTTCTGTTTCTTATCAGTTTAAACTGATAAGTGCCGCTTATTGATTTTAAAATGATCGAAGATGCAGAACAGATCAAAGATGTTCAAGAATTACAATGATTTCAACAGATCAAGTCGTGTGGAATTGGTGCATTAAATAAATGTCAATATTCAAATGACATATTAAATATATTCCAATATTGCTATATTAGATGGGTATGTATTCCTTGAGTGAAGTTCCTGCACGCCGCCACAGCTGCTCACAAAATTCTAAAGTTTCCATAACAAACCACATTTCGTCAAAAACTTTCCAAATCAAGAACCGTTATATTAAATAACTTTTGTCTACCAAAATATGTTCAACGTCTGTGATCTACATATATGATTATAATAATTCAGTAAATAATTAGTGACATCATTGCTCTTCTCTGGATTAATCACTCTTAACATGTGTCGATGGTATATCTCTATAGAATGGTGTCGGTTATAGACACACGAGCTCCCGAACTGCCTGATGCGGGCACAATGTACTCACGGAGGAACTCAATCAACGTGGAACATCGATCACACGAACTGAATAGACTTGTAAATATGTACATTGTACTGTGTTATCCGAAGCTGGCGTTCAAATTAATTACCTACTCTACAAATTTGCACGCCTCTACCTACCTGCCTAAACACGTGGCTGGTTATAAATCGTCATGTTCTACTGCCGCTTTACCATTTACTCATGAAGACACTTAATATAAACGTTTTTAACTATCTTCTAAACGGTTTTTTATACAGAAAATGTGATTATAAAAGAGTTTTAAAATAATAACCGTAATTCATGTGGTAGCTTTAGCCGCAGCACCCAAATGTTTAGTTTTAAGTTTCCAAAGTGTTTTTTAGTCTTCATCACCATTAGAAATGTTCTAACATTGAAAGAAAAATTAGCCTTTAACTACATAAACCAACTATTTTTATGTCAATAAATCACTGTCTGGAGTGCTTCACACTAAGTACGTTGCTATTATCGTTAATTCTGCGATCAAACGCTTGGTGATAATCTGTAAGTCTATCTGATTTATCTTCGACCATTAAGGGTATTAACATACATATATACAGACCACTAATTGTGGAGTAGCTTAGATTTAAAATATATTTTCATTGGTTATCATGAATGATAGTCTAGTGGTCTGCTTAAAATTTCGTCCCAACGACCGATAATATTTTGACTCTATAATTTACTTACCTACCTATAACGAGAACACATAATAAAAGATGCGCTAAAGCTCCTTCAAAGTTTCAATAGTTTTCTCTAAACGCAGTCCATACACACTTACTGTCATATTCATCTAATGATGCCTGCTAATGCCGTGACCATGAAGCTGTACAAAACTGCGGAATGAATAAGATTAATTAACGCTACACAATTAAAAAATAAATAAATTGATTACTGTTAATATAAAGGTCTATCGCTACATTTTAATACACTTTGAACTCGGACGCAGATAGAACCTGTGGTCATCTGGGCAAAATTTAGTGTTTATCCTGTCTTTATTTGTAACGTGTGTATGTCCAAATACAATTTGAATATAATTATGAATTAAACAAAAATATTTACCGTGAAATACAATCAATCAATGTTATATCAGAGTTCAGGAGCAAATTGCTCACTTTCTCAGTATCTTCCTAACGCAGTATTCATGAAAAATTCAGTCTGTAAGTAACAGCCTCGAAACATCATAAATGTGTGGTACATAAATGAGAACAATTTAGTAATATCTTTGTTTCTTGCAACTTTTTGATTTGCAAATGCTGTGTTAATAATACATTTTGTGATATATAATCAAATAGCATAATAACACTAAAAGTCACGACTTAATTTTGGTTTAAAATTAATTTTCTAATGAGATGTCCACTATAATAATGCAATATTTCTTATGCTAATGAAAATATTTATCAAAAAATAATAAGTGTGTTTCCAAAGAGTATAACATAATATTAAAAAAAAATGGGACGTTACGGGATGCCGTGCAGATGGGAAACATTGCCCAAATGTTAATAGGCGCAAAAGTACAGATTACGGCAGTAACTAAAATGTCAGGAATAAAAAAATACCATATTACCATTTTTTACCCAAAACTGATGACATGATCTTATAAATTTATTTTCATATGAAAATGATACCTAAAGACTACGTATATGAAATAAATTCCAACATATTGTAGGTATAGCGTGGCAATGTGTTACCACGGCCTGTATCTTCACGCCAACACTCACCTCGTCTAAAAATGTTTTACATCAAAAAACTTGTTTTCAAAGTTTTGTTTGTCTTTATTCCAAAATGAATTTTCTGGACTCTGCAACTTTTAATATTTAACTCCCTATATTAGAGATCTACTGTTTTAGTAAGTTAACATAGGTTAGGTTTCGTTTGCTTCAATTTAAAGTTTGTGAAAAAGTGGTCTTCATTAGAGAAGCCACTAGAAAAGCTATTGTACTGGTGGCTAACATATCCGAAATTAGCATGTTTATGCTTAAGAACAAAAATTTATCATCATCTTTAAATAAAAATGATAACTAATAATAATTCCTGGATTCTTGATAACTCAATACTTACGGGACTGTACTGCCATGGCAAAAAAGGTACCGGCACGTCCTTAGTATGTAAGGACGTGCCGGTACCTTTTTTGCCACTAATGTTAAAACCGTCTTTGTTATTTGAAGCGCCTAAATTATAATTGGCGCTTAGTTTAATAATTCACTACATATGAATTTCATAGTGGAAGATTTAAAATCCTTGTCAAACAATTGGTTTTTCAGAGTTTAACAAAGCTTGAAAGAGTAAGGACAACGTTACTTAGCAGTATAAATGAATTTGAATTCATTGGCGTATTACTATTATTGTCGTGTCAGTTCTTTCCGCAATAATTAATTTTGATAGATAACATACAAAAATAATTTGCAAAAATTTACAGCAATAAAATAAACTGAAATACCTATATATATACTAATCTTACAAAAAAACGAAAGGAAAGGAAAATATCTTCACAAACAAGAAAAAAGCAATATGTATTTCATCAGCATCTAATAAAATAAAAAGTCTAATTTGCACTTCACAAATATATTCAGAAAGGAAGGTACTCGTCTCATTTCGGTCGGTGGGACGGAGGGCCAGCGCGCAGTATCTCGCGCCCGACACACAATGTCGCCATCATTTGTGGGAACCATTTACCCCTTCTTGTTCACTAGTTTTATTAAGAAAAACACACAACAATTTAAACAAATGGATACTTCAGTCAGTTTTTATATGATTATATACAGAATTGCATATAATATCTAGTTTAATTAAATTGAATGCTTTACAGGGCCAGGATCATCTATATTACATGCACAATCTATTGAAGACACTTAATTTGTTGAAAATTAATGCTGTAATGTTTAAAATCGCTTCGTAAATAGGCCGTTATTTCTCGTAAAAAGTAAAAAAATGAAAATGGTCATTGTGGGTTATCCCTAAGAGATAGACATATGCCCTCGTGGACTTTTTTGTAGACCTTTTAAAGGTGTATAATAATGTAGTAAGTTGTTTTGATTTATAACTTAGGGTTCAGACAGCGTTTGCGATTAAAGATCTAAATCTTGAAAATTATTCCTTTTTTTCCTACACTATACATGAATTATAGATCAAAACCACCCCGATGACACCCTCTAACTTTTAAAAAAGTCGCATCAAAATCCGTTGCGTAGTTTTAAAGATATGGGCATATAAGGGGACAGACAGCGGAAAGTAACTTTGTTTTATACTATGTAATGACTAGCAAGACACTAGCTATTACATAGATTGAAAATTATCTATCATCATGGAGTAATGTGCAGGGGTAAAATTTTAGAAATTTAAATAAGGTACCAAGTACTACTAATAATAGTACTAATACCTTATACTAATAAGGTAAGTCTATTTTAGCTGTCTAAGTTTGATATTGGGAAGAGATATAATATTCTTGTTACTGGAGCGACAATGTTATTATGTATCTCAATGCGAAGATCAACTTGGATTTTGTGGTTCGAAGGCTCATTGCGCTGATAGGTTGTTGTTGGTGACATTTCGTTTATATCATATTTAATTGCCTTAAGAAAATTCCTGCAAGACATTTTTATTCAGACAATACAATAGGATTATTTATAAGAACTTATAAAGAATAACATGTTTCATTTATATTTTTATGCTAGCTGACCCGGCGAACTGTATTCCACATCAAAAAATATTTTTGCACCGTTCCGTAGTTTCAAAGATCGCATATAAGACAGACAGCGGAAAGCGACTTTGTTGTATATAATGAAGTTGCATTGCATTTAATATAGTACAATACGTACAGACTTTTTTGAGCCATCCCAAACACGTTATGAATCCATTTAAAATATGTTTATTTATTTTTATATATTTATTAATTTCTTAGTTTTTGAAGTTATACTTCTTTAGGCGCGTTATGAAAAAATGATGAGAGTGAAATTTTAAGATGCGCGCGCATCTGTGACACAAAATTAACAGTATGAAGTTTTAGTTTCATACAAGTGCGAATTATATATGTGCTAATAAATTATATTCAGTAGTGATTTAAATCGAATATTTTGATTTATATTACTTACTATTTGTGAATATTAGTGAAAAAAATTGTGCTTATATACTTTTTCAAGTGCTCCAATATAATTGAGGTTAACTATCCGTATGTATTATTTATTTATATAAATTAAAATACTTTTATTTAATATATTTAACACTAAATATTATTAAATTATTAATGTTAAATACTTATCATTGGTTATTTAATATTTACAAAATAATGTCTTATATATTTATTATTCTCTAAATTTTGTTTTTAATAATTATATATATATATATATTAATGACTAGCGGCCCGCCCCGGCTTCGCACGGGTACATACACACACACATACACCCTTTTTTGCATCGGGTTTCAGAAAAAAAAAGTAAAATTATAAAGGAAGTTTGAATTTTTTTTTATGAATTTTATTTATTCATATTTTTTATTAATGTTTTTTTGTATTTTTTATTTTTAAATTTTATACATATATCATATTATTTACAAAACAAAAGCCATTAGTTTTAGCGAGTCAGAGCTTCCCTGTAAACGATATTTGAAGTAGTTTTATTTTGTGGCAGCAAAATAAATTGATTTTCAGGAGCTCCGACACGTGATAGGCCAACATACAGTTGGCCATGAGTGAAACATTCTTTTCGTAGGTCGATCCCTAATAATTCGAAGGTTTGGCCCTGGGACTTGTTAATAGTTAACGCGAAAGATGATTTCACCGGAAACTGAAGTCGTTTAAAATGGATTGGCAGATCAGTTGGGATCATCGGTATCCTCGGTATATGAGCTAGTTGACCAGCTGCTGGGCCAGTGATAATGGTCGCTACAATTAAATTGTCCTTCAATTCCTTAATAAGCAATCTCGTCCCATTACACATGCTCGGAGGGCTTAAATTTCTTAAAAGCATTATTGGAATTCCAATTTTTAACGTCAATTCATGTGGTGGCAGTCCAGAAGGGTTTAGTGAATTTAAAAATTCCTGTGGATAATGGACGGCGTCTTCAATATTAGTCACGGTATCGATCGATTTGTAATTTTTTATTTGGCCGGAGACTTTTTGAATAATGAGATTGTTTATTTCGTTGACAGTATCATTCCTGGGTGACACTATTTCCCTTGAATACAACCAATGAAAGTCCTTTTCGTGCAAATTCTCGATGTCAGGGTATACAGCATCTATTAAATTTTCTAAATTATGGACTATTTGGCCTACAGACTCATCCAGCAGGATGTCACAACTGCTTAAATTTGGAGTGGGAAAAATTCCTTCTCCAAGTTTTAGCAGTTGTTGTGGGAAATTACTATCTGTGATTCCATGAAGATGAGCTCTCATATTGGTCCGTAATTTTAAATTTTCTATCGAAGTCCATAAGGGAGACGATATCAAGCATGATTTGATGATATCTGCTCGCGTACCTCTGTTAATGACAGGAAGAGTCTGTCGGAAATCTCCAGCAAATACAAAAGTAATCCCGCCCATGAGGGCAGAGGAGTTTCTAAGATCTTTTAATGTTCTGTCCACGGCCTCTATATGCGCTCTGTGACTCATAGTGCATTCATCCCACATAATCAATGAGGCGTCTTGTAATAATTTACCAAGAGGGCCGTTTTTATGGATTGAACATAACGATTGTTGCTCAAGATTTACGGATAGTGGAAGTTTAAAAGTAGAATGAGCCGTTTTTCCATCCTTTAAGAGAGTTGCGGCAATTCCTGACGAAGCAACTGCAATCGCTATCTTCCCTGATTCTCTTATCTTAGCTAGTATCAAATTTGCAAGAAAAGTCTTGCCAGTGCCACCTGGCGCATCCAAAAACAATATTTTTCCTTTGTTATTATTCACGCTATCGACTATAGTGTCAAAAGCATATTTTTGATCTGGTACTAATTTTGGCAGGTTTTCATTGACAAAAGCGCTCAAATTATTTGTATTATAGTGATGTGCCATTGTATCTGTAGCATTGTTGTTTGTACGAACTGAAACAGGCAATCCAAAATTACTTAAACTTTTATCATTTAATTGCAAAAGTTTATTTTCTATTTGAATCAATCCTTCATTATAAACGTCTTCACTGTATGGCAAGGCGAAGTCTTGAGTTTGCTGTCTGATTCTATGTATAATATCTTGACATATATCATCTTTGAAACGGTCCCATAATTTCAATGGTTCCGATGGCTGACAAAATAAAAGGATGACCACAAATAAGTCTCTCAGTTGTACTGGACATTGCAAAAGCGATGCTTCTCTCAGAGTATTTTCCCAGTGGTCATCATTTTCCAGCAAACCTCTGTCACGGCAAGCTGCTTGATAGGTTTCTTTAAGAACTCCGTCAACGGTTTTTAAGTATCAAAAGAGGTTGGACCACGTACGTGATGTAGCCACATCCTAAGATAAAAGCACTCTGATTGAGAAGGATGTACACCGTAGACTCTTCCTAAAGCGGCATCTTTTTTTATACCTGGATGGCCAACTACGTCCTCACCACGCCTCCTTCTTGTGAATTTATTACTGGCCCATGTGTAGTATTACGGGACTTCGTGGTATAAAAGTGTCTTTGCGAATTCGTGGTCATTACAGAGCTCAAAGAACGCCAGCAAAGTAGTTTTACGTGGGTTATGAGACTCATGAGCCACTTGTTCAGCCGTTTCTGGGGTAAAATACACCCTTTGGCCGTTTTCTAAGTGGACAGCTAACTGTAAGACTGTAGGATGCCGCTCATGGATCGGAAATTCAAATATTCGCCACACAGCCTCGGACCGGCCATTCACGTAGTTTTCCACTTCATCATTTGGGTTTCTGACGCTAAAAGTAGCTTGGTCAGATCCTTTATTTATATATTTACAAATATATTTGATGGCTTGAACTGAGTGGCAGTACTCCACGTTTATGTGAGCGTTAAACGTCCTATATAATAGTGGAGAATAAGGAACAATCCATCTATTATCTATATTGAACGTACTTAATCTGATATTTAGCGTAGCGCTTTGTCCTCCATTTTCGGCGTCACGACGACGATATACCGGATACCTCCGTCCTCTCCGGTTTGGGTATCATTGACGAAACGTCGTGGGTACTTTTTTGTACAGATACCGTTTTTCATACATGGTGCTGTTAAATTATGCTCTCCGCATGGCCCGTGCACCATATTTTTAGTTACGATATCGTACAACATTGGATCATTTTGTTGGTTGGGCAGTTCCGCAACTATGACACTATCAATTTCGTCTGGCTGTATTTTTCGTTCTAGCCAAAACAGCAAATGACAGTGTGGTAAACCACGCTTCTGCCACTCCACACTTGCCATGTAACATTTGACTTTGCCGAATATTTCTTTTTTGGTAAATAATTTTATAAATTTCTTCATCTTTAAATGGAATACCCTTGAAATTATGTCATGACGATCGAAAGATCGTTGCCCAGATAATAGTTCCGCTTTAATTTCAGGCCTGATTTTGGACTTTGACCTGATGGTGGTAAAAGGCTAACTATAAGGTGATATACTTGTCCCTCTCTTTTAAAAGTCGGCATAAAATTTTCTTCTCGAATCTCTTTCGCGCCAAACGAAGTCATTTGAATAAGGCTATTGTACCTACGTATGTTTCTTAAAAAATGTCCAGATAGTGAATGATCATTTGTTAAAAGACTTTTTATTGGCTGTGGCGGCTCCTGAATGTTGGGGAGACTAACTTTTCCAGAAGCACAGCACAAACCATTAGGTTCATCGGCCCATTTTTTAGCAGAGCACTTAGAGCAGATCTTATTCATGGCTCCGATTTGGACGGAAGACTGTTGAGCATAATCAATCTGTGGATCGTATCTGAAAGCCGATCTGTTACTGTAAGCTAAAACTCGATTACGGACTCTAGTCGTTGACATCTGTTGTCTCTCTCGCTGATCTCCAAGGCGTTGGAAACGCTCGATACTCGACTCTCGCGCGCGTACTTGGGATGTTCTCAAATTTTGTTCAGCAAGCCGCTGCGAACGCTCGATACTCGACTCTCGCGCGCGTACTTGGGATGTTCTCAAATTTTGTTCAGCAACCCGCTGCGAACGCTCGATACTCGACTCTCGCGCGCGTACTTGAGAGGTTCTCAAATTTTGTTCAGCAAGCCGCTGCGAACGCTCGATACTTGACTCTCTAGCACGCGATTGCGACGCGTATTCTCTCCGACTTGCAAGGCGATTTTCCTGCGAGCCTTTTCAAGAGGCGGCATATATAAATTAATATTTTAGAATAAAAAACTGCTTACTGTGACATAACTATAATATTTAGACATATGCTGTCGCGACACTTTTTGTAGATAATGATGAGTTCTGCAAAGTCGTAGTAAATGATTTTGTTCTATCATCAATAGTTTTCGCAGCGCACGCGACGTAAGGAATTTTTCAGGTCATTTTTTTACACCTTATGTTACATTATTGGAGTTTTAGTAAGCATTCCTAATTTTTTTTTTAAATATAATAAAGCCTATGTTACTCGGGGATAATGTAGCTTTCCAAAGGTGAAAGAATTTTTGAAATCGGTCTAGTAGTTTCGGAGCCTATTCATTACAAACAAACAAACAAACAAATCTTTCCTCTTTATAATATTAGTATAGATATAGAAAATTAATATTTTAGAATAAAAAAACTGCTTACTGTGACATAACTATAATATTTAGACATATGCTGTCGCGACACTTTTTGTAGATAATGATGAGTTCTGCAAAGTCGTAGTAAATGATTTTGTTCTATCATCAATAGTTTTCGCAGCGCACGCGACTTAAGGAATTTTTCAGGTCATTTTTTTACACCTTATGTTACATTATTGGAGTTTTAGTAAGCATCCCTATTTTTTTTTAAATATAATAAAGCCTATGTTACTCGGGGATAATGTAGCTTTCCAAAGGTGAAAGAATTTTTGAAATCGGTCTAGTAGTTTCGGAGCCTATTCATTACAAACAAACAAACAAACAAATCTTTCCTCTTTATAATATTAGTATAGATGCCAAAGAAGTATAACTTCTCACGCGCGTACATAAGTACACGCACCCATTTTTTTTTTGTTTATTACTCGTGAAAATGATCGCTGTAAAGAGATCCATAAAAAGTTGTTTCAAAGTTATATATGTTTATCTTTTCTTGAGTGGAGTTGCAGACAGAATTTTGAGAGTAGTTAATTGATGTGGAAGAAGCCATAGCCACCCTTTAGTGACATCTACTATTGTCGACAGTCTTGAGAGATGATACTTACTCACTCGCAGGAACTTGAAACTAGGTCGGACTGTTCCACTTTTGAAAAAAGATATCACTTGTAAACGAACTATTCTATCAGTGTTTGTAATCTGCAGTAGGTTTGTTTGTTCTAGGTTTTATAATTCGAGGGCTCTATTGTAATTCTGCGAACACAGTGCGGTGTTGGTACAACTCATTTTATTTTATTGATCACTGAACACCTTTAAAACTATTTAAGTAAAATAAAATTCGGCAATCATTTTCATCATTTCTTTTTAATCTGCCATCTTAACAGTGGTAAAGCCAAGCAGTTCGGTTCATGATTTGACCGGCACGACCGAGAAAATACCACGACCTCTCAGAAGATCAAGGTAAAGTGGCTCATGCCGCGTTTGGCGAAAGAGGTATCTGTAAGCTAAACCCCTTGCCTGCCCTTCACTTCTGATCTTCTATATCCCATTTTAATGTGCCAATGAGCTGCGTTTGTTGCTTATTGCAACAATTTTGGTAAGTCTACTTTGCCTCCGACACAACATAATTGAATACATTCATTCATTCCATAATTGAATATTTCAACGCCTAACACTATTTACAAATGATTATCATTTCTCCAATTTTTACGGTTCTATTGGCACAATAATTTATTGCTGGATCATGGTCAAATTCATCTAGTTCCAAAATCACAAGAGCACTGCGTCCACGGAATCACTTAATTTGCACTACCTGGTTGTATTCTCAATCCATACTATTTTTCTAACTCCCTAAAGAACACGATTCTCACAAAGCAATAGGACTATACTGTTACTTAATGTATATTATTAAAATGTATATTTAACTATGGTCAACATTAATAACATTTTTATTTTCCTATTGAAACTAATCATTTAATTACTGCTGTTATCCTAATCTAAGTTTGTTAAGCACACCATCTTTTGGAACTATCAGTGTTTTCCAAACTTTGGATGTGGTTTCATAACCTATCCGAAGTTAACCCTCCTTAGAAATGTTTTCGTTGATGGTTTATCCTCTACTAGGAGTAAAAGGCCGCAACAGATGATCTTGGCTTCTTATTTTTCTTAGTCTCTTTCTCCTGTCTTAATTTGTCCAAATAATTCGTTATCTTTGCGATTCTTTTCCAGTGTTCTGCCTATCCTAGTTACCAGGTTACTAGGTTCAATATTAGCACACACCACTTCTAAAGGAATCTGATGTATTTGCCGTTGCCATGGCGGTAAAAATCGATAAATTTGTGCGAAATGTGTGTATTTGTAATTTATTGATTCGCTCTTGAATTTCACGATAAGGTTGCACTGAGACGACACCATTTTTTTAAGTTTAAAAACTTGTCCAGATATTTTCATGTATTAAGTATGATCATCATCATCATCCTATTACAGTCCACTGCTGGACATAGGCCCCTCCCTATTTGCGCCACAACATCCGATTCTCTGCCTTCCGTATACAGTCCAGCAGCCATTCTGAGGTCGTCTGACCATCGGGCTGGTGGGCGTCCTACGCTACGTTTACTAAAACACGTTCTCCACTCTATGACCTTCTTACTCCATCTACTATGGGTCCTTCGGCAGATATGACCAGCCCATTGCCACTTCAGCGAGCTTATTCTACGAGATATGTCGGTTACCCCAGTTCTCTGGGGTAAACCAATTCCTGAGTTATCTTTCAAAAATACCCCGAGCATAGCTCGCTGAGTGACTTTAAATTTCTGGAGTAGCCTTACCGTAAGTGTCCACGTTTTGGCACCGTAGGCCATTACTGATAAGACGCACTGGTCAAAGAGTTGAAAGAAAGAGAGAGTTGAAAACTCGACGCAGTTTGCCAAATGCGGCCCAACCCAGCTGAATCCTCCTTTTGCCCTCCTTCTCGAAATTTCATCTACCTAACAGAATAATTTGCCCTAGGTAGACGTTTTTGTTTACGACTTCGAGAACTGTCCCTTCGACACTTATCGGTCCGAGAACGACATGTTCATTGAACATGACCTTGGTGTTGTCCAAGTTCATGCCCAAACCGACACGCCTGGATGTCTAGGCTACGAAGCATTCCACTTAACTATTCCAGCGACTCTGACAATATAACGATGTCGTTGGCAAATCGAAGATGTGAGATGTACTCACTATTTACGTTGTTAACCTGTCTAGTCCAGTCCAGTGTCTTGAAGATGTCTTGTATTAAGTATACTGTTTATGAATTGTTTTATTATTTTGATAATATTAAAGCGACATAACACACCAACATTTTGACATTTGATAAAAAGTTTAATGTTAGTATTCATCCGATACTAACGTCCCTGAACGTCCCTCAATAGTTTTGTTCACCTGTAACCTCTCCACTAACAATGAACTTGTGGTATGTTTATGAAGTAAAAATCTGCTTTTTATGTGTCATTATTGTCGTTTTTTGGTATTTTAATCGCAATTTTTATATATATATTCTCACCATTTAAGCCTTCGCTGGACTTTTACGAATAATTCAAAATCAAAATTAGTGAAATAGGTTTAGCCATTATCCAGTTTAAGCGAGACTAACAAACCTCTTTTTATTTATTATATAATTCTGTAAACTGAATTTCAAATAATATAAAAGATAATAGATTTATATAAAATCCCTCAATAAAACAATACAGCGTGACTGTTCTATTCTGGTCACAATGAGGCACGAGCCATCTCTGGTTACAATTAAAGCAGTTCAAGATCTGACAATGACTAAACAGACAACACAATACTGTTAAAGACGTTCCTAATTTATTTGTAAATTTAAATCATCGAATCGGTTTTTCACAATTTATTTGATAAACAATTATTAAAAAAATGCTCAAGATCAAGTATTGAATACAAGAAGCAAAATAAAATAAGAAGAGTTATTGATTGATCCTTCATTACTTCAAGTGATTCCAAGAAAATTAGAAAAAGATTAAAGCTGTACTAAGTTTAAAAGCTTGGTTTAAAAGCGCAGATCGGTGCATTTATGGGCTGGCTCGACCGGTGAAATACCGCTACCTCTAAGAATTTTGCCGTCATGTGGCCCATGCCGCTTTTCGCTCAATGAGAGAGGTATCCGGATGCTTAACCACTTTCCCTCTCCACTTTTAATCCCACTTTCTACCTCTTCCATATCCGATTGTAAGGGCCGGCAACGCAACCGTAACATTGTCTATGTTCAGGTGTCCACGGGCGGCGTTTGCTACTTGCGATCCGGTGACATGCCTGCTCGTTTGCCACTCTATCCTATGAATAAAAATAATAATGTGACATGATATGATAATAATATGAATATAATATGATCGTTTATGACGATTAATTTGTTTTGGACTGTGTGTAACGACTAGCAGTAAAGTCGAGAAACAAGTAAAGAAACATCGAGGATAAAAAGTTGAGGTGGTAAGAGATTATGGACGAATAATTATATCACAGGCACCAAGCGACAAACATATTGTCATAAAGATCTTTTTAAGCCGTTTTTAACCGTAAAATAATGAGAGTAATCTCATTATTTTTTATCAATCTAAGTTTGGAAACAATTACTAAAAGTGTTTTGTTCAATGCATTTTATTTAGGCAGATAACAATGATAATTCCTAAAACAAAACATCAAACCTGTACCAGTTTTAACGAGTGTCTTAATAACAGAGATGAAGGACCAACGTTATAACCGATTATAATAACACTAGGAGCTTCACTGCCAAAGGTTTATATTAATTTATTCAGACGGCCACCAGGTGGCGGAGTCGTAACTATTTAATTGAAGAAACATGCTACATTTATATCTTGGCTCTAGTTACCACAACTTAGTTATTTCTCTTTGTTTTTTTTTCTAAATATTATTACACTGAGACTTAGCGCCCTTAATATTATATTATGCCTTTAATATCAATATTTACAGAAGGCAGGATGTACTAGCCACTAACTATTTATTAGTAACTTAACTTCGATAAAATTCTTGCGGGGTTAGCAAAGACAATAACTTTCTCTATTTATACATTCATTTTATTTACAATAATAAGAAGAAATAAATTAAATATATTACATTTACAATTACAATTAAAAAACTACCTGAAATCAAATTTCTCCGCATCTCGGTCTACTGGCAGCGTGCCCAGAAGACTGGCCGCATTGCCACGCTGAATGGCAATGCTAATCCTATGTGCGAAGAATAGACCAGCCCTCTCTCTCTTTATACATCGTTCTGTTTATAGTAAAACCAAATATACCATTCTGACTGAAAAAAAAACATTACCTACGTTTTCGGATATCAAAGAGAAGGCATAAGTTTTCAATATGAGACGCCTTACAGCTTCTGTGATCGTTGATATTGAACTGAAATGTCTCTATCTTGATACTATTAATGATAGTGTTATCATTACATAGTATAAAATAAAGCCACTTTCCGCTGTCTGTCCCCTTATATGCGCATATCTTTAAAACTACGCAACGAATTCTGATGCGGTTTTTTTAATAGTTAGAGGGTGTCAACGGGGTGGTTTTGATCTATAATTCATGTATAGTGTAGTAAAAAAAGTAATAATTTTCAAAATTTAGAACTTTAATCGCAAACGCTGCCTGAACCCTAAGTTTATTTTTTTATTTTTTTTTTATGGAAAGAAGGGGCAAACGAGTTACCGGGTCACCTGATGGAAAGCAACCACCGCCGCCCATGGACATCTGCAACACCAGGGGCGTGACATCAGCGTTGCCGGCCTTTAAGATAGGAATAAGCTCGTTTCTTGAAGGTTCCAAGGTCGTAGCGGTCCGGGAATACCGTTGCCGGGAGCTGGTGCCATATGGGAGCAGTGCGTGGCAAGAAGTGACGGCTGAATCGCACTGTCGTAGATCGCCAACTGTTAAGCCGATGCGGATGAAAACACTGGCGGGTCGGGACGAAAGTCAGCAGGCGGTATAAGTCCGAACAATTCCTCAGAGCACTCCCCATGGTATAAGCGGTACATGATGCATAGAGATGCAACATCTTTCCGCAACGCCAACGGATCAAGCCGATCGGAAAGAACTTGGTTGTCGACAAGCCGAACCGCGCGTCGTTGAATGAGGTCAAATGGAGAAAGCTGGTAGTGGGGTGCCCCCGCTCAAAGATGAGAACAGTATTCCACGTGAGGCCGGACGTGCGCTTTATACAGTTGCAAGCGATGACCTGACGTGAAATACCGTCCCGCTCTATTGAGCACACCAAGCTTTTTTGAGGCCAACTTGGCCTTGCTCTCCAGATGACCGCGAAATTGGACGTCACTCGACAAGTCGACACTAAGAATTCCGATATTGGCTGAGACGGCTAAGGGAGTGCAGCCAAAGCAGGGAGCTACGACAAATGGTGTCAAAATGTGTGTGTGTGAAAATGTGATTATAAAAGAGTTTTAAAATAATAACCGTAATTCATGTGGTAGCTTTAGCCGCAGCACCCAAATGTTTAGTTTTAAGTTTCCAAAGTGTTTTTTAGTCTTCATCACCATTAGAAATGTTCTAACATTGAAAGAAAAATTAGCCTTTAACTACATAAACCAACTATTTTTATGTCAATAAATCACTGTCTGGAGTGCTTCACACTAAGTACGTTGCTATTATCGTTAATTCTGCGATCAAACGCTTGGTGATAATCTGTAAGTCTATCTGATTTATCTTCGACCATTAAGGGTATTAACATACATATATACAGACCACTAATTGTGGAGTAGCTTAGATTTAAAATATATTTTCATTGGTTATCATGAATGATAGTCTAGTGGTCTGCTTAAAATTTCGTCCCAACGACCGATAATATTTTGACTCTATAATTTACTTACCTACCTATAACGAGAACACATAATAAAAGATGCGCTAAAGCTCCTTCAAAGTTTCAATAGTTTTCTCTAAACGCAGTCCATACACACTTACTGTCATATTCATCTAATGATGCCTGCTAATGCCGTGACCATGAAGCTGTACAAAACTGCGGAATGAATAAGATTAATTAACGCTACACAATTAAAAAATAAATAAATTGATTACTGTTAATATAAAGGTCTATCGCTACATTTTAATACACTTTGAACTCGGACGCAGATAGAACCTGTGGTCATCTGGGCAAAATTTAGTGTTTATCCTGTCTTTATTTGTAACGTGTGTATGTCCAAATACAATTTGAATATAATTATGAATTAAACAAAAATATTTACCGTGAAATACAATCAATCAATGTTATATCAGAGTTCAGGAGCAAATTGCTCACTTTCTCAGTATCTTCCTAACGCAGTATTCATGAAAAATTCAGTCTGTAAGTAACAGCCTCGAAACATCATAAATGTGTGGTACATAAATGAGAACAATTTAGTAATATCTTTGTTTCTTGCAACTTTTTGATTTGCAAATGCTGTGTTAATAATACATTTTGTGATATATAATCAAATAGCATAATAACACTAAAAGTCACGACTTAATTTTGGTTTAAAATTAATTTTCTAATGAGATGTCCACTATAATAATGCAATATTTCTTATGCTAATGAAAATATTTATCAAAAAATAATAAGTGTGTTTCCAAAGAGTATAACATAATATTAAAAAAAAATGGGACGTTACGGGATGCCGTGCAGATGGGAAACATTGCCCAAATGTTAATAGGCGCAAAAGTACAGATTACGGCAGTAACTAAAATGTCAGGAATAAAAAAATACCATATTACCATTTTTTACCCAAAACTGATGACATGATCTTATAAATTTATTTTCATATGAAAATGATACCTAAAGACTACGTATATGAAATAAATTCCAACATATTGTAGGTATAGCGTGGCAATGTGTTACCACGGCCTGTATCTTCACGCCAACACTCACCTCGTCTAAAAATGTTTTACATCAAAAAACTTGTTTTCAAAGTTTTGTTTGTCTTTATTCCAAAATGAATTTTCTGGACTCTGCAACTTTTAATATTTAACTCCCTATATTAGAGATCTACTGTTTTAGTAAGTTAACATAGGTTAGGTTTCGTTTGCTTCAATTTAAAGTTTGTGAAAAAGTGGTCTTCATTAGAGAAGCCACTAGAAAAGCTATTGTACTGGTGGCTAACATATCCGAAATTAGCATGTTTATGCTTAAGAACAAAAATTTATCATCATCTTTAAATAAAAATGATAACTAATAATAATTCCTGGATTCTTGATAACTCAATACTTACGGGACTGTACTGCCATGGCAAAAAAGGTACCGGCACGTCCTTAGTATGTAAGGACGTGCCGGTACCTTTTTTGCCACTAATGTTAAAACCGTCTTTGTTATTTGAAGCGCCTAAATTATAATTGGCGCTTAGTTTAATAATTCACTACATATGAATTTCATAGTGGAAGATTTAAAATCCTTGTCAAACAATTGGTTTTTCAGAGTTTAACAAAGCTTGAAAGAGTAAGGACAACGTTACTTAGCAGTATAAATGAATTTGAATTCATTGGCGTATTACTATTATTGTCGTGTCAGTTCTTTCCGCAATAATTAATTTTGATAGATAACATACAAAAATAATTTGCAAAAATTTACAGCAATAAAATAAACTGAAATACCTATATATATACTAATCTTACAAAAAAACGAAAGGAAAGGAAAATATCTTCACAAACAAGAAAAAAGCAATATGTATTTCATCAGCATCTAATAAAATAAAAAGTCTAATTTGCACTTCACAAATATATTCAGAAAGGAAGGTACTCGTCTCATTTCGGTCGGTGGGACGGAGGGCCAGCGCGCAGTATCTCGCGCCCGACACACAATGTCGCCATCATTTGTGGGAACCATTTACCCCTTCTTGTTCACTAGTTTTATTAAGAAAAACACACAACAATTTAAACAAATGGATACTTCAGTCAGTTTTTATATGATTATATACAGAATTGCATATAATATCTAGTTTAATTAAATTGAATGCTTTACAGGGCCAGGATCATCTATATTATATGCACAATCTATTGAAGACACTTAATTTGTTGAAAATTAATGCTGTAATGTTTAAAATCGCTTCGTAAATAGGCCGTTATTTCTCGTAAAAAGTAAAAAAATGAAAATGGTCATTGTGGGTTATCCCTAAGAGATAGACATATGCCCTCGTGGACTTTTTTGTAGACCTTTTAAAGGTGTATAATAATGTAGTAAGTTGTTTTGATTTATAACTTAGGGTTCAGACAGCGTTTGCGATTAAAGATCTAAATCTTGAAAATTATTCCTTTTTTTCCTACACTATACATGAATTATAGATCAAAACCACCCCGATGACACCCTCTAACTTTTAAAAAAGTCGCATCAAAATCCGTTGCGTAGTTTTAAAGATATGGGCATATAAGGGGACAGACAGCGGAAAGTAACTTTGTTTTATACTATGTAATGACTAGCAAGACACTAGCTATTACATAGATTGAAAATTATCTATCATCATGGAGTAATGTGCAGGGGTAAAATTTTAGAAATTTAAATAAGGTACCAAGTACTACTAATAATAGTACTAATACCTTATACTAATAAGGTAAGTCTATTTTAGCTGTCTAAGTTTGATATTGGGAAGAGATATAATATTCTTGTTACTGGAGCGACAATGTTATTATGTATCTCAATGCGAAGATCAACTTGGATTTTGTGGTTCGAAGGCTCATTGCGCTGATAGGTTGTTGTTGGTGACATTTCGTTTATATCATATTTAATTGCCTTAAGAAAATTCCTGCAAGACATTTTTATTCAGACAATACAATAGGATTATTTATAAGAACTTATAAAGAATAACATGTTTCATTTATATTTTTATGCTAGCTGACCCGGCGAACTGTATTCCACATCAAAAAATATTTTTGCACCGTTCCGTAGTTTCAAAGATCGCATATAAGACAGACAGCGGAAAGCGACTTTGTTGTATATAATGAAGTTGCATTGCATTTAATATAGTACAATACGTACAGACTTTTTTGAGCCATCCCAAACACGTTATGAATCCATTTAAAATATGTTTATTTATTTTTATATATTTATTAATTTCTTAGTTTTTGAAGTTATACTTCTTTAGGCGCGTTATGAAAAAATGATGAGAGTGAAATTTTAAGATGCGCGCGCATCTGTGACACAAAATTAACAGTATGAAGTTTTAGTTTCATACAAGTGCGAATTATATATGTGCTAATAAATTATATTCAGTAGTGATTTAAATCGAATATTTTGATTTATATTACTTACTATTTGTGAATATTAGTGAAAAAAATTGTGCTTATATACTTTTTCAAGTGCTCCAATATAATTGAGGTTAACTATCCGTATGTATTATTTATTTATATAAATTAAAATACTTTTATTTAATATATTTAACACTAAATATTATTAAATTATTAATGTTAAATACTTATCATTGGTTATTTAATATTTACAAAATAATGTCTTATATATTTATTATTCTCTAAATTTTGTTTTTAATAATTATATATATATATATATATTAATGACTAGCGGCCCGCCCCGGCTTCGCACGGGTACATACACACACACATACACCCTTTTTTTGCATCGGGTTTCAGAAAAAAAAGTAAAATTATAAATTAAGTTTGAATTTTTTTTTATGAATTTTATTTATTCATATTTTTTATTAATGTTTTTTTGTATTTTTTATTTTTAAATTTTATACATATATCATATTATTTACAAAACAAAAGCCATTAGTTTTAGCGAGTCAGAGCTTCCCTGTAAACGATATTTGAAGTAGTTTTATTTTGTGGCAGCAAAATAAATTGATTTTCAGGAGCTCCGACACGTGATAGGCCAACATACAGTTGGCCATGAGTGAAACATTCTTTTCGTAGGTCGATCCCTAATAATTCGAAGGTTTGGCCCTGGGACTTGTTAATAGTTAACGCGAAAGATGATTTCACCGGAAACTGAAGTCGTTTAAAATGGATTGGCAGATCAGTTGGGATCATCGGTATCCTCGGTATATGAGCTAGTTGACCAGCTGCTGGGCCAGTGATAATGGTCGCTACAATTAAATTGTCCTTCAATTCCTTAATAAGCAATCTCGTCCCATTACACATGCTCGGAGGGCTTAAATTTCTTAAAAGCATTATTGGAATTCCAATTTTTAACGTCAATTCATGTGGTGGCAGTCCAGAAGGGTTTAGTGAATTTAAAAATTCCTGTGGATAATGGACGGCGTCTTCAATATTAGTCACGGTATCGATCGATTTGTAATTTTTTATTTGGCCGGAGACTTTTTGAATAATGAGATTGTTTATTTCGTTGACAGTATCATTCCTGGGTGACACTATTTCCCTTGAATACAACCAATGAAAGTCCTTTTCGTGCAAATTCTCGATGTCAGGGTATACAGCATCTATTAAATTTTCTAAATTATGGACTATTTGGCCTACAGACTCATCCAGCAGGATGTCACAACTGCTTAAATTTGGAGTGGGAAAAATTCCTTCTCCAAGTTTTAGCAGTTGTTGTGGGCAATTACTATCTGTGATTCCATGAAGATGAGCTCTCATATTGGTCCGTAATTTTAAATTTTCTATCGAAGTCCATAAGGGAGACGATATCAAGCATGATTTGATGATATCTGCTCGCGTACCTCTGTTAATGACAGGAAGAGTCTGTCGGAAATCTCCAGCAAATACAAAAGTAATCCCGCCCATGAGGGCAGAGGAGTTTCTAAGATCTTTTAATGTTCTGTCCACGGCCTCTATATGCGCTCTGTGACTCATAGTGCATTCATCCCACATAATCAATGAGGCGTCTTGTAATAATTTACCAAGAGGGCCGTTTTTATGGATTGAACATAACGATTGTTGCTCAAGATTTACGGATAGTGGAAGTTTAAAAGTAGAATGAGCCGTTTTTCCATCCTTTAAGAGAGTTGCGGCAATTCCTGACGAAGCAACTGCAATCGCTATCTTCCCTGATTCTCTTATCTTAGCTAGTATCAAATTTGCAAGAAAAGTCTTGCCAGTGCCACCTGGCGCATCCAAAAACAATATTTTTCCTTTGTTATTATTCACGCTATCGACTATAGTGTCAAAAGCATATTTTTGATCTGGTACTAATTTTGGCAGGTTTTCATTGACAAAAGCGCTCAAATTATTTGTATTATAGTGATGTGCCATTGTATCTGTAGCATTGTTGTTTGTACGAACTGAAACAGGCAATCCAAAATTACTTAAACTTTTATCATTTAATTGCAAAAGTTTATTTTCTATTTGAATCAATCCTTCATTATAAACGTCTTCACTGTATGGCAAGGCGAAGTCTTGAGTTTGCTGTCTGATTCTATGTATAATATCTTGACATATATCATCTTTGAAACGGTCCCATAATTTCAATGGTTCCGATGGCTGACAAAATAAAAGGATGACCACAAATAAGTCTCTCAGTTGTACTGGACATTGCAAAAGCGATGCTTCTCTCAGAGTATTTTCCCAGTGGTCATCATTTTCCAGCAAACCTCTGTCACGGCAAGCTGCTTGATAGGTTTCTTTAAGAACTCCGTCAACGGTTTTTAAGTATCAAAAGAGGTTGGACCACGTACGTGATGTAGCCACATCCTAAGATAAAAGCACTCTGATTGAGAAGGATGTACACCGTAGACTCTTCCTAAAGCGGCATCTTTTTTTATACCTGGATGGCCAACTACGTCCTCACCACGCCTCCTTCTTGTGAATTTATTACTGGCCCATGTGTAGTATTACGGGACTTCGTGGTATAAAAGTGTCTTTGCGAATTCGTGGTCATTACAGAGCTCAAAGAACGCCAGCAAAGTAGTTTTACGTGGGTTATGAGACTCATGAGCCACTTGTTCAGCCGTTTCTGGGGTAAAATACACCCTTTGGCCGTTTTCTAAGTGGACAGCTAACTGTAAGACTGTAGGATGCCGCTCATGGATCGGAAATTCAAATATTCGCCACACAGCCTCGGACCGGCCATTCACGTAGTTTTCCACTTCATCATTTGGGTTTCTGACGCTAAAAGTAGCTTGGTCAGATCCTTTATTTATATATTTACAAATATATTTGATGGCTTGAACTGAGTGGCAGTACTCCACGTTTATGTGAGCGTTAAACGTCCTATATAATAGTGGAGAATAAGGAACAATCCATCTATTATCTATATTGAACGTACTTAATCTGATATTTAGCGTAGCGCTTTGTCCTCCATTTTCGGCGTCACGACGACGATATACCGGATACCTCCGTCCTCTCCGGTTTGGGTATCATTGACGAAACGTCGTGGGTACTTTTTTGTACAGATACCGTTTTTCATACATGGTGCTGTTAAATTATGCTCTCCGCATGGCCCGTGCACCATATTTTTAGTTACGATATCGTACAACATTGGATCATTTTGTTGGTTGGGCAGTTCCGCAACTATGACACTATCAATTTCGTCTGGCTGTATTTTTCGTTCTAGCCAAAACAGCAAATGACAGTGTGGTAAACCACGCTTCTGCCACTCCACACTTGCCATGTAACATTTGACTTTGCCGAATATTTCTTTTTTGGTAAATAATTTTATAAATTTCTTCATCTTTAAATGGAATACCCTTGAAATTATGTCATGACGATCGAAAGATCGTTGCCCAGATAATAGTTCCGCTTTAATTTCAGGCCTGATTTTGGACTTTGACCTGATGGTGGTAAAAGGCTAACTATAAGGTGATATACTTGTCCCTCTCTTTTAAAAGTCGGCATAAAATTTTCTTCTCGAATCTCTTTCGCGCCAAACGAAGTCATTTGAATAAGGCTATTGTACCTACGTATGTTTCTTAAAAAATGTCCAGATAGTGAATGATCATTTGTTAAAAGACTTTTTATTGGCTGTGGCGGCTCCTGAATGTTGGGGAGACTAACTTTTCCAGAAGCACAGCACAAACCATTAGGTTCATCGGCCCATTTTTTAGCAGAGCACTTAGAGCAGATCTTATTCATGGCTCCGATTTGGACGGAAGACTGTTGAGCATAATCAATCTGTGGATCGTATCTGAAAGCCGATCTGTTACTGTAAGCTAAAACTCGATTACGGACTCTAGTCGTTGACATCTGTTGTCTCTCTCGCTGATCTCCAAGGCGTTGGAAACGCTCGATACTCGACTCTCGCGCGCGTACTTGGGATGTTCTCAAATTTTGTTCAGCAAGCCGCTGCGAACGCTCGATACTCGACTCTCGCGCGCGTACTTGGGATGTTCTCAAATTTTGTTCAGCAACCCGCTGCGAACGCTCGATACTCGACTCTCGCGCGCGTACTTGAGAGGTTCTCAAATTTTGTTCAGCAAGCCGCTGCGAACGCTCGATACTTGACTCTCTAGCACGCGATTGCGACGCGTATTCTCTCCGACTTGCAAGGCGATTTTCCTGCGAGCCTTTTCAAGAGGCGGCATATATAAATTAATATTTTAGAATAAAAAACTGCTTACTGTGACATAACTATAATATTTAGACATATGCTGTCGCGACACTTTTTGTAGATAATGATGAGTTCTGCAAAGTCGTAGTAAATGATTTTGTTCTATCATCAATAGTTTTCGCAGCGCACGCGACGTAAGGAATTTTTCAGGTCATTTTTTTACACCTTATGTTACATTATTGGAGTTTTAGTAAGCATTCCTAATTTTTTTTTTAAATATAATAAAGCCTATGTTACTCGGGGATAATGTAGCTTTCCAAAGGTGAAAGAATTTTTGAAATCGGTCTAGTAGTTTCGGAGCCTATTCATTACAAACAAACAAACAAACAAATCTTTCCTCTTTATAATATTAGTATAGATATAGAAAATTAATATTTTAGAATAAAAAAACTGCTTACTGTGACATAACTATAATATTTAGACATATGCTGTCGCGACACTTTTTGTAGATAATGATGAGTTCTGCAAAGTCGTAGTAAATGATTTTGTTCTATCATCAATAGTTTTCGCAGCGCACGCGACTTAAGGAATTTTTCAGGTCATTTTTTTACACCTTATGTTACATTATTGGAGTTTTAGTAAGCATCCCTATTTTTTTTTAAATATAATAAAGCCTATGTTACTCGGGGATAATGTAGCTTTCCAAAGGTGAAAGAATTTTTGAAATCGGTCTAGTAGTTTCGGAGCCTATTCATTACAAACAAACAAACAAACAAATCTTTCCTCTTTATAATATTAGTATAGATGCCAAAGAAGTATAACTTCTCACGCGCGTACATAAGTACACGCACCCATTTTTTTTTTGTTTATTACTCGTGAAAATGATCGCTGTAAAGAGATCCATAAAAAGTTGTTTCAAAGTTATATATGTTTATCTTTTCTTGAGTGGAGTTGCAGACAGAATTTTGAGAGTAGTTAATTGATGTGGAAGAAGCCATAGCCACCCTTTAGTGACATCTACTATTGTCGACAGTCTTGAGAGATGATACTTACTCACTCGCAGGAACTTGAAACTAGGTCGGACTGTTCCACTTTTGAAAAAAGATATCACTTGTAAACGAACTATTCTATCAGTGTTTGTAATCTGCAGTAGGTTTGTTTGTTCTAGGTTTTATAATTCGAGGGCTCTATTGTAATTCTGCGAACACAGTGCGGTGTTGGTACAACTCATTTTATTTTATTGATCACTGAACACCTTTAAAACTATTTAAGTAAAATAAAATTCGGCAATCATTTTCATCATTTCTTTTTAATCTGCCATCTTAACAGTGGTAAAGCCAAGCAGTTCGGTTCATGATTTGACCGGCACGACCGAGAAAATACCACGACCTCTCAGAAGATCAAGGTAAAGTGGCTCATGCCGCGTTTGGCGAAAGAGGTATCTGTAAGCTAAACCCCTTGCCTGCCCTTCACTTCTGATCTTCTATATCCCATTTTAATGTGCCAATGAGCTGCGTTTGTTGCTTATTGCAACAATTTTGGTAAGTCTACTTTGCCTCCGACACAACATAATTGAATACATTCATTCATTCCATAATTGAATATTTCAACGCCTAACACTATTTACAAATGATTATCATTTCTCCAATTTTTACGGTTCTATTGGCACAATAATTTATTGCTGGATCATGGTCAAATTCATCTAGTTCCAAAATCACAAGAGCACTGCGTCCACGGAATCACTTAATTTGCACTACCTGGTTGTATTCTCAATCCATACTATTTTTCTAACTCCCTAAAGAACACGATTCTCACAAAGCAATAGGACTATACTGTTACTTAATGTATATTATTAAAATGTATATTTAACTATGGTCAACATTAATAACATTTTTATTTTCCTATTGAAACTAATCATTTAATTACTGCTGTTATCCTAATCTAAGTTTGTTAAGCACACCATCTTTTGGAACTATCAGTGTTTTCCAAACTTTGGATGTGGTTTCATAACCTATCCGAAGTTAACCCTCCTTAGAAATGTTTTCGTTGATGGTTTATCCTCTACTAGGAGTAAAAGGCCGCAACAGATGATCTTGGCTTCTTATTTTTCTTAGTCTCTTTCTCCTGTCTTAATTTGTCCAAATAATTCGTTATCTTTGCGATTCTTTTCCAGTGTTCTGCCTATCCTAGTTACCAGGTTACTAGGTTCAATATTAGCACACACCACTTCTAAAGGAATCTGATGTATTTGCCGTTGCCATGGCGGTAAAAATCGATAAATTTGTGCGAAATGTGTGTATTTGTAATTTATTGATTCGCTCTTGAATTTCACGATAAGGTTGCACTGAGACGACACCATTTTTTTAAGTTTAAAAACTTGTCCAGATATTTTCATGTATTAAGTATGATCATCATCATCATCCTATTACAGTCCACTGCTGGACATAGGCCCCTCCCTATTTGCGCCACAACATCCGATTCTCTGCCTTCCGTATACAGTCCAGCAGCCATTCTGAGGTCGTCTGACCATCGGGCTGGTGGGCGTCCTACGCTACGTTTACTAAAACACGTTCTCCACTCTATGACCTTCTTACTCCATCTACTATGGGTCCTTCGGCAGATATGACCAGCCCATTGCCACTTCAGCGAGCTTATTCTACGAGATATGTCGGTTACCCCAGTTCTCTGGGGTAAACCAATTCCTGAGTTATCTTTCAAAAATACCCCGAGCATAGCTCGCTGAGTGACTTTAAATTTCTGGAGTAGCCTTACCGTAAGTGTCCACGTTTTGGCACCGTAGGCCATTACTGATAAGACGCACTGGTCAAAGAGTTGAAAGAAAGAGAGAGTTGAAAACTCGACGCAGTTTGCCAAATGCGGCCCAACCCAGCTGAATCCTCCTTTTGCCCTCCTTCTCGAAATTTCATCTACCTAACAGAATAATTTGCCCTAGGTAGACGTTTTTGTTTACGACTTCGAGAACTGTCCCTTCGACACTTATCGGTCCGAGAACGACATGTTCATTGAACATGACCTTGGTGTTGTCCAAGTTCATGCCCAAACCGACACGCCTGGATGTCTAGGCTACGAAGCATTCCACTTAACTATTCCAGCGACTCTGACAATATAACGATGTCGTTGGCAAATCGAAGATGTGAGATGTACTCACTATTTACGTTGTTAACCTGTCTAGTCCAGTCCAGTGTCTTGAAGATGTCTTGTATTAAGTATACTGTTTATGAATTGTTTTATTATTTTGATAATATTAAAGCGACATAACACACCAACATTTTGACATTTGATAAAAAGTTTAATGTTAGTATTCATCCGATACTAACGTCCCTGAACGTCCCTCAATAGTTTTGTTCACCTGTAACCTCTCCACTAACAATGAACTTGTGGTATGTTTATGAAGTAAAAATCTGCTTTTTATGTGTCATTATTGTCGTTTTTTGGTATTTTAATCGCAATTTTTATATATATATTCTCACCATTTAAGCCTTCGCTGGACTTTTACGAATAATTCAAAATCAAAATTAGTGAAATAGGTTTAGCCATTATCCAGTTTAAGCGAGACTAACAAACCTCTTTTTATTTATTATATAATTCTGTAAACTGAATTTCAAATAATATAAAAGATAATAGATTTATATAAAATCCCTCAATAAAACAATACAGCGTGACTGTTCTATTCTGGTCACAATGAGGCACGAGCCATCTCTGGTTACAATTAAAGCAGTTCAAGATCTGACAATGACTAAACAGACAACACAATACTGTTAAAGACGTTCCTAATTTATTTGTAAATTTAAATCATCGAATCGGTTTTTCACAATTTATTTGATAAACAATTATTAAAAAAATGCTCAAGATCAAGTATTGAATACAAGAAGCAAAATAAAATAAGAAGAGTTATTGATTGATCCTTCATTACTTCAAGTGATTCCAAGAAAATTAGAAAAAGATTAAAGCTGTACTAAGTTTAAAAGCTTGGTTTAAAAGCGCAGATCGGTGCATTTATGGGCTGGCTCGACCGGTGAAATACCGCTACCTCTAAGAATTTTGCCGTCATGTGGCCCATGCCGCTTTTCGCTCAATGAGAGAGGTATCCGGATGCTTAACCACTTTCCCTCTCCACTTTTAATCCCACTTTCTACCTCTTCCATATCCGATTGTAAGGGCCGGCAACGCAACCGTAACATTGTCTATGTTCAGGTGTCCACGGGCGGCGTTTGCTACTTGCGATCCGGTGACATGCCTGCTCGTTTGCCACTCTATCCTATGAATAAAAATAATAATGTGACATGATATGATAATAATATGAATATAATATGATCGTTTATGACGATTAATTTGTTTTGGACTGTGTGTAACGACTAGCAGTAAAGTCGAGAAACAAGTAAAGAAACATCGAGGATAAAAAGTTGAGGTGGTAAGAGATTATGGACGAATAATTATATCACAGGCACCAAGCGACAAACATATTGTCATAAAGATCTTTTTAAGCCGTTTTTAACCGTAAAATAATGAGAGTAATCTCATTATTTTTTATCAATCTAAGTTTGGAAACAATTACTAAAAGTGTTTTGTTCAATGCATTTTATTTAGGCAGATAACAATGATAATTCCTAAAACAAAACATCAAACCTGTACCAGTTTTAACGAGTGTCTTAATAACAGAGATGAAGGACCAACGTTATAACCGATTATAATAACACTAGGAGCTTCACTGCCAAAGGTTTATATTAATTTATTCAGACGGCCACCAGGTGGCGGAGTCGTAACTATTTAATTGAAGAAACATGCTACATTTATATCTTGGCTCTAGTTACCACAACTTAGTTATTTCTCTTTGTTTTTTTTTCTAAATATTATTACACTGAGACTTAGCGCCCTTAATATTATATTATGCCTTTAATATCAATATTTACAGAAGGCAGGATGTACTAGCCACTAACTATTTATTAGTAACTTAACTTCGATAAAATTCTTGCGGGGTTAGCAAAGACAATAACTTTCTCTATTTATACATTCATTTTATTTACAATAATAAGAAGAAATAAATTAAATATATTACATTTACAATTACAATTAAAAAACTACCTGAAATCAAATTTCTCCGCATCTCGGTCTACTGGCAGCGTGCCCAGAAGACTGGCCGCATTGCCACGCTGAATGGCAATGCTAATCCTATGTGCGAAGAATAGACCAGCCCTCTCTCTCTTTATACATCGTTCTGTTTATAGTAAAACCAAATATACCATTCTGACTGAAAAAAAAACATTACCTACGTTTTCGGATATCAAAGAGAAGGCATAAGTTTTCAATATGAGACGCCTTACAGCTTCTGTGATCGTTGATATTGAACTGAAATGTCTCTATCTTGATACTATTAATGATAGTGTTATCATTACATAGTATAAAATAAAGCCACTTTCCGCTGTCTGTCCCCTTATATGCGCATATCTTTAAAACTACGCAACGAATTCTGATGCGGTTTTTTTAATAGTTAGAGGGTGTCAACGGGGTGGTTTTGATCTATAATTCATGTATAGTGTAGTAAAAAAAGTAATAATTTTCAAAATTTAGAACTTTAATCGCAAACGCTGCCTGAACCCTAAGTTTATTTTTTTATTTTTTTTTTATGGAAAGAAGGGGCAAACGAGTTACCGGGTCACCTGATGGAAAGCAACCACCGCCGCCCATGGACATCTGCAACACCAGGGGCGTGACATCAGCGTTGCCGGCCTTTAAGATAGGAATAAGCTCGTTTCTTGAAGGTTCCAAGGTCGTAGCGGTCCGGGAATACCGTTGCCGGGAGCTGGTGCCATATGGGAGCAGTGCGTGGCAAGAAGTGACGGCTGAATCGCACTGTCGTAGATCGCCAACTGTTAAGCCGATGCGGATGAAAACACTGGCGGGTCGGGACGAAAGTCAGCAGGCGGTATAAGTCCGAACAATTCCTCAGAGCACTCCCCATGGTATAAGCGGTACATGATGCATAGAGATGCAACATCTTTCCGCAACGCCAACGGATCAAGCCGATCGGAAAGAACTTGGTTGTCGACAAGCCGAACCGCGCGTCGTTGAATGAGGTCAAATGGAGAAAGCTGGTAGTGGGGTGCCCCCGCTCAAAGATGAGAACAGTATTCCACGTGAGGCCGGACGTGCGCTTTATACAGTTGCAAGCGATGACCTGACGTGAAATACCGTCCCGCTCTATTGAGCACACCAAGCTTTTTTGAGGCCAACTTGGCCTTGCTCTCCAGATGACCGCGAAATTGGACGTCACTCGACAAGTCGACACTAAGAATTCCGATATTGGCTGAGACGGCTAAGGGAGTGCAGCCAAAGCAGGGAGCTACGACAAATGGTGTCTTTTTAGCGGTAAACGCGCAAACCTGTGTCTTCTTAGGGTTGAATTGGACTAAGTTTAGTCCAATTCTAGTCCAAAAGTTATAAATGAAAACAACGTACTACATTATTATACACCTTTAAAAGGTCTACAAAAAAGTCTCCAAAGGCATATGTCTATCTCTTAGGAATAACCTACAACCACCATTTTTATTTTTTTACTTTTTACAAGAAATAATGGCTAATTTACGAAGCGATTTTAAACATTACAGCATTAATTTTCATTTAATTATGTATCTTAAATAGATTGTGCTTTTAATATAGATCAATATGGCCCTTTACAGCATGTAATTTAATCGAATATTTACGAAGATATTACAGTATTAACATAGCGGGACATAACAGTTGCGTTGCGCGCCAAAACGCGTGCCGGTAAATAGCACAAATTGAACTTTATAAGATCCAAATTTTACTCATTTATTACTTTTAATGCGGAACAAAGTTCGTTGGGTCAGCTAGTTTATTTAATAAAATTTTATGTTGGGATAAATTAACAAATTTAAACTGAAAGTGCTAAAACATAACTAATAGCGTAATATAATAACGTAATATCATTATTTGCATCTTAATTTTCACGGTTGAATTATATTTCTTAAATATATTCAGTCTTAGGAATTCCATTAGATTTACAATGGTAGAGTTGAACCGCCTAGACCGGTAAAACACCACGGCCTCTCAGAATATCGACATTAAGTGGCTCATGCCGAGTTTCGTTCGGCGAGAAAGGATTCCTGAGACAAATCCCCTTCTCCTCCCTTCCCCATACTATTCTTTTAAGGGCAAGCAACACAACTGTAACACTGTATGTTTTGCAGGTGTCCATGGGCGGCGGTAGTTGCTTAACATCAGGTGAACATCTTGCTCGCTTGCACTCCTATTCCAAAAAAATAACATATCTTACATCGAAAAAGTTAGCTCGATAAAACAAAAAACAGTGAAGAATAAATAATACCTACCTACGAAGGATAAAGAAAAATATGATGACTTGAAAATTATGGTCTCATTAAAAATTTCTTCAATAATTTTCCATAGTATATCAGAAGAAATTTTAACTCTTTTTTTTTTAAATATTTAATTATTTTTAGTAAAATTAATATTTATAGTAACCCATTGGGACGGTACATAATGATTCGACGAGTCTAGACTTAACCACCGCTGTCTGCATCTTCGGGTAGAATAAGGCGTGAGTTTATATTAATTCATATAAATATGAATATAAAGTCACTGTTATATTTTTACTTTGATGGCCTTATTGTATGACAGCTCATACATTACCATAACACATAATGTTGTAGTTTTGAAAGATATAGTGTAATTTGTCAAGAAATAAATCTTACTTATTTCTTATTCCGCAATACTTAGGTTTTCTTCTAAGAATCCGTGGGATTATGTCAGAGATTGATCCCTCGTCGTGTAGTTACTGATGCTAACGAACCATAAAGGGTATAAGCCCAGACAAATCGGATTAAATCCCATTGTCAAGAACCTGGATCTTCTGACTTATTCTGTGAATATAATGTAATAAAAAATGAAAGATAGATGAAATCTCTGTTTTTCATATAATATCAAATCATCCTTTATACATAAAAAAATAATAAGATATTTAAATATGTATTAAAGGAAAACCGAGATAAGTACAGCTAGTTGATCTGTTAATAGCGTCTTTAATGGTTTCTAAACAAAAACATTCAAACCATTTGTATAATAACAAATAAAACCTTTAACAGAAAAGAAAATATCAGAACGTAAATTATTAGCGTAATCCAAGATAAGCGGCTTTACGAAACGGCTTATTCCTTTTTGTAAGTGTGCAAATAGACTAACTGAATAAATTAAATCACAAAATCTTAAACACAAAAGCAATAGATCGAATAATTTACTTTTTACATATTTACTTTTGTATAACTTGTGGGAAAGCTTTTTCTATCTATAATTAGCATTCTTAATTAAAAAATAAAACATCCATCCGTCTGGATCATTTTTTGTTTGTCATACATATTTGTACTCGATTGGAGATCGAACCAACCTTGATTCCAGAGTAGGTGATTTACCTATGCACCACGAGGCCTGCAATTTATTATTAAAACTAGTATTTAAGATACACAATTTAATTCTTTAATAGCAGCTATTTATATTTTCTATCACAGAAAATATATAATCCCGAGAAATGAAATGACGAGTATTTACTTGATTTTTCCATAAAATTACCGCTTTTTCTACACAAAAACTTGGGCCGTGACTGTTAAGTACACAGTACCACCTGTTGCACACTAAAACTAATTTGTTATTGACAGTAATTGAAAGTATTTGCAGTTATGCTTATAAGTAGCCGTTTTGCCCTTAAAGTCACCGATACCTCACACGTCCGAACTTCATACATCAGCTGGTTCCAACTATGCAATAATTATTTACATACCTTTGTATCTTAAAAACAACAAGTTAAAAAGGCAAATATGACTGATCCTAACCGTATGTTAGTTTGTGTCCCGATGCGAGCTATATTGTTGAAAAAAGTTCAACAATTCAACGGCTCATGAGTTTTGAGATACTTGGAACTGTTTTTATGCCATAAAAAGTTGTAGTAGGCACGTACTCGCTCGGCTCGTTGTGTGCACACGATGTTTGAATAAGCCAATATAATAGAAAAACTTTATACGTTTTTGTGGGTCAGTTTTGCTTTTATTCCAGTTAGCTAGTTCTGATTTTTTTATAATTCTGTTTTTTATAGGATATGAGGGCAAACGAGCAGGCGTGTCAACCGATGGCAAGCAACAAATTTAATGCTACCCATGGACACCTGAACATAAATAGTTTGGCAGTTGCGTTATCAGCCCTTACAATGGGATATAGCAGGGGTGAGAAGTGAGATGGGAAGGGGAGAGCTGATAGATGTAGGAGTCGAGGACGGCCAAGACACACATTCCATGACCAAATAGAACGGGTTCTGGAGGAAGGTGATTTTAGGAGCCTCAAAAATCGACGCGCGTGCATGAAAAGAGTTATGAATGTGAACAAAGCTAATAAAGTGTTTAAGCGTCGTGCCTTATGGCGCTCCGTTCTCTCTGCCTACCCCGCAGTTTTGTGTATCTGGTAAAAGCGTAGGACACGGTGTTACGATAGGATCTGTGAGACATATTCACGAGTTATGCAGTGGGTGACGCAGTGCTGTGCACTACTGTGCACTGGTTAGGCCGCATGTTGACGGCGGCTTGTCGCCCTGGTTTGACATAAATATCGGTGACAGGATTGCGAGCTGTCCGCTCGACTTTTTGTCATGTACCTGGAAAGCTGTCTCCAGAGAACGATATCGATGCAAATTGGTGAGTTGAAGTTGTGAGCTGCCTGCTTTCTGCAGATGAGGCCGTGTTTCTAGACGAATCCGAATAAATAGTGTTGTTCTACAGTTATATTTAGAACGTATTATGAATATTTGATAGCAGAAAAAGATCTGTTGTATGCTTTTACAAAATTAACCATGGTTTTACAAATTTACTTAAACTGAAATTATATCGCCCCAAAAACGAAACCGATTACCCAGAATATTATGTTTATTGTTGAGAGTAGTTACATAAGAAATTATTTGCTTGTATCGATTATAACTGTTTACAATATAGTTAGGATTGATCGTCCATTTTGAATCCAACCCTATATAAAGCGGCGTCACCATTTTATTGGACACTTTTTATCGTGTCGGGTAAGCGGTTAGGACGTGACCTGTTCTGTGTCTGTGAAAGTAGTTTTGTGTTCCCGATTATATGTGAGTACTTACAAAATTACATTAATTGTTATAAATTGTGCTTTATGGTGAAATATTAATGTAAACTGGTGTTTTCTTTATGTTTTCTTACAATTTAGCTGATTTCTAACATTATAAATTAAGAGTCATTATATTGTCGTTTTATTAAATTTTGAATAAAATCTTAGTATTTTTTTTTAAAAAAGTTTTTGTATTTAGGTTCTAAATTCAGAAGTGGGATACATTCCTATAAGCCCTTTCTTTTTATTGAATCACCACTAACAGGCCTGAACAGTTATTATTTTTCATTTAATCGTGAGGGTAGATCTAACCTCTTGGAAAGAAACACCAATTTATATTACTTTCGAATAAAACTTTGATATGACACGTGAACGGAATCACCGCGTGAACAGGTCACGTCGAGATAAAAGCAACACTAGGGCCCGTAATGATTCACGCTCACGACGTAAAACAAGTTCTCGTCAGCGTGACTCTCGTTTGTCGAACCGTGTTGCTAGTCGCTCGAATTCGCAATCTCATAGACCGGTGCGTTCTCAAACTCGTGAGAGATCTCGTTCTCGCCTAAGGTTGCGGTCGCCAAGTAGGTCCACTTCTGAGACTCATCGCTCCCGAAGTCAAAAAGATTCTCTACAAAGAACGTTAGACGTAATAATAAACCGCCTAGATTCTCTCGAAAACCGTCGCAAAAATACCTCCCGTGATTGTAGTACGTCGGGAGAAAGCATAACCGAAGCAACTAACCAAATACAGATTAACAACCCATCCGACTCTAATATTATCATAAGGGAGCCTCATATAGAAAGCATACCCTCTGAGGTCCCTTTAGCTTGTGACGCTTCGGTGCAATCACAACCCGACACTTCATTAACAGATTCGGGACGTATTTTCATAGAAGCGATAAAAAATATGAGTATGGCAACTACCCACAGTTATTTTATTTCAAATTTTGACCCGACGGTACATGATATTGACGCGTGGTGTCAGGAAGTCGATAGAGCTAAAGTCATTAACAATTGGCAAGATTCCGAATGTCTTTCTCGCGTATCAAATTGTCTTAAGGGTGACGCACGCACCTGGCTTAATGAGTGGGTAACGTGTGACAGAACATGGTCGAACTTTTGTCGAGACTTTAAACCACTTTGTCCGCGAAAACTTGATTATGCTAATATTTTATATGAGGCAATGCAACTTAACTCTAATCGATTTCCTTCATACGCGGAGTACGCTCGTAGGACTCTGTTGCGGTTAAAAATCGTAAAAGGTTTAAGTGATGAACTTAGAGTACTGATTGTTATTAGAGGCATTTACGATCCTCAGGTCAGGGCTGCAGCCACTAACGCCAGCCTAACTTGTGACAATTTAGTATCTTTTTTATCGACTTATACTAAACCGGCACGCGCCCATCATGAAACTCGTCATCCACTGCCAAAACGCTTAATCGTTCAGCCCAAACCAAAATGTTTCGCTTGCGGACAAATTGGACATAAAGCTCATCAGTGCCCTAAGAAAACTACGACTGAGTCCTCAAAACTCTCTGTATCTAGTTGTAGTAAAACAATATGCGGATTTTGTAAAAAACCAGGTCACAATGAAGTAGCGTGTTTTGCAAAAGATCGGTCCACCTCTCGTAATAACCGAAACGTAAATTTGTGTGTTGAGCCTTCTCCAAATCAAGTCTCTTCCAACTCTGATCTAATCATAGGGGTAGTTCAAGGGATCCCCGTTGATATTCTCATCGACAGTGGTGCGTTAAACATTTCCCTCATATCAGCAGATGTTTTGAAATACTTATCATGTGAAAGAAAATTACGTCGCGCCTCTATAAAGGGAATTAGTGATTCTACGATAGAATGTGATTCCTATGTAACGCTTACTATAGAACTAGACGAGATCTCTATAGAAGCAGACTTTGTAGTAGTAGCCGGCTCTTACATGCCCACTCCTATCGTTATAGGCACTGACATTCTCAATCGTGACGGGATAACTTATATACGGACTAGAGACCGTCAGTACATAACCCACTCTAAGACTGTTTGCACCGTATCACTCCAGGTTCAGATTAATACACCCCTTCAGGGTCACCACCGTGATTCTTTGATGACTGTCATTAATCGTTTTTCTAAGTATTTTATTTCGGGTACTGCGACAACCACAGTTACGACTGGTAAAATGATAATTAAAGTTACCGATGAAACTCCCGTTGTATATAGACCATACCGATTGTCACACTCCGAAAAGATTAAAGTGCGCGAAATCGTAACTGACCTTAAAGAAAAGGGTATTATACGTGACTCTAGATCTGAGTATGCTAGCCCCGTGATCCTCGTTAAAAAGAAAGACGAAAGTGACCGCATGTGCGTCGATTTCCGCGCCTTAAATCGTGTTACTTCAAAAGAACGGTATCCCTTACCACTCATCGAGGATCACATAGACAGGTTAGGAAATTTCAAGTTATTTACTAGTCTTGATATGGCTACTGGCTTCCACCAGATACCTATTGACGAGGATTCAATACACAGAACCGCGTTCGTCACTCCAGAAGGGCAGTATGAGTATTTACGTATGCCTTATGGACTTTGCAACTCTCCCGTAGTTTATCAGCGCATTATCAATGAGACTTTGAGGGAACACATAGAGGCTGGTAACACTCTAGTCTATGTCGATGATGTCCTGATAATGAGTAATACCATTGAAGAAGGGATAACTTCTCTTAACGGGGTCTTGAAGACTTTGACAAGCGCCGGGTTCTCTATAAATCTTCGTAAGTGCTCATTCCTCGCCTCTGAAGTCGAATATTTGGGACGCGTGATAAGCGAAGGGCAGGTCAAACCAAGTCCTCATAAAATAGAAGCTTTAGCCAATTCACCCGCACCTGGCAACGTCCGACAAGTGCGACAACTTCTTGGTTTGGCGGGGTACTTTCGTAGATATATTCAAAATTATGCTACTAAGACAATTTCTATGTCTCGCCTGACCAAGAAAGGTGCTGTATTTAACTGGGGTCCAGAACAAGAGAGAGTGAGACAGGAAATAATAAGCATCCTTACGAATTCTCCGGTTTTATCCATATTTGATCCCACTTTCCATACGGAGGTCCATACGGATGCTAGTAGTGTAGGTTACGGTGCGGTACTAATACAAATGAAACCGACCGGTTCTAAGCATGTTGTGGCATATTTTAGTAAAACCACGCAAGGTGCTGAAAGTAGGTATCACTCCTATGAACTGGAGACCTTGGCGGTAGTGAGGGCTTTGCAGCATTTTCGCCATTATTTGCTTGGAATTAAATTTAAAGTGGTTAGCGACTGCAATGCCCTCAAAGCTACAGAAAAGAAAAAAGACCTACTTCCACGCGTCGCTCGCTGGTGGGTCTATTTACAAGATTTTAACTTCACCGTTGAGTATAGGAAAGGTTGTCAGATGGCCCATGCAGATTATTTAAGTCGTAACCCAGTTTCTGCTAATGTGCACCTTATATCCAGACCCCGTAATTGGGCACAAATAGCTCAGTCAGCCGACACAGAAACCAGAGTCCTCCTACGGGAATTACAAGAAGGCAAGTTAGATTCTCAACGCTATGTGTACCAGAATGATCTCCTCTATTACCGGTACACCCCTATGGGTGAAGAGTCCAGGCTTCTGTGCTTTATTCCTAAAGGACATCGTCTGAGTCTACTCAGAATTTTTCACGATGAGCATGAGCATTTAGGTACAGAAAAGACTTTAGACTTAATACTCAAGTATTTTTGGTTCCCCGGGCTCCGTCAATTCGTAGCCAAGTATATAAAACATTGCCTCGTATGTGTTTCAATGAAACGTCTCCCTAGAGCACCACACCAACCTATTGTTTCATGGCAAAAATCAAACGCTCCATTCGAGACTTTACATTTAGATGTATTAGGCCCATTACCTGAATCTAATGGTTATAAGTTCGTAATGTTAATGGTCGACTCATTTACAAAATACTGTTTACTATACCCTATTTATAGTCAGGATGTTACAGAACTGAAACGCACTTTTACCAATGCAATTTCATTATTTGGCACTCCTAAATTGTTGGTGACCGATCGTGGGCGGATGTTCGACTCCACGGGATTCAGATCCCTACTGGAGAGCCTCGGGTGTGACATCCACTACATCACACCTGATATGCACAACGCCAACGGTCAGGCAGAAAGGTACGTTCGTACCGTTCTCAACATGCTCCGTGTTGAAGTGAACAACAAAAATGCTGCCTGGTCGGAGCAACTGTGGAGACTTCAATTGGTAATTAACATCACAAAGCAGAAGACCACGCAGGCGTCGGCGTTAAAACTGCTTATTGGGACCGACGCTACTACGCCCGTGGTGCGGGCATTGCTTCGTGACGTAGCTGTTGACATGTCCCAAAATTACGAGACGTGGAGGGAGCTATGCAGGTCCAGAGCAAATGAACTTTTAGCACGCAATCAAGCTGACCAAGATAGGCGAACCAACCGACAACGACACCCCCCACGCACGTTTCAAGTCGATGACCTGGCCTTTGTTATCAAACACTCCCAGTCCAGGGGCAAGTTGGACCCTGGCATGAGGGGACCATACCAAGTGATTGAAGTATTGCCCAGTGGTCGCTATCGGCTGAGGTTGCTGGGATGTTCCTATGGCAAAACTACGCAAGCTGCTGCACAGTACATGGTCGCTTGGCGAGGGGAGTGGTGTCCTGAGTCGTGCGCCGACTTCTTTGAAAGTGAGTGATATTTTGGTATTTGGCCTTAATAAAGCTTTGTTCCGTCATGTACCTACTATTAGGTACCCACATGAACTTGATAGTTAATATCGAACACACAACATGACTATAAGACTGACGCCGGGACAATCTAACTATCATCACCCCGTTACACTCACTGATTGTACTCCCCTTATTTGGATGGGTGCGTGACGGATCACGGCAGAGGCCATATACTTGCAGAAGACGTTATGGTCTTAAAGGGCGTTTAGTACCCTGTGCGACAATTGAGTAAAATAATATGCACTGTGCGACGATGAACCCAGGGCTTTCAGCCCTCAGTGCTTGTATGCTACGAAATATGAATTTTGCTACGTATGATAAATATTGCTACGAACTATCATTACTGGTCAAGTGAAGGACTTGTGGTTGTCTACTGTTCTGTTCACAGATCCCGATAGAGTTTACGAGCCTGCCTACACGCATCTGTTACGTGCCGCCGCAGGAACATTAGGATAAAGAAATAATTGGTATCATGGGGATATGAGAGCTCTCAAATATGCACTGCTTATAAATTATTGCGATTATTTCTGTTTGCATCCGTATAAACCGTCTTAGGTACACTATATGCCATATGCTGATTCTTGATGGTTTTTAGACAGCGACGAGCGTGACTATGACCGCAGCGCACCATCATGCTCGAGGGAGCCCATCGCTGACTCCTCTGACACTCGAAGTATGCCCGAACTGTGATGTGCGGTTCCTCATAATGAGACGAGGACGTCTCGGCGTCAGGAGAGGCCGAGTTAGGATTGATCGTCCATTTTGAATCCAACCCTATATAAAGCGGCGTCACCATTTTATTGGACACTTTTTATCGTGTCGGGTAAGCGGTTAGGACGTGACCTGTTCTGTGTCTGTGAAAGTAGTTTTGTGTTCCCGATTATATGTGAGTACTTACAAAATTACATTAATTGTTATAAATTGTGCTTTATGGTGAAATATTAATGTAAACTGGTGTTTTCTTTATGTTTTCTTACAATTTAGCTGATTTCTAACATTATAAATTAAGAGTCATTATATTGTCGTTTTATTAAATTTTGAATAAAATCTTAGTATTTTTTTTTAAAAAAGTTTTTGTATTTCGGTTCTAAATATATAATATAAGGTTACCTGAAAGAGATTGCTCACAGCGATAAGGCCGCCCTTTGTACTCATAGTTATAAGACCCTTTCGGTGTTCTAGTTGATATTTAATATTTATGATACAAATAAAGAGTTATCTATCTATCTATCAATTTAGAAAGTAGACATACGAATAAAAAAATTGTGTGGTTTTATGAAACCACCGTAAAAGTGAAACTTTTTTTCACATTATAGACATTTAACTAAAAATTTTCGGAATAATATTCCATTAAGGGTATAAAAATTGCTTCATCAATCTTAATTTTATACTTAGAAAATGGGAATGATAATGGGAAATGATAAAAGTAGACTAGGTCTCCAACTAATATTTTTATTGAACTCTGTGTCTTAGAGTACGACATACATAATACTTAACAATTATTTTTTTACGTGGTCACGACAATAATTCCTAGATGGCGCTACTAGGTTGCTACTATTGATGATTCTGCCGTAATATCGTATTATATCGATAGATGTCGCCCGAATCGACAAGTATTCCAGCTACGGCACTAGGGATAAGGCGACACCTATTAAACGTTAACAACATTACAACAAAGGATCTTTACAAAACAAAACGATATTTTTTCCTCCAGTAAATATGATATTTCGATTTATTATGAAAATGTGACAAATACATATAAAAAGAGCACTATCTTATCTTATATCTTTAAACGAGCAATTCTTGTATATATATATATATATAATATTGGAATCTCGGAATCGGCTCCAACGATTTTCATGAAATTTCTATTCCAGCAGATGGCGTTGTTAACTAACACGAAGTCAACGTGTGTTTGCTTTGCTTTTATTACAGTTTATCACTGCAAAAAATTAAGTATATGTTTCTAATATAATATGTTAGTACATAGTATATATTAGTATATATTTATTATTCTGTCGGTAAGATCGAAAAATATTATTGATATTTCATTATTTTATTAGTATGTAATTCGTACTTAAATATAATTTTCAAAAAACACAATTTATAAAAAAAAAGAAAATACCGAGCAAAGCTCGGTCATCCAGATATTCACTACTAAATTGACGAACATAACTGTGTCACATATATGTAGTTCACTTTTTGGAATTGGAAACTTAAAAGCCGCCGCCTACGCCTCCGTCGTTTACAATACATACGAATTTATTATATTCCCTTCTATCGTGTCATTTGTTATATTAATAATATAATTTTTTTTTTCTCCGCCTGCAATACGTACGTACGTATATGTATGTATGTAAAAAACAAACAAACAAACAAACCCGATCCTAGAAAATGTGTCGAAATTGGTAAAGAGGACGGTAATTAGACGATTATACATACGGCCCTCGTGGTGCATCGGTAAACCGCACTACCGATAACACAAGGTCGGGGCGGGTTCGATCCCTCGTCTGGGGGTGTTTTTCTACATGTTTTTACGGTATTTATTTACAAAAATAAAGTGTATATTTGGGTAATTAATTAATAATAAATAAATAAATAAACGATAATAGACGTGAAAGGCGCTCTGACGAGCGCCTTTCACTTTATCCCTACTCCGCGGCCGACCGTCACGCGACATGCAACACGCAGACGAAAAAGTTTGAGACGATGTAATAAAAGTTTCACTTTAATAATACTTTTCATAGAAATGTTATTGGCTATTTATTTTAAGTTAAATCATGAAACTTAAATTTAAGACATTACCAAAAAAATTGTGCAACTTATTTTAGCACCCTTCTCATACTATATATAACACACTCATATACATATATATGTATTTAATTAATTATGTACAAAACAATCTCAAACTCTGTAAACATCGGTCCCGAGACCGTCACAAACATACAATTACTGAAAACCAATTACTTTTCATTGCGCACTTAAGTTGTTCCCCAATCTTATTTGGTTCACAAATTGCCAACGTTCAATACATTCTCAAGTTATTTTGTTAATTATTTATTTGTCACTGTGTGAATTATTAAATGTTTGAGAAGTTTAATGTACATTTTACCGATCTTTTAAATGACTTTTCTGATTTTATTTACACACGAAGTTAGTGCCACTCGAATAAACAAGTTGATTTCGGTCTACAGCATAGCATTGTCATTTGAAACCTATAACTGACAGCGGCAGTATTGCCTACACCTGCTATGTGTATTGTCTATTTCGTAATTTTATGTACATATATATATCTTCATCAATTTTTATATTCTAATCAATTTCAAGTCTTGGTAGTCCGGTGGTGTAGCATCCTGCTTCTCGAGTTCGAATCCTGGCTGACACCAATGACTTTTTGAAAGTAATTAAGAAAGATATGTGTTATGTGTAATGTCCTCTTCCGTCCGATCCTTCGTGACATGCAGACGTGTGCACTGTGTTATCGAATTGAATATACGTTATTACTTTAAAACTATCACAGTTTAATACTTAATTCATAAACCGATTGGCGACGTTTCCCTAATTTATACATTGTGGACGTTACGAACTAACACCGCCGTTTTGGTATGTCAACTTATCGTATTCGTTATTCGAAATTTTGGAAAAAGATCGTGACAATTGCCGAAAGTATCTTCAGACTCTCGAAAACAAGATTGAAGATCTAGAGAGAAATGCTAGAAGCACTTTCATAGAAATGAGGGGTATTCCTTCCAAACCTAATGAGACAAAGAAGGATCTATTTTCCTTAATAGCCAAACTTCAGGATACACTTAATATAAATTCGGGTGAAAACACAATAAGAGATGCCTATCGCCTGCCTAGTAGGAACAATGGTCCTCGCCCAATAATTATTGATGCTGGTACGGTGGTACAAAAAACAGAAATTCTACAGTTTGTTAAAAAATTCAATTCCACTAACCTGAATAACAAACTGAACACTGCGTGTTTTGGATTGGAGGGTGAAAGACTTCCTGTTTTTGTTTCTGATTATTTAACTCCGAAGGCCAAAAGAATCTTTTCTCTTGCTCGACAATTTGCTAAGGCTAATAAGTACGCCTTTTGCTGGTGCACTAATGGCAGAATATATTTACGCAAGTTGGAAGGAGCGACTGCTATTCTCATCTCCAGTGAACAACAACTGAATGATGCAAAGTTAAAGGAATGACTATGCCGCGGTTTTTTGTGTTACCTAATGTTTACAACAAATTTATATTCGTGTGTTGATCTAACATCGCTTTCTTTGAAAACATGTTATTTACAATGCTATTACATTTTAAACTATGTTTCGCACGCGACTGTACGATTCGTTCTGTTTGTACGTTTGTTTCTCTGTAACTTAACTGGAAAATTTAATATAATTATAAATTCTTTTTGGTCATATTTTGTACCGTACCTGCAATATATATATACCCGCAGTAAAAAAAACACTTTCATTACAATCACACTACATATTAAAACACTATAACTTAACTTCTAATACCCACAGTAACTTAATTCGCAAATTTAATTTAACTATAAATTATGTTCGCTCTTATTTTGTACCTTATCTACAATATATATATACCCGCAGCAAAATAACACTTTCAATACAATCTCACATCACCTGTCCTATATTCCAGAGCATTGATCAGTGGCCTTACACAATACTTAACTAAAATTCACAACCACTACAGTAAATTTATTTGACGATATAGACAATAGCAATGAACCACTTTGCACATATCTTGAAGACTCATCAGAATGTCATCATCATCATCAGCCTATTGCAGTCCACTGCTGGACATAGGCCTCTCCCAATTTGCGCCACAACATCCGATTCTCTGCCTTCCGCATCCAGTCTTTTCCAGCAGCCTTTCTGAGGTCGTCTGACCATCGGGCTGGTGGGCGTCCTACACTACGTTTACCAAAACGCGGTCTCCACTCTATGACCTTCTTACTCCATCTACCGTCGGTCCTTCGGCAGATGTGACCAGCCCATTGCCACTTCAGCGAGCTTATTCTACGAGCTATGTCGGTTACCCTAGTTCTCTGGCGGATATACTCATTCCTGAGTTTATCCTTCAGAGACACCCCGAGCATAGCCCGCTCCATAGCTCGCTGAGCGACTTTAAATTTGTGGACTAGCCCCACCGTGAGTGTCCACGTTTCGGCACCGTAGGTCATCACCGGTAGGACGCACTGGTCAAAGACCTTGGTCTTCAGACATTGCGGTATAGGCGAGCTGAAGACCCGACGAAGTTTGCCAAATGCAGCCCAACCCAGCTGAATCCTCCTTTCGGCCTCCTTCTCGAAGTTTCGTCTACCTAACTGGATAGTTTGGCCTAGGTAGACGTATTTGTTTACGACTTCGAGAACTGACCCTTCGACGCTTATCGGTCCGGGCACGACATGTTCATTGAACATGACCTTGGTCTTGTCCAAGTTCATGCCCAAACCGACACGCCGGGAGGACTCGTCTAGGCTGCGCAGCATTCCGCTTAACTGTTCCAGCGACTCTGCCATCACAACGATGTCGTCGGCAAACCGAAGATGTGAGATGTACTCACCATTAACGTTGATACCCTGTCCAGTCCAATCCAGTGTCTTGAAGATGTCCTCCAAAGCGTTGGTGAAGAGTTTGGGAGATATGACATCTCCCTGTCTTACACCTCGACTCAGCTCGATGGAGTTCGTCACCTGGTCCTGTATCTGAACAGTCATCGTGGCGGTGTCATACAAACATCTCAACACCTCGATATAGCGCCAGTCGATCCGACATCGCTGCAATGCATCCAGAACTGCCCAAGTTTCGATGGAGTCGAAGGCTTTCTCGTAGTCCACGAATGCCATACACAGCGGCTGATTGTACTCCTCGGTCTTCTGTACAATCTGCCGAACAGTATGGATGTGGTCCACGGTGCTAAAGCCTTTTCGAAACCCGGCCTGCTCCGGAGGCTGGAACTCGTCGAGTCTTGCAGCGAGACGATTCGTGACGACCCTCGAGAACAACTTGTAGATATGGCTCAGGAGTGAGATGGGTCTGTAGTTCTTCAGTAAGGTCTTATCACCTTTTTTGAAGAACAGCACCACTGCACTCCTGCTCCAAACCTGTGGTGTTATACCCTGGTGTATGACGGAATTAAAAAGACTTGCTAATTCCTTTAGGATAGGAGTCCCGCCGGATTTTAGAAGTTCAGTAGTAATTCCGTCATCACCGGGTGCCTTGTTGTTCTGGAGTTGCCCGAGAGCCGCCCTAATCTCGCTTGCTGTGATATCGGGAATGTCTTCACTGTAGTGACGCGTTAGCGGGGCTCTGTGGTCATCATCGCTGTGTCCCGTAGGCTTGGTCATCCGTGTTGAATAAAGGAGCCCATAAAAAGATTCGATCTCTGCGAGAATCTCAGGCTTAGAGGTGACGACACGTCCATCCGCAGTTTTCAGCTTCGTCAGATGGGGCCTTCCAAGCTGCTGAGCGAACACTTTCGACCCTTTATTGCGGTCGATCGCATCCTCGATTGCTCGGGTATTCGATCGACGAAGGTCGCGCCGTATCAGCTTCCTAATACGCTGGTTTAGGCTTCTCCATTCTGACGAAGACAGCTGATCGGATGGAGTTTCTCGTCTTTGCCTCATCAGCTCGAGCGTCTCGGCAGAGAGTTTGGACTCCTTTTTCTGCGATCTCGGGAACAACCTTTGAGACACTTTCCTCAGCGTGTCGACCACAGTGTCGGTCCTTTCGTCCACATCACCGGTGGTTTCCAGCAGGTCGAATCGATTTTTAAGTTCCATTTGAAACTTTTCGGTTTCGGCTATTTGGAGTGGCGTAGGTCGGAGAATAGACCTCATCTTCCGGGTCCTTTCAGCTTTCAAGTTAATATTTAAAGAGCCCCGAAGAAGTCGGTGATCACTTCCAGTATTGAACCTGTTGATCACAGAGACATCTCTAAATATATGCTTACTATCCGTTATGATAAAATCTATCTCGTTCCTTGTCACAAAATCGGGGCTTCGCCAAGTCCACCTCCTGTGGAGACCCTTCTTGAAAAATGAGTTCATCAAGAAGAGCCCTTCAGACTCCAGGAAGTTGACCAGCATCTGGCCCCTGTGATTTCGACACCCCAAGCCATATGGACCGATTTTCGTTTCGCCGCGTTCTTGTACTCCCACTTTGGCATTGAAGTCCCCCATAACAACGTTGTAGTGAGCCTTGGCGGTACAATGTATTGCTTTCGCAATATCCTCGTACATCGCCTCCGCTATCTCGTCAGGGTATGTCGAGGTCGGCGCATATACCTGTACCACCTTCAGGGTGTACTTGTTGGAAAGTTTCAGTACAAGGTACGCTACCCTGGTCGACACACTGCTGATCTCCACAACGCTGCCAACGAGGTCCTTGTGAACCAGAAAACCGACACCCCCTTGGGAGAGCTGGTCACCTTCTCGAAAATAGAGCAAGTTACCCGACTGTAGAGTTATCGTGTCCTCCCCCTCTCGCCGGACTTCAGATAACCCTAGAATATGCCAGTTCAAGCAACCCAGCTCTACCTCGAGTTCGGTGAGGTGTTGGTCCAGCCGAAGACTGCGTCCGTTGTATGTTGCCACGCGTAGTTGTTTTTGACAGCCTGCCGTAACCCGGAGATTCTTAGCACCCCCTGTCCCACCGTTACCACGACCGCTGCCTTGGCCGGGAATAGTGGGACCACCGGGAACTGGGGGCCGTTGGTTCTGCGCTCTTTTCATTATAGGAGGTTTTTGCCCGTAGTCCCCACGCTGGGCAGACGTGTTGGAGACCGCAGGGGGTCACCTGTTAGTGATAGGAACGCTGCTGCCCGTCCCTACCGAGAATTTTTGGGTTAACCCTTGTTTCGGAATGGTTATCCCGCCATTCTTCGGTGTTGAGCTATGTAAGCTTGTCAGCCATACGTTTTTCTTTTTCTCCCGGCTGACTGAGAGATATCAGAATGTGCAAAATTCTTAAATTATCAACATTCTAATAGTACCCTATCCATACTTACCATGAATATACGAAGTATCAATCAAAATCTTGACACATTCTTGGTTTTTGTAACAAATCTGGGCATGCCTATAGATATATTAGTGTTGACTGAAACTTGGACTAACGGCATCCAGCCGATCCCTAGTATTGACAACTATGACAGTTTTTGTACCAAGCAATCTCTAAATCAGAACGATGGAGTGGTGATATACGTGAAGGCTCACATCAACGTCATATGCTATGAACCGGCTGTCTGTGATGGCAACTGTTTGGTGCTCGATATTTCAGATCAATTAACTCTGGTTTGTTCCTATAGATCTCCGGCCTTCAGGAACCCTAGTGACTACTTAACATCTATTAATAGTATACTCGGAAATATAAAAAATAAACAAATTGTCTTTACAGGAGACATTAATTTAGATATCCTTTCACTTAATAATAAAAATATAAATGACTATTTAAACCTAATTTATTCGCATGGCCTTATTACTGGCATTAATAAGCCCACTAGAAATGAATCCTGCTTGGATCACTTTATGGTGAGGCTTAGTGTCAAGTGGCAAACTGTTGTGTTCGAACCTTTGACAGACCATTCACCAATATTACTCCACATTAACAACTGGTCTTCTAAAAGTTCTCATATAAACTCTAGTATCAAAAAGATTATTAATATAAAGGCCATTACCAAGTCTCTTCAAGTAGTCAATTGGGAGGAATATTATCTTATCAAGGATACAAACAAGGCTGCTGAATATTTAACAGATAAATTACGATATATAATCACCAATAATACACATCTTATTAATTTGCCCAAAAAAACAGAACCACTTAAGCCATGGATTACGCCAGGAGTAGTTCGATGTATACGAAAACGCAATTACATAAAGCAAGTACGCTTGATCCTTATAACTATGATATACTAAGAAAATATACAAAATACAGAAACATATGTAACAGGGTCATCAAATATTTAAAGAGAGCATACTACAGAGAAGAAATCAGTAAACACCAAAACAACTCCAAAAGAAAATGGAAAACTATTAAAGATATATGTAACATCAACACTAAAAAGTCGACCTGCGAGGAGCTACTTAAAATTGCCTCCAGTCCTTCTCAAGCTATAGACAAAGTCAATGAGTATTTCGTGACTATTGGGGACAACTTAGCTACTGACATTCTTAGTGTTTCACAACAAACAGAAATGCAACTGGCCCAAAAAGCAAGATCACTAAATTCTTCCCCTAGTTTTTCGTTTTCACTACCTTTCACGGACAATATTGAAGTAAATGACATTATATCCCGTTTAAAAGTAAACAGCGCACCTGGTCATGATAACATCTCCTCATACTTTGTTAAGTCCTGCAAAGATATAATGTCTCATCTAATTGCTCACTTATGTAATTTGAGTTTTGAAACTGGTGTATTTCCAGATATATTCAAATCGGCAATAGTAATTCCAGTATTTAAAGCGGGCGAGAAGGGTCAACTTAATAATTATAGACCAATATCTTTGTTACCAACAATATCCAAAATTATCGAGAAGATTGTTAATAAGCGCCTATATTCATACTTGGAAAATAATAACTTTCTTTCCCAATGTCAGTATGGCTTCAGAAAACGCAAAAGTACGGAAGACGTTGTATTACGATTGACATCTTTAATTAATCGTTACGTTGATGGGGGTGATAAATGTGTCGGAGTTTTCCTCGATCTTCGGAAAGCCTTCGACACTGTATCTGTGCCTATACTTCTTTCTCGTCTGGAAAATATTGGTATAAGAGGGGTTTCCTTTAACTGGTTTAGATCTTATTTGACTGCAAGAAATCAGAGCGTCAGAATTGGTGGATATTCAAGTAAATTCGCCAATATTCCTTACGGGATTCCACAGGGAAGTACGCTAGGTCCCACCTTATTTTCAGTATATATTAACGCACTGAGTGATTTGAACATCGTGAGCTCTGATATTTTGATGTTCGCAGACGATACGGTTGTGCTGTTTCACGGTAATTCTTGGTCAAATGTACAAAAAAAAGGCGGAACTGGGTCTTGGCACTTTAACGGCATGGCTCGAAGATAGTCTCCTCTCCATTAATGTGAGCAAAACGAAATATCTATGTTTTAGCAAAACTAATCTCAACAACCCCGTTCAATTTAAGATCACTGCTCATACTTACCCCTGTAACCGAACAACTAAAAATTTCAGCACGTGCAAGTGTTCCTCACTTTCACGCTCTTTATCTATAAAATATCTGGGCGTATTAATCGACGACAAAATGAAATGGGATATTCAAGTACAGAGTATTGCCTCACGTATTCGTAAGTTACTTCCTATTTTCAAAAACCTACGATCGACAGTAGATGTTAATCTTATTAATCAAATATATAAGTCTCTCTGTGAATGTATTGTAACTTATTGTATATGTGCATGGGGAAGCGCGGCCAAAACACATCTAATGGTAGCTGAGCGTGCACAAAGAGCATTGCTCAAGGTATCGAGATCTCTTCCTTTTCGTTTTCCTACTACTGAACTTTACGATGTATGTCAGGTTTTGTCTATTAGAAAATTATTTATATATCAGTGTCTTCTTAAATATCACAGCAAATCAGTTCCCCAATTGGCAGTGTCTAAAAAGCGAATTGACAAATGTCCTATTCCTAGGTTTTTAAGTGCATATGGGCAAAGACATTATGATTTCCTTGCCCCAAAAATTTATAACATCATAAACAAGGAGTTAAATTTTAAATATTCTAACACCGGTTCGACTAAAAAAGTTTTAAAAGAGTGGCTACAAATAAGAACTTACAATGAAATTAAAGTACTGTTTAATGTTATGGTTTAATTGCGACGCACACACGCACACACACACTCACAGACACACACACACACACACACACACATACACACACACACACACATATACACACACATGCTTGGATGGTATATTTCATATTTATGTGGGTATATGTATATATATATTTTCAATGTTTATATATTAATATTATATATATATTATATGTTAATATTTTGTATGTGTATATTTATGGATTTATGTATGTATGTTTTTATATATTATATATATATTTATGTGTTTAAACTTGATTATGTGTTTTTGATGTGATGTCTGATGTATAAATTTCTGGGATAAATTGTATCTCATAGGAAGACATCTGGCCTCTGTAACACAGTTTCTTAACTAGCACAGAGGTCAGTATACCAATGTAAAAATTTGTACACAGATTTGAAAAATAAAGAGTTATTATTATTATTATAATTAAATATCGATGACTTACAACTTTGTGCCCGGTATGTCAAAAAGTTCGCCACCTATTCCATTTGGGACGAAAACATAACTGCGAGTCGAGGCTTAACAGCCACTGCCTACACCTTCAGGTAAAAAAGGCGTGCAGTTATGTTTGTTTTTGTTTAATTTTCATATTACTAATTTTATTATTCACTACAGTAATATTTTGAAGCATATTAAAATTTCGCATTTAGGAAACTAGGGTTACTTTGTTCTAGTATTATTGTATAGTTACACGAGATACCAGTTTGCATGATTGATGGCGAACCGGGACTAATGGAGATTTATTGTTTTTTCGGCATTGTTTTCAAATTGCTTTTCGTTTGTTTTTATGGAACAGCGTATACGCGAAATAATTTAACATTTGACATGATTCGTATAGTTATTTATGTTCTAAACTTTGTATATTTATATTGTTTATACATACAATAAAATAGGTCTTCTATGATAGGAAAAAAAACTTCTTCATGCTCCTTTTTTAAAAAAAATGGCCAGTAAAGTAAGATAGAAAAATCCGAATATATTACTAAAAACGAATTAAAAACTAACAATCTTGCTACACATTTTTTGCACCATTAGGAAGTAGTATTTCCTTGTTTCAAAGATTTTGCTTAATAAATATCCTTTTTCCTGAATATCATTGATGTCTTTTTACGGAAAATGCCATAAAATAACAGCAGTTTGTTGAAAATAAAACAATATTGTTAATTAAAAACAAATTAACAAAAAGCAAACTTGTTTAATGAAGTTAGTTTTGTGCTCTTATTATAAATAACGGTAGCGTGCACAAAGTGAAAGCCTTCACACACAGACTCCGGTAACGCTGTAAAGTTTCCAATTTAATTACGCCTTAAATAAACTTGTTTTAATACAGTTTGTTTTATAATAAGTAATCGAAACAATATACTTGAAATCGAAAATAAATACTCAGCGTAATATTCAGCGCATTTGTCGTGTCATAAACTATAAAAAATGACTGAATACGCATGCTGTACGGTGATTAGTAACCTGATTCAAACCCTAATCGACACCGAGAACGCTAAAGAAAAAAAAAAGAAATAATATATCAGAGAATAGGATATTATTATTAATAATTGATAACTAATGAGAAGACAATTTCCTTGTGGCAGTTAGAAGGTTATCCAGCAACCCGGTTACTGAGAAAACAAAAACCATGGCGGTGATTTGTGAATTTCGAAAAGTTATTGGTGCGAGCTAAGATTCGAACTCGCGACCTCATGGTTCAGAAGCGCGGTGCTCGACCATTGGACTACCGAGAACGTTATTTAGTAACAATTATTGTTTTACAAAATCTAATGAGGAGTTTCTGATTTTAGTTTTAGGGGGTCAAGTGACTGGGGTTACTTTAGTTTCCTTGCGTTAGTCGCAGACAAATATCGACAACTAACTTGTGATACACTAAAATTGACGACGAGAAGTTCCTGTATGTACTACCTGTATGTGTGTCCTGTATGTGTACTGTGTACTTGTGCTACATGCTAAAAATATTTGAAATATAACAGTGATAGAGATTTCTAGAATAAATTTATGAATTCTAAAGTATTTCCAACTTCAATAAAAAAACTGCGAGAACCACGAGACACCACGTGAAGATTGTTGGATTTTGCCTGGACAAAGTGGTTGAGATAAAATTTGACAAACACACATACCGCATCTCTCTGTTTATCTTAGCTTTAAATTTGTTCAAGTATAAAGAGTAAACAGGAAACAATTTTGTTGAACCCACTCGCTTTTGTATTGATTTTCTTTGTATACTTAATATTATGGTGCCCGGTAATCTCTCGTAAGCTGAAAATAAAACAGTATCATGAGATACGCAGTTGAATTTGTTATTTAATCCAAAAACCCGGTTAAAATGTTACTTTTTATATTAATACGATACTACGATAATAAAAATGTAACAGGCTAATGTCATTCGTCATCATCATCAGCCTATTGCAGTCCACTGCTGGAAATAGGCCTCTCCCAATATGCGCCACAACATCCGATTCTCTGCCTTCCGCATCCAGTCTTTTCCAGCAGCCTTTCTGCGGTCTCCACTCTTCTTACTCCATTTACCGTCGGTCCTTCGGCAGATGTGACCAGCCCATTGCCACTTCAGCGAGATTATTCTACGAGCTATGTCGGTTACCCCAGTTCTCTGGCGGATATACTCATTCCTGAGTTTATCTTTCAGAGATACCCCGAGCATAGCTCGCTCCATAGCTCGCTGATCGACTTTAAGTTTGTGGACTAGCCCTACCGTGAGTGTCCACGTTTCGGCGCCGTAGATCATCACCGGTAAGACTTTGGTCTTCAGACATTGCGGTATAGGCGAGCTGAATGTAATGAAAAGTAATGTCATTACTTGGGATATATTGAATAAAAAATAATAATATATGTAATGCTTTATCAAAGCAATAAAATTCTTTAGAGTTTCTGTCTGTCTGTAATCTGTATGTTTGCACACACATACATTTAAAAATACTGAATACTTCTTACAAAGTTATCAGCGATGTAGCTAGGTAGAAGTTTATCTTAAAATTCAGGAAACAGAAAATTTGTATTTATACAAACAACTTACAGAGTATTTCCGCAGTTTAAACAGTTCAATAAGTTGTGGGTGGTGGATTTTGGGAAAGGAATCTGGTGTGGTAGGATTTGTGCTTTCTTGGAGCAGGTGAGTATTATGCAGCGTTTTGTTTTGTGTCTAACCATCATTGCCAGAAGGAGAATTATTATACCACAACATGGCCTAAGTCGATTATAAGTTATTAGTAACGTGGTAGGCATTTATGTGGTGGTAGGCAAGAGTGTAGGGCTGTGGTCTCCTTCTGCGAAGCTCCAGAAGGAGGCCGCCGAGCGGGATTGGCTGTCACCCGATCCCACTCGAAGGCGGCGGCGGCGAGTTCAGTGATCGCCGCCGCCGACGGCCGCGAGGGGGCACCGCCCGCATGTGAGCCCGGGTCGCGGTCCTGGAAGGATGACCCCCGGTGTGGCCAGGGAGGGGCGTCGGGGGCGCCGCCGGCCACGTGCCTCTTTACAGCGCGCGATCGGAAACGGCTCCCCGAGGATGAGCTCCCCTCGTAACAGAGAGGGGTGACTGTGGTCTAGACGGGTTAACCGTATCCTGGACCACCTTACGCCGGATGAAAGCTCCGCGAGGTTTTAGTGGGTAGCCCTAGGATAGCCGTACCCAGGCGGGGGGTATGCATGAAGCATTTCCTCGCATTAAAAAAAAGCATTTATAGATAGGTACATACATTTTACTAGATGAGAATCAATCAGTTAATGCTCAGAAAATCACAAAGGAGCCAATAGTTTCACTTTGTCTAAGCTATGTACCAGTCAGGAGTGAGCGCGTGACGAGGGTTCAGGCGGTGGTATGTACCACTGTTCACTGTGTAATATGTAAGTACATATTTATCCCTTTACCAAAATTGTAACAGATTATTAATTGTCTTCTAAAATTGTGAATTTTGATTGTGAGGATTCATTTTCAATGAGTTTTCGAGCATAATTGTAGAGCCATGCAGTTTGTTGCATGGACAGGTTGGCTCGAGCGGTGAAAATCTAGGATATTTTAGAATATCGCTTTAAAGTTTCTCATAACGCGTTTTTATTACATGAGAGATATCCGGTAGCTTAAATCCTCCTCATCACCTCACTTCTCACCACTTACCTATACCATTTTAGTATTCAGCAATCCTATTTATATTGCTGGTGTCTATGAGCGTTGCGTGTTTGCCCCTATCGCATAAAAAATATAATCACACTGCCTAAATTCTATGTTATTGAGACATCTCCTCTCGGAAGAGACTCCTGACTCAGGTCGCTGCAGTACGTGAAAGTGATCCCAATAGTATGTGAAAGCGACCTTCGGTATTTCGTGCAGCGGAACAGAAAACGTCACATATAAAAGGTATCCAATATATTTTTCTTTGATGAAATCTTATAACGGAAGTCTGAAAAATTCTCGGTGGTCCAGTGGTCGAGCACATGGCTTCTGATCCATAGGTCGCGAGTTCGAATCCTGACACTGGCTCACACCAATGACTTTTCGAAACTGTTTTCGGAAGTTATGTGTGATAAATATCGATGACTAAAAACGTTGTGCCCGGTGTGGCAATAGGTTCGCCAGAGTTAGGTCGGCGTGGAGTTATGTATGTAAAAAAAAATTCTTCACAACCTGAATTAAAACGGGTGCTTAGGTGAGTATCTAAATCGAATATCGGTGACTGAAAACTTTGTGCCCTGTATGGCAATAGGTTCGCCACCTATTCCATTTGGGACGTAAACATAACGGCGAGACGAGACTCAACAGCCGCTGCCTATACCTTCGGGTCACAAAGGCGTGAAGTTATGTATGTTATAACGGAAGCAATTATCTCGTGGTTTCAGGAGAGGTGTTGGGGTGGTTTATAAACATAACGGCACTTGGCAGGTAACCAAGTGGCGAATATAAAAAATGTGTTTTACAATGTTCACTGGAACGATAACATGTTAATTGCATATTTTGTGGAAGAATCTCAAAGGGCCTCGTAATATTTTGTGGAGTGGCCTTAAGTGCTTGATATTGCGCATTTGATGTATTACAGAATATTGTCATGAAATTGAAGATCAAATAAAGTGACGGTTTAATGGCAGAGTTATGTTTTCGGGACAAAAAAATTGGCTAGGGATAAGAAAATATTTATCATTACATAGTATAAAACAAAGTCACTTTCCGCTATCTGTCCCCTTATATGCGCATATAAGAGGACAGATAGCGTTTTTTTTAATAGTTAGAGGGTGTCAACGGGGTGGTTTTGATTTATAATTAATGTATAGTGTGGTAAAAAAAAGTGATAATTTTCAAGATTTAGAACTTTAATCGCACACGCTGCCTGAACCCTAAGTGATAAATCAAAACAATGTACTACATTATTATACACCTTTAAAAGGTCTACAAAAAAATTCGGGAGGGCTTATGTGTATCTCTTAGGGATAACCCACAATGACCATTTTTATTTTTTTACTTTTTACGAGAAATAATGGCCTATTTACGAAGCGATTTTATACATTAAAGTTTTAATTTTCATCCAATCGAGTATCTTAAATAGATTGTGCATGTAATATAGATGATCCTGGCCCTTTACAGCATGCAATTAAAACAAATATTTTCGAAGATATTGCAGTAATAACATAGCGGGACAGCAGTTATTACTTTTGATGCGGAACAAAGTTCGCCGGGTCAGCTAGTATTATATATAGCAAATTTTTTAACCGACTGAACCAATTGTTGGGAATTTTCAACGAATGATATTTACCTACGTACCTATACTTCTTTGCTACTTACTATCTGTAGCGATACAAATGAAATTTATGGGTTATTTCGAAGGTTTGTCTTCTAGGGTTAATTACTCAGATTTCAGCCAACCCACAGCCAAGCATAATTTTAGTATGGAACGTGACTGTTTTTTTCATATTATATGTTTGGTAGGATCTTATTTACTCTCGTTCCATGTTGAAATAAATACATTTTTTCACTTATTTTTTATTTATTTGCAACGAATACCGAATCGGAGTGAATGCATGATGAGATGTATGACTGTGGATGAGGCGAAAGTGTGTCAGAATCGTAGCTTGTGGAGAGCGAAAGTCTCTGCCTACCCCTGTGGAACACAGGCGTGAGCTTATGTATGTAAGTATGAAAACATGAACACAGATATTCATTTTCACCACAGTCTTGTTGTTTCTGGAAGGAGGAGTGAAGAGCGTGTTCAGGTCCGCAATATATTACTAAACTATTTTGTTTATTGAAGTGAATTTTCTTATCTCTTTTGCAATCGTTTAACGCTTTTAACGTCTTCATGCGGTCCTAATAGGTAATATATATTCATAATAGTGGGATACGAACCGGTCAATATAATAACATACACATACATACATAACTTCACGCCAAATCCCTTGCGGGGTAGGCAGAGAGAACAGAGCGCCATAAGGCACGATTCTTACACGCCTCACTCGCTTCGTTGACTTTCATGACTCTTTTCATGCACGCGCGTCGGTTTTTCAGGCTCCTAACATCACCTTCCTCCAGAACACGTTCTATTTGGTCATGGAATGTGTGTCTTGGCCGTCCTCGACTCCTACATCCATCCGCTTTTGCATTGTATATCTGCTTAGTCAGTCTTGCATTAACCATTCTTTCTACATTTACGAACCATCGGAGCATGCCCTTTCTTACTTTTACACCGACATTCTCTTTCAAACCAACTTCCTTCCTTACAACCTTGTTTTCTACGCGGTCAGCGAGAGTCACTCCGCAGATTTTGCGCAGTGCGCTCATTTCTACTCCGTTTATTCTACTTTTATACACACTCTGCCATACCCAGCTCTCGCTTCCATAAGTTAGCGCTTTTCTGCTAATATTTTTTGCGCCCAGGAATCTGCCCAACGCTCCATTTACGCTATTTCCTATCGCCACTCGTCTTTTTACATCCGCGGTGTACCTTCCATCCCTGCTAAATTAAAAAAAAAATTGAAGTTAAATTGTGTATTATTGTTAATATTAAAAAGGTAATAAGCTAAGCGTGATAAATAATACCATAAATTAGAAGATAAATTATTACCAAGCGAAAACCTGATTACCTATTCTTATGACCATTGGATATCCGATATATAGTAAGACAAACTTGATTTTTTTGACTGTTAAGACTAGAGTCAGCTACATAAGGATATTCCAAACAAATAACATACTTCGTCACTCAATAAATCATAACCCTTTTCATTTTCCTAACGTTAGACGTAAAACAATGACAATACGTGTTAGATAAAATGTTGTCAAATAGATTACCAATTTCTATCGGGTGGTCACGTCCAAGTTTCGGCCTCTTTGTCTGTAATAATAACATTACATGCAGAGCGCGTGTACATCTGTGAAACTTTGTCTGAATACCAACACATTGTGCCGATATTGTACAACTCACTGAAATAATCTCATTTCATAAAGGAAATCATATAATAATACTTTGAGTTATTTTTCTTGAAAATCTGCCGGATAATGTTTCATTGGCTCCTTAATTGTAACAGTGGTAGAGCCTTGCAGTTTGCTCTACCAACGGGCCGGCTCGGCCTGTCAAATACCACGAGCTCTCAGAAGATCGCCTTTAAGTTACTCATGCCGCGTTACGTTCGGTGAAAGAGATACTTGGAGGCCCAACCCCCTTCCCCATCCTTTCCTATCTTACTCCCTTAAAGATCGGCAACGCAGCTGTAACACTATTTGTGTCACAGGTGCCCATTAGGCGGGCTAGTCACTTATCATCGGGTGAGGCGCCTGCTCATTTTCCCCTTCTATCCCATAAAAAAATGCAAATTTTATTTGTTGATGTATTATCATTATATCTTATTGACTTTTTTAATGTTGTTTTTCTTAAGGCAGAGGTACGAAAATTGGGCAGTATTTATGCTTGACTGACCTACAAGGGGGATATATTTGGAGTGAATGTACTTTAATGGCGGTTAACATCTCTTCCTGTAATATTCGTGAGATTTCACAAGATGTCTTAATAAATCAATTCGTGGTCCCCAATTTAATTCCAGCTCTTGACAGTGTTGTTCTAATAGTAAAGCGGTAATAGATATCAGCTCTCGTGACATTTCAGACTCAAAGATCTGCACTACTTTTCAGTAAATTGACTTTTTTTTTCCTCTTATCAGTGGTCAATAAGCAGCATGTTTTCTATATTTTATTCTTTTTCCCGTGGCAATTCTTCTTAATAATACAGTCCTCAATGTACAATAGCATTTCTAAAATCGGATTAGTGGTACACGAGATTTGCGATATAGAAAACTCTGTTTCTTAAAAACATTTTTATTTGTTTCTTTATTCGTTACCAAAGAAAAATAATGGAATATGTATACAGTAATATATTTTTCCATCGGGGCGAGATTAAATTGCATTGTAAAAGAGGAAATGAAAGAGAACCGTCGAGAATAGATGGTGATGTTTCATAAATAAAACAAGTTGCACGAACAAACGGAAATATTCCTGAAAACCAATTTAAATTGTGTATTGTTTGTGTTTGTGTACAGTGTGTGCTTTTTGTCGGCTAAGTGTCGGCTTTTGCGTTTTCATTTGCCTTGAAATACGTAGAAGTATACGTTTTTTATATAGCAAACGAGCTGAAATGGCACCTGATGGTTTTTATTTCTCTTTCTCACCAAACGAAACGCGGCATGAGCCACTTTACATCGATTTTCTGAGAGGCCGTTTATTAAGGTTCTATTAAGGTGGATGGGAAGGAGAATGGAGTTGTGCCTCCGGATACCTCTCTCACCGAACAAAACGCAGCAAGAGCCACTTTACGTCAATATCCTGTGAGTTCGTGGTATTTCACCGGTAGAGACGAATGGGCTGGCTGGACCGGTGAAATACCACGACCACGATGCATATTGACGCCCATAGCCATTCAGCGATACTGAATCAACAAGCAATATTTGTATCTATAAGGGATAGCAGAAATAATTTGATAATGTTGGATGTTTAGGATATTTATGACTTAATCACGTGTCAAAAGTTGGATAGAATTAGATGAAGTTTAAAATACATTGTGTATTATTTTTCCCTTGGGATAATAGGTATTTGAAATTTACATATTTGTCTAGTTATTTACATATTTTTCACCTCTAAAATCTAGTCTATCATCTCACCTTAATTTCGTTACAAAAATACAAATATTTGATTTATAATGCATTTCAATTAAAACATGAGTAGCCTTAAACTTGCATGGATAGATTTTGGGTTAGGATTCAGGCATGATTTTTGTCTGAGTAAACTGTGCCTTCGCTAGACATGTCATTTACAGTAGAGAATGTTTATTTCGGCTACGCTGTAACGCGGTCGGGGTATATAAATAAAAATTCACTCGATTATTAAAATTATTAACTTTATTTTAACGACGAGTTGCTCCTCAATTTGTGGCTACCAAAATTCTTAGAAAGGGAGCAGGTACAACCTGATGCCGAGTGACCCGCGAAGGCTCACTGCAGGGGTGTCCTGGTGCTCCACAGAAGTCTCCTCCCCGATGTTGTTGGGCTGCCTTGCACTGTCAGATGGCCGACAGGAAAAGTTGAGAAGAAGTCGAGATGTGAAAGTAGAGTTGAGAAGGTTGAGTTGAGGGTGAAGATTGAGGGCAGCCAGTCTGGAAGACAACCAGTAACAGCCCCTGAGCATCCCCATTCACTGGCATCGACAATCAGTGCCACCACTGACCCCCATTTCTCAGAATGGGTAGACAGTGGTGTCACATGCCAGTAATTTGGAAAATGCCCAGGGTGGATCAAGCATATAACCCTACCTTAAAAACAATAATATTAATTTGGAAAAGAGTTGTAGCAATCTATTATGCAACATAATTAATAGTGTAGGTAGGTTACTACTACCTACTTGATTTGTAAAATTGTCTAGATTGTACAGAATAATTTATTTATGCAATTACTGTAATATATACAAAAATAATATGCTGCTATTAACAGAGTCTTAACATATAATAGTAAACTTTGATAATTTTGATGAAACTTGAACTTTAAAACTTTGATGAAATAATTTTAATAAATTAGGCACATCAAGCTCACGGCACTGCAGGCAATAATATCTTAGCTATTAGGGTGAAATGAATTGGTTAAAACACTCACCAATAAGATCAAAATTTAGGTTAAATTAATTTTCTGGTAGTCTGGCTCCTTTCTTGATAACAGTTTCAAATCAAATGGCCGAATATCCTGTCTAATTGTAAAATGTCTGGCCAGTCTCTCATATTAAATAATTAACTACCGACTTTATTGCTAAAGAATAAAATTATTAACTTTCGTATACTACCTACAGTTGTATTTTTATTTATGACCTGGAAACCGTGTCTTTGAAGCCTAAATTTATTATGATAAAAATTTACCTTGTCACTCAACGTGACAGTACCCCCCTCCAATGGGAGGATTTTTCCTCCGGCAGGAAGAAAAATCCGGGAAAGAAAAAGAGAAAGAAAAAAATTAGTAGTAAAATAAGGCCAAATATAGTTTTGTCTAAATTAATAACATGCCCCGGACAATAACTCCATACACTTTCATCCATCATTCTTTCAAAAAAAACTTACATATACAGATCATATTCAAAATTCACGACTATGACTGATCTTTTACACTATGAGTGTTTCCCTGACTAAGATCAGGAACACTCAAAGGGGAAATTATCCTAAAGCATCCTATACACAAGACACTACATAAAATAGAGAGGTCACAACTAGCTTCGAATCAAAAAACCCTAAAATCCCCTAAGTGATTGCCCAGTATAATCGGGAAACAATTCACTACTAAACTGACTAGCAGTCTACGCCGTACTTGCCCGGCGAGGCAAACAAACCCTAAACGGTTGCCCCATAAAATGGAGAATCAACCACTAATTAAAAAAAAACTATGTGCGAGTCCCTACTTTATGCAGTTAAAATTTTGAAAGTTAAATGAACAGAATAACATTCTGATAAGTAAATTAAACAATTAAGTTAACAAAGTCTAAGTCCTACTACTCTATCTAATGGTTCTAAACCACGGAGAGCTATCTCATAGGCTAACTCTGCCTTTCTGAGAGCTAAATATTTAATATCCTTATTCATTTTGTTGATGAAATCAAATTAAGTTAATAAACAAAAGAAAATTAAGTATTGATTTTAAATTGGGCCAGACTAATTTAAATGAAGTATTATATTTACAAATTATGAAAACTATTATAAGTCAAACTAAAGTAGAAGTATAATTTTGTTATTAGAAAAAATAGAAATTCACTGTTTAATTAGGAGCCAGATAAAATTGCTGCAGTACCACTTACCTGATGCACACTAAAATGATACATAAGTATCATGAAAAGTTACCAAACAACACTAAGTTACAATTACCTTCAATATATTTTATGATCTGTAATTCCACATGTACAAAACAAATGTTTTATTATATTTTCTTCAGATATCAATTAATCACTGTGCAATTTATCTAGTACACCCTAATATATTAGGGATTTACAAAATAACATACTCAGTATGAAAAAATAAAAACAAGGACAAAGTGTGGTACTCCTAAACACAATAATTACTTTATTTAACTATTAGAGCACATATAGTCTCAGTTAAAGATAAATATAAAAAATGGTGAGTAACACACTGCCTCAGTACACAATTTATTGACACAGATTTAAATTAAGAATTTGATATACTAAAAGAATTAAAAAAAGAAAAAAATTGTGGAAATTACTGTTATGCCGGCCATACACGCTACGGTCTACCGGAAAGGTCCACCTGTGCAGGTATGCCTGCGCAGGTCAACCGAACATTGGTAGCGTGTATGGGGACGTTCCGGTGTATCGGAGCGGTCTTCAGTTCTTTTTGCGATGGCATCGAATTTGGACGATGACACGCTGGCATTGCTAGGTCTTGCTTTAATTTTGAAGATGAATAATACGAAAAAGAAGCGAAAAAAGTGGTGTAAGCATTGGTTATTGAAAAGAAAAACATATAGTCATGTTAATTTATTAAGTGAATTGAAATTTGAACCAGAAGATTTTAAAAACTATCTTCGAATGGACGAGAAAACATACCTTAAATTACTTGAAATGGTTACTCCTATGATAAAAAAAGAAGACACAGTTATGAGAAATAGTATTTCTGCGCACGAAAGATTATCAGTAACATTGAGATTTCTCGCAACTGGCAGAAGCTATGAGGATCTAAAATTTTCAGCAATTATTTCGCCTCAGGCACTTGGAAAAATTATTCCTGAAACATGTGAGGCTTTATATAAAGTACTCAGAAGAGATTATTTGAAGGTAAGTCATTAAAACACTGTTATATTAGAGATAATATTTATTGAAAAAAATATGTACGATTTTAATCATTAAAGTAAAAAACTGTCACGTACATACAAGTTATTCATTATGAACATTGAAATTAGTAATGAATGTCGCTGCCGAATCTGGAATCGATAAAACTACCTCTGTTTTATTGGGCTGATTTTCTGGAACTGTAGTTGTTCGTATTTGTGGCGAGTAGGGATTGCCTTGGGAACTGTTGAGTAGATGGTTAGTTTGAAATGATTGAGAAAGATACTCTGAATTTTGACTGGTGGGAAATGGAAAACAGGGTGGGCTAGGACTTTCAGAAGAAACAAAACTTACAGGGGTATATGCCCTATTGGAATTAGGAGAGGACTGATATGCATGTTGTCGATATTGCTGAGCAGGAACATAGCTTCGTTGATTTTGTTTCAAAATATCTCTCATGTTAATATAGGCGTGCTCGGGAGTGAGGTTTCCTATTTCTGCTTCAAAAAGTAAATCATTAATAAGTTTTTCTGCGACTATTAATTGTTTCGCATCTAAAGCTTTCAATTTCATCGCCACGTTTTTTCCAATAATATCGCACCTATCTTCTGTTACAATTGGGCGAGGGCGCTTAAAGTGATCTCGTACCGATTCCAACACTTCATTTGCTAAGCTTTCATCTTTTCTTTTTGTTTTACCAGGTTTTGGTGGGCGAGATGAATTATTATTTGACGATGATGATCGAACCTCGTTGTCGGTAGATACGCTGTTGGATGAATATTCTTCAGCGGCATTTAAAGAGTCTTCAGTGTTGTCTTTCTAAAAACGAAAAAAAAAATGATACATTTTTGTGTGCATACGCTATAGATATTTCACATCAATAATAACTACTTTTGCAAGTATTTATGATAAAAACCTATTATTTTTATATTACAGTTTCCTACATCTGAAGAAGAGTGGAAAGAAATAGCAAAGATGTATGAAGAACGATGGAACTTTCCTCATTGTCTTGGTGCAATAGATGGAAAGCACATATCGATTGTTCCACCGGCTAATAGTGGATCGTATTTTTATAATTATAAAGGGCAACATAGTGTGGTTCTTATGGCAATTGTTAATGCAAAATACCAATTTATTTATATAGACGTTGGCATGAATGGCAGAATATCCGATGGAGGGGTTCTACAAAACACTAAATTTTTTGAAAAATTAGAAAATAGTGATTTACATATTCCAAGCAGTGAATTGTTAACAGGAAGTAACCGAAATTTACCATATGTATTTGTGGCAGATGACGCGTTCCCATTACGCCCCGATATGATAAAACCGTTTCGACAGGCAGATTTAAAATCGCAAGAAAGAAGAATCCTGAATTACAGATTATCTCGCGCGAGACGGACTGTTGAAAACGCTTTCGGGATAATGGCATCACGATTTCGGATATTTTATACTCATATAAATTTAGAACCCGAAAATATCGATAAAGTAGTGAAAGCATCTTGTGTATTACATAACTTTTTAATTGAACACTCAAAAAAGTCTTATGCACCTCAAAAATGTTTTTATCGAGAAAACTCTGAAAACGGGACTATAATATCTGAAGGATACAATACACAAAATAGCACCATGGAAAACTTGGAAAGAAGAAACCCAGGAAATACTTTGAACAACGCGAAGATAGTCCGAAACAATTTTATGAATTATTTCAATCAGGAGGGAAGGGTACCATGGCAAAATGATCATGTAAATTAAATAATACCTAAGGCTGAACGGGCAGAGTAGGTACATAGTTCTAAATAGTTATAGTTATAAATAATTATGTTATTATTATATTACCCTACAATTGCAAAAAAACTATTGAAGCTTGGTTACTGACTTTAGAATACAAGGACACTGAGGAACTTTTGGCGGTTTTACGGTAATATAAACGTACAGATTCAATCTATTCATAAGTTACTATAATACAATAAAATAATTTGTATAATACAAGAAGTTGCACAAAGACATAGTTTTTTTTTTTTTTAAATTCTGATGTATTCATAAGTTATATATGTAAACAGAACACACCCTCTCACACACACACACACGTACACCTTACCCATATACAAAGAGAGGCCCTTTCACACACCTTTTATTTCTATCTTGATTTTTGTTTACCTAAAATAGTATAAGCTAGTTTAAACTCTGATACTTCGGGGCGTGGCGCCGTATGCCGAAATACAGGTCCTAACCTAGTTCGACAGCGGATGCTATTATACTTTTTGAACCATTGTTAACTACTAGCTAATAATTACGACAAACATTGTAATATTTTTTCTGGAAATAAATATTTTTATTATTATTATTATTACTTAATAAAAAAAATACTACAAACTATGAAATATTTTACTTACCTCACAACTATTTTCGTCATCACTATCTAAGTTGGATGAAGATTCCCTTGGAGTGCATTGATCATGAATGAAATTGAACAAATCGTAGTACCACAGTTTAATACGATACACATCATCAGCAGATGCCCCAGACTTTAAAGATTGCTCATATTTCTTCTTTTCCTTTCTAACATTGCTTCTTAGGTTATTAATCTTTTTCACAACTACATCTTTGTTCGCATCTGGCTCAATTATTCTCAATTTTTCTATGAGTAATTTATAAGCAGCTTCTTTTTTGTCTCGATTATGGTAATCTTTGTTTTTAATTTGCCATAGACATGGATTACTTCTATAAATTTCAATAAAATCTTCAAGGATTTTTTTAGCTGAATCTGGTGGCGCCATTTTCTGGCAATACGATGCGAGCGATGAGACGCCCGTTTGAAAGAAACACTAGAAAACAACTGACGCGACCTGCGCAGGCGACCGGAGTACACGCACACACGCACAGGTACACCGTACGGTGTCACTCGAAAAAATCGATTTTCGATCTTGCGCCGGTTGCCTGCGCAGGTTCAAAAAAACTGCCCAGGTCTATTCCCACACACATTCCGGTCTACCTGCGCAGGCATATCTGCACAGGTGGACCTTTCCGGTAGACCGTAGCGTGTATGGCCGGCTTAATACAAGGTTAATTTTAGTTACAAGTTGAAGTTAAGAAGTTAGGGTGGTCACATACCATTACTATTTGAATTTAAAAAAAAAATAAGTTATTTAAAATAATAAATTGACGCACCCTCATTCACGCGGTCCCTTTCACTCGCTGGTTATGCAGGGACGGTATAAATAGATATACCATCTGGTTACCCTGCATGCGGTAACATGAACCAGTCGGGTCTACTCTCTGTCCTAGGGCAATTATACCCTCCCGCGTGAATAAATTGACTAGCCACCCTGAACTTACAATATTAAGTTATAATAATCCTTCACCACTGCCTACTAATAACCACAAATCGAGGAACACTATGCCGGAGAGCCAATGTAACGCGGTCGGGGTATATAAATAAAAATTCACTCGATTATTAAAATTATTAACTTTATTTTAACGACGAGTTGCTCCTCAATTTGTGGCTACCAAAATTCTTAGAAAGGGAGCAGGTACAACCTGATGCCGAGTGACCCGCGAAGGCTCACTGCAGGGGTGTCCTGGTGCTCCACAGAAGTCTCCTCCCCGATGTTGTTGGGCTGCCTTGCACTGTCAGATGGCCGACAGGAAAAGTTGAGAAGAAGTCGAGATGTGAAAGTAGAGTTGAGAAGGTTGAGTTGAGGGTGAAGATTGAGGGCAGCCAGTCTGGAAGACAACCAGTAACAGCCCCTGAGCATCCCCATTCACTGGCATCGACAATCAGTGCCACCACTGACCCCCATTTCTCAGAATGGGTAGACAGTGGTGTCACATGCCAGTAATTTGGAAAATGCCCAGGGTGGATCAAGCATATAACCCTACCTTAAAAACAATAATATTAATTTGGAAAAGAGTTGTAGCAATCTATTATGCAACATAAATAATAGTGTAGGTAGGTTACTACTACCTACTTGATTTGTAAAATTGTCTAGATTGTACAGAATAATTTATTTATGCAATTACTGTAATATATACAAAAATAATATGCTGCTATTAACAGAGTCTTAACATGTAATAGTAAACTTTGATAATTTTGATGAAACTTGAACTTTAAAACTTTGATGAAATAATTTTAATAAATTAGGCACATCAAGCTCACGGCACTGCAGGCAATAATATCTTAGCTATTAGGGTGAAATGAATTGGTTAAAACACTCACCAATAAGATCAAAATTTAGGTTAAATTAATTTTCTGGTAGTCTGGCTCCTTTCTTGATAACAGTTTCAAATCAAATGGCCGAATATCCTATCTAATTGTAAAATGTCTGGCCAGTCTCTCATATTAAATAATTAACTACCGACTTTATTGCTAAAGAATAAAATTATTAACTTTCGTATACTACCTACAGTTGTATTTTTATTTATGACCTGGAAACCGTGTCTTTGAAGCCTAAATTTATTATGATAAAAATTTACCTTGTCACTCAACGTGACAACGCGAGCTAATAAAACATAAAACAGTTTAAAAGACATATCGGTAACTTATAATTTTTTTGTATGAGCTTGACAATCGTAAATAACAGTTTGTGGAACCTTAACGTTTTTGACTGTTTTATAATTTACATGCTTAAATATATACAAATATACGTAGGCACAAAGCATTACCATACCTATTGCCATACCGGGCACAAAGTTTTCAGTCATCGATATTTATCACACTTAACTTCCGAAAACAATTTCGACAGGTCATTGGTGTGAGTCAGTGTCAGGATTCGAACCCGGACCTCTAGATCAGAAGCCGTGTACTCGACCACTGAACCACCGAGACTATAAAGAATTTCTCACTAGCTTTTACTTTTTTCATTGAATGAGGTATTGAGGAAGAAAAATAATAATAAATGTACTTATTGAAATTAACTTACTATTTCACGAATAAATTACTCACTAAAAAGTCGATTTGGGAGGAAAAGTTACGTAGTTATGTTGCGGAAGTAACGCCACTCTCAAATGTGTATCCGCATCATCAGAGAAGAGATGAGTGAGTACGACGTTGTATTAATGCACAGAAAGCTGACATGAAGAACACGGCCTATTAGTTTAGTGAGCTGGGAATTGAAATGAAATGAAAAATGAAATGAAAATATTTATTTGGTTACAAAAATAAAAATAGACACAGAGTGGTAGATTCCCTGTCAGCTGAGCTAGCCGTGGCTGTGTTTCAGCTGACAGTTTCTTCTCCACAGATGACACAGTACAGAGTAATTAACCTAAAACATATACCTTTTAAACAATACACTTAAAATACTTTTAATTAAACTATTTATACAATTTTAAAGAACCCTCTACTTCTAGCAGTCAAAAAAAATATTACGGAACCGCGAGTATTATTCAGACACAAGTCATTCGTTCTTAACTGAACAACTTGATCTAACCTTAAATCATTTGCCAAGAATGTATAACTCATTATTTCAATACAGAGTTCAGGGTACACGCGATGAATGCTCTCATCGGACATGTAATATACCGGACGGTATGAATAATTCAGGCCAGAGCGCTCTGAGCTGGCACCGACCGGCCGACCGGCACAATGAGCCATAACACGGCTTAGCGCTCACATACTCGTATATTGACTTATTGTGACTGTTAAATATTACAGATAAATTTATACATATTATGTTTGGTAGTTCAAGCTTTTCATGTAATAACTTTTTAACGGAGGGTAAATACTTCGTTACGTAACGCGTTACGGCGCCACTCTGTCTTTCTGTAGGTGGTGTTCTCTTCTCTAACCCACAATGCTTGCTATACTTTGGACAGAAGATTTCCCTACTCTCTAATAGAAGTTAAGTTTGAGATATAGTTAAACTTAGATTAATTTACATATTTATTTCTAAGATTTTCGCGAATCACGCTCATAACATTAAAACAACTTTTAGGATTATATCGCGTTTATTTATTACTTATTTTTATTTATTTCCCGTCCTTTCGAACTCTTTACAGAGATCATATTCGAATTTTTAATTTGAAATGATCACACATACATACATACATATTATAACAACAATTTAACTACAATATGGATTCTTTTATTATGTAATATGGTGGTATAGTCTATTCAATTCGCCCTGCCTTGAATGAAATATCCTACAATAATAAAATATAAATAATAATAAATTATAATAGTGGCAACCCTTTAGACACAAGTGTTGCCTCATTTTTTGGATACATATCAATTACACGTTTGTATCAAAGAAAAGTTTTAAAATTTTGGAGTGTTTTTGAAACAAATGTATCAAAGAAAATAACACTTAAAAACTTTAACATTTTAAATTTTGCTACACTTAAACCTCTTCAGTAGACATCACTCAGAACCAAATTTTGACATATTTACTGAAAAGGTTTTTCTTATTGTTGAATTAATTCAAAATATTGTAGGAACATAAGAGGAAATTGTGTGTGTGTGTGTGTATAAAGAGAATCCGTGTTCAGTTGCGATTGTAAATTGCGCGCGAATGACAGTGAGTTGCTCTTGAGTGAGCTTATAATTCTTTCTGACATTTCAGGGAATTGAGATTGAAATTAAGCATCAACTTTCGTTAAATTGCAAAAGTTAATAAAAAAACAGGTTCAATTGCTTACAAATTGAAGTGCAAGTGTAAGTAGGGACATGATACGTAAATAGTAGATTAGTTATAGATTAAAGCCGCTTCAGATTTATGGAATATTAAAGGCATTAAAGGTCTGTTGGTCTTAAGCACATCTTTTTGGCACATGAGTTTCTTGCCCGATTCTTCTCATGATAGCCCCTACACTCGGAATCGGGCCGCTCGTGGCGATTGCGTCCGTGTCTTTTTTGTTCCACGGAGGCACTTTCCACAAGCGCTCGTGTTTGTTTTTTTTATTTAATTTTAAATCATAATGTTATCTGTACTTGTTGACTATTTTTAAGTGTCTGTGAAGACCTATAAAAATAAAGTTATTTTGACTTTGACTTTGACTTAAATATGGTTATTGTTTCCTATGCAAATAAAGTTTAAGGAATTCATGAACAAACCATTAGTATTAATAAACTCAATAAAACAGATACAAAATCCAAATAAAAAGCTTTATCGTACATTTTTTTTATATACTTTATACAACATAATAACAATCCAAAAATCTCAATCTCTCATGTAAATAATACAAATCTTTGAAACAAAAGTATAAAAAATAAATATGAAGCGTGAAAAAATATATACGTACGTGAGTTTTATGTCATTTCGTTAACAACAATATAAACAATTTTATTGTAAATATAAGCCTTGAATATATGGATTTATTCAAGGCTTATATTTAACAGACAGGTATCCAACGTTTTATTATCAGAAGTTACAAACTCGTAAAAACATCAAAATACATGCGCATGTTCCGACTATAAAATATATTAATACATAAAACGGCAACAGTCCTCGTTTAGATACAGGTGGGAATTATGTGAGAGATGTCATCTAATGAAACAGAAATATTAAAGTACTTTGTGGCAATAAAAAATATGTTACAGTGAGATCTCGCGAGAGTGTGGCAGAGGCATTTAATTTGTGTTTCCGAAAAAAATATTCTGCCCTAAGGAAACGTGTCAATCGATTGCAAATTATTTTACGTAAGACAATATGTGTAGTGACGATTTATACGACGACGGGACAAAAATGATTTCGATACTTAAAAGAAAATTTTTGTTCAAATGAAAAACAATTTATCAAAAGAAATAAGATTAAATAAAAGCGGAACGAATTGTGATTGTTTGTGCAGATGTTATAAGATAAATTGTGTCGGGATTAAAATAGCTTCTTTGTGTCTTTGGGTACCGTACACGAGGAAATCGCATTACTTTGCCGTTCTAATACATCTTATATATTAAAGTTGAAATGAGGTTAGGTTTGAGAATTCAACGATTGGAATGGTACGAATTAATTATTCAATAAGCTTTCTATTGATAAATATTCCACTTATCCTCTGCACCCTTACGATGTGTTTATACTTATTTAAGCTAAATATCTTTCTTAATAATAAGAGTAATTAATTCGTATAACGTTTCAATTATTTCATCATAAAATGTTTTTTATTATTATTATTTCAGCTCACCATTATGTATGATCTCCTGCAGAGCTGAAGCAAATAAAATCCAAGAAAAAAAGTGAGGTCAAGTCAGTGCTTCAGATAAATGGTCCGTATAACAAACGGCTACAAAAAAGTTATTTCTAACGTAAACATCTACATTTACACACCAACGAGACCAGAAATAAAATATTTTATAATATACTGGTATTTTAAGCATTTATTATTATAGGTATATACGCATTATGTACAATGTTTTTAATCATAAAAGCTTGTCTTAAAATTTATTTTTTATTCTTTTATTGATAGCTGGCAAAGTTACTCAGTTTGTTCATTACATTCAACGCAACATTGTGCCAGTTAGTTTCAAGCAAGCAGCTTAGTTAGCAAGTTAGCTTAGTTTTGCATATTCCAGCTCTTCATTAAGGAGATTTTCTAATTGTATTTCAGCTTTGAGCTTTCTTTTCTATTTACTCGCCATTAGCCTTTTTATTTTTTTCAGTTACTCTCAATAAACCCTTTCATTTGATACAAATGCTTAAAATATCTTTTCATCTGTCTTGGATGATCTACCTTATTGGATATAGAATGACGTGTAATTTTTTGAGTTACTCTATACAAGCCATTTCGTTAAGAGCCTCAAAAACCGACGCGCGTGCCTGAAAAGAGTTATGAAAGTCAACGAAGCGAGTGAGGCGTGTAAGAATCGTGCCTTATGGCGCTCTGTTCTCTCTGCCTACCCCGCAAGGGATTTGGCGTGAAGTTATGTATGTATGTATGTAATTAAAAATATCCATTCCGGAATCTTGGGTGGTCCACTATATTGGATTTAGAATGATGTCACACATTATATCGTGCATTGTCATTCAAAGTAAACGCGTATACAAAATTTCAGCTCAATTGCTTGAAGATATCTTATTGACTTTAAAATTGAGTGCAAAGAATCCACCCGAACATACATACAGTGAAACTTAAATGAAAGCTTATAAAAATAACCTTTTTTGTGAATCATTGTGGACTAATACCAAAAATTATTCAAAGTATAATAAAAAGATAGGTCCAAGGCCGCCGACGGAGACTCAATGAAAAATAATTGAAAAATATTTCCGCTGTACGATCGCTTTGGTCAAGAGAGTACTCACTCTCTCTAAAGGCCATATACCCAATGGCCACTTTACGTGGTACACCAATTTTCGTGTATACAATATTTACGTGTAAGTATAGAGCTGACTTTTTTATATTACCAGTAAAATAATAGTATTTTTGATTTCGTTCCGATCAGTAGGAACAGTAGGAACTGACTTTGTCATGTATATGAATAAATAATCAGAAAATAAAGGTGTCTCCGCAAAAAATAGAATAAAAAACCGTTTCACGATATGTAACAAAATTTCTATTCAGCCTATTTGTTATTTCTCAAAAAATTACGACAAGGATTAATCTTAATTTAGATGTCTTTGATTTTTATACAAAGATTTAAGCATAACACTGTATTCGGTGGTGTGATGTGGCTCCACTCCATGTGTTTACACTATAGGTGTCATAAAAAGTTGCTATAAAATTTTACCTAATAAATACCATCTCATGAATCTCTCAATAGCTTGCTGGTTGAACACTCGTTCTTCTAACTTTCTAACTTTTTAAAAGTTAGCTGTGATCATTACTGTCCCGAAAAAGAGTAAAAGATAAATCTGGTATGCCGAGACATAATTACCGCTGCCCAAAACTTCAGATATTTAGGGCATTTCATACGAATACAACTAAACAAATTGTAAAAATTTGTAATAAATGAAACACTGGTAATGATGACGAATGCCATTAAAATATCAGCTATGAATAGGCAATTACCAAATGCTTTACAAATTAGTTGCCAATCTTGTTAAACAACCTTACTTTTGAGCACAAAGTAGGAATTAACATAAAAGGCTTGATGAAAACAAACCTCCCGTCCGAGGCGACGACTTCAAACAGAACACAAGCAATTTATGAATAGAGTTCTATCTCTCTACAGAGGAACTTCCACAGAACTGCAACTAAAAGTTTTCATATTCCCTTAATTAGAAGTGCTTTTCAGTTTTCCGTTCAAAAATATCTGAATACAGTTTTCAATACCAATTAACTGCCGACTCCTGGAACTGGGGCAGTTCTTGTTAAAAGATCTATTGAAATTTTAGTTCTACGCACTCAAATTATATCTACGTAAATTTCAACTTCGTTGATTTTCTTTGGAGATATAATAAACATAACTTCACGCCTTTTGTTACCCGAAGGTGTAGGCAGCGGCTGTTAAGCCTCGTTTCACCGTTATGTTTACGTCCCAAATGGAATAGGTGGCGAACCTATTGCCATACCGGGCACAAAGTTTTCAGTCATCGATATTTTTAACATATAACTTTCGAAAATAATTTCGAAAAGTCATTGGTGTGAGCCGGTGTCAGGAACCGAACCCGGACCTCTGGATCGGAAGCCGTGTGCTCGACCACTGGGCTACCGAGACTAAGGAAATTAACTTTCGTAATAATTTCAGTTTATGTTAGTTTTTTTATCATCAACGCTATTCATACAACGTCATCCTATTTTCAATATAAGCAACTATCTCTTCAAGTACGGTACCAAAGAAAGCTAATCAATATACTAAAACTTTTTTTGTAAATAAGTACAAATATAATAATATAGTAACTGTCATAGGCCTGGAGGCCCGACACTCCACTACTCAATGAAGAGGTCTCGGGTTCATAACTAACAAAATTTGTGCCCGATGTATTCAGCTGATAGGTACTAGCTAGCTTCAGCCTAATATGAATATTAATAATATTTGTTTTTCGAAGTTGTATGTGAAACAAAAAATTGAATATCCTTTAAAATCATACATATTTGTTAATAAAATATAAATAACTGCTATTCACCAGAATTGTGACTGAAATTATTGTACACAGAATTACTAAAATCTTCTGCAATGCGATGTGAAAGGTCAGATATATTAATATTATTTTAAAGATACCTATTAGACTCACAATATCAGTATAGATACAAATATGTAAAAAATATGTTCGTATTTCTGTAAACGTCGAAGATTCTGTTGTAATCAGAGACAATATTTTCCATTTCAATAAACAGTTGATCATGGACGATATTTTAGCATCTTCGTTTTAATAAATCAGATATTTTTTCGCAAACAATCTAATATAAAATAATTTGTCGAGAATCTTCTCGACAAATCATTAAACTAAACGTTATTCTGTTACACCTGGCACCTGGTAACATATAATCGTGTAAATGTAGAACATCAAACGTTCACGGTGAAGCAACGAAAATATTATGTGGCTCTTAAAATCTTCTCCTCGCAAAAGACACAAACGTGTTATCGCTCTCTGAAGTGATCGTAAAATGTACCTAATGAACTTTACACTTGATGTAATTTAATTGAAGATAGATTTTGTATTTGCGACACCTTCGGGTACCAATGGCGTGAAGTTATGTTATGTATGTTATGTTTCTAACATCACCTTCCTCCGGAACAGTTTCTATTTGGTCATGAAATGTGTATCTAAGGCCTTCCTCGACTCCTACATCCATGCGCTTTTGCATTGTATATCTGATTAGTCAGTCTTGCATCATTCATTCTTTCTACATGTCGGAACCATCGGATGCCCTTTCTTACTTTTACACCGACGCTCTCTTTCAGTCCGATTTCCTTCCTTACAACCTTGTTTTCGACGCGGTCAGCGAGGATCACTCCGCAGATTTTGCGCAGTGCCCTAATTTCAACCGCGTCTATCCTACTTTCGTGCACACTCTGCTATACCCAGCTCTCGCTTCCATAAGTTAGGGTTGGGATCAGTATTGCATTGTGGATTGCTATCTAGGCTTTTCTGCTAATGTTTTTTGCCATTAGGAATCTGCCCACCTTTTACGCTATTTCGTAACGCCACTCTTCTTCCTACATCCACGGTGTACATGTGTTCATCCGTGCTGAAAGCAGATCCAAGATATACAATTTCATTCACCTGTTCCAGCACTACATCGTCAACCATTATCTTTGCATCCGTTCTGGATTCCTACCTTCCAAACACCATAACTTTCGTTTTCATCACATTCAATTATAAGTCTTTCATCAAACAGTCATCTTTCATAATAGTGACTAGTGTCACGGCGGCAGGTCAGACGGCGATTTGGCTAAGAGCACGGCGTCGTCTGCGTAAAGCAGGCAGCTCACAACTAGGTCACCCATTCGCATCCCTACATTCGTTGATCTCACTCTCTGGAGACAACTGTACAGGATGAACAGCCGAGCAGATAGCACGCAACCCAGTCTGTCGCCGTCAATACGCACACACACTGTACAGCCCTCATAAGTGGACTGTACAGCACGCAGCAGTGCGCCGCCGCCCACCCCGTAGCCCGGGTATGTCCCACAGATCCTTTCGTAATACCCTGTCAAACGCTTTTTCCATATTTTTTTTATGGGATAGGAGGGCCAACGAGCAGGCGTGTCACCTGATGGTAAGCAACCAACGCCGCCCATGGACACCAGCAACACATATAGTGTTACTGTTGCGTTGCCGACCTTAAAGGGATAGGAAAAAATCTGATCCATGCACCCTCTTCCGCTTCTGAAACCACTATAGCACAGATTATTCTAAGTATAGTTTCAATATATCTTATTCGAGTTACATTATGTTTAAATCTGCTAATTCACACTGAAATCATGTTTGCTGTCGACAATTTGTCGGTGCAGGATATAAGAGACGTACGATCCGTGGCCCCTTACAGGGGCCTCCGTTTGGTAGCGAGACCTCTAGAGGGCCTCTCGGTGACCGGCCCTGAGGAGATTATCAGCGTTCGAGGTGACGATGGTCCTTGTTTTGGTCTGCTTCAAATCCGTGTTAGGAAAAGGACCAAAATAGTTGATAGGCAGTTTAATTAGGCAGATCATTAGTGCCATGTTAATGATATTTTCTGAGTCATCCATCAGGCTAATGTATCCACATTAAATCAAGGATTTATGGTTGTGAATGGAAGTGCGTGACATTTAATTTATATTTACTAAACTTTTATTTTATCTGTACCATGCTTAAAATCAAAAAGATTTAGATAAATGTTATGTATAAATATGATCCACTATAATATAAATTATCTCAACCTTAAAGTTAAGCGAGTTAATCCCTATTGACTTCAGTACTCCACCAATTATTCGGTCAGAATTTACTTTTGAATCTATTGTACAATTTATATACACTCGAGAGCAATGAATCCGGGTCACTTAAAGAATCCTAAAAATCTCGGAAACTAAAAATGCTAGGTTAATGCAATAAATTGTATTTAATAGACAATGTAATACTCCTTAAATGAAGGTATTAAAACTTCTTAGTTATTGTAAAGTTATATCATAAAAAAATCAAATTTGAAAAAGGGCCACTTTCGAAGATGGAACTACGAAATTACAGCATTTGGTTTTGCTTTTGTTTGTAATCTGTCATTTATGTGGGTACATAAACCATGTTGATAGTGCTCTATATTCATTATTCAAGCTGAAATTATGTCGCTTACGCCTGAAGAATGCACCAGAATACTTACAATGCTGGAAACCGGCCGGAGTCAGCGCGATACAGCCAGGACTGTTGGTGTGTCGCTGTCAACAGTACAAAGAGTTCTCCGACGTTACGAAGAAACTGGTTCTAACCTACGCAGACCAGGAACGGGCAGAACCAGGTATACCACAGCACGAGAAGACCGATACTTGGTGAACACCATGCTTCGAAATCGCTTTCTCACAGGAACTGAACTCACCAATCAGTTTCGACGCCTCGGAGGAAGTAACCCAAGTGCATGGACAGTAAGACGTCGGCTTGCTGAATCTAACTTAAAACCCCTTAGACCTGCAAACGGCCCTAAACTGGAGCGTGGGCATCGTATTTCAAGACTAAGATATGCCCAGAGCCACGTAAATTGGAGTATTGAAGATTGGTCAAAAGTTATGTTCTCCGACGAATCAAAATTTATGCTCTACAAGCACGATGGTAGACACAGAGTGTATCGAAGACCAGGGGAAAGATTCAAGCAAGCATGCATCGAGGAAAAAGTAGCCTACGGTGGTGGGTCTGTACTTGTGTGGGCCGGAATTTCTTCTGAAAGTCGCACAGAGCTGGTGATCATAGAAAACGGCTCTTTAACTAGCGTAAGATATGTGGAAGAAATCCTCAATGATCACGTTGGTCCATTTATGGTCAATTTAGGTGAGGATGCTATATTTATGCATGACAATGCCCGACCTCATACAGGTAGGATTGTGAATGACTACCTTCAAGAGATGAACATTACTCGTATGGAGTGGCCAGCGCGCAGCCCGGATATCAACCCGATCGAGCATGCTTGGGACGAGCTAGGCAGATGCGTAAAACAACGAAACCCTCCCCCAATCACGCTTCGTGAGCTCAAAATTGCTCTCACAGAGGAATGGGAGAATATTCCCCAAAATCGTATAAGGAACTTGGTGTACAGCATGCCAAACCGCGTAAACGCAGTAATGGAAGCACGAGGAGGCAATACGAAGTATTAAAATTCAAGAAAATCGTAATAAAGTTCAAAAATTTCATGTTTCCTATTTTTGTTTTAAGGAGAGATCAGCAGATTTTTTCTTTATGTAATTTTGTGTTAATAAAATGTATGGTGACTCATATTTTTTTTACTTTCATTTAAGGAGTATTACATTGTCTATTAAATACAATTTATTGCATTAACCTATCATTTTTAGTTTCCGAGATTTTTAACATTCTTTAAGTGACCCGGATTCATTGCTCTCGAGAGTATTTATTACAGTTATTTTACATTGAAGTGAAATATAATTCTCTAGAATTTAAAATAAATACGTATTCGAATTTCAAATGCTCAAAATGTATTCTCGTATCTCGGAACCAACGAAGCGAAATATGGCTGCTTACATTCCTGACAAATAGTTATAAATATACTTTCTACCAAATATGGTCTAACTTGAAAATATCCAGTGATTTATTATATTTTTCTTTTCTTCCATAAACCATAAGAGTAGTTCTTTATATTAACATAGCACGGGAGCGAGTTCATCGTTAATTGAAAAAGTTATATTTAGAGTTGTGTAATATTGAAAATTAACAAATACCTGCGTGCTGGCCCCTTTCCTCATACCGGAACTTCCAGAGCCTACCCTTTATTATCGTATAACCAAGGTTGGTTATACGATAATACTTAATATATATAATATGATAATACTTCTGCCGTACTTATGTTAGAGTCTTCATGTCAGAGTAGTTTATTCCATTTAATGCCCCCTATTCCGTATCCAACTATCGCCTCCATAAATTAGCTTCGGTGTTTGTAGTAACTTCATTATAAGCTGATTATTCCTGCACCCAAAAAAACCTCACCAAACGGTCCATTCAAACTGTCAACCACGTCACTCTTATTTTTATGCGCCGTATATCCTATAAAGTTTTTAGACAAAAAATAACATCATACCAACCAAATAAAACAAATAAGAGCCTATATATTCATTTATGGCCCGAATACATTCAAAGATGTCTCCTAATTAAATGGCCACCTATGGCCCAAGATTGGATATACTAACTTATTAATACTTATTTAATTTTTAACTAAATTAATACTCACTTTATATCTAAATAATTGAATGGTAATTATTTCAATTTCAATAAAATAGCAAATGCATTATTTATATTTATTTGTGAAAGGCACTAAATTTACATCATGATTTCACTTTTCGTTTGAAATATGAAAATCAAATCAAGATAAAATATTTTTCCTTCTAATTGACTAAGCATAACGAAATATTAGAATATAAATCGTAAAAAGGGGGATCGGGATTTTTGATACCACCTTCACCGAACGACACGTGGCGCGGGCCACTTCACGGCAATACTTTACTTTTCAATTTGGCAAACAACGCAAAAGTTTGCCTTGTTTTTACTTTATTAAATATATCTTGAATTGTGTTCAGTAACAATTAACTAGTACTTAAGTGAACCGTGAAATGAAATAAATTAATATGAAATGAATAAAATAAATGTTATTAAGACTGTGGATTAGAAGGATCCAGCAATCAATCTCGGTGGTTTTTCTTGAAAATGTCCAATCATTATTCAAAGAGGAAATTTAAGATACCATAGAAATAAATATCAGTGATGTATCGATTGATCGATCGACCCTTATCACTTTCAGTGAATGGCAGTCATCAGTCAAGCCTTTGTGGAGTGCAGACACGATACTCAGTCACAATATCAATTATTTAATAGTCACTGTTGGACAGGTTTTACAGTTCAAAATGAATTCTTAAGCTTTTTACAGAAGCTTAAGAATTCATTTTGAACTGTAAAACCTTCGCACTATTCTACTTATATGTAACTTATCTACACATGTAATAAAGACTTTATTTGTAATATAGAAACAACTGCTTAATACTACACGATATGGTACTTACACCAAAATAACAGTCCCTAGTTCATTCATACATCGAACTGCATGGCTCTGTACCACTGTCAACACCGGTTCAGCTAGCTTAGGTATAAAAAGTAATGAAATGTCTTTAATTTGTGCCAGAATTTTAACTTAAGTTGGGAGTAGTTAATAAGAATGATATGTCGTCTGAAGATGGTTTATGTTTGTTATGTCGTCTGTAGATGGATAGAATACTCTTTGTTGTACACCGATTATAAAACATAACAAAAATATTCATATAAAATAAATCATTATTAAATTCAATTTGTACAATTGGCGGTCCTATCGCACAGGGCAATTTCTTCTGAACAACTACTGGACGGAAAGAAAGAAATAAGAATTAGCGGTTATCGGCGGTATACAAAACCATTTTAAAAATAAGGTTTTTATAAATATACACATATACATTGATACAAATATACACACATACATATGCCCAACGCTAACTTATGGAAGCGAGAGCAGGGTATGGCAGAGTGTGCATGTAAGAATAAACGCGGTAGAAATGAGGGCACTGCGCAAAATCTGCGGAGTGACTCTCGCTGACCGCGTAGAAAACAAGGTTGTAAGGAAGGAAGTTGTTTTGAAAGAGAGTGTCGGTGTAAAAGTAAGAAAGGGCATGCTCCGATGGTTCGGACATGTAGAAAGAATGGTTGATGTAAGACTGACTAAGCAGATATACAATGCAAAAGCGGATGGATGTAGGAGTCGAGGACGGCCAAGACACACATTCCATGACCAAATAGAACGTGTTCTGGAGGAAGGTGATGTTAAGAGCCTTAAAAACCGACGCGCGTGCCTGAAAAGAGTTATGAAAGTCAACGAAGCGAATGAGGCGTGTAAGAATCGTGCCTTATGGCGCTCTGTTCTCTCTGCCTACCCCGCAAGGGATTTGGCGTAAAGTTATGTATGTATGTATGTATGTGTACACATACATACATATATATTATTACAATTAATACAAGCACGATAATGTTGATGCTACAGTAGTGCTAAGTAATGTTCTTTTAGCCGTGATTTGAAGATGTTCACGGACTGCGCTTTTCTTATATCAGCGGGTAACTGATTTCAAAGAAGTACAGCTTAAACAGTAAATGATTGTCCAAAAAAGTTGGTGGAATGTCTTGGAACTGATGATTTTAGATTTTCAGATGACCTCAAACACTTTTACAGACGACATAACAAACGTCCATACTGTTACTAACATCAGGATCGGACTCAACACTGAGCTTGATCCGACTGAGTGAGTGCCAGCGAGTATTTTTTGTTATTGAGTATTATTGTATTCATGTAGTCTAATTTTTTATCAGATTATTTAAAATTAATTTCATCATTAATAAAGTATACAGCTTATAGAATACTTACCAAAGAAACTCCAGTTAGAATCGGCTCCAGCGCGATCACGTTTATTGTAAACGATAGACATTAATTAAGGCATAACTAGTCATAGTGATAAATATTCTACGTCCACTTTTAAACAAAGACGTAGCATATTCTAAAAAAAACTTCATGTAAGTGCTTTAGGACCAAAAATTTTCCAATGGCCCTCAACATCCTGTACCTGTCTATACTTTAAGGTTAAAAGGATGAAGGATCATGAAGATAGATAAAAACGACTATAAACCAAGATATGCAACAATGATCGTAACTCTGGCTTGTTAGAAAATTACTGAAGTTTAAAGTGAATTGTCGACAAAACGAAAATCTGCGCGTTTTTGGTTCATTACGAGCGTGCAGCCAGCCTAAACGAGCTTTAAAGTGATAAATTTGCCTCGTAAGTGCTTCCAGAGACAAAGGAATTCCTGCTTGAGATTTTGGTGCTAATTTATATGTTTTGTATTTGGGTAAAAGTTATTTTCCTTCTTCGCGAGTATATCGTGTTCCGGGTATTATTTCATTTCATATATCAAATCACATCTAATGACAGTTCACAAGTTAAAATCCATACATAAAGGCAGAACTCGTCTTATTTTATTTAAATAGAATAGATAGAAGACTTTTAAAATATTACTCTCCTTCTGCTTGAATCGGAAATTGAATATATAATAACCTCAAAATAATTTTGCAAAATGTTTCTTAATATTTAGCAATGATTTTTAAATAAAAATATTGTTATAATTATTCTTTATTCTTAGTTACTTAAATACATAATAAATAATTGTTACTTCATTCTAGAAATATAAACAATAACTTATTCATATTAAGTAGTCACTAATAGCCGAAGGTATATTCATCCAAGATTAGAAGAGAAATATTTGTTTTAGAAGTAAAGTTGCGTTTAAAAATAACGTCTTACTTTACCGATTTCAAACACCTTTGATTTTTATTGAGTCAACACATATATCCCTTAAGGATAACCTTAAGGACCATATCCCTTAAGGATAACCCACAATTACCATTTTTTTTTTTTTTACTTTTTACGATAAATAATGGCCTATTTACGATGCGATTTTAAACATTACAGTATTAATTTTCATCCAATTAAGTATCTTAAATAGATTGTGAATGTAATATAGATGATCTTGGCCCTTTACAGAATGCAATTTAAACAAATATTTTCAAAGATGTTGCATTATTAACATAGCGGGACAGCAGATAATACTTTTGATGCGGAACAAAGTTCGCCGGATCAGCTAGTAGTATAATAAACCTATTACCACACAACAGACACGATATTAGTTAGCTTCTAAAATCTTCTTGACCATAACTTTCGGCTAGATGAAACTCAAGGCTTAGTTGTTATTAAATTAGTTACATTAAATTAATTTTATACCAACATATGCAGAACATAGTTGTGTTTTGATAGATGGATAATGTTTATGACACAAAGTTCTGTCTTATAGTGAAATTTTTACACAACGTTTTGTTAAAAACTCCTTCAATTTTCGAACTCTTATTAAAGAAATTATATAAACTTTAGTATGGAAATTTTGTATAGATGGACCTTGACGACGAAATGACGACCTTGATTTATTTTAATTTATATATAAGCTTATAGAAAATACTGCCTCACCAAGACTAACAGTTGTTGCCAATCGCGAGACATCAGAGCTGTAGCATTTTGAACTTAAAATGAAAGACGATACGAGTATGTACATTGAGCAATAATAAGATTGGTGCGATGGTTTCAGTAATAAGATGGCTTTAGGGACGCAAATTGGGAAGGAAAAGCTCCCAATTTGTACGGATATTTCCCTTTTCCAATCGAATGATATTATGATAACCACTAAATAAAATTTAATATTATTATTCATTGATTATTATGTGGACTTTCTTCACACTCACATTGTTCTTCTTTTGTACTGCACGTCTATTTAAACTCACTTCTGCTATTCTTTGGCTGCGCTTATATTTAAGAATAAAAATAAAAGTGACATGACTCTGCTAAGAGAGTGACAATTTAGAAGAATCCAAGTATAGGATTACCAGCTTAGCAGACAGCACGGAACCCTGTCTGGCACCGATATTGACGTCAAACCAGGGCGACAAACCGTCGTTAACACGCACACGCGCTGTGCAGCTCTCATAAGCACGTAGCAGTCCACCGTCCACCCTGTAGCCCGGAAGTGTGTCTCACAGATCCTTTGGTAACACCTTATCAAACGCTTTTTCCAGATCCACAAAACCGCAGAAAATATTGCAGTCCAGAGTGAAAAAATGTGATCCACAGACCCTCATCCACTTGTGAAACCACCCTGAGACTCCCACAACGCTCCGTCAAATATTACCAGTGTCGGGAGCATAAATATTTATGTTTGATTAATGTGCATGTTTGTTTCTGGGTATTCTCATATGTATTAAAACGTAATGGATTTGACGTATATATGGAAAATAGCTGCCGCTGCTCTCGCCATTGCGTATTAAATGTGTGAAAGAAAGTTTTGTTGTTTTTTTCGCTCTTGATACGAATATCATTTGTTCAAGTTATTTTAAATTTATTCAATATAGTTTTGATTAAATAATCCATGTGTATGTGTGTGTGTTTTATCCACTTTATGTTCTAAATAAATCCAATCTAAATGTAAATAATTATTTCATCTCTATATCTTGGTGACTAAGTATACGAATTTGTTAATGAAAGACTCTTCGTTTGAACCTTAATTCTTCCAAAATTTTGAAATTGATCTTGTTTAAAAAAAAAACATAACTATCACTGACATTGAAAACAAAACTTCTGTAATTTACTCATCTAGCTTTTTTGCTAAATTTATTATATACTAACTAGGTTTTTTTATGGAATAGGAGGGTAAACAAGCAAGCGGGTCACCTGATAGTATGTAACTACCGACGTCAATAGTCACCCGCAACACAGATTGTGTTACAGCTGCGTTGCCGGCCTTTAAGTAAGTAGGATAGGGTTGGAGGAGGCAAAAGTATGGGCCTCTCAATACCTCTCTCACAAAACTAAAAATGGCATGGCACGCTCAAATAACATCAAAATTCTAAGAAGCTGTGGTACTTTACCGTTCAATCAGATCCAATTCTGCAGCAAACTGCGTGTGCTCTACCACTGCAAATAGGTTAGGTCAAACTATGGATAGTGCACATTGAGATCATAATTTCAAATGAGTGGACCTGGACAATTCAATAAAATAAACCTTACAAAAAGTCCACTCCACAGTTCTTGTACAAACGCAAATTCTATTACTGTTTTTAAAACGGTTTGTTTGACTGTTTATTCTACAAAATCCATTCAACTCGTCTCGCACGCGGTTGATAAACAAGTTTCTATGTTTGAATGCCTGTTAGTTCAATATGAGAACATGTACAACTTTTCCGAATTAAATTTTCCGAGACCTGAACTTTACTGATTATCCTGGCTTAGGTATGTTCATATATATTTTTAGAATGGTAATCCATGGTAAACTTAAATATTTAGTTCAGTATCTACATGCGATCTTATTATTATAGGGCTCATTCAATCAAACGAGTATAAAAAATAATAATACTTTTTTAAATAGCTGAAGATCGACAAATATGTCACCATTACGAAAAATATGTGAGTAGAGCTGCGACAGCAATTAGAATATAAAATTATATAAAAGAACCTTTTACAAAGAATATCTCACAGTAATTATATTCCACGCATCTAAATGAAAAAAAGGTTCGGTCGGTTGGTGCCGCGTGCGGGGAAAAAATCAAAACAATTAAATGACGACCTGTATTATATTAAATTAAACAGTACCTAACAAAAACGCGTAGTATTCAGCGTAAGAGTAAATATTGGTAAATAATTAGGTGATTTTAACTGTTTTAAGTTTTTTTCTTGATAATTACAATAACGATAAAATAAATTAACCACTTTTGAAATACTTTAGTATTAAGAGGAATTTGTATTGCATTATCTGCTGTTTATGATCGCACGATTTTCGAACAGTAAATAATTGTGATAAACTTATAATGATAACATTAAAACGACTATTTATAGATTATATTGCGTTTATTTAGAACTTATTTTCCATTTATTTCCCGACGTTTCGAAAACTTTACAGAGATCATTTTCACAAGTAATGAACAAAACGATGGTAGTCGTTCAGAAGTTATTATCATTGATACAAAGAGTACCTACATTTTGGAAATAAAAATCAAAAAGTTGAAGTTAAAAATAAGATTTTACATCATCATTCCACATCAGACCATGAAACAAAATTAAATATTTATTTATAAAACATATTCACTAAAGAAAAATATTTGTTTGTAAAAATCCTTTGTTGTATGATTGATTAGGTAACTGTTATTATTTTTAATTATTAGGTAATTATCTTATTGTTCTAAATTAGTTGAAATCAGAGTATAAGCATAATTAAATATTAATTGATTTTAAATTTAAAGGTACATATTTGGAAAAGAATTACTTTTATTATTTAAATCTTATCGATTTATATTAATTACTAGCTGACCCGGCGAACTTTGTTTCGCCTCAAAAGCATTATATGAGGAAATAAAAGATTTTTTCTAAAATAAAAGAAGCCTAAGTTTGTTCTTATTACATCAGCTAACTTTTTTTTTTTTGGAAATGCTTTATGCACACCTCCTGCCTGGGGACGGCAGGGGGTAGTGTGGGACTCCCAAAACAGTAAACTGTTATCCGATCCTAGGGTTACCCACTAAAACCTCGCGGCGGCCTTCCTCCGGCGTTGGGGTGGCACAGGACAGTGCGTCGGCCCTCTGGTCCACCTCACCGTTGCCCCCCCCCCCCCCCCCCCCTCTGTTGCGAGGGGGTGCTCATTCTCGGGGAGCCTCGGTGAAGCTCCCCCGGGCGGGGCGGCTCCGACCGCGCGCTGTAAAGAGGCACGCGGCCGGCGGCGCCCCCGATGGCCCTCCTCGGCCGCACCGGGGGGTCATCCTTCCCGGGCCGCAACCCAGGCGCACCCGCGGCGGCGATCACTGAGCTCGCCACCGCCGCCTTCGAGCGGGATCGGCTCTCTCCCGACCCCGCTCGGCGGCCTCCTTCTGGAGCATCACAGCTTCGCAGAAGGAGACCACAGCCCTCCACTCCTCCTCGCGACCACCGACGACCAGGACTCGGCGCTCGGCCGCCCAGGCCGGGCAGACCTCCAGCGTGTGCTGGGCCGAGTCCAGGTCGGATGCGCAATGGTGGCATCTCGCCGTCTCTTCGCGCCTTATTCGACTCAAATACTCACCGAAGCACCCGTGCCCGGAGAGTATCTGAGTCAACCTGTAGGTGACAGTGCCCCATTTACGGAGCACCCAGGCCTCGAGGTGGGGCAGGACGGCTCCGACGGCGCGCGAACGCGCACCGCCCTGGAGTACCAGCGCATCGCGCCATTCCCCCAGGACCCGCCGGAAGGCCTCCCGCCTCCGCACCTCGTGTCCCCGCGCGTCCGGGTCCCCTCCTCCCCGGCCGAGATCGTACGCGGCTGCGTACATCTCGGCCAGGATGATGACGGGGGGGAAACGCGCGAGGACCGTCGCCGCCTCGTATGAGATGGTACGGTAGCCCCGTACGATCCGTATGGCCATGATCCGCTCCAGGCTCCTCAGCAGAGCCCTGGAGCGGGAGGCCCCCGCGAGGTCTCGCGACCAAACGGGGGCCCCGTACAGGGCCACGGACCGCACGACGCCACCGTAGAGGCGGCGAACTCCCTCTCCCGGTCCCCCGAGGTTGGGCAGCAGGCGGTGTAAAGCGCCCGCCACCCGTCGCGGTCCGGGGACCATCCATACGAAGTGCTCCTCGAAGCTCCAGCGGCTGTCCAGGGTGAGGCCGAGGTACTTCATGTACCGCCCCACCGGGACAGCCGTGTCACCCACCTGGATCCGCGAGGCCGGGGGTTCCCTGCCTCTGGTGAGGCGGTGGAACCACAGCGCCTCACTTTTGTGAGGCGCCATCTCTAGGCCCAGCCTGCGGATCCGTCTGACGACGATTGCCACCCCCAGCTCGGCGACCCTGAGCGTACGCTCGAAGTCGGGCCCCGTAGCGACCACCAGAGTGTCGTCTGCGTAGCAAACGACACCCACGCCACGGGGCAGACTGGTGCGGAGGACCGGGTCATAGGCGAGGTTCCACAGCCGGGGCCCTAGCACGGACCCCTGCGGAACCCCGCACGTGATCTCCTTCCTCTGCTCCGTCCCGTTCCGGTCGACATAGTCCACCCGAACTGACCGTCCGATATGTCCGGGCCCAACTGCGACAGGTGGCTGCTGATACGGGCGGAGATAACCCTTTCAAAGAGCTTCCCCGCCTCGTTCAGCAGGCATATCGGCCGGAACGACGACGGAGCGTCTCCGGTCCTGCCTGGCTTTCTGATGAGCACCAGCCTCGCCGAATTCCAGTCGAGCGGGAACACCCCGCGGCGGAGGCAGCTGGTGAACAGCTGCCTCTTCTTATTCCCCAGGACTCCCAGAGCGTGCGCCAGGACCCGGCCCGGAACTCCGTCCGGGCCGGGAGCGGCGCTACGGGAGGCGAGCCGCGCGACGGCTCGCCCGAGCTCGTCCTCCGTCACCTCCAGTCCGTCGGACCACAGAGTGTGGTCCGACTGAGACGGAGGAACCGAGGGACCGCCCTGGACCCTAGGAAAGAGTGCGTCTATGACTCTTCCCACAACTTCCGGGTCCAGGGATTCCGTCAACGGAGGGACCCACGGGGCCAGCTTGCCCAGTACCATTTTGTACGGGCGTCCCCATGGGTCCCCGTCAAGTCCCTCGACGAGCTCGTTCCAGGACTGCTCGCGAGCCGCAGCGATGCCAACGCATACGGCGTGCGCGGCGGCCCCGTATTCCCGTCTGGCTCTGAGAGCCTCCTCGACTGTGGTTCGCCTTCTTCTGCGGGCTCTTTTGTACCGGCGGCAGGCGACAAAAGCGGCCTTGCGAAGCCGCTCTATCTCCTCGCTCCACCAGTACACGGAGCCCCGCCGGGGCGGCCCGACTCGCGGCATCGATGCGTCACAGATCGACGTCATCGTGTCGCGCAGCCAGGCCGCTTGCGCCTCGGGATCGGGGAATTCCGCTCCCTCCGTCCAATCCGCGACGCTGGCGGCGGCCACGACCATGTCTCGGTCGAGCCGCTTGAGAGACCAGCGCTGCGGAGGGCCGCTAGTCTGGCGCGGGCGGCTAGGGCGGCGAAGTGACACATCCAGGAAGATGTGTCGGTGGTCAGATAAATTGACCACCTCCTCCGCCACCCGCCATCCGTTCACCGTGGTGGCGGCCGAGGGAGTCGCCCACGATAGATCGACGATCGACTCACCCTGCCACCGCACGCAGGTGCTGGCCGACCCCCGGGTGAGCAACCGGAGGTCGAGCCCTGCCGCCCACTCCAGAAGTGTCTCCCCCCTGACGTCGTCCCGTGTGTCTCCCCACTCCCTCGAGTGAGCGTTAAAGTCACCATTACATCAGCTACCCAAAAAAAGTCCCAGCAAAATCGGTCCAGCCACTATAAAGATTAAACTGAAAAAACAGACAGGCAAAAAGTCTAAAAAAATGTTATTTTGGTGTAAATACCGTATTTATGTATAATAAATGAATATACAAACATGCATTTCGTAAAAGGCGCAAAAAGATTTGATTGGCCAAGTAATACTTAGAATTATTTCCAATCCCAGAAATAAAAGAACATAAAGGATCTGCTGGTGGCTCCAATTGTGATAATTTTACTTTGCCTCCGGCACAACATATTAGGTCGGGGAAAAAGTCTTTTCGCATAACGTAGGTATAAACTTATTATAAAATTTCTTTGACTGTACTATTTGTGTATGGCTGGTTTTGGTAACATTAAAAAGGTTACATTATAAAGAAAAGAAAAAATAAAAAAAAGTTGTTTCCCGCTATTTTTCATTTGTTTTTCTCTCCGTAAAAATGAGTGAATCTAATGAAGAAATTCGATACATTTTAAAATTTTATTATAAAAAAGGCAAAAATGCAACTCAAGCAGTGAAAAAAATTTGTGATGTTTATGGACCTGATGCAGTGTCAGTAAGAGTAGCACAAATTTGGTTCAAAGTTTTCAGTCCGGAAATTTTGATGTTAAAGATGCACCTCGCTCTGGTCGCCCTGTTACGAATAAAATGGACGCCATTTTTGAAAGAGTGGAGCAAGATCGGCATATTAGTAGTTACGATGTAGCTGAAGAACTGGGAATTGACCACAAAACAGTTTTGACCCATTTGAAGAAAGCTGGTTATACAAAAAAGCTCGATATTTGGGTGCCACACGAGCTCACTCAAAGAAACTTAATGAACCGTGTACTCATTTGCGATTCATTATTGAGACGTAATGAAACCGAGCCGTTTTTGAAGAGATTGATAACTGGCGATGAAAAGTGGATCACGTACGACAAGAACGTGCGAAAAAGGTCGTGGTCGAAAGTTGGCCAGGCTTCACAGACTGTGGCCAAACCTGGCCTAACACGAAATAAGGTGATGCTGTGTGTATGGTGGGATTGGAAGGGCATTGTTCATTATGAGCTTTTACCGTCCGGCAAAACCATCGATTCTGATCTTTACTGCCAGCAACTGATGAGATTAAAGGAAGCAGTCGAGAGAAAACGGCCGGAATTGATCAACAGGAAGGGTGTGGTCTTTCATCACGATAACGCTAGACCACACACATCTTTAGCCACTCAGCAAAAATTAAGAGAGTTCGACTGGGAGGTCCTAGTGCATCCACCATATAGCCCTGACCTTGCGCCTTCAGATTTTCACCGGTTTCGGTCTCTTCAGAATTCTTTAGGTTCTGTAAGGTTGACCTCAAGAGAGGACTGCCAAAACTATTTGTCCCGTTTTTTTGATCAGAAGTCCCAAAGTTTCTACAGTAACGGGATAATGTCTCTGCCCACAAAATGGCAGAAAGTTATTCAACAAAACGGTACATATATATTGTAAAGAAATGTAAATAAACTTTGAAAAAAATGTCTTGACTTTTCATACAAAAATACGAAAATACTTTTTCCCCAACCTATTATAACAGTATATAGATCATTGTACTTCAACGCCAAACGTACTCTATTGTATTGCACCGACTTCAATAAAGAGTGACAATTGTATATATTTTAACAGTTAAAGATGACTTTATTAAAGTATTACGTTTTGTATATTGTATTAAGTATAGAAATTAGTAAATTACGTTATTTATCGCTTTTTACTTAAAGAAGTACTGTTGTCATATGCTTAAAGATTTTGTGGTTTACGTTTTTAGAAGTCGGCTTAACTTTTTTTTTAAAGTTTTTTTTTTGTGTTTGATGTGCTCGAGATGATTATATTAAAAAAACACAATTCTGACATACGACTCTTCTCTTGATCAATCTCCCTCTGGTCATCAGTGCGCATGTCATTTAGCACGTGAGATGGCTCTGCGCATATAGCATAGACTGCGACTACCATCGTCTTCTTCTCAGCATCATAATATTTAATTAATAAAAGTAAAAAAGGTTCTCGCGTACTTAGCAGTGAAGTGCCAAACTATCCCAAAATCAATAACAGTGGAATAGCCAAGCAGTTCGCTGCATGAATGGGCCGGCTCAACCGGTGAAAAACCACGACCTCTCAAAAGATTGACGTAAAGTGGTTCATGCCGCGTTTCGTTCGGTGAGAGAGGTACCCAGAGGCCCACTCCCTTTCCCCATCCTTCACTATACCCTATCCCTTAAAAGTCGACAACGCAACAATAACACTATAAGTGTTGTTGGTGTCCATGGGCGGCGTTGGTTGCTTACCATCAGGTGACACGCCTGCCATTTGCCCTCTTATCCTATAAAAAAATAATCAACAGATATAAATCACATAATGTATATTATTACAATTTATAATTGTAGTCACATACAGACATACTTAACATACATAACTTCTCGCCTTTTTGTACCCGAAGGTGTAGGCACCGGCTGTTAAGCCTCGTCATCAATATTTATCACACAATCGGGTTTGAATCGTGGCTTACACCAATGGGTTCGAACCCGTGACTTCTTCATTCAAAAGCGAGGTGCTCGACAACTGGATCACCGAGACCTAATTGTAGTTATTTGACTAATGTCAACATTCATAACTTTTTATGTTCCTGTCACCATTATTTTCCTGCCCTTATCATGATTAGTTATCCTATCCAATCTATCCATATTGGCTAAAGTTTTGGCTCCTTCTAATTGTCTTGATTTGTCCTAATAGTAGTGGTTTTCGCGGTGCTATTCCAGTATCCTGTCGATCATGGTCGCCTGGGTGTTTGGTTCAAAACCGTTCCTTCTATTGAAGAATAGAGACGGTATCGTTACAAATTGATAAATTTGTGCGAAATGTGTGCTCGTAATTTATTGATCCGTTCTTGAATTTCACTATGAGGAAGTTGGACTGATCAGAGAGACGACTCACCACATCTTCTTCATCTATAGTAGATGCAATCTGAACTGATAAATTATTGTCATGTTTTTCGTGGTCACTTGAACAACTTTGACAAAAATGGCATCCCGTTGCTGGTTTTTGTTACCGCCTCTGGGATGCCTTCTCCAAACCAATTCTTGAATATTTAAATTTCATCACAGATTTTAGTTTAAAAATAACTTATCCAAATATTTACTTATTTTTAATATTTATAAATTGCAGTACTCCAAACACATTACAGTGAGCTGACACTACAAATTGTGACATTTGATTGAAAGTTTAAATGTCAATATTAATACGATACTGACGAACGATGGACTTTTCTACTAACAATGAACTTTATGATATGTTTTTAAAAGTCAAATTGCTTTGTGTCTCAAAGTGTAAACGAATCGTTTGTATGGGAAAAATAAATTGTATTTTTTAGTATTTTACTCGCAATTTATCCCTATTTTCTCTATCATCTTATGTCTGATTCCTGGCTCTAAGCCCCACCAATTTTCAGCCAAATCTGCACGGCCGTTCTTTAGTTATAAGTGGTGTAACTAACACAACTTTCTTTTATATATATAGATATGTGACACTAGGGTAAGATTGACGTACTTTAGTTTACACAAACAAATCAATAAATATTATTAATCAATTATTTATCAATATTTAATAAAAGTTAAACTGTAATTTTAACAAAAACTTAAAAATATCCAAAAAACCTGCCAATTTGTCTATTCATCAAAATTTCAGGTAGATGATCCGATCGTAAGGTTCTTCAGTGGGATAACACTTGAACGAGTACTCGACCCTATTTACCAATAGTTCTGCAAATTTATTTTAGGTTGATGGAATGTAAACAGGCTCTTTACCGTGTATTTTTGAGGTAGGGTAAGGGTAGGTTATTGGTGATATTTGTCCATTAAAACTTCTACTAAGGAGTAAGCATCATTGCTGAAAAATTACTACATCATAGAGTGTAACAAAAACATTTTGATGTCATAATTGTGGTATATTTTTAATGTTTTGGTAAAATAATTGACTCAACTAAAATCACATACAGTTATTATGTCTTTAAATCGTACAATTTTTATATTACATTACACTATTTAATTGATTTATTTATTTACCTGTCATCGCCATAAGAGGGGATATACTGGTTATAAATATCTGTATTTATATTTCTATAATTTGCATGAAAATATTATCCTTAATCCATATCCATCCGTATTCATTTAAGGATTCGTAATTTCATTGGTAAACATTTGTTTTATTGAATCTTGTTAGTGTTGAGAGCTGTCTCTAATTTAATTAATCAGGGATAATGGCTCTGACCACAATCACCGGTTACTTCGATCTACGGTACTGATCTGAACTGTGAGTGTGATACTTTTATTTTCTTTGTACAGAATTAATACTGATTAATTAAGGTTTAGAAAATAATATCGCAATGCCCTTCTAGATTGAAGATTTTTTCTAATTTTGGATAAAAAAGAAAAATATATCTATTTCGTGTATCAATTAAATACAAAGCTAATGATTTCGAATGATGAGCACATGATTTTTTAATTTTATAAGCTAACCTACACCATTCACAGCAATGATCTATTGGATAAATTATCTTACATACAATTTTATGTATATTACTTTACTTTAAAACATATTTTCCAAACATAACGCCCACAAAGTCCTAGATACGAGCCAGGATAACTATGTACCTCTGAACTAAAATTTAGAGTGTTTTTTTACTAACTATCTTTATGATAATCTTATTTTTTCGCTGCCCCTTATTACACCCATAGTAAAAGATAGGTTCACTTTGGTGGTTAAAGATAGGGTGGTTTGGTGGTTAAAGTTAGGTTACAGATAGGTTCACAGATCTTTTCACACACCGTAAATTACTTATCACAACTGGTTGGTTATAATAACGGTTGATTGGAGCGAATTTATATAAATTCAATTATCCAAAAGAACTATTGCATTGTTCCACGCCATGACTCCCAATAAAGCAAACGCACTCGTCCGTACATCCAGACACCTCTCAATATATCAACCATAACATATTGAACTGACCCACGAATAAATTGGTTAGCTGTCATTAAATCTCTTTGTGAAACACATTTTTTAAGGTAGAATTCCATCCACCACGAACCTCATTAACTACAAAAGCAATTATTGAATACCATTTAGTGTCCTAATATTTGGACCCTAGAATCTAAATAAAAAGTATTAACAATTGAAATTGAGTAACCAGAGCAGTGATTTCATCGCAGGAATATAAGTTCAGATCAACTTTTTTACCGATAATCACAATAAAAACGTGTGGTGCGCGGCCGTTGCGTGGGAAATATAGGCAGTAAAATATTTTAACTTAACTAGCAGTGCCCACAGACTCTGTTCCGCGAACAGAGTCCGTGGGCACTGCTAGTTAAGTTTAATAGCTACAACAAATTATAATACCAATTTCGATTTTGATGAAAGGATAATTCTGTGTGGTGATCTTAATGGGTGGGTCGGAACCAAGCGAGACGGCCTGGAGGCTGTCCTTGGTCCGAATGGTGACAAGAGAGTGAATGATGCTGGTAAGCCGATATTGGACGTATGCCTGGAATGGAACCTCCTTGTGTCTAACACATTATTCCGTCATAAAGATATTCACACGTATACGTGGAGACGGAATGAGCAAAAGAGTATGATAGATTTGATTTTGATAGATAGTCGTCTCCGAAATACTCTAAGGGATACAAGAGCCTACAGAGGCCCCACTCTTGATACGGACCACTACCTGGTGGTAAGCCGTTTCGTGGGCCTTTTCAAGAAGTGGAAACACTGGCGAGTGCGTACCCATTTCAGAGAGCTTGAAAGGATAAAATGTGAGAAATTAGAAGATGAAAGTGTACGGAGTATGTGTGTAGGCCTAGTCAGTAAATGACTCAATGAGACGAGTCTTTCTGACCTAGGTGTTGAAGAATGCTGGGAAAGAATGAAAGAAAGTATAGTGAATAGTGCAAAAGAAGTATGTGGTAGTGCAAAGAGGCATAAGATTCTGAGAGGTGACGCCTGGTGGGACGCGGATGTGAAATCCAGCGTCGAAAGAAAGAAAAAAGCATGGTTGGATTATGTCTCAAGTTTGAATCAGAATGATAGTATGACAGAGAAAAAGTATGAGAGCTACCGCCGCTGCAGGAATGTTACCAAAGGTTTAGTGAAAGAGAAGCGTGAAAGACTTGTTGCGAATGTGGAAGTGAGGTTGACGGAGAACTTCGAGGCGAATAACAAACTCTTCTGGAGGGAAGTTAGAAAGTCTCGGGGTTCTTCGTCAACATCAGAATGGACAAAATTATGTCTAAGTTTGGTGACATTCTTGCAAACCCAAGCGATGTATTGGGCAGGTGGAGTGAGTATTTTGGGGAAATGTACGAGTATGTTCCGGATGTGGGCGCCGCGAGTGAGCCTACAGCTGACACCGCTGCGCCAACATCGGATGAGGACATTACTATGGAAGAGATTGAATGGTCGATACGAAGTATGAAAAATGGTAAGGCAGCTGGAATTGATATGATGTCTGCTGAAATGATCAAACACGGTGGAACCTGTGTCCGGGACGCTTTCCTGACCTTGAGCAATCTGTGCTGGAGGTCGGGTAAGGTTCCCATGGACAGGAGGCGCGCTGTCATCGTGCCCTTGTATAAAGGTAAGGGATCACGTATGCAGTGCGCCAGTTACAGGGCCATCAGTTTGATCAGTTTAGCAGCAAAAGTGTATGGGAAAATTATTGAAAGGAGAATGAGGGTGATATCTGATGGAGTTTGTGGGAGGCTCAGGGTGGTTATAGAAGCGGACGAGGGTGCATGGATCAGATTTTTTCTCTCCGCAACATCGTGGAGAAACAACTGGCTGTTAACCGGAAGGTTTTCTGCGGTTTTGTGGATCTGGAAAAAGCGTTTGACAGAGTGTTACGAAAGGATCTGTGGGATATACTCCCGGGCTACGGGGTGAGCGGAGCACTGCTGCGCGCTGTGCAGTCCACTTATGACACTCGCACAGCGTGTGTGCGTGTTGACGGCGGCTTGTCCCCTTGGTTTGACGTCAATATCGGCGTCAGACAGGGTTGCGTGCTGTCCGCTGGACTGGCGCTAGGAAATAGCGTAAACGGCGCGTTGGGCAGATTCCTGGGCGCAAAAAATATTAGCAGAAAAGCCCAGTTAGCAATGCAGTCCTGATCCCAACGCTAACTTATGGAAGCGAGAGCTGGGTATGGCAGAGTGTGCATGAAAGTAGAATAAACGCGGTAGAAATGAGGGCTCTACGCAAAATCTGCGGAGTGACTCTCGCTGACCGCGTAGAAAACAAGGTTGTAAGGAAGGAAGTTGGTTTGAAAGAGAGTGTCGGTGTAAAAGTAAGAAAGGGCATGCTCCGATGGTTCGGACATGTAGAAAGAATGGTTGACGCAAGACTGACTAAGCAGATATACAATGCAAAAGCGGACGGATGTAGGAGTCGAGGACGGTGCCAAGACACACATTCCAAGACCAAATAGAACGTGTTCGAACGAGGAAGGGGATGTTAAGAGCCTCAAAAACCGACGCGCGTGGATGAAAAGAGTTATGAAAGTCAATGAAGCGAGTGAGGTGTGTAAGAATCGTGCCCTATGGCGCTCTGTTCTCTCTGCCTACCCCGCAAGGGATTTGGCGTGAAGTTATGTATGTATGCATGTATGTATGTATGTATTTCCATTTACTGTAGGGAAAACGAACAGAGCGCCCAAAGAACGTGTCATGTCAATCATTGTCTTTATATTCGTTTCCGCACTATATTTTACACATGTCTAAGTTACGCACTATTTAAATATGGAGACCATATGTTCATTATTATTTATCATCAGCATATCGCAGTCCACTGCTGGACATACTCCTATCCCAATTTGCGCCACAACATTCGATTCTTTGCCTTCCGCATCCAGTCTTTTCTAGCAGCCTTTCTCAGTTTGTCTGACCATCGGGCTGGTGGGCGTTCTACGCTACGTTTACCAAGACGAGGTCTCCACTCTATAACCTTCTTACTCCATCTACCATCGGCCCTTCGGCAGATATGACCAGCCCATTGCCACTTCAGCGAGCTCATTCTATGAGCTATGTCGGCCACCCCAGTTCTCTGGAGGATATACTCATTTCTGAGTTTATTTTTTAGAGATACCCCGAGCATAGCTCGCTGAGCGACTTTAAATTTGTGGACTAGCCCTACCGTGAGTGTACACGTTTCAGCACCGTAGATCATTACCGGTAAGACTTACTGGTCGAAGACATTATTATTATTTAGTTCCAAAAAATAAATCCCCTAATCCTGTAATATTGCTAAAATATAATTAAGATTGGGAACATTTAGCAGCAGTACTACAAGAGGTAATAGATCACATCTATACCGTAACTTATTTTCCTGAACCACTTTCATATCTGTTTTCCTTCGTGGGCATGAAATATTGAAGCCTCCATAAATTACTGAATGGCCTACCCTCCAAATTTATGTTTTAGGAGAAGACTAACAGATGTTTAATCATTGGAGATATTTATAATCATTCGAGTGAGGCAGATTTATATAAAAAATATTTAATGAAAAAATAAACATTATCTGTAACATAAAGAGGTTTGCGTCTCATATAAATTAAATAAAAAAGAGCCTTTAGTACTGATAATGATTACATTTTTTGTGTATGTATTTGTTGTATATACACATACATACATAACTTTACGCCTTTGTTGCCCGAAGATGTAGGCAGCGGCTGTAAAGGCTCGTCTCGCCATTATGTTTACGTCCCGAATGGAATAGGTGGCGAACCTATTGCCATACAGGACGCAAAGTTTTCAGTCATCGATATTTATCACACATAGCGATCCGAAAACAATTTCGAAAAGTGATTGGTGTGAGCCAGTGTCAGGATTCGAACCCGGACCTCTGGATCAGAAGCTGTGTGCTCGTCCACTGGGCCACCGACACTAGAGTGTTGAATATTGTAGTTATATAATCTTATAGCTTATCAAGATAACTCAGCAGGCTTTGTTTCGTCCCAGAAGCAATAAATAAGTATTTTTTTATTCTATGAAGTTCGATTGTTGTTATCTCGTTATCTGCAAAAAGTAAAGAATTAAAAAATATGCGTGAAGTCTCTCCGCGCCAAGAAAGTTAAACATTGTAATAAACATACATTTAATTACATAACTTACGTACATATCATACTTACATTACGACGGGCCTTGTGATGCCAATGCACCAAATGAAATGCGTTCATTTGATACATAAATTGAAGAAATGCATGTTCTTGCCATATTGGATTTAGAATGACGTTGCATTATTTTTCGAGTTACTATCAAAAATCCTTTTTATTTGTTTCGCATATTGTAGAAACGAATTAATAATATATTTAGAACCTAAGTACAAAAACTTTTAAAAAAAAGAATACTAAGACTTTATTCAGAATTTAATAAAACGACAATATAATAACTCTTAATTTATAATGTTAGAAATCAGCTAAATTGTAAAATAGTACATAAAGAAAACACCAGTTTACATTAATATTTCACCATAAAGCACAATTTATAACAATTAATATAATTTTGTAAGTACTCACATATAATCAGGAACACAAAACTACTTTCACAGACACAGAACAGGTCACGTCCTAACCGCTTACCCGACACGATAAAAAGTGCCCAATAAAATGGTGACGCCGCTTTATATAGGGTTGGATTCAAAATGGACGATCAATCCTAACTCGGCCTCTCCTGACGCCGAGACGTCCTCGTCTCATTATGAGGAACCGCACATCACAGTTCGGGCATACTTCGAGTGTCAGAGGAGTCAGCGATGGGCTCCCTCGAGCATGATGGTGCGCTGCGGTCATAGTCACGCTCGTCGCTGTCTAAAAACCATCAAGAATCAGTATATGGCATATAGTGTACCTAAGACGGTTTATACGGATGCAAACAGAAATAATCGCAATAATTTATAAGCAGTGCATATTTGAGAGCTCTCATATCCCCATGATACCAATTATTTCTTTATCCTAATGTTCCTGCGGCGGCACGTAACAGATGCGTGTAGGCAGGCTCGTAAACTCTATCGGGATCTGTGAACAGAACAGTAGACAACGGGCGTCCCCGTCGTCTACGACAACCACAAGTCCTTCACTTGACCAGTAATGATAGTTCGTAGCAATATTTATCATACGTAGCAAAATTCATATTTCGTAGCATACAAGCACTGAGGGCTGAAAGCCCTGGGTTCATCGTCGCACAGTGCATATTATTTTACTCAATTGTCGCACAGGGTACTAAACGCCCTTTAAGACCATAACGTCTTCTGCAAGTATATGGCCTCTGCCGTGATCCGTCACGCACCCATCCAAATAAGGGGAGTACAATCAGTGAGTGTAACGGGGTGATGATAGTTAGATTGTCCCGGCGTCAGTCTTATAGTCGTGTGTGTTCGTGTGTCGTGTCTTATGTTGTGTGTTCGATATTAACTATCAAGTTCATGTGGGTACCTAATAGTAGGTACATGACGGAACAAAGCTTTATTAAGGCCAAATACCAAAATATCACTCACTTTCAAAGAAGTCGGCGCACGACTCAGGACACCACTCCCCTCGCCAAGCGACCATGTACTGTGCAGCAGCTTGCGTAGTTTTGCCATAGGAACATCCCAGCAACCTCAGCCGGTAGCGACCACTGGGCAATACTTCAATCACTTGGTATGGTCCCCTCATGCCAGGGTCCAGCTTGCCCCTGGACTGGGAGTGTTTGATAACAAAGGCCAGGTCATCGACTTGAAACGTGCGTGGGGGGTGTCGTTGTCGGTTGGTTCGCCTATCTTGGTCAGCTTGATTGCGTGCTAAAAGTTCATTTGCTCTGGACCTGCATAGCTCCCTCCACGTCTCGTAATTTTGGGACATGTCAACAGCTACGTCACGAAGCAATGCCCGCACCACGGGCGTAGTAGCGTCGGTCCCAATAAGCAGTTTTAACGCCGACGCCTGCGTGGTCTTCTGCTTCGTGATGTTAATTACCAATTGAAGTCTCCACAGTTGCTCCGACCAGGCAGCATTTTTGTTGTTCACTTCAACACGGAGCATGTTGAGAACGGTACGAACGTACCTTTCTGCCTGACCGTTGGCGTTGTGCATATCAGGTGTGATGTAGTGGATGTCACACCCGAGGCTCTCCAGTAGGGATCTGAATCCCGTGGAGTCGAACATCCGCCCACGATCGGTCACCAACAATTTAGGAGTGCCAAATAATGAAATTGCATTGGTAAAAGTGCGTTTCAGTTCTGTAACATCCTGACTATAAATAGGGTATAGTAAACAGTATTATGTAAATGAGTCGACCATTAACATTACGAACTTATAACCATTAGATTCAGGTAATGGGCCTAATACATCTAAATGTAAAGTCTCGAATGGAGCGTTTGATTTTTGCCATGAAACAATAGGTTGGTGTGGTGCTCTAGGGAGACGTTTCATTGAAACACATACGAGGCAATGTTTTATATACTTGGCTACGAATTGACGGAGCCCGGGGAACCAAAAATACTTGAGTATTAAGTCTAAAGTCTTTTCTGTACCTAAATGCTCATGCTCATCGTGAAAAATTCTGAGTAGACTCAGACGATGTCCTTTAGGAATAAAGCACAGAAGCCTGGACTCTTCACCCATAGGGGTGTACCGGTAATAGAGGAGATCATTCTGGTACACATAGCGTTGAGAATCTAACTTGCCTTCTTGTAATTCCCGTAGGAGGACTCTGGTTTCTGTGTCGGCTGACTGAGCTATTTGTGCCCAATTACGGGGTCTAGATATAAGGTGCACATTAGCAGAAACTGGGTTACGACTTAAATAATCTGCATGGGCCATCTGACAACCTTTCCTATACTCAACGGTGAAGTTAAAATCTTGTAAATAGACCCACCAGCGAGCGACGCGTGGAAGTAGGTCTTTTTTCTTTTCTGTAGCTTTGAGGGCATTGCAGTCGCTAACCACTTTAAATTTAATTCCAAGCAAATAATGGCGAAAATGCTGCAAAGCCCTCACTACCGCCAAGGTCTCCAGTTCATAGGAGTGATACCTACTTTCAGCACCTTGCGTGGTTTTACTAAAATATGCCACAACATGCTTAGAACCGGTCGGTTTCATTTGTATTAGTACCGCACCGTAACCTACACTACTAGCATCCGTATGGACCTCCGTATGGAAAGTGGGATCAAATATGGATAAAACCGGAGAATTCGTAAGGATGCTTATTATTTCCTATCTCACTCTCTCTTGTTCTGGACCCCAGTTAAATACAGCACCTTTCTTGGTCAGGCGAGACATAGAAATTGTCTTAGTAGCATAATTTTGAATATATCTACGAAAGTACCCCGCCAAACCAAGAAGTTGTCGCACTTGTCGGACGTTGCCAGGTGCGGATGAATTGGCTAAAGCTTCTATTTTATGAGGACTTGGTTTGACCTGCCCTTCGCTTATCACGCGTCCCAAATATTCGACTTCAGAGGCGAGGAATGAGCACTTACGAAGATTTATAGAGAACCCGGCGCTTGTCAAAGTCTTCAAGACCCCGTTAAGAGAAGTTATCCCTTCTTCAATGGTATTACTCATTATCAGGACATCATCGACATAGACTAGAGTGTTACCAGCCTCTATGTGTTCCCTCAAAGTCTCATTGATAATGCGCTGATAAACTACGGGAGAGTTGCAAAGTCCATAAGGCATACGTAAATACTCATACTGCCCTTCTGGAGTGACGAACGCGGTTCTGTGTATTGAATCCTCGTCAATAGGTATCTGGTGGAAGCCAGTAGCCATATCAAGACTAGTAAATAACTTGAAATTTCCTAACCTGTCTATGTGATCCTCGATGAGTGGTAAGGGATACCGTTCTTTTGAAGTAACACGATTTAAGGCGCGGAAATCGACGCACATGCGGTCACTTCCGACTTTCTTTTTAACGAGGATCACGGGGCTAGCATACTCAGATCTAGAGTCACGTATAATACCCTTTTCTTTAAGGTCAGTTACGATTTCGCGCACTTTAATCTTTTCGGAGTGTGACAATCGGTATGGTCGATATACAACGGGAGTTTCATCGGTAACTTTAATTATCATTTTACCAGTCGTAACTGTGGTTGTCGCAGTCCCCGAAATAAAATACTTAGAAAAACGATTAATGACAGTCATCAAGGAATCACGGTGGTGACCCTGAAGGGGTGTATTAATCTGAACCTGGAGTGATACGGTGCAAACAGTCTTAGAGTGGGTTATGTACTGACGGTCTCTAGTCCGTATATAAGTTATCCCGTCACGATTGAGAATGTTAGTGCCTATAACGATAGGAGTGGGCATGTAAGAGCCGGCTACTACTACAAAGTCTGCTTCTATAGAGATCTCGTCTAGTTCTATAGTAAGCGTTACATAGGAATCACATTCTATCGTAGAATCACTAATTCCCTTTATAGAGGCGCGACGTAATTTTCTTTCACATGATAAGTATTTCAAAACATCTGCTGATATGAGGGAAATGTTTAACGCACCACTGTCGATGAGAATATCAACGGGGATCCCTTGAACTACCCCTATGATTAGATCAGAGTTGGAAGAGACTTGATTTGGAGAAGGCTCAACACACAAATTTACGTTTCGGTTATTACGAGAGGTGGACCGATCTTTTGCGAAACACGCTACTTCATTGTGACCTGGTTTTTTACAAAATCCGCATATTGTTTTACTACAACTAGATACAGAGAGTTTTGAGGACTCAGTCGTAGTTTTCTTAGGGCACTGATGAGCTTTATGTCCAATTTGTCCGCAAGCGAAACATTTTGGTTTGGGCTGAACGATTAAGCGTTTTGGCAGTGGATGACGAGTTTCATGATGGGCGCGTGCCGGTTTAGTATAAGTCGATAAAAAAGATACTAAATTGTCACAAGTTAGGCTGGCGTTAGTGGCTGCAGCCCTGACATGAGGATCGTAAATGCCTCTAATAACAATCAGTACTCTAAGTTCATCACTTAAACCTTTTACGATTTTTAACCGCAACAGAGTCCTACGAGCGTACTCCGCGTATGAAGGAAATCGATTAGAGTTAAGTTGCATTGCCTCATATAAAATATTAGCATAATCAAGTTTTCGCGGACAAAGTGGTTTAAAGTCTCGACAAAAGTTCGACCATGTTCTGTCACACGTTACCCACTCATTAAGCCAGGTGCGTGCGTCACCCTTAAGACAATTTGATACGCGAGAAAGACATTCGGAATCTTGCCAATTGTTAATGACTTTAGCTCTATCGACTTCCTGACACCACGCGTCAATATCATGTACCGTCGGGTCAAAATTTGAAATAAAATAACTGTGGGTAGTTGCCATACTCATATTTTTTATCGCTTCTATGAAAATACGTCCCGAATCTGTTAATGAAGTGTCGGGTTGTGATTGCACCGAAGCGTCACAAGCTAAAGGGACCTCAGAGGGTATGCTTTCTATATGAGGCTCCCTTGTGATAATATTAGAGTCGGATGGGTTGTTAATCTGTATTTGGTTAGTTGCTTCGGTTATGCTTTCTCCCGACGTATTACAATCACGGGAGGTATTTTTGCGACGGTTTTCGAGAGAATCTAGGCGGTTTATTATTACGTCTAACGTTCTTTGTAGAGAATCTTTTTGACTTCGGGAGCGATGAGTCTCAGAAGTGGACCTACTTGGCGATCGCAACCTTAGGCGAGAACGAGATCTCTCACGAGTTTGAGAACGCACCGGTCTACGAGATTGCGAATTCGAGCGACTAGCAACACGGTTCGACAAACGAGAGTCACGCTGACGAGAACTTGTTTTACGTCGTGAGCGTGAATCATTACGGGCCCTAGTGTTGCTTTTATCTCGACGTGACCTGTTCACGCGGTGATTCCGTTCACGTGTCATATCAAAGTTTTATTCGAAAGTAATATAAATTGGTGTTTCTTTCCAAGAGGTTAGATCTACCCTCACGATTAAATGAAAAATAATAACTGTTCAGGCCTGTTAGTGGTGATTCAATAAAAAGAAAGGGCTTATAGGAATGTATCCCACTTCTGAATTTAGAACCTAAGTACAAAAACTTTTAAAAAAAAGAATACTAAGACTTTATTCAGAATTTAATAAAACGACAATATAATAACTCTTAATTTATAATGTTAGAAATCAGCTAAATTGTAAAATAGTACATAAAGAAAACACCAGTTTACATTAATATTTCACCATAAAGCACAATTTATAACAATTAATATAATTTTGTAAGTACTCACATATAATCAGGAACACAAAACTACTTTCACAGACACAGAACAGGTCACGTCCTAACCGCTTACCCGACACGATAAAAAGTGCCCAATAAAATGGTGACGCCGCTTTATATAGGGTTGGATTCAAAATGGACGATCAATCCTAACTATATTTATTCCGCCACATTGGATTTAGAATGACGTCAAATTAATTTTCGAGTTATTATCAAATATAGTATTATACTTCTTATTTAACCAAATTCCCAGGTTGGATAAAGGCTTCTCGGTTATAACGACTAACGACGAAAACAAAAAAATCATTGGGTAATACCGACTTGGAATATAGTGTCAATTTCGGCTATAGCCACTTGTTTTTTAAGAGCTGTTTTGGTTTGTTTTTTTTTTTTACCTAGTAATTGGAGCAAAAAATTATAATTATATTTTCTGTGCAGTAAGTACTTTTGAGACATGGTGCGATAAAAATACAATCCCGGTACTAGATGTCTATTTATTTATTTATTTATTTATATATGTGTTACGCACGGCCACTGCACTACGATCGCTTACACAGCGATGACCCCAATATGCGTCTTTACACGAGCCGCATTGTCAGCGGAACGTGTTAGGTGGACATCAATTCGATTGCCCAACCGAGGGCACTTGTAACATCAATATTATAAGTAAAAGCATTATTGGTTCACACTTCGAACTGTAATCACTAGGATAATTAAATGTAACTTAGTATTGTAATTCTTATTCTTAATTAAATATATTATATTAAAATTGCTTTTTTTTGCAACCTCCGGCTGCAGCATACGTAATTGGCGCAGTCGGTAGGATATCGTATTAACGTAGAGTCAGTGAATAGCTCACAGTCTACCACGATAAGAACCTACACAGTAGCTGCAGTCCAGGGGTGAATCCAGACATCGATCCAGCAGAAGAAGCAATTTTGTAAGTGCTCTGAATCTTTCATAGTCCTTACCTTCCTATTCATAAGTATCTTATTATTGAAATATCCTACTCCTTATAATTTATATTTTATATTTTGCGTATAATTTCTTTACAGGTATACGTTAAAATTTCAATAGGTTATAGGTTTATTTTAGCATTTTGCGTATAATTTCTTTACAGGTATACGTTAAAATTTCAATAGGTTATAGGTTTCTTTTTGCATTTTGCGTATAATTTCCTTACGGGTATACGTTAAAATTTTAATAGCTTATAGGTTTTATGTGTAACCTACACATTTTATTCTTTTTCGTTCTGCGTATAATTTCTTTTACAGGTATACGTTGAATTTTAATAGTTAATAATTTAGACTAGACTTTTCCATAATTTTCTTACGTATTATTTTTATCGTAGCTAAAATAAAATAGTAAAGATTTTTCATCCGAAAGAATCGCGAAATTCTAGGATAAGAGATAGAAACAGGTCGACTAATAGCCGTAATAGCGTTATAGACGATTATAGGAATTTATTTAAAGAGCCAACCATGGCACATGCAGATATTGATTCGATTTATAAGTCACTAAGACTGTTGCCCGAGTTTGACGGCAATCCGCATGTCTTAACTCGTTTTATTAGCCTATGTGATATGATAGTTATCACACATTTGCAACAGGAGCCAGGGCACGAATTAACAAACCTAGCCCTTATAAATGGCATCCTTAATAAAATAACAGGGCCCGCGGCTAGATTTATTAATGCCAATGGAATACCAGAAAATTGGCAAGGCATCAGAAATGCGCTAATTAATAATTTTGCCGATCATAGGGACGAAACTGCGTTGTACAGTGACTTGTCTATGCAGACACAGGGTTCTAGTACACCACAGGAGTTTTATGAGCGGTGCCAAAATTTACTTAGTACTATAATGACATATGTCATGTTACATGAATCGGTTAAAACGACGATTGAGGCTAAACGCGAACTTTACCAAAATCTCACTTTACAAGCATATTTACGTGGCTTAAAGGATCCATTAGGATGTAGAATTCGTTGTATGAAACCGCCGACTATGGAGAAAGCTCTTGAGTTTGTCCAGGACGAACTAAATACACTTTACCTTCAACAACGTAACGAATATCCTAATAAAAAGGATTCTCAACAATCATTTTCACAGAATTATAACCCGCAATCTAACGTATTTAGAATGCCCAATCGATCACAACCACAACAGTCATATAATTACGGAAATAATCACCCACGTCCGATGAGCATTGTTCGCCCATTCGTACCGAAGAACTTACCATCAACTTCAAACTTACACGATTGGCGTAGACTAGGTAACCCGCCATCAAGTAATTATTTTAAAACTCGCGAATTAAATTTTAATGATCTCGACTATGATTATCATAATTATTATAACGAGTCTGAACATTCTGAATATGATCAAAATTTTTATCCGAGTGACTACTTTGAATACCCTAGTTTTCACGAAGAATATTATTATTCAGAACTTCCAGTTGTAGAAGAGGTGGATAACCCTTCTACTACCTCGTTAGATAATGAAAATTTTCACCAAGGAGTCGAGTATAGAAAAACCAAAATAGAATTGAATTTTCATATTCAAAGACAGTTAGGTTATATTCAAATATCTAATCCTCCTTTAAAATTATTAATAGACACGGGTGCTAATCAGTCTTTCTTAAGCCCCGAAGCTGTAGAAAAATATTTTAGCCATATCCCTCTAAATTACGATCCCTTCGAGGTCACTAATGTACATGCAACAAGTAAAAATAATTATTCTATAACTTTACCCTGTTTTCCTGAAATCTGTGAGCAAGGCGAGCTCACATTATTCATTTATAAATTCCATAATTATTTTGACGGACTTTTAGGTTTTGATTTATTAGATACTTGGGATTCGAACATCGATCTCAGGAATAAATTACTTGTTACTCGTAATGCACAGATTCCCATTCAAATGTATGACTCGCGTAACGCTAATTTATATGAAGAAATCATTCCAGCCAAATCATCCAAACTTGTTAGGTTACCCGTGAACGCATCTGATGGGGAGGTTTTTGTTGAAAATCAAATAATTTGCAACTGCCTCATCTCAGACTGTGTGACAAAAGTTTCTAATAGCCGTGGCTTGGTGGAAATCACTAACCCATCCTCTCACGATGTAATCTTTTCAATGGACCGACCTGTTAAAGCCGAGTTATTTAACATTGAAACCGATTATACTGAAATTATTTCAGATCGTACTAGAGAAGTGATTTCTAAACTAAGAACAGATCATTTGAACGAGGAGGAACGCGCTAACCTTAAACGTCTTTGTGCAAACTATGCAGATGTATTTTATCTTGAGGGCGAGTCACTAACATTCACTAACAAAATAAAACACAGAATTAAAACCACCGACGAATCACCCGTACATACTAAATCATATCGCTATCCATACGTCCACCGACAAGAAGTCAGAGATCAGATAAATAAGATGCTTGAACAAAATATAATAAGACCTTCAGATTCTGCATGGAGCTCTCCAATTTGGATTGTACCCAAAAAGGCTGATGCTTCAGGTAAGACTAAATGGCGTCTTGTTGTGGACTTTAGGAAAGTTAACGAGAAAACGATTGATGATAAGTACCCTATTCCAAATATAACAGACGTACTTGACAAACTAGGTAGGTGCCAATATTTTACGACCCTAGATTTAGCTAGTGGATTTTACCAGGTCGAAATGGACCCAGAAGACATACATAAGACCGCATTTAATGTAGAAAATGGTCACTACGAATTCCTACGAATGCCTATGGGTTTGAAGAACTCCCCATCAACCTTTCAGCGTGTGATGGACAATGTCCTTAAAGACCTCCAAAATGAGGTGTGTCTAGTATATTTAGATGACATAATTATTTTTAGTACCTCCCTACAGGAGCACATTATAAATCTCGGAAAGGTGTTCAAAAAATTACGCGATTCTAACTTTAAAATTCAGATGGATAAGTCTGAATTTCTGAAGCTAGAAACGGAATTCTTAGGTCATATAATTTGCAGAGATGGTGTTAAGCCTAACCCTAATAAAATTCAGGCTATCAATAACTATCCACTACCAAAGACTACCACTGAAATCAAACGTTTTCTCGGACTTCTCGGTTATTATAGGAAATTCATACCAGACTTTGCACGTGTGACTAAACCACTAACACAATGTCTTAAGAAGGGCTCTAAAATAACATTAGATCATAAATATACTGCATGTTTCGAACACTGTAAAACTCTTTTAACTAACGATCCCATCTTAAGCTATCCAGATTTCAATAGAGATTTCATACTAACTACAGACGCATCCAACGTTGCTATAGGCGCGATACTTTCTCAAGGACCTATAGGATCAGATAAACCAATCGCTTATGCATCCAGAACACTTAATTCAAGTGAATGCAATTACTCTACCATCGAAAAGGAGTTATTAGCGATAGTTTGGGCCACTAAATATTTTAGACCCTATTTATTCGGCCGTAAATTTCAAATAGTTACAGACCATAAACCTTTACAGTGGGTTATGAACCTCAAGGAGCCTAACTCACGACTAACACGCTGGCGTCTTAAACTTAGCGAATATAATTTTACAGTCATCTATAAGCAAGGTAAATCTAACACAAACGCCGATGCACTCTCTCGAATTGAAATACATAACGAAGAGTTGATGTCGATAGCAGTTAATCCATCGGAAAAAGCTCCACTATTAGACGAATCGCGTACTATAAGCGTTACAGATATAGACGAAGATTCTAGAACTGCCACAGTACATACTAGTAATGAAAATCCCATTTTAGAGATACCGATCTCAGACGAAGTTTTAAACAAATTCACTAAGCAGCTCATTTTAATATAGTAGGTGATATTAAGAGTAAGCCGGTAGTAGTAAAACCATTTGAAACCCATACACGCATATCAGTACAAATATCTGAGTCTAACTTAGAGAATGATGTCATTAACGCCATAAAGGAATATATAAATCCTAAGATTAAAACCGGTTTACTAATCAATCCACCCTTAGCTATGTACACTATCATCCCTATAATACAGAAAACATTTAAATATTCTTCTATGAATCTAGTACTAACCAAAAGGGAAATCGAAAATGTAAGAGAGTACCTTAAACAACAGAAAATTATTAACGACTACCACGATGGGAAAACAAACCATCGAGGCATTAATGAGTGCTATCTTAGTTTATCCCATAAATACTTTTGGCCAAAAATGAAGGAATCTATTACTAAATTTATTAATGAATGCACAATATTTACATTTCGCAGTATTAATTAAAATGTCATCTAATTATACTATTCTCAATTCTTACTCTGATTATAATTTCTTCTTACTCTGATTGCAAGTAGTGCTAAGTTGTTTTTATGGATATTTAACCAAACTATACATGCTTTATTTATTTAAAAAATTATTTGTGTTTAAAATCTTGTATAAATGTTATAGTTGACAAAACAAGACCGAATAGAGTCACAGACTAGTTTGGATAACTCTGTAACACAGAGTAAGCTAACTGTCATTTTTTTTTTTCTAAAGCTTAGCAAAATAATCCTTTGGCTCGTATGGTATGTTAAATCTATTTTAATTAATTTTGAATATTGCTTGCCGTGATATTTTTAAATAGTTATATTATGTATTGTTAATTCAGCAACTGGCAGATGTATATGGGAAAAAAAGTAAACACTTAACTTGTAAAATTTACTGTATATATTTAATATTAGATATTTATTTAATATATATTTATTTTTATTATTTATTTTTATCTTTGTATATATTTAAGTATTTATTTATACATTAGTATTTAATAATTGAATGTTTGATTTTGATAACTTTAGCGATGACGATAGTTTTTACTCGGCAACTAACTTGAACAGTGATACTAGTTTCGGTAGCCTTTCCAACATACTTGATAGCCTTGAAGCACAATTTACTGATGTACCAGGAAACTTCAATGTATGTCATATCAATGCCCAAAGTATTCCGGCTCACTTTCCCGATATGCTGACTTCTTTTGACTGTAAGAGCATTCATGCAGTTCTTGTTTCCGAGACATGGTTAAAGCCCTGTCTCCCCACTACCTCATACTCCCTTCCTGGGTTCACCCTCATTAGAAATGATCGCGCGAACGGCAGCGGTGGAGGGGTCGCTATTTACTTGCGTTCTTCCATTGGTTATAAAATTGTTGATGTGTCTCCACAACCACCGCTGTCAAATTCCGGTGAACATCTTTTTATTGAGGTTGAACTCAAACACACCAAACTCCTCCTCGGCGTCTACTACTGCCCTTCCTTACGCGTTAACTTCTTTTCCTCTTTTGAATCCCTACTAATAAATCTTACACCCAATTACAGTAATACTATAATTATGGGAGACTTTAATACTTGCATTCTAAAAAATGATTCTCGTTCTAAACTTCTGTCTTCAATAGTCCAATCTTGTAATCTCTCTCTGTTACCTCTCAATGCCACTCATCGTTTTCCTAACTCTACTCCTTCACTTCTTGACCTCATTCTAGTTTCTTCAAGCGAGCGCGTCGCCAAGCATGGACAATGCTCCGCCGACGCGTTCTCTTATCACGATCTTTTATTTCTCTCTTACAAACTTCGCCCACCTAGGGCACAACGAAAAGTTCTTATGCAGCGTAACTTTGGTGACATGAATATTGAGTTGCTGAAAGAAGACGCTAAAACTATCGATTGGACTTCGCTATTCATATCTGGGTCGGTTGATGAGCAAGTGGATATTTTTACTTCTAATCTCATCAAATTGTACGATAAACATGCACCTATCCGAGCTGTGAAAATCAAGCATCCTCCTGCACCATGGTTGACCGAAGACATTAAACGCCTTCTCTCTCAGAAGGCCGCCGCGAAGTTTCGTTATAAAATCAGACCTAACGACACTACTCACAAAAAATATGTAACCATTAGAAATCACTGCAATAGGGTGTGTAGGGACGCACAACGCCGACATATCCACAAGTCAGTTGAAAACGGAGACTCATCTAAAGTCTGGAAATTCCTTAGATCTCTGGGGGTTGGAAAATGTCAACAAGGCATAAATCCAAAAGACATCAACATTGATTTACTCAATCAACATTTCTCGGCCATGTCCAAGTTTGATGGTACACTAAAGGCCCATACGCTACAGAATCTTTCATCTTTTCCTACCCCAGACTATGCCCCTTTTACTTTTAATCTAGTCACCTCTTATGATGTTAAGAAAAGCATATTGTCGATTACGTCCAATGCCATAGGATGTGACCGTGTCAGTCGTAACATGATCCTGCCTATCCTCGATGAACTTCTTCCCACCATTTGTCACATCCTCAATTATTCCTTGTCCCAAGGTGTCTTTCCCGTAGCGTGGAAAGATGCCCAAATTATCCCTTTACCTAAAAAATGTAAGCCTGTTTCCTCTTCTGATTATAGACCCATATCCATTTTACCTTTCCTGTCTAAAGTCCTAGAACGTCTTGTCCACATCCAATTTAGTTCATTCCTCTCTGAAAACAAGCTCCTTAATCCCTTACAATCTGGTTTTCGCGCTGGTCACAGTACGACTACTGCCCTTGTCAATGTTACGGATGACATCAGGTCTGGGATGGACATCGGAAAGGTCACAGTACTGGCGCTACTGGATTTTAGTAATGCCTTTAATACTGTTGATTTTGACATTCTTTTAAGTCTGCTTCGCTCTCTTAACATATCTCCAATGGTGATAGATTGGTTTCACAGTTACTTGCGTGGACGCCGACAACGTATTAACATTGAAAACACTTGCTCCTCCTGGTGCAATATAAATGTTGGTGTCCCTCAAGGTGGCGTGCTATCTCCTTTACTCTTCGCAATTTTCATAAATACTATCTCTAATAACCTTGTTTCTTCCTACCACCTATATGCAGATGATCTTCAAATTTACCTACAGACAGAACCAGCGCAATTGTCTAGTACTTTCAATATCATGAACGAGGATTTAGCTCGGATAGGTGTATGGAGTTCATCACATGGACTAGCGGTTAACCCATCCAAAACACAAATTATCTTGGTAGGTAGTAGCCGGCTCACTTCAAAAATTGACAAATCACAGTTGCCGCAAATCGTTTTCGAGGACACAGTCATTCCTTTGAGTGACAAGGTAAAGAACCTTGGCCTTATCATTGACCCTGATCTAACTTGGGGTCCGCAGTTACAAGAAGTGAGCCGGAAACTTTTTGCTTCTGGAGGGTCTCTCAGAAGACTTCGGAACTTCTTACCTATTGCCACCAAGGTTGCGCTTGCGAATTCCGTTCTTCTGCCCACTCTTGATTATGCAGATGTCAGCTATCCTGATCTCGCCGAATACCAATTAGATAAACTTGAGCGTCTTCAAAACTATTGCATAAGATTTATATTTGGCTTACGCAAATATGATCATGTTTCACAGTTCCGAAAACAACTCAAGTGGTTACCAATACGACTTCGCCGGAATGCTCATATCCTTTCAGTTTTATATAAAATACTGTTTGACCCTTTAACGCCTTCCTATCTCAAAGTACGTTTTCAGTACTTACATGACACACATTGCCAGAATCTGAGGTCTTCACACAATCTAAGGCTGAAAGTTCCACAACATTCTACGAGTTTTTACGCGAAATCATTTACCATTACAGCAGTAAGGTTGTGGAACGAACTTCCAATAGAAATTCGACGTGCTAAAACTTTAGGCACGTTTAAGAAAATGGTGAAAGAACACTACCTGACATCATTAATGTAAAATTTATGCCTGCTACTTCACCTGCGTCATCTTTGTCACTAGTCACTCACGTTCTTTATATGTATTTTTAAGTATGTGCATATCAGTATGTATGTGTATCTAAGTGTATGTATATTGATATAATATATGTAGGTATATGTAAGTGTATGTATGTGTATATGTATGTATATATAAAATTATTAATTCTAAAATAAATCTTCAGAATTTCCAATCCAATTGAATTAAATTGTACACAACATCTACTGCCCTCTCCTTCTTATATCTATCCATCCTAAGGTTGCCTGGCAGAAATTGCTTACAGCAATAAGGCCGCCCATTGTACTGTTGTTTAAATGTATTTCTTTTTTATCATGTATCTGTATTTTTTTGTGTGTGCAATAAAGTATATATAAATAAATATAATATGTGGGCAAGCGAAATATGATCGCAACCCTATAAAACAGCACTTCAGAATTGTTCCTCATGCTAGCAAACCCTTCGAGCTAGTACACCTAGACCTTTTAACTATTAATGGTGAAAAGTTTCTTACTATTGTGGACGCATTTTCTAAGTATGGACAAGCATACTATTTAAGAGACGGAACTGCGGTTAGCGTAGTCCAAGCTTTGTTTAACTTTTGCACACATCACGGAATCCCTATCACTATAGTAACAGACAATGGCACCGAATTTACTAACCAACTAATAGCAGAATTTGTCAGAGTTCATAAAATCCAACATCACAGAGTGGCGCCTCACGCACCTAACGAAAATGGTATAGTTGAACGATTCCATTCGACTATACTAGAACACTTACGAATTTTAAAACTTAACCAAAAATCCGAACCTGTTATCAACTTAATGTCATACGCCATCATGGGTTATAATAACAGCATTCACAGTTTAACAAAGTGTAGGCCGATAGAAGTCATAACTGGTCATTATGACCCCCGCGATCCTTTTGATCTAGATGTGTCTTCTCAATTATTACAGCAATATATGATTAATCATAAAGAGAAGATGTCTATTGCCTACAACGCAATACAAGAAATATGTAATGCCTCTCGTAGAGACCTAATGTCTAACCGTAATATTAATAGAGAACCCAAGACGGATTACTCACCTGAACAACAGATCTTTATTAAAAATCCATTTGCTTCTCGACAGAAGCTAGCCCCTCGATTCACAAAAGATACAGTTATGGCAAATCTTCCTATTCATATATATACTAGGAAAAGACGTGGTCCGGTAGCAAAGACTCGAATTAAAAGAGTCCCTAAATCAGCCTCTCAAGTCCCTTCAGGACAATAAAAATAAAATATGTAGTTAGAAAATTAAATAGGCATATTAGATTGGACGTCGCAATACACTAACGTATTAAGTATAATATAATCAACGATCAAATTAGAACTTCTACTCCCGATCATTCTGTATTAAACCTGTATACTCTGCGTACTATTATTGTCAAATAGAATTCGATATATGGCAGGGAGAATATTGTAGACTTAGATTATAGAGAACATTTCCATATAATTAAGCTAGGTTTTTATTATATAGGGAACGAAACGATTATATAAATTTCTATATACATAGCAGTCCTATCTACTATATATATAATATGTATAAACTTTATATAAGTATTTATAAAATTTCAATAATTCCTTATAGACACCAAATCCTTCTACCACCCTAACCCCACCTATCCATCTTTGTGAAAGACTTCAGGTACATAGAGGCTGAATGCCCGAAGACCACTTAGTGGTATTTATGCGAGGAAACGGAGAATATAAGGATCCACTCAACGGACGATTGTATTCAACAACTTGTCGCTACGCAGCAGAGGACTAACTACTGTAATCCTGTAGCTGTATCACTGAAAGACTGGCATATGAAGAATAAGATGAAGGCACAAAGCAGTTATCCGGCTATCATCCCACATCGATGCCCTACAGAGACTACACAATTCACTATCTCTAATATCAGAAATTGTTTAAAGGGTCAAGTTTTGAAATTGCTCGACTTGCCCAACGACACCAGCATAACTCCACCTGTAGTACCAGAATTGGAACTGAAGAAGTTAACTACAGCCTGTACCACACAAATATACCAATGTACATATCACTATTCATTAGATGTACACTTGGTAGCGGCTTCTACTACTAGACGCGGCAAAGAAGAAGAACTATGAAGACATAACGACAGGAGCCATAAGGAATGGATACTGTCCACGCTATCCCAGCCTCCGAACATGTTGGACCCAGCACACCACCAGCTCAATTTACGACCCCAGTCTTCAATTAGTCGCTGTTCTACGGGGGGAGGTGTTACGCACGGCCACTGCACTACGATCGCTTACACAGCGATGACCCCAATATGCGTCTTTACACGAGCCGCATTGTCAGCGGAACGTGTTAGGTGGACATCAATTCGATTGCCCAACCGAGGGCACTTGTAACATCAATATTATAAGTAAAAGCATTATTGGTTCACACTTCGAACTGTAATCACTAGGATAATTAAATGTAACTTAGTATTGTAATTCTTATTCTTAATTAAATATATTATATTAAAATTGCTTTTTTTTGCAACCTCCGGCTGCAGCATACGTAATTTATGCTTTATTGTACACACACAAAAAAAATACAGCTACATAATAAATACTTATACATAAACAACAGTACAATGGGCGGCCTTATTGCTGTAAGCAATCTCTGCCAGGCAACCTTGGGATGGATAGAGATAAAAAGGAGAGGGCAGTAAATGTTGTGTACAATTTAATTCAATAAATACAATTAAACATTCTGAAGATCTATTTTAATATTAATAATTGTATATATATACATACACCTACATATACCTACATAAATATATATTAATATATATTACATACACTTACATACTAATAGAATAGAATAGAATAGAATACACTTTATTGTACACCATTTAAAGAACATATGACATTATGTAGTACATGGTAATTATTAGGCTAGTACAAAGGCGGTCTTATCGCATGCTGCGATCTCTTCCAGACAACCTTAGGATGGACATATTGAACTAGAAAGAGTAATACGTGGTGTACTTGTTTAAAATCTATAATATAATGAACCATGGAATAGATAGATACATGAATACATACATATACAGATACTTACATATACATACACATACATAAACATACATACACATATTACATACACATAAAAATACATACATATATACATAACATAATAAAATTAAATGATGCGACAACATAACAAACGATAGGTATATAAATAAATATGAAGTAAAACTATTTAGAGTGACAAATAGTGTTCATTGAGGAGATTTTTAAAGGTTACCAATGTCTGAGCGAGTCGAATGGTTAGTGGCAATTCATTCCATAAGCGTGCTGCCTGGACTGAGAAGGATTTATCAAAGAAATTTGTTGAGTGTGCCGGTATTTCCAGAGTCAAGTTTGCCGATGATCTCAAGTATCTCCCATGTGTGCCATGGAGGAACGTAAAACGTTTTTTAAGATAGTTTGGAGCTGCAGGATTAAAAAGAATATTGTATAGGAGACAGAGAATATGAGTATTCCTTCGAAGGCGAATGGGCAACCACTTGAGCTTAGTACGAAATTCGGTGATGTGGTCATATTTGCGTAAACCAAATATAAACCTAATACAAAGATTCTGGAGACGCTCAAGTTTATCAAGTTGGTTTTCAGTGAGATCGAGATAGCTGGTATCAGCATAGTCAAGAATAGGAAGGAGAATAGATTGTGCAAGCGCAGTCTTCGTGGTAACAGGTAGAAGGTTACGGAGTCTTCTAAGAGATCCTGCAGCGCGGAACACCCTGCGGCTAACGTTTTCTATTTGTACCGACCACGAAAGTGAACTATCTAGGTAAATTCCCAAGTTTTTCACCTTTTCACTATAGGGAATGATAGTATTGTTAAATGTCACATTAGGCAATGTTGTCAAATTCAATTTAGCGAGCTGTCTAGAACTACCGATTATAATTGCTTGAGTTTTGCTTGGGTTAACAAGGATACCATACCTTTGGGCCCATTTATCAATTTTCGATAGGTCGGCATCGATTGCAGATATGGCCTTGGATAAATTCTCCAATGTTTCTTGCGAGTATACTTGCAAATCATCTGCATACAGGTGGTAGGAAGAAAATAATTTGTTAGAGATGGAATTTATAAATATAGAAAACAGTAACGGGGATAAAACGCCACCCTGTGGCACACCGACAGTGATTTTAGACCAGGGAGAATACATGTCATCCAGGCGGATGCGCTGTCGGCGACCAAACAGGTAACTTCGAAACCAGTCAATCACTCCAGGAGATATGTTAAGAGAGCCCAATATGGAAAGTAACACATCGAAGTCAACAGTGTTAAATGCATTGCTGAAATCTAAGAGGCAAAGGACTGTCAGCTTTCCATTTTCCATGCCTGACCTTATATCATCCGTAATATTGACAAGGGTGGTAGTGGTACTGTGACCAGGACGGAAACCGGATTGAAACGAGTTAAGTAGGTTGTTGGAGTTGAGGAATGAATGTAGTTGATCATGAACAAGGCGTTCAAGTACCTTTGATAGGAATGGAAGAATGGATATGGGGCGATATTCAGAAAAGGATGTAGGTTTCAGGACCTTTGGTAGTGGTGTTACTTGGGCATCTTTCCACGTTGATGGAAAGATACCACTGGAAATGGATTGATTAAGGATATGACAGATAACGGGAAGGATTTCATCAATGATGGGAAGTATCATATTACGGCTAATATTATCAGTCCCAATGGCATTGGAAGCAATAGAGAGGATACCCTTTTTAACATCACTGGTAGTAAATTGGCGGAAAGAAAACGGAGGGTAATCAGGAGCTGGTAGCAATGAAAGATATTGTAACGTGTACGATATGCACAGTGGTGAGCTTAGTGGACTGTATTTTGTATTGTGGAGATAATTCCAAAGAGGGCGGCTCGGTGTATGTCCTAGCCCCAGCCAAGAGATTGTTTTCAAAGCCACTAACCTGATATGCGGACTGTCTGCTTGACTGCGCGGCAAACGTTGCCTGTGACCACTCTCAGATATCTCCTAGGCACCAGCATCCGTCGGGAAAGTTAATACATAAGATCGGTCATCCACACAACGGCACCGGTCGCCATATTTGAATCCGTCTTCTTGTGAGGCCGAACTTCGCTACAGCGTGCGTGCTGTCGTACCGGCGCTTTAGACGTGACTGAAGAGATGCACATATCTCTTCCAAGGCGGTAGTTTTATACATCTACCGCCAATTTTAGTTAGTGACTTATAATCTCTGGCATAAAGACCGAACATACCCCCCACCGAATTGAACCTGATCAATTCCCCATTACAGGCGGGAAGGTAAATTATTTCTAATTCACTAACTCAATTAAAAACAAATTAACACATAAACTAAATAAACCTTAGTAACTATAAGTACTACTCTTACTACTCCTGCTAACTATAGATAACATAACTTAAATTACTTGCTTAATCAGAGGTAATTAATTTGCATAAGGTAATGGACAAACCTTATTAACGGGTCTCTTTATCAGACCATTCTTTGTTCTTAAAGTAACAACGCGAACTATTCCATCGATACCTTTGTGTGTTATTTCAACCCTACCTAAAGGCCACTGCAGTGGACGCGTTAAATTAGATTTCAATAAAACTAAATCACCGACCCTTAAATTAGGAGGTGACGAGAACCATTTGCTTCTCTGTTGTAGAGTATGCAGATAGTCATTCGACCACCGCCTCCAAAATAATTGAGACAGTCTTTGTATTGACTGCCAACGTGACAATCTATTTTGAGGAACGTCCTCATAATCATACTCAGGGACACTGATCAGACTTTGACCTATTAAAAAATGACCCGCAGTCAAAACATCAAATTCATTTGGATTATCAGATAACGTACACAAAGGACGTGAATTTAATACTGCCTCTATTCTACAAAATAACGTTGATAACTCTTCTAATGTTAAAGAGCCATCACCCACTACGCGTTGTAAAATGTGTTTAGTGCTTTTAATTCCAGCTTCCCATAAACCGCCCATGGAGGCTGCGTTAGGTGGATTCGTTCGCCATTCCACTTGGCGTGCTGTTAATCCCATGAGAATCTCATCTTGATTCCGTTTATTATTTAGAAATACTGTAATTTCATTCAAATGCTTAGCTGCAGCTACATAATTCGTGCCACAATCCGAATATAAACACGAGCTCAGTCCGCGACGAGCGACAAAACGATCATATGCAGCCAAAAAACATTCAGTTGTTAAATCCGTCAGCACTTCACAGTGTACAGCCTTTGTTGAAAAACATATAAAAAGGCACAAATAAGCCTTGTATTTCCTTGCGTTACGACGCCTACTTTCTTTTACATAAAACGGACCGCCTATGTCGGTACCTACGTGGTTAAATACTTTACCAGGTTTTAATCGTGATATGGGTAACGTACCCATCTGTGGCTGTAATGCCGTAGGACTACATTTAAAACAAATTTTACATTTTGACAACACTGATCGAATAATGCTACGAGCGCCTACTAACCAATAATTCTTACATAATATACCTTGCAACGTACGAGGCCCTACGTGTAAATATTTGACGTGTAAATACTCAATTAATATTTTACTTAAATGACATTTTGGAAGCAAAACCGGGTGCTTCGCACTATATGGAAGGTCAGATTGTGATATACGACCCCCCACCCTGAGAACTTCATGTTCAACGAAGGGCGATAACCTTCTTAATGAAGCTACATATTTACCGTTTTTTAAATTTTCTATTTCCGATTTAAAATGATTCATTTGAATGACATAAATAATTTTACTATGAGCCTCTTTCAGCTCGTTTGTCTTCAAAGGCCCTATTGACCGTTGCGATTTCTTTAGGCGCACGTTATTAATAAATCTGCAACACCACGAAATTACGCGCTGTAATTTATTAAAAGAAGAAAACTTATTAAACGTTTCCTCAATATCGTTTAATAACAATTTACTCTCTAAACACGAATTAAATGCAAACGTTGCACTATTCGCCTTAAGTTCCAATACTTTATATTTATCATCTTTCATAAATGCTGTTATAGGCCATGCCTTTTGGTCATCATAAAGCCACCTAGGGCCGCGAATCCACTCTGTGGCGGTGTCCACAAAGTGAGCAGGCAACGCTCCTCGTGAGCAGATGTCTGCGGCATTATTCTTGCCTTTCACGTGATACCAACAACTGGGTTCGATAGAACTAATTATACGACTAACACGGTTAGCTACAAATGTTTTTAACATATATGGTTGCGTATTTATCCACGCCAACACATTCTTAGAATCGCTAAGTGCGACAATTGAACAATTCAAATCATTCCGTTGCAAGTTTTCTGACACAAATTTAACCAGCTTAGTTAGCAGCACGGCTGCCTCAAGTTCAAGTCTAGGTATTGACATTAGTGGATTTAACGGTGCGACCCTTGACTTGCTAGCCAACAGTCTAACCTTAACCTCGCCGACCCTATTCGTGCTTCGTAAATATACACATGTTGCGTATCCCCGAGATGAAGCATCACAAAACGCAATTATTTGTATATCACTGAAGTGTGGAATTAAGACATGACGCTCAATACGCAACTTAGCTAGAAGAGGTAGATCAGAGATAAATCGATTCCATTGTGAGCACGGCTCTGATGGCAAACGATCATCCCATCCCACTCCTAATTTCCAGAGATCTTGCATAATACACTTAGCAACAAAAGTACATGGTGATATGATACCCATCGGATCAAAAATGCTAGCTAGTAATTTTAAAACTGATCGTTTAGTTTGTTTATCGTCAGTCATATTATACGAAAATGCAAAACTATCACTATGTCAAACCCAGAACCTTGAGAGAGGATGATAACGTATCATCCTGGAAATCTATTTTCATAACTTGGTCTGATTGCATGCCAGTTAACAACTCGGTACGATTACTCGCCCATTTTTTCAATTCAAATCCACCACTTTTAAGAAGTGATAATAATTCTAATTGCAACTTGCAAGCATGAGAGACATTTGGACATGACCACAAAACGTCATCCACATAAAATCCTTCTTTCAGAACCCTTGCTGCCTCAGACCTCGACTGACCACCATGTGCCAGCTCGTCATCAGCCAACTGATGCAGTGTACGCACCGCTAGGTATGGCGCACTGCGGAGCCCATATGTAACCGTTTGGAGCTCATAATTACGCACTGGTTCTGTTGGAGATTCACGCCATAATATATGCTGATACTTTCGGTCAGCTGGGTCAATTAAAACTGCCCTATACATTTTTGACACGTCAGCAGTGAAGCATACTTCGTGCAATCGAAAGTTAAAAATTATTTTAAGTAAATCTTGATGAAGCTTCCTGCCCGTCAAAAGTGCATCATTAAGCGAGATACCATTTTTCGGCTGTGCTGACCCATCAAACACTACACGGAGTGGAGTGCTGGCAGAATCCGGACGCAACACACAGTGGTGTGGTATAAAATAACTTGTCGGCTCAGGTCCCAGATACAATTTCATATGCCCGAGGGCCTCATATTCTCTCATGAATTCTACATATGCCTTACGAAGGCTTTCCGATCGAGCCATACGACGCTCAACCTGCATAAATCTATTTAATGCTACATCATAAGAATCGCCAATTCGCTTGTGATTGGGATCTAATAAAATCGGAGAAACATATCGACCACATTCATCGCGGTAATGTTTTTCCACATATATTTTTTCTGCTAAGTCATCTAGCGGATTACTAGGAACTTCACATGGTAAAGATTCAATCTCCCAAAACCGTTTGAGAGTATCATTTAAATTATTATTTTCAACAGTATACGAGACTAACGATGTCTTTGCATACGACACATCAATATCGCTAGAGGAACCTTCCATCTCTAAACGACCTGTAATTACGTAACCAAATACGCTCCCCAACGCAACTGGCACATCACTATTTATTATGAATTTTTTCCCGTTATAAATATACGGAAACATTTCGCCCGAAAGAATAATATCTATCGGCGCCCTTTTATAAAAATACGGATCAGCTAATTTTAAATCCTTATATTCATTTATCACCCTATCAGGAATAATTACATTTGGCAAATCGGAAGTAATTTTTGGTAATATTACCGCATCAATTTTAAATACCGGCGTTTCACTATCACGCGGCTGAATGGCACACGATACCATTCCATAATTTTTAACATATTCACCACCGAGTGCAAATATATTATACGGACATTTCTTACTTGACAGCCCTAGTCGCTGAAAACATTCCATCGAAATAAAATTAGTCTGAGCGCCCGAATCTATTAACACACGACAAAACTGTAAATTATTAAATTCATCTTTAATACCTACTAAAGCGGTTCCTATCAAGACGGTGTGCAAGTTGGCCGATGTGACGTTACACACAGTTGCATTTCTCTCAACACAAGATGTCGCTACGTTTTCGAGAAGTGGTGTCTTAGCTGCACGAATTTCTCTATGCAATAATACGTTATGTTTACCGTGACACTGCGCACAATTAATTTTACTAAAACATGTTTTTATTGTGTGATTCAATTTTAAACAGCGAAAACAAAGTTTTAATTCTTTCGCGCGGTGAAATCTATCTTCGATTGACAAGCTACGAAACTTGTCACAGCGATATATCATATGATTTTCTTTACAATGTAAACACACTAATTTTGACTCGTGATATGTACTAGGATGTGAATATCTTTTCACATTATTTTTTCGGGAATTAAATTCAAAATTTTTACCATAACTTTTATTGTGCTGCAAATCATAACTGGGTGAAGAATGCTCTAGAATCTTAATCTGATTATGTATGAAAGACACTAATTCGTCGAAAGTGGGTATACAATTTTGATCTAAATTTTGTTCAAAAGATTTTCTTGTTTGCGGATCCAAAGCCCTTAATGCAATATGACAAACTATATAACTACTCAAATCCTCGATATTAAGTGCTTGTATTGCCCTATACGGATGTTCAAAGTTTTCCAAGAAAACATTTAACTCAACAGACGACTCTTTACGCAGCGGCTCAAAGGTCAACATTTTATTTAAATACCCACCAGCCAGTATGCGGTTATCACGATATTTGCTTATTAAACTCTGCCATACCAAATCATAATTACTAGCACTTATTGGTAAACTTTTAACAATATTTAACGCTGCACCTCTTGTACAGGACAATAAATAATGAAACTTATCTATTTTTGAAATGTTAGGCTGGGTACTAAAGAACAAAACGTTTGGTAAAATGTATTAAAATTTTCAATATTAGAATCGAAGACATACAATTCTATCTTTGGCAAGCGAGGACGAGATAGTACAGACTGCGTGCTACTCTCGCTTTTATTATTAATTTCTTCAGGCCTATGTTTCGATTCACACAACTTAACACCAAAATATAGATCATCAAAACATTTCAATTCCTGCCTTCTCATTACAGATTTACTATTAAGTGCAACTTCCTGTTCGAAAATCTCGAATATTAATTTTTCAAATGAACTACGCAAATCACTAATTTCTTTACAGTGTATAAAAAATAATTGTAGTTTCTCGGCGCTAGACAAATCTCTCGACATATCATATATATCTTGCATCTGTTCGAATATGCGTTCTTTACGTTTTATTAATATAGTTAACTGTATGGGCATAACTGACTCATCGTCAGATTTTGGTTTTTTATTTGCCATTTTATTTTGAAATAACACACTCGATGGATATTATTTATTTTACGAATACTTTGCCCTCAGAATGCAATTCAATTACACAATGAATTCAAATATACCTACATAAATTAAATATTTTTCTAGATATGTAACTGACTGGGTGATTTTCACAAGGTACATTTAATGCTTTTATCAATCTTAATGGGGAATTAGGAAATAATTGACATACGTCAATATGAAATATACTGTGTTAAGAACGTCTTAACATCACTTTTATATTAAGTACCTACTTCTAAATTATATATACTGGAACGTCCAGAATATACCTAAATACCTATTTATATCCTACTCGGGACACATGACTCACCAGGTCACGCCCTGTAGATATACCTAAACTAGGACCAAATGACTCACTATGTCATGCCCTATCGATGGACCAAGTTGTCCTAAAGGATCAAATCACTATATCCGGCCAACGGTCCAAATGACTGTATGCGGCCGAAGGACCAAATCACTGTACGATATGCACAGTGGTGAGCTTAGTGGACTGTATTTTGTATTGTGGAGATAATTCCAAAGAGGGCGGCTCGGTGTATGTCCTAGCCCCAGCCAAGAGATTGTTTTCAAAGCCACTAACCTGATATGCGGACTGTCTGCTTGACTGCGCGGCAAACGTTGCCTGTGACCACTCTCAGATATCTCCTAGGCACCAGCATCCGTCGGGAAAGTTAATACATAAGATCGGTCATCCACACAACGGCACCGGTCGCCATATTTGAATCCGTCTTCTTGTGAGGCCGAACTTCGCTACAGCGTGCGTGCTGTCGTACCGGCGCTTTAGACGTGACTGAAGAGATGCACATATCTCTTCCAAGGCGGTAGTTTTATACATCTACCGCCAATTTTAGTTAGTGACTTATAATCTCTGGCATAAAGACCGAACATAACGTATTGGCTTTAGTTGTCTTATCAAAATTAGACGAAGAACAGAAATGAATATTAAGTGAATTAATATCTAGAGCCGAAGGATTTGTTGTTTGACGCTGTTTGCCAACTCCTAAAGATTTTAGAAACTTCCAAACCTTTGCAGGGTCACCGTTTTGTACGGAATTGTGAATATGTTGGCGTTGTGCATTCCTACACACCTTGTTGCAGTGATTTCGAATTTTAACATACCTGTCTCGATTTGCATCCGTGGGTTTCATTTTTAGCTTGGTTTTAGCAGCTGCTTTTTTCTTTATTAACTCTCTGATTTCCTCAGTGAGCCATGGCGCCGGAAAGTGGCGCACTTTAATTGGCTTTACGGGTGCATAAAGGTTATTAATCATTTCTGTGAATAGCTTCACCTTTCCGTCGATTGTTGTTGCAGAGTAGATTTGACCCCAATCGGAGTATTTAGCATCCAGCTGCAAGCTGTTATGATCCATATCACGAAAACTACGTTGCACAAGAATTCTTGACTTTGCTTTAGGTGGGCGAATTTTGTAAGAAAGGAAAATGAGGTCATGTGAAGAAAAGCTGTCTGCTGGACATTGGCCATGCAGAACAGCACGTTCTGAAGAAGAAACGAAAATTAGGTCAAGTAGTGAAGGAGTAAGGTTAGGAGGATGATGTGTAGCATTTAAAGGAAGAATGGTGAGGTTAGTTGAGTTTGCGATCGAATGAAGAGAGGAAGAACGGGAATCTTTTTTTAAGAGACAGGTGTTAAAGTCACCCATAACAATAGTCTGACTGTAAGAGGGAGTAAGAGTTTGCAGAAGTCGTTCAAAGGATGAAAAGAAGTTGATATGAAGAGATGGACAGTAGTAGACGCCGAGCAAAATTTTACTATGGTGAAGCTCCACTTCCAAAAACAGGTGCTCGCCGGCATTAGGTGGTGGTGGTTGTGAGGAGACATCTATAATAGCGTGAGGAATGTATGAACGTATGTATATTGCAACTCCACCACCCCGAGCCACGGCACGGTCATTTCTGACAAGTAGAAAGCCGGGCAGATTATATGAAGTAGAAGGCAGACATGGTTTCAGCCATGACTCCGAAACCAGGATAGCATGGATATTCTTACAGTCAAAACTTACCAGCATATCAGTGAAATGGGCAGGAATACTCTGTGCATTTATGTGAACAACATTAAAGTTACTCGGAACATCAGCAAACTGTGACTCGAGTGTATCATTTAGAGATGGGATACTGACGAAGCTATCATTGGCACTGTTTGTAGAACAATAGTCATCATCACTACTGTTTGTACTATTTATCGAGCAAAATTCGTCATCACTATTGTTGTCCATAAATATATAAATAGGTATAAACTATACAATAATTATTTATAAATATTGTTATAAAATTATAAAAATAAATAAATACGATTATACTAGTTTAGGTGTGTCTTACTCAAAAAAAGTGTCCACCCGCCAGCTGAAAGCTAAGCAAATATAAAATAAAAAGCATTTTGTTCACATAAAAAAAATAAAAAAAAAAAAAACATAAAAGAAATACATAAAATAATAAATTTCCCAAATGATTAATAGTCAAAACTGTATACATATAAAAATAAATTAATAATACATACACTTGAAATATATATATATAAGAATGCGAAAATATAAGAATTTTCGCTTGTGAGAAAGTGAGAGAAATAGAAACACGAAGTTTTTAAACGTACCTGGTGAGCAGTCAATGGTATGAGGTTACAAAGTTGTTTGTAAGTTTTTGGACGCACCCTGACTGAACGCGAATGACTTGTAATGAAAAGTCACTGTCAGAAGTGTCATTACTTGTTTCAAAATCAAATTTGACAGAACGAATGAGTGCATAATTTCGGTGATTTATTTGTTACCCTAAATTATAATAAAAAATAATTTAAACCATAACATTACGTGCTCGCAGATACAGGATTTCATTATATATATATACATAGACAAAACATACAGTTGCATGATATAGAAAAGGTAAATGTATACATATGATTATTGTTATCCAGAAACTAGGCAGTAGGTATAAGTATACTGAAAAAACATAAAACATAACATAACAAACTGAAAAAACAAAAACAATTATTTCTTCTGGGTAATATTTCTTTTGGCTTTTATAGAACGGACTGGGTCCTTGCGCTGTACGAGGCTTTGTGACGGATCAGTGTATTGTAGAAGAATATTTTCTAAAATGTGTAGAGAGTCCACACGTTGACGATTTCCATTTGTGCCAATCACATAAACATGACCACCTCTGGTCCAACATTTATTGACTCCCAGTTTCTCGCGAACAGTCATAAAGATGGTGTGATGCGATTTAGTTAAAAATTCACTTATTGTGATACCTGTACCCTTCAATTTAGTCTTGCTAAACCATATCTTGTCTTTAACTGCTACATGTTGTAGTTTGAGCAGAATAGGGCGATGTTTGTTTGGGGCTGTAGGTCTACCCATGCGATGACAATGCTCAATGTCAAGGGCAGTGAAACCAGCAATCTGCAACTTATTTTTAACTATTTCTGCCACTACATGTGCCAGCTCTTCATTCTTCTTTTCAGCAACACCATGAAGTAACACTATTTTACGCCTGTTTTGAATTTCAAGCCGATCAACATTTTGTGCTAACAGCTCGACTTGCCGTTGCAGGCACTCCATGGTGTCTTTAACAAAACCACGGAACACACTAAACTCAGCTGACAGGCTTGCTATGTTAGATGGTACATTTAGTTGAAGATCAGCCTCAAATTTTACCATCCTGTCATTAAAAATTTTGCTGAGATTGTCAATAGAGCACTGTAATTGTGATTCCATTGTGAATTTTACTCTAAGTAATTCAAAAGTAACAATAGGTTGAACTTGCAGTGATATAAAGCTGGAGATAACACTTGCTGGCAGGTAGTACACTTAAATGAGTTTATTTATAACATTAATTATAATAATAAATGACTAAATATAATTATTAATAATTTCAAAATTAAGAGCACAATTTTTTACTTGCACACTCACAACTACCCGCAGAAAAAAAAAAAAAAAAAAAAAAAAAAAAAAAAAAAAAATATGCACATACATGAAAATACATATAATATGAAGAACGTGAGTGACTAGTAACAAAGATGACGTAGTTGTTAGCAGCAGACTTAAGTCAATGATGCTAGATAGTGTTCATTCACCATTTTCTTGAACGTGCCCAAAGTTTTAGCACGTCGAATTTCAGTTGGTAGTTCATTCCACAAGCTTACTGCTGTACTGGTAAAAGATTTGGCATAAAAACTCGTGGAATGTTGTGGAACTTTCAGCCTGAGATTGTGTGAAGACCTCAGATTCTGGCAATGTGTGTCATGTAAGTACTGAAAACGTACTTTGAGATAGGAAGGAGTTGAAAGGTCGAACAGTATTTTATATAAAACTGAAAGGATATGAGCATTCCGGCGAAATCGTATTGGTAACCACTTGAGTTGTTTTCGGAACTGTGAAACGTGATCATATTTGCGTAATCCAAATATAAATCTTATGCAATAGTTTTGAAGACGCTCAAGTTTATCTAATTGGTATTCGGCGAGATCGGGATAGCTGACATCTGCATAATCCAGGATGGGCAGAAGAACGGACTTCGCAAGCGCAACCCTGGTGGCAATCGGTAAGAAGTTGCGAAGTCTTCTAAGAGACCCGCCAGAGGCAAAAAGTTTGCGGCTCACTTCTTGTAACTGCGGACCCCAGGTTAGATCAGGGTCAATAATAAGGCCAAGGTTCTTTACCTTGTCACTCAAAGGAATGACAGTGTCCTCGAAAACTATTTGTGGCAACTGTGATTTGTCAATTTTTGAAGTGAGCCGCCTACTACCTACCATGATAATCTGTGTCTTAGCTGGGTTGACCGCTAGTCCATGTGATGAACTCCATGCACCTATCCGAGCCAAGTCCGCATTCAGGATATTGAAAGCATTCAACAATTGCGCTGGTTCAGCCTGTAGGTAAATTTGAAGATCATCTGCATATAGGTGGTAGGAAGAAACAAGGTTATTTGAGATGGTATTTATGAAAATTGCGAAGAGTAGAGGAGATAGCACGCCACCTTGAGGAACACCGACGTTTGTATTGCACCAAGAGGAGCATGTGTTTTCAATGTTAATACGTTGTCGGCGTCCACACAAGTAACTGTGAAACCAATCTATCACCATTGGAGATATGTTAAGAGAGCGAAGCAGGCTTAAGAGAATGTCAAAATCAACAGTATTGAAGGCATTACTGAAATCCAGTAGCGCCAGTACTGTGACCTTTCCAATATCCATCCCAGACCTGATGTCATCCGCAACATTTATAAGGGCAGTAGTCGTACTGTGACCAGCGCGGAAACCGGATTGTAAGGGATTAAGTAGCTTGTTTTCACAAAGGAATGAACTAAATTGGATGTGGACGAGACGTTCTAGGACTTTAGAAAGGAAGGGTAATATGGATATGGGTCTCTGAGGGGGAAACAGGTTTACATTTTTTAGGTAAAGGGATGATTTGGGCATCTTTCCACGCTACGGGAAAGACACCTTTGGTCAAGGAATAATTCAGGATGTGACAAATGGCGGGAAGAAGTTCATCGAGGATAGGCAGGATCATGTTACGGCTGATACGGTCACATCCTATGGCATTGGACGTAATCGACAATATGCTCTTCTTAACATCACAAGTGGTGACTAGATTAAAAATAAATGGTGCATAGTCTGGGGTAGGAAGAGATGAAAGATTCTGTAATGTATGACCCTTTAGTGTACCATCAAACTTGGACAAGGCCGAGAAATGTTGATTGAGTAAATCAATATTGATGTCTTTTGGATTTATGCCTTGTTGACATTTTCCAACCCCCAGAGATCTAAGGAATTTCCAGACTTTAGATGAGTCTCCGTTTTCAACTGACTTGTGGATATGTTGGCGTTGTGCGTCCCTACACACCTTATTGCAGTGATTTCTGATGGCTACATATTTTTTATGAGTAGTGTCGTTAGGTCTAATTTTGTAACGAAATTTCGCCGCGGCCTTTTGTGACAGAAGGAGTTTAATATCTTCGGTCAGCCATGGTGCAGGCGGATGTTTGATTTTGACAGCTCGGATAGGTGCATGCCTATCATACAATTCGATGAGATTAGAAGTAAAAATATCCACCTGCTCATCAACCGACCCAGAGGTGAATAATGCGGTCCAATCGATAGTTTTAGCGTCTTCTTTCAGTAATTCTACATTCATGTCACCAAAGTTACGCTGCAAAAGAACCTTTCGTTGTGCCCTAGGTGGTCGAAGTTTGTAAGAAAGAAATAAAAGATCGTGGTAAGAGAACGCGTCCGCGGGGCATTGTCCATGCTTAGCGACGCGCTCGCTTGAAGAGACTAGAATGAGGTCGAGAAGTGAAGGCGTGGAATTAGGAAAATGATGAGTGGCATTGAGAGGTAACATTGAGAGATTACAAGATTGGACTATAGAAGACAGAGATTTAGAACGAGAATCATTTTTTAGAATGCAAGTATTGAAGTCTCCCATAATTATAGTGTTATTATAATTGGGTGTAAGATTTACTAGTAAGGATTCAAAAGAGGAAAAGAAATTAACGCGTAGAGAAGGGCAGTAGTAGACGCCGAGGAGGAGTTTGGTATGTTTGAGTTCAACCTCAATAAAAAGATGTTCACCAGAATTTGACAGCGGTGGTTGTGGAGACATATCAACAATTTTATAACCAATGGAGGAACGCAGGTAAATAGCGACCCCACCACCGCTACCACTCGCACGATCATTTCTAATGAGGATGAACCCAGGAAGGGAATATGAGGTAGCGGGGAGACAGGGCTTTAACCATGTCTCGGAAACAAGAACTGCATGAATATTCTTACAGTCAAAAGATGCCAGCATATCAGGAAAGTGAGCCGGAATACTTTGGGCATTGATATGACAAACATTGAAGTTTTCTGGTACATCAGTAAATTGTTCTTCAAGGCTATCAGGTAAGTTGGAAAGGCTACCGAAACTAATATCACTATCTAAGCTAGTTGCGGAGTAAAAACTATCGTCATCGCTAAAGTTATTAAAATCAGTCATACGAATATAAAAAAACTAATATATAAACAAATACTAAGATATATACAAAGATAAATATAAACAATAAAAATAATATCAATAAATGTGATAATAATTTTTCAACAACAAGTGTTTGGTTTTAGTTTCTTTGCACCATCTGCCAGTTGTTAAATTAACAGTAGGTAATACAACTATTTGAAATATCACAACAAACAAACAGTATTCAAAGTTTAAAAAATAATAATTATAATTAATAAGACCATGCGAGCCAAAGGATTGTTTTACTAAGCTTCAGAAAAAAAAAAATACAGTTAGCTTACTCTGTGTTATGTAGTATCAAGTAGTATGTACATAATACTCCAAATTAGTCTGTGACTCCGTATTTAAATACTCTTTGACTCCGTTCGCTCGTGTCATGTCAAGTACAAGAATGTAAACAAAAAGAAATATTATTACGAGAGAAAAAGAAGAAAAAGAAATATTAAAATGATAGATGTAAATTTAGGTAAAATATCCATATAACAAACTACTTGGCGGAGAGAGGTAGTAATGAGAATAAGAATGAAATATAGTCTATACAGTTGACGTTTAAATTACTACTGTGAAATGTAAATATATATTTTTCAGACAACAGTGAAAGGTTATTGTTTTAGGATTTTATTCTGTCCAGAGTTAAAAACGAATAAAGAAATAGGGATAACTGGTGTAGTCACAATGTCTGCAGATCAGCCAACCACAAAAAATAACTATATACATGCACGTATACCCGTGCAACTTATTCAGAGAGCAGCTTAGACTCATAGTAAGGTAAGCCAAATGGGAAGCTATTTTTTACCAGCTCTCTTAGGTTTTGAAGTCACTCTGGCGGTGCTGCTGGCCTTCTCTTTAACCACCACATCCTGGAGCTCAATGAGCTTGGTAACTCTATGCCGTACTCCATCTGGAGTAATTATATGTACAACCCCTTCCTTAGTCCAGCATTGTGAAATACCAAATTTCTGGCGGGCTGCCATAAACGTGTCATGCCGCTGCTTTGTTAGGAATTCAGATACTGTGATACCAGAGCCCTTTAATTTGGTTTTAGAAAACCATAAAGTATCACGAGCTGGAGTGGTCTGGCATTTCACTACAATAGGCCTAGGCTTTTGACCTGATGTGGAGCGCCCCATTCTGTGACAGCGTTTGATATCACTAATGCTGAAATTTTGTGGCTTCATGAACTTTTGCACACAGTCGACCAAAACTTCAGTTGTATTTTCCTTATCTTTCTCAGGAATGCCGTGGAACAGCATCATTTTCCTGCGTCCTCTCATTTCCAAATTGTCGACAGTGTGCACAAGCAGATCTATTTGTTGCTGGAGTCCACTAATAGTTTCCATAATAAATTTTTTGAACGAAACATACTCCTCTGCCAATCCAACTACTGTAGGCACACCCTGCACCTTAGTTAGTTCGGATTCAAAACAAGCCATACGCTTCTGGAATAACTCACTGAGGCTACTTAGTGACTTCTGTGCTGACTCCATGATGTTGAGTTTATTTTTTATTTGAAAAAGTTAATTTAAAAAGGAATTAATATTAAACTGGCAGGTAATACAAATTAATTATCTATATATAACATAAAATACTCAAAAAAACTGATTTAAACATAAAAATTCAACAAAGTTTTACGAGAATAAAAATTTTAGTTCTTGATGTCACAACTACCCGCGCGAAAAAAATGTCTATGTACAGCTTTTAAATCACGCTATGCAAATTTTCTTAGCTGGTTTATATGAACCGCTTTATATTCTATTGTAAAATCAGCATTTCTTAGAGGACGCAATTTTATTTTCTGGGTGCGGTCAATAGAAGATAATTTCAAGACAAGATAATTTGCTACAAATTATGTCCTATCAAAGTTTTTGTAACACTCATAGTTTCTTTGAAAGTGTATTTATAGCCCCCTTTTTCAACATGGCGGCCAAATTACAAGGGTGACGAGCCAACAAACTTCAAGTTAAGCTTCTATTGACCTCGCCCACATGTCTTTTAAGTAAAATTTCATCCTCTAAGATATGCAATATTTGGTCCTAAAATTGTAAAGTTTCAATGGTCTATTAATACAAAATATTGATATAAAAGTGAGTGCCGAGCAGTTCGCTACATGAATGGGCCGGCTCGACCGGTGAAATACCACGAACTCTCAGAAGATCGACGTAAAGTGGCTCATGCCGCGTTTCGTTCGGTGAGAGAGGTACCCGGAGGCCCACCCCTTCCCCATCCTTTCCTACCCTTAAAGATTAGCAACGCAACGGTAACACTATATGTGTTGCAGGTGTCCATGGGCGGCGCAGGTTGCTTTACATCAAGTGACAGGCTTGCCCGTTTACTTTCCTATCACATAAAATTAATAAGAATAGCAGTGTATAAAGAAAACACGCTTTTATTTCTTTCCTGAAGTTGTAGGTATATGTATGTTTTATATTATTTAAGTCAGAATATACATTAAAGTTTAAATTATTTTTAGAACAAACCGATTGCCTAAAATGAAAGTGATTACTGTAAAGCGAGGGTCTGGTATTAATTTAAAGTTTCTCGTGTTTCAGATCTGTACGAGTTTTAATTAGTACGATGATTTGTGGCCGCCTGCTTCGGTTGGAAAATGTATGAATTACATTTCATACAAAATAAACACATAATACTTTAATAAAAACTGTTATTATCAATAATAATAAATACTAGCTGACCCGGAAAACTTTGTTCCGCATCAAAAGAAATAAATTTGGATCTTAAAAAGTTCAATTTGTGCTATTTATCGGCACGCGTTTTGGCAAAATTTATTTTATTTGGCAATTTTGCCATCGAAATACCATGTCAGGTTGTCACTTGCAATTATACAAGGTCTTCACGTTTTCAATAGTATTCCTACTGTTGCTGATTGGCTTGATCCCCTGGCGTTACAGAAAGAGGTGGCATTTTTATGCATCCTCTACCGCATATACCACGAGGAGAGCTCTGAGGAATTGTTCGGATTAATACCGTCAGCTGATTTTCGCCAACGCTACCACCCGCATCGGGTGAATGGTTGGCGATCAATGCGTTTCAGCAGGCACTTCTTGCCACGCATTGTTCCTTTATGTAACCAGTTGCCAGCGACGGTATTTCCGGACCGCTACAGCCTAAGAATCATCAAGAAACGAGCCTATTCCGGGCTGCAAGGTGACCCGCAATCTCGTTTGCCCCCTTTTATCATTAAAAAAATAATAACAAACTTTTTAAAATTTCAAAATAACAATAATTCGCCATGGTCTATCTTTCACAATTACCATTTTTATTAGCTTTTTATTAGCTTCACCTGTATGTTTGTATGTTTGTTTGTAACCGACTTAATGAGCGCGATTTTGACCCACTTTAAACGGCCAGATTTCGTTCAAACTTTGTAGATTTATTGAGGACCGATGACAATACACTAATTTGATAAAATTATTCCATTTTTCAATTTGCAAAATATGATTTTTGTTAATTTTTTAGTGTTCATAGTTCACTCCTCGCACCATCTAGTGGCAATCAGCGGAAAGTCTACGTTATTAACTTGAAACGAGTTCCTTGTATAAGTCACAGATGGCGCTATTCCTCAAATTCGGTTTTGATATCCGTTGTTAGCACGCTTTAAAATAGTTAAGCAATAGTTTAAAAAAACTAAGAAACGCGCGTGTTATAGAAAACCGAACTAAAAAATATAAAATAAATAATAGTTTAAAAAAACTAAAATCACGCTTTTTATAGAAAACCGAACTAAAAAATAGAAAATAAATTTTAATGAATTTAAATTAAGAAAATAGTGTTAAAAATTTCAATGAATATAACTTAATAATAGTGTGAATAAAAAAATTCTGCACTCCATGTAAAAAAGGCAATGCACACCCATCACGTTTAGGTGACTAAGTTGGAAAATACATGACAATATTATTTGTATAGATATAAAAATAATAATAAGTGAACTAATGTTCACGAGTTATGATGTGTTACGTTTAAATTGTCTCCTCTTAATTTTTAGTTCCTTGTGTTTTTAGATCTCAGATATTTAATTATCTCGCAGAATTTAATGTTTTTTGTTTTTCAATATATACGTATAATATAAACGTATATATAATTTATACGTATATATTATAATTATTATTATTATGTAATTAGATAATTCAAAGTGTAATTCGCTTGATTTGTACATTGCGACTTTGTGGGGTTGTGAGTTCAATTTGAGATGATAGAATTTTCTATTTTGTCTATTAACTAGTGAGGTCTTTGATAATTTTGAGGACACTAGGATTAATATTTATTAATCCTAGTGTCCTCAAAATTATTTAAAAAAAAATAACTACCCGAGTCTGCTTAGTTAACATTTTTTCTCAATATTTTTCCTATATTGACAGAGAGATTTGGCCTAAACAGATCAATCGTCTCCTAAGGTATGCATTTCTTTAATCTTATAATGTAAAATAATTATTGATAATTAATTAGATTTAAAGTGTGATTATAGATCTATTATCTATTGTTGCCTCTCCTCCTGGTGGGGGATAAACCATCAACGAATACATTCCCAAGGAGGGTTGACGTCAGGCAGGCGGCCGGTCGTAAAATCACAGCCAAAACTCTTACAATATGGATAGTGGGAATGATAAGTGCGGTAGGACTAGGGCGTACCCCGTAGGCGACGCGCAGGGGCAGCACCCGGTTCCTGTGAGAAATGGACTAGGGTTGTCGCAGCAGGGACGGCTGCGACGTAAGAAGCTAGTCCGAGAAGTAAGAATGAGGATAGTAAGCTGGAATGTGGGAACTATGACTGGAAGGGGAAGAGAGCTTGCGGATGTTTTAGAAAGGAGACGTATAAATGTAGCGTGTTTTCAAGAAACTAAATGGAAAGGAACGAAAGCAAGAGAAATTGGGGCGGGGTATAAATTATATTACTGTGGAGATGATGGTAGAAAGAATGGAGTGGGAGTGGTCCTTGATAAGAATCTGAAAAAGTGTGTGACAGAGGTGAATAGAGTGAATGATCGAATTATGTTAGTCAAATTTATGTTAGAGAATGTGATTTTTAATGTAATGAGTGTGTATGCGCCCCAAGTAGGATGCAACGAGGTAATGAAAGAGAAGTTCTGGGAAAAATTTGATGATGTAGTGATGGGTATACCCCAAAATGAGAAGTTGCTCATTGGAGGAGACTTTAATGGGCATGTAGGACGGATGAATGAAGGATTTGAAAGAGTACATGGTGGCTGGGGCTTTGGGACTCGAAACCGGGAAGGCGAAGCATTATTACGAACTGCTTCCGCTTTCGATTTGGCAATTGCAAATACTTTTTTTCAAAAACGGAATCAACACCTAATTACATACAATAGCAGAAATTTTAATACACAAATAGATTACATTTTAACAAGAAGAAATCATATCAAGACAGTCGTTAATTGCAAAGTGATACCTGGAGAAGCAGTAGTAACACAACACCGGTTACTGCTAATGGAAATGAAACTAGTGATAAAATTAACCAATAATAAACCCAAACCCCCGCCAAAAATTAAGTGGGATATGCTAGAAAAAGAAGATTGTGCGAAAGGTTTTCGAGAAAAAGTGGTTAATAAAATGTTAGAAATGAATGACCGTATGGTAGGAATGAAAGTGAATGAATGTTGGAATGAAGTGGCTTCAGGAATGAGAAAAATTGCAGAAGATGTTTTAGGTATGACTAAAGGGAAAGGAACAATTAAGAGAGAAACCTGGTGGTGGAACGAAGAACTACAAAAGGTGTTGAAAGATAAAAAGTTTGCTTTTAAAGAATGGAAGAGTGTGAATAAGGATGAGGTGATCCTGAAAGAGAGTAAAAGGAAGCAGTACTGTACGCTTAAGAAAATTGCCAAGAAAAAGGTAGCTATGGCAAGGGCCAAAGTACATGATAAGATATATCAAAGTCTTGAAAGTCCCCAAGGCGAAAAAAATCTATATCGACTAGCTAAGCAAAGAGAGATGAATGAGAGAGATATTATGCATGTAAAATGTATAAAAGATGATAATGGAAGAGTGCTTATGGATAATGAAGAAATAAAAAAGCGATGGAAGGAATATTTTAGTAAGCTAATGAATGAAGAGAATGCTTGGAGTGGTATATTAGAAGAAAACTATACAAATGTAGATATGGTGAATGAAATTACCGTGAAAGAAGTGCAAATGTCAGTACGAAGTATGAAAAGTAATAGAGCAACTGGACCAGACAGTATACCTGCAGAAGCATGGAAGATTTTGGAAGATGATGGATGTAAGTGGCTGACTTTGTTCTTCAATAAGCTGTTTCAGGAAGAGACGATCCCAGATGAGTGGCGCAACAGTTCGCTGGTGCCCATTTATAAAAACAAGGGTGATGTCCAAGAATGTAATAGCTATAGAGGAATAAAGCTCATGTCACATAGTATGAAGATATGGGAGAAAGTGATAGCGAGAAGAATGAGAGAGGAAAGTGAGATCACCCAGAACCAGTTCGGATTTATGCCGGGACGAGGAACAACAGATGCAATTTTCGCTCTTCGGCAACTGTCCGAAAAATACCGACATGCACACAAGAACTTGCATATGGTTTTTATTGACCTAGAAAAGGCATATGACAGAGTTCCTCGTAAAGTTCTGTGGTGGGCTTTAAAAGAAAAAAGAGTGCCCGAGAAGTATGTTAGGCTGGTGCAAGCGATGTATGCAGGAGCGTATACTAGTGTCCGGTCCGTAGCCGGCGTCACCGACCAGTTCAGTGTGGATGTGGGCTTACACCAGGGATCGGCTTTAAGCCCTTATTTGTTCCTCCTGATAATCGATGCTCTTACATCGGACATTCAGGAGGACGCACCCTGGTGCATGCTCTTTGCTGACGACATTGTTCTGGTAGGAGAGGAAGCGGCCGAGGTAGAAAGTAGGCTGAAAAGATGGCAGAATAAGCTAGAGAGAGTCGGTTTTAAGATCAGCCGCGATAAAACTGAGCACCTTTTCTGTGACCTTGGTGGCTCCTCTGGCTTTTCCTCAATATCTTTGGACGGAAAAAGCCTCAAAGTTACGTCAAACTTCAAATACCTTGGTTCGCTTATTCAATGCGATGGCAATATTGACCGGGATGTGAATAACAGAATGAATGCGGGATGGATGAAATGGCGACAGGTCTCAGGAACAGGATGTGACCCACGGATGCCCCTTAAATTAAAGGGGAAAATATACAAATCGGTTGTCAGGCCTGTCGTATTGTATGGGTCTGAATGTTGGCCTATGAAAGAAGTGGATGAAAGGAGAGTACATGCAACAGAAATGCGAATGTTAAGATGGATGTGTGGTGTGACAAAAAGGGATAGAATAAGAAATGAGTATATAAGAGGAAGCATGAAAGTAGCACCAATCACGGAAAAAATTAGAAGTTGTAGATTGGCGTGGTATGGCCACATTATGAGAAGGGACGAAAGCCATGTCACAAGGAGAACGATGAGAATGACTGTGGATGGACACATTAGTAGAGGAAGGCCGAAAAAGAGATGGATGGACTGTATAAAAGTTGATATGAATATGAAGGGAGTAAGTGTGAAAACGACGAGTGACAGGAGAGAATGGAAAAGAATGACATGTTGTGCCGACCCCACATAGAGTGGGACAAGGGCAGGAAAATGATGAATAGTGTGAATAAAAAAAAAAATTTTATTTTAAAAAAAGCGTGGGGTGCTTTGTAAGATATTATCGAAATGATAATCACTCTACTCATATATGTCAATAAAATATTTATAACTATTGACACCATGCACCCCACGCTTTTGTGTTGCGTTTGTTGTAGTGTTATTGGAGTTATCTACCCATGAAAATTACACAAATATAAATACTTAGCAAGTATTATCATACTCTTTTATCTAAGTGCCTATTTATGACAATTATAGCTCCGTAAAAATATTAACATTTAACAAACGGACTTGTAATTAGTGAAAATATATTGACTAAACTGAAAGCCATGTAAATGAACTAACTTCTATTGAAGTTATTATAACTCATTAATATCACTAAAACTCGTGAAAAAAATTACTTTAAAAAAAAAGTTAAACCGACTTCTAGTAACGTAATCTATAGGTATATTTGTTAATTAACAGTACCTCTATAACTAAAAAGCGATAAATAACGTATTTTACTCATTTGTTTTAGTTATAGAGGTACTGTTTTCATATAGATTGTGTGGTTTACGTTTCTAGAAGTCGGTTTAACTTTTTTTTTAAAGTAATTTTATATCATCATTACATAGTATAAAACAAAGTCACTTTCCGCTGTCTATCTCCTTATATCCGCATATCTTTAAAACTACGCAACGGATTTTGATGCGGTTTTTTCAATAGTTAGAGGGTGTCAACAGGGTGGTTTTGATCTATAATTCATATATAGTGTAGTGAAAAAAAAGTTATAATTTTCAAGATTTAGAACTTTAATGGAAAACGCTGCCTGAACCCTAAGCGATAAATCAAAATAATGTACTACATTATTATACACCTTTAAAAGGTCTACAAAAAAGTTCGCGAGGGCATATGTCTATCTCTTAGGGATAACCCACAATGACCATTTTTATTTTTTTATTTTTTACGCGAAATAATGGCCTATTTACGAAGCGATTTTAAACATTACAGCATACATTTCCACACAATTAAGTATCTTAAATAGATTGTGCATGTAATATAAATGATCCTGGCCCTTTACAGCATGCAATTTAAACGAATATTTTCGAAGATATTGCAGTATTAACATAGCGGGACAGCAGTTATTACTTTTGATGCGAAACAAAGTTCGCCGGGTCAGCTAATTTAAAATAAACATAAAAATATAAAAAAAAATAACTTTGATCAAGAAGCACCATCACGCTATGTAACTTCGTTGTTACTGAAGTCTCATTTTCTCTACTCCTTTTCGTGAATTTGCCCCACCCTAGTCTTGACAAACTGTGAATATAGATGTATGTTTACAAGCTAATACGACTTGATCACACGCCCTCCTTCCTGACTCTCGTAAAATGAAGGAAACGGCAGACGTGTGGAGTTACCTACTTGGAATGTATGACGCCATGGCCTGTTTTACAACATGAGTGTTCCTTGAAAAACATGTTTCATTTGGGATGAGTGTTTGTGAACTTTTACTGGGCCCCAAAAAAAATAGAGATTGGCATACAATTTGATTTAAATATAGAAAAGTTTTAGTTTCAGCTAATAGGCCCTTCGGGGCAGGCTCTATTCTCCGATACGACGCCACGTCAAGACTTATTACAATATATTACATATTAATAAACTAATAATATCTTCAATTCGATTTCTTCTTCAGCCTAATGGATCAGACTATCGATAGCATTGAACTTTATGAAGGTTTTCTCTTGTTTAATGCTACTATTATGCTACTTTTTATAAATCAATCAATCAAATCAATAATCTTGATATGTCTGTGTGTTCACCACACCACATGTGTACGTATCGATACTCATTTACTTATTCAGAGTGAAATGCGATTTAACATAATGCGAGCCTTTAATAACGGCCTCGGGGTATTTCGTTCCACGAAATATCGAACCTTTTTGATGGAAATAGTGAAACGTAATTACGTTTCGTATTTCTTTATAAAGGCCCTTTTTTACGTTTACAATCATACATGGCTTTCAATAAACTCATTTAAAAGAGAACTGAACGTGTTTTGTACAGTAAATACCGGTGTTTTGAAAAGCGTGAATAAATACATGTATATTTCTTAACATACCAATACCCAAACTACTGAATAAAATATTTGTTACGGTGAAATAGGTCCTATTCAAGGCAATGAAGACAACCAGACGCCAAAAACCTTTTCGAGTGCGATCTAATAGACAGTAGGCACTACATAATAAAATATTAACACATATCACGATTGTCACATATATTAAGTATATACCCTGCTCGTCTTCCCATCCCTCTTTTGACCTTTTCCCTAAAAAAATAATCTAATAATGCCTGTTTCCTTAAGCACTAAAGCGTATTATTTACAAGACATAACAAAACACGCCTAATAATTTCACCCTTTCTGTACCCGGAGGTGTAGGCAGCGGCTGCAGCATAAAATTGGCGTTATGTTTCCTAGTCTTGCCCATAGTAGATCGTAACTGAGATCGCTGCTCAGTTTAGGTCACCGCTCATAAACGATTTTAATAAATATAAAACTTTTACTAATATTTCTTCATTTATAGATTAAAACAACTTTTAGGATTATATCGCGTTTATTTATTACTCATTTATATTTATTTTTATTATTACTTATTTATATTTGTCTTAATCTATGAGTGAGATTCGCGAAAGTCTTAGAAATAAATAAAAATGATTGGGGTTTTGACGGGGATAAAGTTCTGTTTGAAATAGAAATGATGTACCATGTACGATCAATGTTGCCAAACAACAACAAACAATCTTGATCATTCGGTCTCGAAGTAAATAACTAAAGAGCCTAGTAACGACTGGCATAGCTCGCGTAGTTCGTCTATATGAGCGATCTTTTGAACTAAATCGTTCCTGAACTACACAAGACTAATGTTTACGTCCCAAATGGTATAGATAGCGAACCTATTGCCATATACCGGGAACAAAGTTTTGAGTTAATGATATTTATCAAACATAACTTCGGAAAAGAATTTCGAGGTGTCGTTGGTGTGATCCTGGATTCAAACCACGACTTTTTGATTTAGAAGTGCGGTGCTTTACCACTGGTGCTCAACGAGAATGAGAGGGACCCTTCCCTTCTCCACTCCTCATTAAACATTCTACCTCTTCCTTATCCTAGTTTAAAGACGCAAGTGTACGCAATACATACATAACTTCACGCCAAAACCCATGCGGGGCCTACCCCGCACCTATAGAGAGAACAAAAATGAGAATGAAATGAAAAGAATAAAGAAAAGGTCTACTTGCAAGATACCTCGAAGCATAGCGAAAGAGTTTAAAAGGAAAACCTTTAGAATGTGTGTTAAAGGTTGTTCTATCCTCATTCGGGTCCATTGTTTATATGATGCACACGAATATTTTTATATTGTTCGATAGTAATAAACTCATCATCTGTCTCATAGATCACATAGGTACCTACTGTTTCATTTAGTGTCTCTCGGGAAATACTGTCCCCACGTTTGAAATTCAAACCAGTGGAAAATATATATGAACAAAGGCAGGACGTATTAGCAAATTTATGGTATAATAATACACCGTAGGAAAATTGATAAAATAATCGAGTGTCGATATTAAAAATTGATGTACGTATTTCCAAGCTCGGCTAATGAAACATTTGTCATAGAAACTGACTTATAATATAAAAGACTACGCAAGGAAACAGGATACTTTCAACATGCTCTTAAACAGGGAAAATTGAATTGAAATATTGAGAGTAATACACATTATTACATATATAATAGGACTAGTAACTACTACGACATAGGAAAACAGTTGGGATATCATCGAAAGGTTCGGTTACGCCTTTTGCTTGTCTAAGAAATATCGGCGAACACGTTCTTGAGCTAACAAGACTCTATTAAGAACAAGACAAATGTTTAAATGCTTTAAATCAAATGTTACATTTGAACTCATGAATCATTCGTGATATTATCATATCTTCAAACTCGTAATATATGCGAACGATTTTAGCATATTAACAGTTGTTTCTCAATTAACTTAAGACTTAACTTAACTTAAGAAAAAACTTTTTGTGTGAAAATGTGTTATTTTTAGTCCCAAAAACGTTTCTAAAGATAAAAACCGATATAGTTAAGTCTACTTCATCAGGTAATAAAAAACCTGAAATGTTAGTGTATTTCAATAGAACCTAACTTAAATCATTTAACATCCTCGGTATTTTCCGTTAGTATTGTACTTCACGGTGGTTTTTATTTTAGAATGGTTGACCGTTCTTCAAATAACTAAGACTAAACCTTTTAATCTAACATTACGGATGAATTACTAATGTACATTCCACAAGCACTTGACTGATGGGTACGATTAACCTCAAAGTGACAAGGGTCGTATCTATATTGGACAGAATCACTGGGAGTATTTTCAAACATTTCAAATCACTGTGACGTTCAAAATAGAACTTATTAAAAAGCTGTCTGAGTCTGTCTGTATTTTAATTTAATTTCTATTTCGGCTGGTGAATGAGCTATTTTTATAGTATAATAAGCATAACATATACATGAACTCGACATGAAATAACTCTGTAAAATATTTTTCTAACCAGACATTTAATAATGATTGGCGAAACTTATAGCAATAAATCGGTCAAAATTTGTTGTTCCTGAATTCAACATAGGCATTTCATTGCAGACGAAAGATTGCATAAAATAATTTATTAATTCTACTCAACTTTTACTACTACCTTGTTTTAGCTAAGATTTTTAATTTTTTACACAAATCGGTATCTAAAATAGGCGATGATTCCAATTTTTAACACAGACTTCCGAAACATTTTACTACGAGCATTTTAATGAAATGAAAAACTCAGAAACAGTAAAATTCAACTGAAGCAATCCATTAAGAAGCAACCGTTTCAAGACGCAATGATACAATCTCAAAGTTTAATACAACACTTACATCTCCTTCGGAAATAACGGTCGCACGATTCCGTTCAGAAACAAACTGAACAAAACTTGTAATTGATATTTTTCACTGCATCATACAAAATAGAAATTATTGCAACGTACTTTTATGAAACAGATAGTTCTTACAATAATATAATTCAATACAACTTTTGTACGAATTAGTTAAGAAATTTAAAGTAATAACATGAGTGATAAACGGTGCCACGTTTTCTGTACTTTGATCAAATACATTCAGAACATGTTATAAATATTTGAGTGCTGAAGATCTGTACGGAGGCCTTTAACAATTTATGATGTTGTTACGACTGACTTTACTTGGGATGCCAGTTTATTGGCTCGGGAAAAGGAAAGCCAATTATTTATATATATTTGTACATGTAAGTACATGCCATCAAACTCGTAATCATTGACATTGCGCCTTTTTTACTCATTACTACACTAGATCCATTTCAATCAGGTTATAAGGGGCCAAAAAATAGACATTTTAGTGCTACATAGATTTTATTAAAATTTTGATATGAAGATTTAGACACAATTATTTGTCGTTGGTCTTGCAAGAGATAAAACTTTTGACGTAACTTATAACATAATACAGCTTCACGCCTTCTCTACCCGAAGGTATAAGCAGAAGCTGTTAAGCCTCGTCTCGCCGTTATGTTTACGTCCCAAATGGAATAGCTGGTGAACTTAACCGCTATTCAGGCGTCTTAAAACTCATCCTAATAAAATATATACAATTGTCACTTATTTTTGGAGTCGGCGCCAGCCTAAGTAACGTAGTCTGTTGTGACGGGGTAACTTTTAACCTCCACCTACTTCAATAATAGATGACAATTGTAAATATTTTTATAGTGATCTCATTATTGAAGTCAATGCAATGCAATAGAGTCTTTTACCAAGGCTGGCACTGACTCCAAAAATAAGTGACGATTGTAAATATTTTAACAGGTAAAGATGACTTTATTAAAATATTACGTTTTGTATATTGTATTAAGTATAGAAATGAGTAAATTACGTTATTTATCGCTTTTTAATTATGTAGGTACTGTTTTCATTTACTTAAAGATTTTGTGGTTTACGGTTCTAGAAGTCGGTTTAACTTTTTTTTTACAAGTAATTTTTTATAGCTATTTATTTAAATTTTCGATATTTGAATATCTTTGCTCTCTAAAAAGTGAGAACTACCTTACCTAACCTAAATTGAGAACCTCTTCCTTTTTCGAAGTTGGTTAAAAATGAGTAATGAAAGTGAAAGAAGCGCGTGTGTAAGAATCACGCCTTATGACGCTCTGTTCTCTCTGCCTACCCGGCTAAGGACTTGGTGTTAAGTTATGTACGAATGGAGAATAAACAAACTCAGATACTTATATAGACTTTACTGATCTACAAACCTTTCAACGTGAATACAAAACTCATTTAATCATTCGTTCGTTCATTCTGAAACTGATACAACTAAAAATGGGAACATTCTCTCGTTTCACATTTCCACATTGTAGTTACTAGCAGGTACATATTTGTGTTCACCACGAATGGAACATAACACAGACCTGTTGTCGGAATGATTGACGGAATAATGTACACTGATCATTATTCAGAATGGTTCAAATGGATTTTCCATCGTATCAAAGTTCTACGTAGACTTTAAATAATTGAGATTAAATGTCTGTAGTTTTTGGTATCACAACGCTTACCTCAAAGATGTCGACGTCATTTTAAAAAATATAAATGTGGTTCTTAGTAGCATGTCTAAAATAATAAAAATAGTAAACCAATATAATAAAGCTTTAAGCGAATCTCATTGGAATTTTTTATTTCAATATCAGACCCACAAAATCGTGAACAACAACTGATTGTAGAATAAATAAAATAAAGCTGCATGATATAAACATCATTGAATCCATGAGTCCAATAGGTATCGAATGTTAATTCCGCCGCCGGCAACTTTGATAACAGATTGTATTATTTTGCAAATTTTGCATATCGGGTAAATTTTTGACCGGAAAATTGAATTAATGAAATAAATATATTACTATGTTCAGAACTACACATTTTGTTCATAAAAAGGTATCTATATTTTATGTATTTTGTATATTTTATTTATGATGGCAATTGACTCGCTATTTGGATGTAACTGAAAATTATATTTCTTGTTAAAGTGTTTAAGTGTGTGTGTGTTAAAAATAGAGAGATAGCACTTTATTTGCATATTAACAATAATAAATGTCATCTAGGGTACAACTAAGTAGATCTTATAGCTATGAGTACAAAAGGCGTCCGTTTCGCTAAAAGCAGTCTCTTTCAGGCACTGATTTGCCATTTAAAAATTTAACCATAAAACCTATAACAATAATTATCTAATCTCGATATTATGTACCCATTTATTGGCATATTTATTTTAGAAGTTCTCAATTATTACTTTGCATATAGGTACTTATAGGTACACTACAAAATATTCTCGAATATAACTCCATGAATGAGAATTAGTAGAAGTAGTAAAGTAGTAATTTCGGAGTACTAAACCTCTAAACCAAATGGTTTGTGGGAAGTTTTGATTATAACCTGCTATTATTGTGGATTCTAAAATGAAACAAGATCAGATAATGTGTCGGTACAAAATTGGACGGTTTTTAAATTCAATTTGTAAAATTATTTTAAATTTTTGTGGTGCAATATAATGCACCTAATTTTAAATAAATATATAAACGTTTGGAAATATGTAAAAGAAACATTGTTCAAACTAGAATTAATATAGTTGTTCTGTTTTGTAATATTGCACTGTTAACTAAACAGTGGCAGTTAACTAAGCACTGTAAACTAAACATCTTTGGGTTCGAATAAAACTGGGGATCACGCGAGTCTTCCTGGTCGCAGCTTATGCTCCCGTCAGCTCCGCCGATCCCCACGAACTCGAGGAGTTTTAGGAAATTGTTAGGGATATTCTGGATCTGGTTGAGGGAATGAAAGGATAATTCTGTGTGGTGATCTTAATGGATGGATCGGAACCAAGAGAGATGACCTGGAGGCTGTCCTTGGTCCGAATGGTGACAAGAGAGTGAATGATGCTGGTAAGCCGATCTTGGAAGTATGCCTGGAACGGAGCCTCCTTGTGTCTAACACACTATTCCGTCATAAAGATATTCACACGTATACGTGGAGACTGAATGAACATAAGAGTATGATTGATTTGATTTTAGTAGATAGTCGTCTCCGAAATACTCTAACGGGATACAAGAGCCTACAGAGGCCCCACTCTTGATACGGACCACTACCTGGTGGTGAGCCGCTTCGTGGGCTTATTCAAGAAGTGGAGGCATTGGCGAGTGCGTACCCATTTTGGAGAGCTTGAAAGGATAAAATGTGAGAAATTAGAAGATGAAAGGGTACAAAGTATGTATGTAGACCTGGTAAGTAAAAGACTCAATGAGACGAGTTTTTCCGACCTAGGTGTTGAAGAATGCTGGGAAAGAATGAAAGAAAATATAGTGGAGGTGATGCCTGGTGGGACGCGGATGTAAAATCCAGCGTCGAAAGAAAGAAAAAAGCATGGTTGAATTATGTCTCAAGTTTGAATCAGAATGATAGTATGTCAGAGAAAAAGTATGAGAGCTACCGCCGCTGCAGGAATATTACCAAAGCCTTAGTGAAAGAGAAGCGTGAAAGACTAGTTGCGAATAAGGAAGTGAGGTTGACGGAGAACTTCAAGGCGAATAACAAACTCTTTTGGAGGGAAGTTAGAAAGTCTCGGGATTCTTCGTCAACATCCAGAATGGACAAAATCATCAGAGATTGAGGGTGATATCTGATGTAGTGTTGTGGGAGGCTCAGGGTGGTTTTAAAAGTTGACGAGGGTGCATGGATCAGATGTTTTCTCTCCGTAACATCCTGGAGAAACAACTGGCTGTTAACCGGAAGGTTTTCTGCGGTTTTGTGGATCTGGAAAAAGCATTGTGAAAGTGTTACGAAAGGATCTGTGGGACATACTCCTGGGCTACGGGGTTAGCGGAGCACTACTGCGCGCTGTGCAGTCCACTTATGAGGGCTGCACAGCGTGTGTGCATGATGACGGCGGCTTGTCCCCCTGGTTGGACGTCAATATCGGCGTCAGACAGGGTTGCGTGCTGTCCGCTCGACTGTACATCCTGTACCTGGAAAGTTGTCTCCAGAGAGTGAGATCGATGGATGTAGGGATGCGAATGGGTTACCTAGTTGTGAGCAGCCTGTTTTACGCAGATGATGCCGTGCTTCTAGCCAAATCGCCGTCAGACCTGCAAACACTAGTCACTACTATGAAAGATGATTGCATGATTAAAGGCTTGCAGTTGAATACGACAAAAACGAAAGTTATGGTGTTTGAAAGGGAGGAATCCAGAATGGATGCAAGGATAACTGTTGATGATGTAGTGCTGGTACATGTGAATGAAATTGTATATCTTCGATGCGCTTTTAGCAGGGATGGAAGGTACACCTCGGATGTAGAAAGACGAGTGGCGATAGGAAATAGCGTAAATGGAGCGTTGGGCTGGTTGGTCCTGGGAGCAAAAAACATTAGCAGATAAGCCCAGCTAGCAATCCACAATGCAGTCCTGATCGCAACGCTAACTTATGGAAGCGAGAGCTGGGTATGGCCGAGTGTGCATGAAAGTAGAATAAACGCGGTAGAAATGAGGGCACTGCACAAAATCTGCGGAGTGACTCTCGCTGACCGCGTAGAAAACAAGGTTGTAAGGAAGGAAGTTGGTTTGAAAGAGAGTGTCGGTGTAAAAGTAAGAAAGGGCATGCTCCGATGGTTCGGACATGTTGAAAGAATGGTTGATGCAAGATTGACTAAGCAGATATACAATGCAAAATCTGATGGATTTAGGAGTCGAGGACGGCCTAGACACACATTCCATGGCCAAATAGAACGTGTTCTGGAAGAAGGTGATGTTAGGAGCCTAGAAACTCGATACGCGTGCATGAAAAGAGTTATGAAAATCAACGAAGCGAGTGAGGTGTGTAAGAATCGTCCCTTATAGCACCCTGTTCTCTCTGCCTACCCCGCAAGGGATTTGGCGTGAAATTATGTATGTATGTAAATAAAAAAATACAAAATGGTGTGAAAGTAAATCATAAAACATAAAAATATCATAAAAATTAGTGTTACACGAGTGTATAAACCAAGGTTAATCATGGTTCTAAACCGAAACTGAAACTTTTCATACTGACTTTCCCTTCTAGGACAATGGAAAAATTGTTTAAAAAAATATTTTTTAAAGTGGAATGGAATTGATCAGAATGAAATTAATTGGAACGCACATGCTATCTACGTTATATAGTCATATAAAATTGAAACTGATAAGTAAAAAACTCATCATTTGTGAAACTGAATCTCGTATCACTTAAACCTCATTGCCTTACGAATAGCAATCCACATTATTAGTTAAGTACGTACGTACACTTTAAACTGCTTTTTAATGTATATCAAATTTTAATTTATGTAAAAACACGTTTTTTTTTAAAGGATCGAGCAAAAGAGCAGACGTGTCACCTGATGGTAAGTAATCAACGCCGCTCATTTACAACAGCAACACATATAGTGTTACTGTTGCTTTGCCGACCTTTAAAGGATAGGGGATAGGGAAGGACGGAGAAGGGGGATAGTCCTCCGGGTACCTCCCTCACCGAACGAAACGCGGCATGAGCAATTACGTCAATTTTTTGAGAGGTCGTGGTACTTCACCGGTCGAGCCGGCCCATTCATTCAGCGAACTGCTTGGGTCTATAACTGGAATACTATTGTGACAAATAACTTCGCGCCTTGTTATGACCAGTGATAATTGAGATAAAATCAACAATATTATATAAGACGTCAAATAATAGTGAACAGATTTACCTGTTGGTGATAAATCTAACTAACTAGAAACAGTTATTTATTGAACTAACAACTAACAAGCTACTTAAGTAATTAATATAGGTAACTGAGATTTGTCGCGAAGTTAATGATTAATGGTTACTTACTTAATGTTAGTTGATATGAATAATATTGTACATCTGTTCACAGTACAAGTGTAGGTTATTATTAGCTGCCACTTGTTTTCTAAGAGCCACTTCACTTTTAGGTTGGTCTTGACATTATATTGATTTGAAATAATTAAATCTTTTCCTTACTATCCCAAACCTTAAATCCTAAGTTAAGTATAGTATTAAGTTTAATATAGAGTTTATAGTTTTACTACTGTAAGTAATACGCATAACAAAAAGCTAACATGATGTTTTACAAGCAGGTGAAGTAGATAAGGTCGTGCGGCGTGCAACAATGCACTCGCGCTCACTCAAATATTTGCCCTCTCGCTACTTCCTACACGCTCGCTAATTTAAAACAAACTGCTTCATGCTCCGTACGAATTAATTAGAGCTTTTGCGAGCTCTGAACTTACAAGAATTTCTAACATTGAATGCCGGATTATAATAAAACGTACCAAAATAACAATAATGTTATAAAATGTATTATGAGCTGCTTTTGGTATTCAAAACGTATTCATCTATCAATATTACAACGCAGAAATGCCAGAACGTTATATATACGGTCCTCGCGTATATACACCAAAATAACATTTTTTCACAATTTTGTCCGCCTGTCTGTTTGTTTCGTAAAATGTTTTCGCAATTTTAGAAATAGAATCCAAAGCCATGTTTAGTCTATAGATCTTTATCCCAACATTACACTACAAAATTCTGATATTTATTTACTAGCCGAGGTAACAGTTTAACTGTAGCCGGTTCGACCGGTGAAATACTCTCCCCGTAAAGTAACTCATGTCGCGGTTCGCTCAGTGCGTGAAATATCCGATGGTCCACATTTCTATTGAACATGTCCATGTCCGACATACTATAAAATTTTTAATAGAATAAGATTAAAAGACACTTAAACTGTTGCGAATGTCTGTTCCATTTTATTTTCTAAGCATTATTCAGGCCCATATAATTTACATCGAGAGTAATTGTACAGCTTCCAACGAAAAAAAGCTTTACACAAAACATTCTCGTCGTTTACTTGAAATTTTATATAAAAAATCATACTGGTTAAATAAAAAACAAATTATGCACTTATTTTTCTTTTTCATATTTCTCTTGATATTAACTTTCATACAAAAATATATGAATAGGAAAGGGTAGAATAGAGCCTTCTTGGTGTACAAAACAATGAAATTGCTGAATTATCTTCGACTCATGTTTGAGATAATGACAGTGCCAACATTCTTTGTTGGCGTGAAGGAATTTGTAATAATAATATTTCCTAGAGACATTAAGCTAAACAATACTTATATATATATATGTGATAATATCGGTAATGGATGTAGGCGAATAATAAGGGTAAAATTATAGTTCCTTCGTGGATTAGATCGCATAAATAGTTTTCGGTCATAATTCCTGATTACTTTCTATATAAGTTTTTGGATAATATCAGCACAGTAATAGGAATCGGTACCACAAGTTATAGTTCTTTGAAACATTTCATTATTATACCAAATTAGACTTTTATTAAAACACTTTTATAAACGCTTTAGGTATTTCCTGAAAATCTGTACTATTTTATTGGAAGTCAGGGTTCGGACCTAGAAATTTCATAGGAAAACAAAGAACAGAAATTAATTAATTCTGCAAAAATATATACTGATATATATATGATGCACTGATATTATTTTTATAAGAAATTTTACTGTGAATTCATCTGTGCTGTCATTACAACCGGATATTAAACAAGGTAAAGTTTTATGAAGCTCAGATACGGCACCAAAATAAATAATTATTAAATAATAAATGAATAATTATTGTTGCTAATTATTACAATATGATCCACGATTTATGTCAATTATATCTTGAAATCTGCACGCATGACCCCTTGGAAGTTATCAGTCATGTCACTTTTATTCCTATTAATTTTTGAAATAACAAAGATAAATATAAACGAAAGATGATTTGGATAATAAATTAATGAAATGAATAAAATAATCCTTATCAAAGAAGATAAATTCAAATAGTAATAAGTAACTGGAAAGACTTTACAGAATCAGTGTCCGATATTAAGTGAACGCGAGCGCTGTTACGTTCGGGTCACGTACGGCACAGTACGGTACTTTGGTTTGGTTTTTGATTCTTATTCTATTAGAAAAAATAGTGACATAACAAACTTCAAGCATTCTTCTACCCGAAGATGTAGGCAGCGGCAGTTAAGGCTCGTTTCACCGTTATGTTTACATCCCAAATGGAAAAGGTTCGCCGACCTATTCCCATACCGGATACAAAGTTTTTCAGTCATCGATATTTATTACACATAACTTACGATAATTTCAAAAAGTCATTGGTGCAGGTTGCAGCAGGAGCAGGGTGCTCGACTACTGGACCACTGAGGCCTATAAAAATAGTGAGATAATCAGAAATTGACTCCTTTGGTAAATTCAAGTCAGTTTATTAAACGTGTGCCTTAAAAAAAATATGGACGAGATTGATAATTTGTTAGAATGTTCCTTACTGCCTAAAGACTAGTAAATATTTTTAATATATATAATGTTTATACTAAAATCTAAAACAGCTTTTTTAGATTATTAAAACATGTAGAATATAAGTAAGAGCAATTTATTAACATTTTAACAGCCTTCACTTGCGCATTGCAAGTGGAAGCTTCTATAAATTTGACTCGCGTACCGTTCTAATTAATTCTAAGAAAATTATAACTGAAGATTCAATTTCTGTAAACTCCAGTATCTCTCCATTTGTTTTCTTGATTTACGTTATATTAACACACCGAGAATATTAACAGCTAGATTTTGGACAATTATTCATAAAGTACTCGGTGACCGAGAACTATGTCTTTGAATCGATATTCTCGGGTTCACAACCGGGCTAATGACTTATCGGAAGTCATGTGTGGTAAATATGTGTTTGAAAAAATTGTAGCCGATATAAGGCAATAGTTTCCACCGCCAACCAACCAAACCAAAAGATAAGAACCAAAAAAACACACCAAATATTATTTGGATCCATAATAATAAATGCTTTAACATCATCCTACCTAAAGGAGCAGAATAGTCACAATCAAAAACTAAACTGTTCTGTGCTTATTATAGGTACGAACGACACAGATCTGTATGCATTGTTTACAAATATCACTAAAACTTCCTTAACACTAAGCTAACTGCCGACAAAATTACTTTTTTCTAAGAACGTCACATAACTATAACTGTTTATCACAAGAACTAAATATCGATTTGTTCTGTACTAAAGCAACCACGGCTAGAACAGCTCTAACTAAGTCGTACTTTCTCTGTGAGGAAACTACGCACTGATAATGTAACTATCTGTAAAGTAAAATGATTATTGTTTATATGTTGGACCATCGACTGTGACACTGAGATGTCTATTGTAGCAATATTTTTTATTAGCTGTAGAGGCTTGTAATTGGCAATACGACTAATTAATTTGTTATTATTGTATCATTATTAGTCCGTAAGCTTTCCTAAACATAACATAACATAACTTCACGCCTTTTGTTACCCGAAGGTGTAGGCAGCGGCTGTTAAGCCTCGTCTCGCCGTTATATTTACGTCCCAAATGGAATAGGTGGCGAACCTATTGCCATACCGGGCACAAAGTTTGTCAGTCATCGATATTTATCACACATAACTTCCGAAAACAATTTCGAAAAGTCATTGGTGTGAGCCAGTGTCTGGAATCGAACCCCGGACCTCTGGATCAGAGGCCGTGCGGTCGTTTCCAAAAATAAAATAAATTAATAAAATAAGCTCTGGCCCGACACACTACCAGTGGAGGGACAGTATCCATAAATTATTATGAAATCTTACTAATAGTTTTGGAAGGTAATTAATGTTGGCTGTTTTGTTATCAAATCAAAGTATTAGATTTCGTTTGTACGATCGTTCTACTCGTAATTAATTCAAGCGCTAACCTTTGAACGGTGCCAATTATTTATCCGTTAAAGATAAATCATCGGAATTTGTAATTGAATTAACTAACTATTTTAAATTATAACTGCGGAAAATAATACTAATCACGCGTAAATCATCAATAAATTAAGTCGAGATCATTAAATTTTAAGACTGTAGATTATAAGTAGATATAGGTATATATCACGTTTAAGAAGTTTAATACTAAATTAAATTGGAATAATATTTTTTCTAAAAATAAACAGATTTTAATTGACACTTACTATACTTTAAAATGTAAAAAGTACTTAAGTTGGTGAACCTTTTTGTAGATATAAATATGATTTATACCTAATATTATAAAACATTTTTTGTTCTATTACGTTTCGCAATGTACGTAATGAAAGAGCAAATTTTACATACACATACATAACTTCACGCCAAATCCCTTGCGGGGTAGGCAGAGAGAACAGAGCGCCATAGGGCACGATTCTTACACACCTCACTCGCTTCGTTGACTTTCATAACTCTTTTCATGCACGCGCGTCGGTTTTTGAGGCTCTTAACATCACCTTCCTCCAGAACACGTTCTATTTGGTCTTGGAATGTGTGTCTTGGCCGTCCTCGACTCCTACATCCGTCCGCTTTTGCATTGTATATCTGCTTAGTCAGTCTTGCGTCAACCATTCTTTCTACATGTCCGAACCATCGGAGCATGCCCTTTCTTACTTTTACACCGACACTCTCTTTCAAACCAACTTCCTTCCTTACAACCTTGTTTTCTACGCGGTCAGCGAGCGTCACTTCGCAGATTTTGCGTAGAGCCCTCATTTCTACCGCGTTTGTTCTACTTTCATGCACACTCTGCCATACCCAGCTCTCGCTTCCATAAGTTAGTGTTGGGATCAGGACTGCATTGTGGATTGCTAACTGGGCCTTTCTGCTAATATTTTTTGCGCCCAGGAATCTGCCCAACACTCCGTTTACGCTATTTCCTATCGCCACTCGTCTTTCTACATCCGCGGTGTACCTTCCATCTCCGCTAAAAGCGCATCCAAGATATACAATTTCATTCACCTGTTCCAGCACTACATCATCAACCATGATCCTTGCATCTGTTATGGATTCCTCCCTTTCAAACACCATTACTTTCGTTTTCGTCGCATTCAACTGCAAGCCTTTAATCATGCAATCATCTTTCATAGTAGTGACTAGTGTTTGCAGGTCCGACGGCGATTCGGCTAGAAGCACGGCGTCATCTGCGTAAAGCAGGCAGCTCACAACTAGGTCACCCATTCGCATCCCTACATCCATCGATCTCATTCTCTGGAGACAACTGTCCAGGTACAGGATGAACAGTCGAGCGGACAGCACGCAACCCTGTCTGACGCCGATATTGACGTCAAACCAGGGGGACAAGCCGCCGTCAACACGCACACACGCTGTGCAGCCCTCATAAGTGGACTGCACAGCGCGTAGCAGTGCTCCGCTCACCCCGTAGCCCGGGAGTATATCCCACAGATCCTTTCGTAACACTCTGTCAAACGCTTTTTCCAGATCCACAAAACCGCAGAAAACCTTCCGGTTAACAGCCAATTGTTTCTCCACGATGTTGCGGAGAGAAAAAATCTGATCCATGCACCCTCGTCCGCTTCTGAAACCACCCTGAGCCTCCCACAACACTCCATCAGATATCACCCTCATTCTCCTTTCAATAATTTTCCCATACACTTTTGCTGCTAAACTGATCAAACTGATGGCCCTGTAACTGGCGCACTGCATACGTGATCCCTTACCTTTATACAAGGGCACGATGACAGCGCGCCTCCAGTCCATGGGAACCTTACCCGACCTCCAGCACAGATTGCTCAAGGTCAGGAAAGCGTCCCGGACACAGGTTCCACCGTGTTTGATCATTTCAGCAGACATCATATCAATTCCAGCTGCCTTACCATTTTTCATACTTCGTATCGACCATTCAATCTCTTCCATAGTAATGTCCTCATCAGATGTTGGCGCAGCGGTGTCAGCCGTAGGCTCACTCGCGGCGCCCACATCCGGAACATACTCGTACATTTCCCCAAAATACTCACTCCACCTGCCCAATACATCGCTTGGGTTTGCAAGAATGTCACCAAACTTAGACATAATTTTGTCCATTCTGGATGTTGACGAAGAACCCCGAGACTTTCTAACTTCCCTCCAGAAGAGTTTGTTATTCGCCTCGAAGTTCTCCGTCAACCTCACTTCCTCATTCGCAACAAGTCTTTCACGCTTCTCTTTCACTAAGGCTTTGGCAACATTCATTGCAGCGGCGGTAGCTCTCATACTTTTTCTCTGTCATACTATCATTCTGGTTCAAACTTGAGACATAATCCAACCATGCTTTTTTCTTTCTTTCGACGCTGGATTTCACATCCGCGTCCCACCAGGCGTCACCTCTCAGAATCTTATGCCTCTTTGCACTACCACATACTTCTTTTGCACTATTCACTATAATTTCTTCACTTATTTTTTTATTTATGAACAATGGGTGCAAAGAATCATGTCCAAACCTGTTGGCTGTGATAATTCTACTTTGCCTCCGACACAACATCAGCCAGTAGGTATTCATTATTGTTTTTTATCGCCTAACAATATTTACAAATTATTATCAGTTCTCCAATTAAATCCAATTTAATCTATTACCAGATCAACTTTTAACATAGCGTCATCTATTAAATTATCCTATTATTAATCCAAACAACAGATAACATCACCCGTACGCAATCGTTTGGAGTTAACAAATAAAATAGACAAATAATTTGCAACAAATTAAAATTAATTTAAAATTGAAAAACAATCCTATCTTTCATTTGGATCAAACTACAAACTGTGTGCAAATTTGATTAAAATCGGTTAAGTAGTTTAGGCGTCCATCGCGGACAAATAACGTGACACGTGAACGTGAAATTACTGACCCGGCGAACTTTTTTCTGCATAAAAAATAATAAATTAGTAAATTTTAAATGCTGTCCCGCTATGATAATACTGCAATATCTGCGAAAATATTCGTTTAAGTTACATGCTGTAAAGCCAGGGTCATCTATATTACATGCACAATCTATTTATGATACTTAATTGGATAAAAATTAATGCTGTAATGTTTAAAATCGCTTTGTAAATAAGCCATAAATAATTTATCTCTAAGACTTTCCCGAATCACGTTCATGACACTAAAACAACCTTCAGGATTATATCGCGTTTATTCATTACTAATTCCACTTACTTCCTGACGTTTCGAACTCTTTACATAGATCGTGAAAATGATCTCTGTAAAGAGTTGTTTTAGTGTCAAGCCATAAATAAAATAAAAATGGTTACTGTGGGTTATCCTTAAGAGATAGATATATGCCCTCGCGGAATTTTTTGTTGATTTTCTAAAGATGTTTAATAATTTAAAACATTGTTTTGATCTATCACTTAAGATTCAGACAGAGTTTGCAATTAAAGTGCTAAACCTCGAAAATTAACATTTTTTCTTTACAATATCATATATGAATTATAGATCAAAACCACCCCGTTGACACCCTCTAACTATTAAAAATCAGTATCAAAATCCGTTGCGTAGTTTGAAAGATATAAGCATATAAGGGGACAGACAGCGGGAACTGTCTTTTTATAAGCTTTTTATTACCTTGCACTGTATGTATGTATGTATGTATGTATGTAAGTATGTATGTTCGGTGGAATCTTGTAACTCAATTTTGAAGTAGATACCTTCAACCGATTGAGCTGAAATTTTGTATACACGTTTATTTTGGATGACAATGCATGATATAATGTATGACATTATTCTATATCCAATATGGCGGACGACCCAAGATGGCGGAATGGATATTTTTAATGCATTTCTGCAATATGGGTATCAAATGAAAGGGTTTGTTGAGTGTAACTCAAAATATAATATGACGTCATTCTAAATCCAATATGGTGGAATATCCAAGATGAAGGAATATATATTTTAAGCTTTCGTACAATATGGGTATCAAATGAAAGGGCTCATTGGGAGCAACTAAAAAAATAATGTGACGTCATTCTAAATCCAATATGGCGGATAATCCAAGATAGAGGAACAGTTTTTTTTAATGCATTTCTACAATATGGGTATCAAATGAAAGGGCTTGTTAATAGTAGCTCGAAAAATAATGTGACGTCATTCTAAATCCAATATAGTGGAATAAATATTTGCGTTTCTACTATATGCGTATCAAATGGCCCTTTCATTAAAGAGTTATATGAGAACTTCAAAAACTATGTCTCGGTGGTTCAGTAAACTAGCCCGCTTCTAAATCAGAAAGTCTTGGGTTCGAATTTGGCCTCACACCAATTCTTTCGAAATTTCTCTCGAAAGTCATGTGTAATAAATATTTTTGACTGACCACTTTGTGCTCGCTGTATGGCAACAGTGATAGAGCCCAGCAATTCACTGTATGAATGGGCTGGCTCGACCGGTGAAATACCACAACCAGCTCACGCCTTGTTTCTTTGGGTGAGAGAGGTACCCGGAGACCTACTCCCCTTCCCCATCCCTTCCTACTCCCATATCCTATATCCTACTCCCTTATAGATCGTGAGACGTAAACATAGCGGCGAGTCGAGGCTTAATAGATGCTGCCTACACCTTCGGGTAGAAAAAGGAGTCGAGCTATGTTATGTTATTAATTATTGTTATAAACAAATTAGATTGTGTATAAATATTATATATATCATAGGGTTTTCAATATGAGCGGCTAGATACTAGTGGCCTGCTTGTTTGGGCAGTGTCAGTCAATCTGTTGTTTACTATTCAGTCACTGATGCCAAATCACCATGTCAAGATACAGGGTTAAGCGGCGCGTCCAAATTTATAATCAAAATGAGTTAGTGCTAACATTGAGAACCTTACGACCACTTTACGGCTGAGGCGGTAGTCCATCACAGTCGACGGCTTTCCGTTGACCTATGTTTTAATAGTTAACAGTGTTTTAATTGTGGTCAGCCACGCAATCTGCTGCATGAATGGGCCGCTTCGACCGGTGTAATGCCATGCCCTTTCAGGATACCGACGTAAATTGGACAGGATTTAATAACTTTAACATGATTGCTACACTAACGGATTTTAATGGTGTTATAGGTATTATAGAATTAAACACAGTGGATGGTGGGAACGAACTATAACTTTTATTACAACTCACTCCTATGTTACACTCAGGTCAGCAAGTATAAAGTACTGATTAAAACAACAGATGGCGTTACACATCACAAGTAGTTAAACATATTTTGTTATTAAACAACAGTCCCACATAACAAAATTAAGTTGCAAAATCAACAAATAAGTAACAAAAAAAATTGTTTACTTAGGCTCGAAACTCTTTGCTGCTGGTCAAGCATACGCGGCCTTAAGTAGAGAAAAGACTTTAGGAGGTCTCCTCATTGAAGAGTTGGACTGTTCGAAATTAACTGGCAAATGACCTTGTAACAATGATGCTTTGAATGAGATGAAGAGACTGAGAAACTTACCCATCGATAACTAAAAACTTGAAAATAATTTAAAGAAAAAACCTTTTTTAAAGAAGCTTTTATTTAAACGCTCTAAAAAGAATAAAATAATTTTAACCTTATACATTTTTTTAACTATGAACTTATAACCTTATTATATACAATTTATGTGATAATAAAAGCTTGTCGCTATGTTCAACCCAACCCTTCCCCCCTCCTCTTCCCATCCCAATTCCGACCCCTTCCATTTCCCATGGAAAGAGCCGGCAACGGAAGTGTACCACTATATGTGTTCGGGTGTAATCATTAAATCTAAAAAAATATTTCTAGATGGTTATGGATAGCCACTGATAGGTAATTAAACATAGCGACAAGCTTTTATTATCACATAAATTGTATATAATAAGGTTATAAGTTCATAGTTAAAAAAATGTATAAGGTTAAAATTATTTTATTCTTTTTAGAGCGTTTAAATAAAAGCTTCTTTAAAAAAGGTTTTTTCTTTAAATTATTTATATTATGTAATGATAATGATGTATTAAGATTATAAAATATTTTATCTGAGCATGAAACAAAAGACATAAATAAATCTAATGTTGGAAAGTTTTTGGTTCTTTTACAGCCTTTTAAAGCTCATTGTAAACGCAGAAGGAAGACACTACATTTATGTACATAAAATGAACATGGTCTTAAAAGGCAGCTCCTAATCCTGATATTTCGTATTCAGCGTCTGTTTGAATATCCCGACTGTAAGCGTTTGCGCAAACACTCGAATCTTTCAGGAGTTGGAGTAGGAGTAGGCAACTCCCTCCATCCAGTTGTTGGAGGCATCACCCGTAGTGGGATGGTGCGCTCAACTTATTGACAACAATTTGAATAATTTTCACGATGATATTTACTGAACTTTTCATCGATGACTAATTTGGTAATTTCCGTATAGTGCAACACGATAGAGTACGTTACCTAGGCTTGCACCGACTCCAAAAATAAGTGACATTTGTAAATATTGTAATAGTTAAAGATGACTTTATTAAAGTATTACGTTTTGTTTATTGTATTAAGTATAGAAATGAGTAAATTACGTTATTTATCGCTTTTTAGTTATAGAGGTAATGTTTTCATATACAAGATTTGGTGGTTTACGTTTCTAGAAGTCGGTATAACTTTTTTTTTAAAGTAATGTTTTTCACGAGTTTTAGTGATATTAATTCGTTGTGAACTTTAATAAAAGTTAGTTCATTTACAGGGCTTTCAGTTAATTAAATATATTATCAATAATTACAAGTCGCGTGGTTAAATGGTTGATATTTTTAGGGAGCTATAATTGTCATACCTATTGTACTCAGATAAAAGAGTATGATAACTCTTGGTAAGTATTTATATTTTTGTAATAATCACGGGTAGACACAATAGCACTGCAGCCCGAATGAAGGCCAATCGTAGCTTGGAAACTATTGCAAAAAATAAAAAACATTTTTACAATTTGTCTCCCAACTCCTAACCGTTGAGGAGTTTTATGGCTTCTTCATCAGCACAGCAGCATCAGATGTTGACACCATAAAGAATATCCATAAGACATCACTATTAGGTAACAAAAACACCATACTCGCATACAATTTTTGGTGGATGCCTCCAATTTCTCCTGGTTTCCAGCATCAAATCCTGACTTGGTGAAAATGGGACCATCTCGGAGATAAACACTATACAACGAAAAAAACATTTTTAAAATCCGTCCATAATTGACGAAAATATCGGTGAACATACATAAAAAAAATTATATACATATATACATTGAGAACCTCCTCCTTTTTTCGAAGTCGGTTAAATACATTGAAAACAAATTCAATACAAATTCAATTAAAGTACATTGAAAACATAAGGTATTCAGTCAAAAAAAAATCGCTAATATTATTTGTATATATAACTAACCAGAGTTTGTTGTACGTACTTCTTGTTCTATTTGAACATAACATAACGTAACATCACGCATTTTATTTGCTGTGTCACGCCGGCTTAGAATACCGCCATACCATCTCTTCTCATGGGTGTCATTAAGAGCTTTCCGCGATCGCCAAACCGCCTACCAAGAGTGGCGATTATAACAAAGTCCCCTAATACAGCTAACAGTAAAAGTATGGCACACAAATACGGCAGCTCCGCTATTCCGTTGGCTTACTGCACCGAACACTGTAACGGCGGAGTAGGGGCTGCTAAATATCACCGATCGTGACATGGCTGCCTTAAAAAACGCCGGCAGCCCTGGTAACACACAATATACGCACGCATAGGACTGACAAGAGGATCATCGAACTGAAAGAAAATCTGAGTAAGATTGGATGGGACATGTCATCGGACTTAGGATGATTATCGGAAATCCGTAGACTGGGCGAAATAATCCTGTGGTCTGGAAACTTGTTCTTCTACAGTTAAGGCGATAGCATCTCGCAAGGTAATGTCGGATGTATCGTTCACAAGTCTCTGGTAGCCACCGTGGAGAGGAACGAGAGTGTGCCGACAAGGGTAGCGTACCTTATACTTAGAATATCCAAAGGATATTAACTGAGGGTCACACAGGATCACGCGTCAACGATATCCTTATACTCATCCAAAACCACTGCACTGTGCTTAAGGGATACTTGAAAACAAAAGGAAAGACGATGAACTAAGAGTGGGGCGATTCGGTATTGGGCAGAGTAAACAGACGGCTGAGAGAGCGTGGCTGAATTTAATTGAGATCAGAATGGCTCCTAAGCAGCTAAAGAACTAAAAGGATGATGGAATTACTATTGAACTTCTAAATGTGGCTTTTTAATGTTGTCTCTACTATCGCCCGGGGATGGTGACCTTCCACTTCTCGAACAAGTCGGTTTTCGAAAGGAGTTGAGCACCATACACACATTTCGCCAACATAACATAACATAACATAACTTCACGCCTTTTGTTACCCGAAGGTGTAGGCAGCGGCTACAGTCCCAAATGGAATAGGTGGCGAACCTATTGCCATACCGGGCACAAAGTTTGTCAGTCATCGATATTTATCACACATAACTTCCGAAAACAATTTCGAAAAGTCATTGGTGTGAGCCAGTGTCTGGAATCGAACCCCGGACCTCTGGATCAGAGGCCGTGCGCTCGCCCACTGCGCCACCGAGACTGTACTGTGTATATTTCGCCAAATTATACAAAATACAGTTACAGTTTTTATATAGTAACGCCACTATGTAAGTCAAAATTGGATAGGGAAGTACGAGTCTGAATCCTGTCGCAGCAGTCGATGCACTTAATATTAGTAATTATAGTACCTACTCTCAGCGTGAGGGTCTACTACCTACATTTACAAAACCATATTACTTGTCTTCACCGTGATGCATAATGATCCACTACCGGCGAGCTACCATACATTCACGTATGGATATGAGGAGCAAATCGTTCAGTGAGAAGGTTAATTGAACATGTTACGGGCCGTCCGACGTGGACAGCATTATTACGTGAAAAGCAATACGATATTCTGCATAGAATTTTATGAGGGGTGTTTAAGTATACAATAAAAAGTTAAACGAAGCTAATATTACAGCGCACACGAATACCCACATTTGTAACTTCACGCCAAGTACCTTGCAAGGTAGGCAAAGAGGGCAGAGCGCCATAAGACACGAGTTTTACATACCTTACTTGATTCTTTGACTTCTATAACTATTGTCCTCCCCCTAGTCGTTTTTCAAGGCTTCTGACTACACATTCCTCAGTACCTACAGTACGTAGCATAAAAATACACTGTACACTATGATTTTTTACCTAACTTCAAAACATTTGAGACATTACTTCTATTTGTTTTACCATTTTTTTTATCATTGCAAAAACTAGAGTAATTATCTGCCTAACCAGCCAATGTCTGCGTCGTTATACTTGCTAAGGAATACCATTTAACACCATCTGGTTTTATTGGCGAAACTTTTGCCATAAATTGTGTTAAACGGCGTATTACATCTAATACGCTGTCATTTAACAGTTTAACAAAATGAATTGACATTCGAAACGATATTACTTGATCATTAGTTAAGTTTTTTATGAAGAAAGGGTCAAAATGTAAGGCGAGTCACCTGACGGTAAGATAAAATATATCTTGTAATAACTTCAGCTAGAGTTTTTCTAGCTATATGTGTAAAATGACATACACATTTAAACGGGCTAGTTTATTTTCTACCATCACATCTTGTTTATTGTAAATTATAGGAAGTGTCCGTTGTGATGCAGAAGTTTATAAATAAAATGTAAATTGTTTTATTACGTTAAATTAACACTGATCAAGTTCACATCTGCTTTCATATCACAAATACTAGAACTCGGGACTGCGAATCGAACCTGTCAAATTCTACAGCGAATACTATAAGTCCGTCTGACCGTTTAAATTTGTTTTTACTTTAATAATGTATTTTTATTTCAATTTATTTTCAAATTTCTATCAATGGCACATCTCACTGGTCACCGAGCGCTTTGTTATAAATCAAATTTAAAAGGATGAAACTCATTCACCCATTTTATGGAATTAAATTCGAACAGGGTAGGCACTGGTACGTGTTGCGTGTACCCAATCATACAGCACATATCTGCCGTATAATTGAATAACCAGAATCAATTTTTTACAAAGGGAAAAGGAAGCCTTGAAATATATTTTTGCGAAGGTGACGATTTTTTTATTGTTTCTATTATGATACTTTGGTTTTACATAACATAACAAAACATAATTTCACGCCTCTGTTACCCGAAGGTGCAGGCAGCGGCTGTTAAGCCTCGTTTCGCCGTTATATTTACGACCCAAATGCAATAGGTGACGACCCTATTGCCATACCAGGCACAAAGTTTTCAGTCATCGATATTTATCACTAATAACTTCCGAAAACAATTTCGAAAAGTCATTGGTGTGAGCCAGTGTCAGCATTCAAACCCGCGACTTCCGGATTCTGAAGCAGGGTGCTTTACCCTTTACTTAATTATATTTAAGATTATTATTGTTACTTAAACCTTTGGGTATTAAAATAGTACATAAAATGTTAAAGCTATCTAATACAATTTAGCAATTTTAAGAGTACTTAATATTTCCGACCACCTTTCCAGATTTAAACGATATACCTTTTTTGTTGTTACGTTTCTTGCTTTATGCACTCTCCCATTGCACTCATTGTCATCACTTAACGATCTATTCGATTCAGATACTCACCTAAGCACCCGTTTCAATTCCGGTAGCGAAGAAATTTTTCTATCATACATAACTCCATGCCGGGATTCTGGGAATTCCGGCAGCCCCTGCTGTGATAACGTGACGTGCTGGTCTTGGCTGCGCTGCCCTGCTTCACCTCGAGGTTTGGGTGCTTCGTAGATGGGGCACTATCACCTACGTAGGGGATGGGGCAACCGGTCAATGTCACCTATATGGGTGGTGAGGAACTATCACCGATATGGGTGACATGGCACTTTTTTGTAATTAACTTTCACTATTAGAAAAATTTCATCACAATCAAAGTTGATTGACAAAGTTTATTGGTCGTTGTCGTTTAAAACAATGCGGGTGCCGAGCATTAAATTTTCCCTCGTAATGAGCAAAGAGCGGCGTCAGATTTGGAGCTAAGATAGGTTGCTTCCATACTTGTTATCTTTATTCTTTATATATATATATCTTGCGTGCGTGCGTGCGTGCGTGCGTGCATGCGTGCGTGCGTGCGTGCGTGCATGCGTGCGTGCGTGCGTGCGTGCGTGCATGCGTGCGTGCGTGCGTGCGTGCGTGCGTGCGTGTCTGTGTGTTTTAGGAAAAATGAAACAAACATTACTGACAAATTGTTTTCAGAAAATTTGATGAACTCTATTCATTTAAATTAAATTGAAGTGTCTGTCTGTAATATTGAAATAACTGCTTATAAATATATACTCTTATGATTTTTTTTACCATTTTTGTCTGTCTGTCTGTATCTTTGTTCCGATAAATGTCTAAAATGGCCGGACAACAGGCAACAAACAAGACTGTTTCAATAAACTTTTACAGAAGTATTGTGGCCAGCTTTTGTTTAAAACCTATATGCACAAACATCGTGACAATCAGACAGTAAAGACAGAGATAATTTGTTGAAATTTAATACTAAAAAGTGCTCTCAAGTACTTAGACTTGGTAATTAATCTATACTAATATTATAAAGAGGAAAGATTTGTTTGTTTGTTTGTTTGTAATGAATAGGCTCCGAAACTACTGGACCGATTTCAAAAATTCTTTCACCTTTGGAAAGCTACATTATCCCCAAATAACATAGGCTATATTATATTTTAAAAAAAATTAGGGATCCCTACTAAAACTCCAATAATGTAACATAAGGTGTAAAAAAATGACCTGAAAAATTCCTTACGTTGCGTGCGCTGCGAAAACTATTGATGATAGAATAAAACCATTTACTACGACTTTGCAGAACTCATCATTATCTACAAAAAGTGTCGCGACAGCATTTGTCTAAATATTATAGTTATGTCACAGTAAGCAGTTTTTTATTCTAAAATATTAATTTATATATGCCGCCTCTTGAAAAGGCTCTTCATTTGTACCTTGATATTAATCCTCATCAAAATAAATTACTTTATATTCAAGACGGCTTTAATACCTTTTTATAACTTTTCATTCGGAAAAATATGCTTTTGACACTATAGTCGATAGCGTGAATAATAACAAAGGAAAAATATTTTTCTTGCTGCATGAATGAAGACCGACGTAAAGTGGCTCATGCCGCGTTTCGTTCGGTGAGAGAGGTACCCGGAGGCCCACCCCCTTCCTCCCCCATCCTTTCCTATCCCCTATCCCTTAAAGGTCGGCAACGCAACAGTAACACTATATGTGTTGCTGATGTCCATGGGCGGCTTTAGTTGCTTACCACCAGGTGACACGCCTGCCCGTTTGCCCTACTATCACATAAAAAAACAAATTCGCCAGGTGGCACTGGCAAGACTTTTCTTGCAAATTTGATACTAGCTAAGATAAGAGAATCAGGGAAGATAGCGATTGCAGTTGCTTCGTCAGGAATTGCCGCAACTCTCTTAAAGGATGGAAAAACGGCTCATTCTACTTTTAAACTTCCACTATCCGTAAATCTTGAGCAACAATCGTTATGTTCAATCCGTAAAAACGGCCCTCTTGGTAAATTATTACAAGACGCCTCATTGATTATGTGGGATGAATGCACTATGAGTCACAGAGCGCATATAGAGGCCGTGGACAGAACATTAAAAGACCGTAGAAACTCCTCTACCCTCATGGGCGGGATTAATTTTGTATTTGCTGGAGATTTCCCACAGACTCTTCCTGTCATTAACAGAGGTACGCGAGCAGATATCATCAAATCATGCTTGATATCGTCTCCCTTATGGACTTCGATAGAAAATTTAAAATTACGGACGAATATGAGAGCTCATCTTCATGGAATCACAGATAGTAATTTCCCACAACAACTGCTAAAACTTGGAGAAGGAATTTGTCCCACTCCAAATTGAAGCAGTTGTGACATCCTGCTGGATGAGTCTGTAGGCTAAATAGTCCATAATTTAGAAAATTTAATAGATGCTGTATACCCTGACATCGAAAATTTGCACGAAAAGGACTTTCATTGGTTGTATTCAAGGCCAATAGTGTCACCCAGGAATGATACTGTCAACGAAATAAACAATCTCATTATTCAAAAAGTCTCCGGCCAAATAAAAATTACAAATCGATCGATACCGTGACTAATATTGAAGACGCAGTCCATTATCCACAGGAATTTTTAAATTCACTAAACCCTTCTGGACTGCCACCACATGAATTGACGTTAAAAATTGGAATTCCAATAATGCTTTTAAGAAATTTAAACCCTCCGAGCATGTGTAATGGGACGAGACTGCTTATTAAGGAATTGAAGGACAATTTAATTGTAGCGACCATTATCACTGGCCCAGCAGCTGGTCAAGTAGCTCATATACCGAGGATACTGATGATCCCAACTGATCTGCCAATCCCTTTTAAACGACTTCAGTTTCCGGTGAAATCATCTTTCGCGTTAACTATTAACAAGTCCAGGGCCAAACCTTCGAATTATTAGGGATCGACCTACGAAAAGAATGTTTCACTCATGGCCAACTGTATGTTGGCCTATCACGTGTCGGAGCTCCTGAAAATCAATTTATTTTGCTGGCACAAAATAAAACTACAGTCGACTCTCGTTAATTCGAAACTCGAGGGACTCTTAAAATATTACGAATTATCGAGTGTTCGAAATATTAAATAGTTCGAAATTTGTGAGAGAAATTAAAGAAAACTTCGAATTATTAAGTGTTGATCAATTCTTATTTATTAACTGCTATTCTATAACAATGACAGAACTTTAGAGGTACATTCGTGTACATACACTTACGTATTCATAATGTTAATTAATTATTATTTTGAAAGAACTCTGTAATACTGGATTGCTTCAAAGCACATTGCTGCTGTTCAGAATGTTCAATAACTTTATTTAGGAGAAAAAGTGCCTGAAATACTTTTTCATCACTTTCGTTTTGTAGACAGAAGCTTTGCAAGGTATCGAATGAGGATCTTGCTTCCTTAACTGACACCTCTGTCAAAGGTTCTGATGTATCGTCTCACTTGCTTGGTAATAGTATGCTTTCGTACTAATAAAAAGCATGTGTAACAGTACCATTAGTCAAACACTGTAATCATAGCCTAAACAAAGGCTCAAATAACAAACAAGTTAATACAAGTTTGATCTTGTCGCAAAATGTATGTACATACTTACAATCTTTCTCTCTGCAACTTCGAATTGTCGAGTGTTGGACGCCGATAAGTTCGAATTAACGCGTCGTTTTGTTATATAGCAATGATATTTTCGTACGAATTACCAAGTGTTTAAAAATGTATTGATTTAGTTCGAAATATAAAGAGATTTTGTAGGGAACTCGTGATATCTTTGAATTATAGAGAGGTTTGAATTATCGCAGGTTTGAATTAACAAGAGTCGACTGTACTTCAAATATCGTTTACAGGAAAGCTCTGACTCACTAAAACTAATGGCTTTTGTTTTGTAAATAATATGATATATGTATAAAATTTAAAAATACAAAAAAAACATTAATAAAAAATATGAATAAAAAAAATTCATAAAAAAAATTCAAACTTCCTTTATAATTTTACTTTTTTTTTGAAACCCGATGCAAAAAAGGGTGTATGTGTGTGTGTGTATGTACCCGTGCAAAGCCGGGGCGGGCCGCTAGTTATATCATAAAGCTATTCCATGATGATGATGAAAATTAGCGGTAAACGTGGTGTAGTGCAATTTGTGGTAATGTTTAGACGGTGGCTGTGGAGGATCGTCACGGTCAACCCGAATACGGGGCTCCCTGGCGCTCCAATCAGGGTGTTAATCATCTTATCAGTAAATTTACTGTAAAATAGAAAACAAATATGGCAATAATATTATTAAATAGTATAAAACTAAAAATACCTAAAGTTGTAGGAAGCGGCTGTTAAAGCCTCTACTCGCCAAATTGTTACGTTACGTCCTAAAATGTAGTCGTGAGTGTAATGACAATGGGTTCGACCCCAAAGTCAAACCTATTAGAACGGAGTTCTATATTGCGCGTTGTGAAGGGGGGGTTAGACGGAAAAAAATCCTACGAAAAGTTGTAACGACACTTTTTCTATGCCAATCTAGGGCACTTTGAAGTATCGGGTTATTTAATTTAGAATATTTTATGACGTCCCATATGGTCTAGTGGCTAGGTTACTTGTCTGTCACCTAGGAGGTTCGGGTCCGATTCCCGGTATCGGAATTCTTTATGGAGTTTTATTTCCATGTTTTCATCTATACTTATATTATAAAGCGGAAGAGTTTGTTTGTTTGTTTGTTTGTTTGTTTGTTTGAACGCGCTAATCTCAGAAACCACTGATCCGATTTCAAAAATTCTTTCACTGGTGTATAGTCCATTTATCGAGGAAGGCTTTAGGCTATATTATATTTTCAAATAAATTAGAGATCCTTACTATAAATTCAATAATGTAACCCAAGGTGTAAGAAAAAGACCCGAAAAAAATTCTTAAATCGCGAACGCTGCAAAAACTATTGATTATAGAACAAAACAATGTACTACACTTTTACAGAACATATAATTGTCGACAGAAAAGTCCGCGACGGCATATGTCTAACTATTGTAGTTATCGCACAATAAGTGTTTTTGAATTTTTAAAAATAATTATAATGAGGTCGTTTTAAAAGTTCTTTATTTTGTACTTTGGTATCAACTTTACTCAAAATAAATTACTTCAATATAAAGATAGATTCAATACTTTTGTAGAACTTTTTGAATGATTCAATTAGGACATTTAATTCAAAAGATATCGCAAAATACAAAATGTAAGTATACGTTTCTTAGGCAAATATTCCGCGCACATATATATGTTCGGGAGACCCGCCCGACTCGGTCATGAGCGCCGTTCATAGCTGGCAGGTAATTTCTTTTTAATTTTTTGAGACTTTTTTTTTCTTTTTGTCCTAATGAGTTTGTAGTATTTAATCGTCTTAGGTATTTGTATATTTATTTTGTAATAATAAATAGGTAATGTGAACATTGTGAACCTGTAACATCTGTGACCCCGTGTCTATTTAGACACATTAGATTAGAATTTGATCTATTTAAGAGTATAATAAACGGGAAATAACACGACAAGTGTAGGTAAACAAATACTTACTTTTATTATTGGCTTGATGTTTCGGCTTGGTTGCACTGGCCGTAGTCACAAGCAGACAGATAATTTGTTTACCTAAATGTGTCGCGTTATTTTCCGTTCATTATATTTGTGTAATAGGGAACGCGAATATTAAAAGATTTAAAAGTATTTTCATACTTAAGTAACCAAAGTCATGGGTCAAAGCTAGAGTTAGTTTATAGTTAGCTCTTCACGCAGATATTATAATATTATCTATAGAGAAGAGAAGCGCAAGATATCCCTACGCACCTCAATCTTGGCGTCTTTTGTTAAAATATAAAGACTTAGCGAGTTTGATACACATCTGCATACCACATAGAGTTGCCCATCTATATTTACATTTTTAATATCGTGATCTCTTTTAAAATTTAGTGAATTTATTTTGAGAAATATAGAAAACGTAGAAATATAGAAAGGTGCTAAATCGACATCATTTAAAATATAAAAAAAACACTCACTGTGAGTTAGCCATACTGGTAAGAACATGTGGTGACCAGGTTTTTTTTTAAATCGACGACAATGACAAATAAAAAAAAAGGTTCAAGTAATATTAAAAAAAACTAAAGATTGACAAAAAACTTCTGACAAAGTCCCTGGTATTGCTATTGATTGAAGTTGATAATAATTTTTTTATGGGATAGGAGGGCAAAAGGAGAAAGCGCCCATGGACACCGGCATCACTTATAGTGTTACCGTTGCGTTGCCGACCTTTAAGGGAGAAAGATGGGAAAGGGAGGTGGACCTCCGGGTACCTCTCTCGCCGAACGAAACGCGGCATGAGCCACTTTACGTCGATCTTCTGGGAGGTGGTGGTATTTTACCGGTTGAGCCCATTCATGCATTCATTTAACTGCTTAATATTTTAACTGCCATTATTTTCATCATATCTAAGTTGTTAGTCGCTAATATCAAAAGCTAAGCATTAAGGTGTGCCTTATGACGCTTTGTACCCTTAACCTACCCCGCAAGGGATCTGGCGTGAAGTTATGTACGTATGTATCAGGAACTTGAATTGAAAAAAAATAGTGTTAGATAGTCCATTTATGAGGAAAGCTTTGAGGTATTAATATGATCGCGGCAATAATCTTTTTAGTGTAAAATGTCTAAAATATGGCGGTACGAAGTTCGCGCGGTCTGCTAGTATTTTATATATGTTTTTTTTTTCACAGAAGGAACCAGAAAATGGTACGTACAAGTGCGATCACTATTCCGTAGAATTATCCAGTATTTATTTATTTATTTATTTGAATGTACATACTACTATCATTACAGGATACCTAATACAATAGCGTATGTCAATATTACAGATGGGTAGAGTAACAGGCTCTTCTTAATTCGTTCAGTGTACAATTAAATATGTCAGTACGTTCCGACATTACATTGAGCGTCCGCAGCGCACGCGTCAGGGGCGCGCGCTGTAGGAGGTTAGTGCGCGCGCGTGGTATCGCCAGCAGCGCCGGCCTCCGCCGCCGCGCCGCGTATGCATCCGGCACACACAACTGGATCAGCTCTAAAACCCTCGAGTTATGTATTTTGCCGCGAAGCACTTTAAATAAGTAAGTGGCGACAGCTACGCCCCTCCTCACCTCAATTTTAAAATATCCCACCATGCCCAATACAAAGAGAGTCGGATACAACAGCGGGTAACCCGGATAAACACCATATATTTTGAGGTATAAAAACCTAACAAACTTGTTCTGTATACGGTCGATCATCAATTTGTACTTGAGTTCATGCGGTGACCAGACAACGGCATTACACTCCAAATGACTTTTTACAAGTGCTTCATATAGTGCTCTCAATGCATTAAAATTAGTGAATTGGTTACCTAAACGTAATACCATTCCTAAATTTCGGTAAGCTTTTTTGCAAATATTCACAATATGAGTCCTAAAATTCAAATCAGTAGTAAATCGCACGCCTAAGTCCCTAACCTCAAAGACCCGTTGCAGTGGCCTTCCGCCCATGCAGTATTGGTGATGACTGACATTATGAGCTCGGCTAAACGATAGCACGGAACATTTGGCAACGTTGAAAAATAGTTCTAATCTATACTCCATTCCTCAATTTTAGCTATATCCTGTTGTAGAATGTAATGATTCTTTGTTTAATTATTTTTTAAAATTAATTTTAAGTCGTCAGCAAATAATAGCGGTGTGGAATTATTAACTGCTTTCGGCAAATCATTTATGGTTAAAATGAAGAGTAGGGGCCCTAAATTACTTCCCTGACTTACCCCCGACCTGGTAAAGTAGGGCTCAGAAAGGCTTCCGTTACAGTCAACGTACTAGTAGTACGTTTTAGTTTACTAGTAGTACTTAGTAAACTAAAACGTCACAAAGCTACCTGTAGTAAGTCCTGTACTTAAATAAAAAGTAATCAGCAAAATTTGATTTGATTTGACATTATAAAATTAGTACAGTTTATTTACAACTCGCGCGAAAAGCTTTTATTATTATATAAATTGTACGTACTGAGGCTCTTTACAAGTTGATACTTGAAATTTTTAAGGAAATATTATTTTCTTATTTTTAGAGCGCTGAAATAAAAGCTTCTTTAAAAAGGGTTTTAAGCTTCTTTAAAAAGGGTTTTTGCTTTTAATTTATTTTTTTGTTTTTAGTTATAGCTGGCTCGGTTAGTTTCATTTCATTCAACGCATCATTATTGCAAGTTAGTTTACCGCTTAATGTCAAACAGTCCAGCTCTTCAATAAAGAGATCATCTAATTCAACTGCAGCTTGGAGCTTTCCTTTCCATTTAATCGCAATGACGATTTTTAATTCATAGCCATATTATGGAAATGCATCAAAAATATGTATGCCGTCATCTTGGATGGTCCACCGTATTGTATTTAGAATGACGTCACATTATTTTTCGATTTATTCTCAACAAGCCCTTTCATTTGATACGCATATTGTAGCAATGCAAATATGGTGGAATATCCGCCATATTGGATTTAGAATGACGTCATATGACGGGCCTCGTGGCACATTGGTAAAAACTACCGGCTGGAGCAATGAGGTCGGGGGTTCGATTCCCGCCCGAGCATTAATATTTGTGTCAAACATGAATGTTTGTGTGGCGTCTGGGTGTTTTTCTATGTATTATAAGTATGTATTTACAAAAGAAAAGTATATATGTATTTATATCCGTTATCTAGTATCCATAACACAAGCATTTAGTTGCTTAGCTTGGAACTAGAGGGCGCTGTGTGTATTGTGTCGAAGATATTATTATTATATTATTTTTTGGGTTAATTTCAACAAGTCCTTTTATTTGATACCCATATTGTTGAAATGCAAATATTTTTCCCGCGATATTGGATTTGGAATGACGTCATATTTTTTTTCAAGTTACTATGAACAAGCCCTTTCATTTGATACCCATATTGTAGAAATGCATTAAAAAAAACTGTTCCTCTATCTTGGATGATCCGCCATATTGGATTTAGAATGACGTCACATTATTTTTTCAGTTACTCTCAATGAGCCCCTTCATTTGATATCCATATTGTACAGAAGCTTAAAATATGTTTTCCTCCATCTTGGATATTCCACCATATTAGATTTAGAATGACGTCATATTATGTTTTGAGTTACACTCAATAAGCCATTTCTTTTGATATCCATATTGCAGAATTGCATTCAAAATATCCATTCCTTCATCTTGAGTGGTCCGCCATATTGGATATAGAATAATGTCACACATTATATCATGCATTGTCATCCAAAGTAAACCCGTGTACAAAATTTTAGCTCAATCGGTTGAAGATATCTACTTCAAAATTGAGTTGCAAGATTCCACCGAACATACATACATACATACAGTGCAAGTTAAATAAAAGCTTTTAAAAAAAAAAAAAACCTACATAAAATTGAGCACGATTTTCTTTTGCAAGTTGTGTCGATTCTACATTATCCAAAGGAACTTCATTCGTACCTGGTCCCCACGACACCAGATCTTTTTGTCATTACACTCACGGCTTCTAAATCAGAACCGAGGCGCTAGACTACTGGGCTACCGAGACTACTAAGGCTACATAACATAACTTACGCCTTTTCTACCCGAAGGTGTAGACAGTGACTGCTAAACATCGACTTGCCGTTCCAAATAGGCCATATCAGGCACAAAGTTTTCAGTCATGGATATTTATCACACATTACTTTTGAAATTAATCTCGAACAGTCATGGGTGTGAGTCAGGATTCCAACCGGCGTCTTCTAGATTTAGAAGTGAGATGCTCGACCACTGGATCACCGAGACTAACAAGATTAAAAATAATTAAAATGACCTCGTATCTCGTTTTTTAAAAACATGACGATTTAATATGATTATTGCATCAGCTCAATTATAAGAATGCTTTGAAGAATAAATGAATATTAAAATCTCAGTGCAAATTTCACAAAATATTTGTATGAAAATATTAATATATAAATAACAATTACAAAAATACGTTACAGAAAGACAAATATATGTAAAGTGAGTAACAACGACAGCATCGCATTGATTTCTCTCGAGGATATATGGAACGAGTGCGTGTCACTCTGTCACCGTTACTGCCTGAGATATGTGTCATTGTCACTCAACAAGATACTGCCCTTTGACTGATAAAGATAATTACATCATCTGACACTTGTTGTTGCCCTCGGCTTCACCTACACGTAGTTCAGACGACATGCATATTACACACATATAGACCAGGGTTTGCCTTGAAAAATAATAACATAAACATATCACGCCTTTTGTTACCCGAAGGTGTAGGCAGCGGCTGTTATGTTTGCCTTGCCTCGTCGTTATGTTTACGTCCCAAATGGAATAGGTGGCGAACCTATTGACAACCATTAAAAAAGAAGGAGAATATTACAAAAAATCAAAGGTACAATAATTCACGGGCGATCTGAGGTCGGGAAGGGGGTAGAGGTGAGTTTTTAAGGGTAAAAAACGGTTTTTCTCGATTTCCGGCAAAACTAAACGTTCTATGGAAAAAAGTCAAAATGGCAAAGATGTAGGCAATAAAAAGATCTAAAACTTTTGTATTTTCACTTTCTTCACATATCTAACCTCAAAATTTTTGTGAAAAATTAAAAATACCAAGTTTTTGGTTTTTTATTTTTATCTTTTACAAAAAATAATGTTTTTTCATGAAATTTTATGAAAAGTTTTCTTTTTATGTCCCAAACACGCTGTAATTTATTTGTTTAAAAATATTTATTTTTTGGCCTTATTTTGAATTAATATCGAAAAAGCACCCTAATTTTCAATCGAAAACTCACCCGTCAAAATATCAGCTTTTTTCAAAAAGTTGGTATGTTTTCTGTTTGTTGAAATCTCTACTTTCCATCATCTTCCTGCCCTTCTCCCATCATTTGTGGTCGGCACAACAGATTTTTCTTTTCCACGTTTCCCTATCATTCACTTCTTCCACCGCAACACCCTTCCTAGTCATATCATCTTTCACACAATTTATCCATGTTATCTTCTGTCTCCCTATTCTCTTGTTTCCTTCCACATTCAGGTTCATCATTCTTTTCACGACATGTGCATCATTCCTTCTCATTACATGCCCATACCACGCAAGGCGATTTCCTCTTATCTTCTCAGTTATAGGCGCAACTTTCAAGCTTCCTCTTACATAATCATTCCGTATTTTATCCTTTTTCGTTACTTCACACATCCATTTCAACATTCTCATCTCCATAGCATGCATTCTTTTTTCGTTCTTCCCTTTCATGGCCCAACATTCTGATCCATACATGATGACAGGTCTGATAAAAAAAAATATGCTATTGTAGTAAATCTTCGCAGAAAATGCAAATCAAAATCGAAAAATACACGAATTCAGAAATTAATAACTTACAAATTAATACTTACTTGTATTTGTTTGTTTATTATAGTAGTATATTTTGATTTGCATTTTTTTTATCAATGTAACATGTAATCTTACAATTTTCGATTAATCAATGTGTAAATTTTAATAAATAGCTCAACATTGTGTATAATAATATCAAAAAAAAATCAGATTCGAGTTTTATTCGATTTTGATATGCATTTTCTGAGAAGATTTACTCCCATGCAATCTGCAATATCAGGCGCATCACATCAGCGTTGCCCGCTTTTCAGATGGGAATAGGCTCGTTTGTATTTAATATGATTTTATTTAGGGATTACGTCACATTTTCTGTGTTACTATCAACATAAATTACAGACAGTCCTTTCATTTGATAGATAATGAAGATTTTTTTTAAATGAAGTTGAAATCCTTCAATTTCTTTAAGAAAAATTTGAATCAGAATGAGCAATTAGGTCGCGTGATGGTAAGCAAGCACTCACCGCCAATGAACACTGTGGTGGGTAGCTGTCCTTCAAGGTTGTAGGAGGAGAAAAGAAAGGGAAAAAGGAGCGGGTCTCCGGATACCCCTTGTACCGAACGAAACGCGGCACGAGCCACTTCACGCCGATATTCCGAGATTTTCTGATATTTAACAGGTAGAGCCGACCCATTCATGCAGCGAACTGCAAGATCTGTTAAAGAAATGCATTAAAAATATGTATTCCGTCACCTTGGATGATCTCTAATATTATTTGTCATATTGTTGTTATTTGCTTAGATAGGAATTTAGGAGAAGCCAAATAAAATTCACAACACGATTTGTAACAAGTTCTTGATGGAATTATTATTTTCATAAGAAAAATAACTCGTGACCTGAATATGAAGCGCAAATTTTCCACCAAAGCAAACCAACAACATAGATATATTTTTATAAAAAACGGAAAAATATGTTTCGTTGATGCGATCGGCCGTAGCATGAAATATTTTTACACAAATAGGAATGAGCAAAAAAATACTGAAAAAAGAGATTGATTCTACCTGTATGTTGTCTGTTTGTTCTCAATAGACTACAAAGTAACCGTATTTTAGTGTTCTTTTAAAAATTAATTGGTCACAGATTCACAGGTTACGTGAAAACGATTTTGCTATATTGGAATAAGAACTAATTAAGCTATGGTTTGGTTCAATCCCCAGTCAAGAAATCATTTCCGTCTTTAAAAATTTAGTCAGTTTTTTTATTATAATAAGTATTACTTCAAACTAAATAAATATTTTTTAAATTCAGTCTAAATTGAAAGCAGTAGATTTGTTAGAAATTATTTCTGCATTACAATAATACAATTAATTAATATCATTTGCGTATTTTGTATGCTTCCTATCGTCAGAGGTTTTTATTTGGAACATTTCGTTTCATTTGTTTCTTTTATTTCACGCATTCGTTCCTTTATTATTTCTGAAAATTTTAATATCCTTGTTTTGCCATAACATCAGAATCTACTAATTTACCACAACAGAACTCTTAAATTGTGTATTCTTCATTTATTACAAACATGATAAATTTGTCTCACAAAAAGAAAATGTTATTTATTTCTACAGATTGATTTTTGCAAGTTGTAATCATTTTTGCTGACTTACTTAGTCAGCTTTAGCTGTCGAACCATTTATTATGCCTTGTTGTGCGTCTGTCTTTTGTACTCGCTCGGTGTGCTGCCGTGCGTTGGATAGCTAGTTGCAGCTTGAATACATTCTGTTTGTGACGATTATTGATTACAGTTCTATGTTGGGTTGAGTAAAAGTAAACATGAATTTGGCTGTTCATTGTGTTCCCCTATTATATATAACAATAGCTCTTACCTGCGACTCCTTCGCCGAGCGAGAGTTTCTTATAAACGACATGTAACATAATTTACGCACACACTTAAACACCCCAATTATAATATAATCATATGAACGCAATGCAGACACCAAATATTATTTTATATGTGCATTAACATTATTTATTTGTGAAATTAGTTGTTCCCATTTTGTTTCGTACAATTTTAAATATTAAATTTTAAAAGGTTTCAATGCTCTGACCTGAAATCCTGCGTTTCTATTAGGAGTTTGCTGTGTACAAAGACTGTAATTTACTTAATTCTAGAAAAATTCGAGAAAAAATAGCTACATACAAACAGTCAAAATTGATTCAGATTCCGATTCTGAACCAATTTGTGCGTTAACCATGTTTTGTACAATTATTATTTATTTTGGAGGAGGCGTTACAAATTACGTTTTTTTTCGGACGTACAACGATCTTAATTATCAACGAATGAAAAAGATAAGAATGGTATAAGTATAGGTATTCCCCACACGCTAGAATTTATGCTTCATCTTTTACTTTCTTGCAAAATTTATGCGTCAACGCTTACAATCTACATAATTGTTAATAAGTGTTGACTTATCATAACAAAAATTTTGCTGAATATCATTATTGGGATTTACAGCGTGACTTTAGTGTAAAAAAGACCTTCAATTTTTAATGAAATAAACCAAAGGCAAATTTAGGTATTAATTTATGTAATTTTAAATAGAATCTACGATGGTAATTTTCGCTCTGAAAGGTGTGTTACCTTTTAATCTTGAGGCTGTTTCTACTCATCTTTGTATTAAGTATTATTGTTCAATGTTGGTTAAAGAAGTTTCAAGCAGAGACTCAGCCGCGGCCTTCTTGTTAGACCCTTTTTCAATAGTTATATTTTACTTATCGACATTTCATTTAAAGTAAATGTATTTACGTAAATTATGTGATATAATTATGGATGACTCTAAGTTTTACCCAGTACGAGTATTTAACGTAGTATACATTTATTGGATATTAAAGGCGGCATAAAACAAAAGGACCAATTTTTATTTACAATTAAACTTAAATTAAACTTCACAACAACAAAAAAAAACTTGATGTTGGGAAGATTTTGGGTTTTAGTTTGGGTTTTAGTAGGTTTTTATTTTTTCTCATTTATCAATACTTAAAACAGCATAGGCTCTACAGGCGAAATACCACGACCTCTCAGAAGATCAACGTAAAGTGGCTCATGCCGCGTTTCGTTCGGTGAGAAAGGTACCCGGAGGCCCACCCCCCTTCCCTTCCTATCCTACTCCCTTTAAGGTCGGCAACGCAACTGTAACAATATATGTGTGCGGCGCTGATCACTTAACATCAGGTGACACGGTGACATTTTTTGAGTGGAAAATGAGAACAGAAGAACAAGTAAGAGATGTAGGTCTTTTAATATCTACCAGGTAATGTTTGCCAGCTGTAAACCAAATCAGTGATCAGGTACCTACTTAATCTCTTATCAGAAAATGCATGCATTACTATAATATTGAATAAACAATTTTCCTTTGGCGTGCGTCCAAATTTTATTAAATCGAGATAGCGCCTGAATATTAAATGCGGGTCACCATTTATATTAAAACAACTCGGCTCGTAGAAAACTCTGACAATATTTGATTAATTTCCATTTTAATATTCCAATAAGGAAACCGCGTTAACACCTGAAAGATTAGGCATCAGTTATAAGAATATGATGCTCCGTATTGTATGCTCCCACGTAACAGGTATGTGGTGCAGTTCCTTGATAAACAAATTTCATTCCATTACCTCCCATAGGTCTATGTCTATGAATGTCTACATAATATCTTTGCAACTTCATACAGGACATCAAGCAGTCTCCAAATTGCATACAGACAAACTTCAAAAAATTATCACTAAACGATTCCCCATGATCATCTAAATTTTAATAAATCATATTAAAAAAATAATAAGGATACGAGAGATAATATTTTACTCAATAGCAAATTTTAACCAGCACTTTTGGATTTTTAAAAGTAAGTTATTTACATCATTTATTCATCTGTTTAATCACGTTTATAACATCAATGCAAGTAAGCCTGGCAGAGTTTAAACATCAACCAGCCACCACAAATGAGGGCCAAAGAAGGATGAGCCCAATAAAATTTTGTACTCTCGTTGAAGAAGTCCTGCAGTCATCATAACCGGCCATATTATTCTCCTAGAAGTGCAATTACTTCTATTTCGAGCGTTCTTTTGCAGAGAGTGCATAAATTGGCCAAGGCGCATCAGCTGAAATATGAAGCATCTGGCTTCATATTTCAGCTGCAAGAAAGAAATGCAGTGGTAGGCAATTTTTTTTTTGACAGAACACGCATATCACCCTATCTAAAAGGCATTCATAGACCACATTATATCGGCCACTAGTATTTATCACACATAATTTCCGAAACTATTTCCGCAAATTTCATAGTTCATCGTATTCAGCAGATTCAAAATTTGAACATAACCATTCACAAATCTGAAATACTAATTAAGCTATCGAAACAAGTTCACGTATATTTAGAAAGGTTCCACATCAGTCTTAATATGAAACGGTACCCTAAAGATGTGGATGTTTTAAAAATCTATAAAGTCGTAATACCGATCGCAGTCACAGTCGCAGTCGCAGGTACAGTATCGCAGATATACAATGCAAAAGTGGATGGATGTAGGAGTCGAGGACGGCATAGACACACATTCCATGACCAAATAGAACGTGTTCTGGAGGAAGGTGATGTTAGGATCCTCAAAAATCGACGCGCGTGTATGAAAAGAGTTATGAAAGTCAACGAAGCGAGTTAGGTGTGTAAGAATCGTGCCTTATGTCGCTCCGTTCTCTCTGCCTACCCCGCAAGGGATTTGGCGTGAAGTTATGTACGTATAACTTCAACAACAATATTTTTCTTAATATAGATAAATCCTTACTAGAGAGGGATAATTTTACCTTGTTTTCCACGCGGTCAGCGAGGGTCACTCAGCAGATTTTGCGCAATGCCCTCATTTCGACCGCGTTTGTCCTACTTTTATGCATGCTCTGCCATACCCAGCTCTCGCTTCCATAATGTTAGCGTTGGGATTTGCATTAAATTGCATTGCAGGCCTGCATTGCATTGTGAATTGCTAGTTGGGCTTTTGTGCTTATATCTTTTGCGCCCAGGAATCTGCCCAACGCCCCATTTACTTTATTTCCTAACGTTACTTTTCTTTCTACATCAGCGGTGTACCTTCCATCCCTGCTAAAAGCGCAATATTGAAGTTATGATTTACTAATAGTAAATTACCATTACCCAAGGGAGCGGAGTAGTATATAAAATATATTATTCAAAATTCCATTTACCGAAGAAGATCACTTAATATTGTGAAGGGATCGTCCCTTCACAATATTAAGTGATCTTCTCAAGTGCAGTATACACGTGGGCGAAGCCGTTGGAAGTTGTTAGTGTAATAGCTACATAACAATGCTTATCCAACTGTGGCAGAAAGAAATTACATTTTAAAGTATTTCAGAGTTGGAGAGTCACGAACCAACAAATCAAAACTCACGAAACTAAGTTATAAAAATATGTTTACTTAATACTCAGAAAATATTGTCACGTACGCGACCGAGCACGTTTTTATATCTGTCAAGTGGTAACACAAGTATTTATTCCATTTTCAAGCTCAGTGAGGAAACTATTGAATTACATAAGAGAGTGAATACTCGGAAAATATCTAAAAAATAAATAAATATAATGTAAAAAGTGCATGGAGTACCTCTGTGCTAAAGAAGTGAAACTTTGTAACATACATTTACATATAACACACTAAATATAAAAAGAGCACATCTTACTTACATTACGACAGGCGTGCTGGTGCATTGGTAAAACTACCGACTGTGGAATCGAGATTGACGGGTTCGGTTACCACCCGAGATATTTATCTGGGTCTGTGTAGAATCTGGAAGAAAAATAAGAACTACTTTGGATGATCTGCCATATTAGATACAGAATGACGTCACATTATTTTTTAAGTTACTATCAAAAGGCATGGAGGGCCTTGTACTGTATTGTAGAAAAGCATTAAAAATATCTTCGAACGAGAGGTCGTGGTGTTTCACCGGTCAAGCCGGCCCATTTATGCAGCAAGCTTTGTGGCTCTACCATCATTGATATAATCGTCCAAACTTAGAGTGTATACAAAATTTTAGCTCAATCGGTTGAAGATATTTACATCAAAATTGAGTTCTAAGATTCACCTAAACATACATACTGACATGCATAGATTGCAAAATAAAAATAACTGTACTAGTATAAAATACTGCCCTAGTATTACTATATCCACTCGCTACTAGATGACTACAGTTTTTAAAACACATTAATAAAATTTTCTACGTTGGTCTATCTTACTCTACTTACGGCTTTAAAAGAATTAAATTATTTCAAAAGCTATTAGAAGTTCCACCTCAAAAATAATTTACAAGAGTACTTAAATACTGATTTATTGTGATAAAACTAAAAATTTGTCTCGAAAATTATAACAAAAAATGAATATAGCATAACCTCACGCTTTTTCCACCCGAATGTGTAGGCAGCGGCTATAAAATCTCGACATGGGATTATCTTATCATGACATTAAAACAACTTTTAGGATTATATCGCGTTTATTAGAACGAAGTTCTTTATCGCGCGTTGTGAAAGGGGGCTAGACGGAAAAAAATCTTACGAAAAGTTGTCACGACACTTTTTCCATGCCAAACTAGGGCACTTTCAAGTATCGGCTTATTTATAACAATGTATCACTACCTAAATGGTCTAGTGGCTAGAATACCTTGCTCTCATACAGGGGGCCTGAGTTCGAATCCCGGTACGGGATTCTTTTTTGGAGTTTTATTTTCCATGTTTTCATATTTTATATATGTTTTTTTTACAGAAGGAACCAGAAAATGGTACGTAATATAATAAAAATATATAAATGGTACGTAATTTACGTTTAAACTAAAACGTCACAAAGCTACCTGTAGTAAGTCTTGTACTTAAATAAAAACTTATCAGGAAAATTTAAGAGAAAAATCTAGAAAATCTACCTAAAATTGAGCACGAATTTTTTTTTGCGAAACCAATTGGCAAACTTGGTAACCAAGTTTCTTTTCTCAATATTTCAAATAATAGAGTACTATTATTTGATATATATAATTGACGAAATATACTATTAATATTATTATATTGATAGTAATCAATATAATAATATTAATAGTATATTTCGTCAATTATTTATAATTTCGTCAATTATGGACGGATTTCAAAAATTGATTTTGTTGGATTGGGTTCACGTCCGAGATGATCCCATTATCACCAAGTCATGATCTAATGATGGAAACCAGGAGAAATCGTAGGTAACCACCGAAAATTTAATGCTAGTATGGTGTTTTGTTGCGTAATTGTGATATCATAAGAATATGCTCTTGGGGTCACGTTGCTGTGCTGATGAAGAAGCCACATAACTCCTTAACGATTAGGAGTAGGAAGACAGTACTGCAATTGGTTGATAGAAGCTACTTAGTAGTATGTAGGCTGGCACAGACTCCAAAAATAAACGACAATTGCTAATATTTTGATAGTTAAAGATGGCTTTATTACAGTGTTACGTTTTGTATATTGCAATATGTATACAAATTATTTAGTTACGTTTTTTATATTTTTTGAGTTAAAGAGGGACTGTTTTTGTCCATTTAAAAAAATTGTCGTTTGTGTTTCAAGAAGTCAAGAAAGATCAAGAAATTTTAACAACCAACTAACTAATTGTATTTAGTGAAGGCTTCTGCAAAGCAAACCTACCACGAAATCTGGTGCGTGTCTACCAGGAGCGCTGGTGGCGCACAAATTACTGTTGAATTATTCATAGAGCGGGAAGCGTTACGCCCACAATTAACTGGATCACGCCTTCCACCAGACATTAGCGTCAAGCTACATACAAACAGACTGCATCGCATTTACTTGCATTTACAACTTTAATAACAGATGGCGGTATTTTCAAATTTTATACGGTAGTCGGGATTTTTACATGCCTTCCTCGTTTTAATACCGACTCGAACATTATTATACTCCAACCATTAGACATAATTATAAAATTGAATTAATTTTAGTACAGTAAGACTAAGGCAGTTGCTAGTTCTTCGTTAGAATCCATCGTCGAGATCTTACAATAATTAAATTTATTTCTATTTGCCCCATTTAATAATGAAATCAATTAGGGCGACAATTTTTTTTATTTTTTATGGGATAGGAGGGCAAACGAGCAGGCATGTCACCTGATGGTAAGCAACCAACGCCGCCCATCGACACCAGAAACACATATAGTGTTACTGTTGCGTTGCCGATCTTTAAGGGATAGGGGATAGGTAAGGATGGGGAAGGGGGATTGTTATTATCTATTGCAAATTAATTACCTACTGACAGAGCGTCAAACCTCGCGACAAGCTTTTATTATTATATAAATTGTACATACTGAGGCTCTAAGTTGATACTTGAAGTTTTTAAGGAAATATTCTTATTTTTAGAGCGCTTAATATAAGCTTCTTTAAAAAGGGTTTTTGCTTTTAATTTATTTTTTTATTTTTAGTTATAGCTGACTAGTTTAGTGTTATTTCATTCAACGTATCATTATTGCAAATTAGTTCGCCGCTTAATTTCAAACAGTCCAGCTATTCAATAAGGAGATCATCTAATTCAATTTCAGCTTGGAGCTTTCTTTTCTATTTAATCGCAATGATGATTTTTAATTCATAGCCATATTGTAGAAATGCATCAAAAAGATGTATGCCGTCATCTTGGATGGTCCACCGTATTGTATTTAGAATGACATCACATTATTTTTTGAGTTTTTTCTCAACAAGCCCTTTCATTTGATACCCATATTGTTGAAATGCAAATATTTTTCCCGCCATATTGGATTTGGAATAATGTTATATTTTTTTCATGTTACTATTAACAAGCCCTTTCATTTGATGCCCATATTGTAGAAATGCATTAATAAAACTGTTCCTCTATCTCGGTTGATCCGCCATATTGGATTTAGAATGTCGTCACATTATTTTTACAGTTACTCTCAATGAGCCCTTTCATTTCATACCCATATGGTACAGAAGCCTAAAATATGTTTTCCTCCATCTTAGATATTCCACCATATTGGATTTAGAATGACGTCATATTATTTTTTGAGTTACACTCAATAAGCCATTTCATTTGATACCCATATTGTACAGAAGCTTAAAATATGTTTTCAAAATATCCATTCCTCCATCTTGGGAGGTACACCATATTGGATATAGAACTATTGTCACAAATCATATCATGCATTGTCATCCAAAGTAAACGTGTATACAAAATTTCAGCTCAATCGGATGAAGAAATCTTCTTCAAAATTGAGTAGCAAGATTCCACCGAACATACATACTTGCATACATACATAGTATGTATGTATGTATTACATACAGTGCAAGTTAAATAAAATCATTTAAAAAGGGTTAGAAATTGATTCAGAAATAGAGAAAAATAATCACTGCATGAATAGGCCAGCTCCACAGGTAAAATACCACGACCTCTCAGAAGATCGAAGTAAAGTGGCTCATGCAGCGTTTCGTACGGTGAGAGAGGTACCCGGAGGGCCACCCTTCTTCCCCATCCTTTCATATCCTACTCCCTTAGGTTTGTCTTTTGTCCCATAAAAAAATACCATGGGTACCTAAAATTAACTATATATAGTAAGATACCAAAAAAAATCCGAGAAATCATTGGTGTGAGCCCGGAATCGATCCCAGGACTCCAGAATCGGAGAGCTGGACTACTTAACTAGACCACCGAGACTATTAATACTTATTACTAATATATTATAGGTACTATTAAAAATGGGACTGATTATAAGAAATGGTAACTAAGTTCCTATCTAATACTTTATTTAAATTTGTGTATAAGAACGCAACATCCTGATGAAGATTATTTGAACCGAGGATCATAAACAGATTATAATATAAATGTTTTTATAAGGTTACTTAACCATGTATCAAATGAGTATCGTGTCTTGATTTTAGTTTTGATAATGTTTTATTCGTCTCGGCCATAGAGGTCACTATTCGTCAATTTATTAAATCGCGCTATGGTTTCACTCCATGGAGTTTATATAAGTATTTAAGAATATATTAAAAGTTTTGGTAAAATATTAAAAAATCAGTTCTACAACACATAATTATAAATGTTATGTATTTATTTCTTAAAAAGATTTTAGAAATAAAATAATAAATTCAATCAAATACAGTTATAAAGGAATGTAGTTGACACTCAAGGCCGCGTTTCTAGTGTCAACTATAGTACCTCCATACATCTAGTGGCGGGAGGAGGGTACTATGATTGATTTTAAAAATCAATTACAGTACCTAAACCTAAACTGATGTCTGTGTAGTAATGAAATTCAAGCTTAACAAATTGAATGGTAGTGGTGGAGCCAAGCAGTTCGCTGCATGAATGGGCCGGCTCTACTGGTAAAATACCACGACCTATCGGAAGATCGACGTAAAGTGGCTGAGGCCGCGTTTCGTTCGGTAAGAGAGGTAGCCGGAGGGCCACCCCCCTTTCCCATCCTTTCCTATTTCCCACTCCCTTAAAGGTCGGTCAACGCAACTGTAACACTATATGTGTTGCAGGTGTCCATGGACGGCGCTGGTCACTTACCATCAGGTGACGCGCTAACTCGTTTGCCCTCGTTTGCCCGGTATGGCCACCTATTCTATTTGGGACGTAAACATAACGGCGAGTGGAGACTTAAAAGCCACTGCCTAGACCTTCGGGTAGAAAAGGCGTGAAGTTATGTTACTATATGTTATGTTACTCTAAAATCAATACTTTTTGCAGCGTACGCGATGTAATCATTTTTTTTAGGTCCTTTTTTTACACCTTGGGTTTAGTAAAGATTCCTAATTGTTTAGAAAATATAATATAGCCTAAATCCTTCCTCTATAAATGGACTATCTACCACTGAAAGAATTTTTAAAATAAAACCAGCGGTTTCTGAGATTAGCGCCTTTAAAGAAATAAACTATTATGCTTTATAAGTATTAAATTAGTGGTATAGTGCCACCACTAGCTACTAGATGTCTATGTACACATAAAATCACGCCTAAGCAATTCTCTTCCTGGATTTATATATAGACTGGTCCAAATTAATTGCTTTAAATATTATATATTATGTTTTGTGGCCACAAGGGGGCGTTAAAAGCGTTAAACGGTTGCAAGAGACATTAGAAGTTACACTTCAAAAAAATACTGAAGAAAAAGTTAAGCCGAGTTCTAGAAACACAAACCACAAAATCTTTGCGTAGATGAATACAATACCTCCATAACCAAAGAGCTTTAAATAAGTAACTAACAAATATATGTTCTTAATTAATACAATTTAAAAAACGTAATACTTTAATAAAGTCATCTCTTGAATATTAAAGAAAAATTGCCAGCCTAGTTAACGTCCGACTTCAATAATAAGTGACAATTATAAATATTTTATTAATTTTTTCGTCCATAATTGACGAAAATATTGGTGAAAACACATAAAAAATATTATATATACAGAATTGATAACCTCCTCCTTATAAATATTATTACTAATCATACAATAAACAAATTTATTATTTATTGAAATGGCTACTATATTTAATATCAAAACTATAAACTTTCAGTACTAAAAATGTCGAAAACGGACCCCGAAAAGTATAAACCGGAAACTTCTGAATATAGCAATTTGTAACAAAACTACAAAATAGTTTGTTTTAACATATATCAAAGGCAGAACAGGAAAATACATTCAATCTAGTGACGTCACTCACAATATCAAGTAACTATAAGACATTTAAGATATCAAAGGGATCTAGCCGGAGCGAGTTTAATTCAGCGCCGTCACCGCCACTCCTGGACCAGCGACCAAATATTAAATGTACCTACAGTATTATATTGTATACCGCAACTGCCACACAAGCAGCTTTGTGATTTTAGATATATTTTGTATTCATTTCTTAAGACCAGATATTATTTTAGTAGTAATTGCAGTTCTTGAGCACGTTGCTGTAATGTAATTGCAGTTCTTGAGCACGTTGCTGTAATGTAATTGCAGTTCTTGAGCACGTTACTGTAATGTAATTGCAGTTCTTGAGCACGTTGCTGCAATGTAATAAAAACTTACTAATTTAAATAAATTTTGCGTATCTGTCATACATTTTGCTTGTCTGATATTAGGAGCCTAAAAACTCGACGCGCGTGCATGAAAAGAGTTACGAAAGTCAACAAAGCGAGTGAGGCCTGTGAGAATCGTGCCTTATGGCGCTCTGTCCTCTCTGCTTATCCCAAAAGGGATTTGGGATAATGTAATTTATTTATTTCCTTTTACTATCACTATCATTACGTAGTAAGAACTAAGTCGCGGTCTGTCCCCTTATATGTTTTGAACTGTATGTATAGGTATGTGTATTTCGGTTCCATTTGAAATAATCTATGAAATAAGAAAAGAAATGATGAAGTATTTTATGTAAGGGGTGAAACTCTGAATACTTTAGTAATGTACGTACCGGGAGTGTTATCGGCGAAAGAGTTTCTTTCAAAATGTATTCGCGTTTCTTTCAAAATATGAGTGAAGCCCTATGGCTAATACAAAGTATAAAAATAAATCCACAGGAAATTTCTATTACGTTAACGTTTGACACATTATCAAGGAAACAATGCCCTAAAGTAATACAGCCTAAAAGCTTTCAAAAACTACGTCGTTTACTTACTCAAAATAGTTGGGTGATATATTAGAATATGTTGAAGGAAAGTAATGATGTAGGAGAGCCATTAGCGGCGCGTCGTTTAAGATAAAACGTAGCGCGAGTAGTGTGGGAGCAACATTAGACGTGTGTACACTACACACCAGCACTGTACTCACTCACTGTGTAATTATGTATTATACATTAGTGGTAGCGATAGTGTGGGAGAGTGGTGTCACACATCTTAACATATGGGACAACAGAATATCGTAACGAGTCTACAATTACTACCTAAACTTCTACAGGCAGTAGTAGTAGTAGTAGTAAAAAGTTTCTTCCTTATCAAATGAGAAGATTTATATTCACAGTCCACACACGAATATAGCGATATATTCCGAATTCAAATCGTAAGATTATTTTAAAGTAATTTATGATGAAAAGCGATGATTACCAATATTGTGCCAGTTAAGTAATATTCTATAGGTACTAGATTATTAATTTAATAGCTCTATTTATATTTATTAATTAGATGTTCTTATTAAAACACAACAACACAGAAGAAAATATAGCCAGAAGCAAGATTAATGTTGTCATTTAAGGTGAATTACAAAGGAAGTACAAAGACTTTAAAAGGCTTTAAGGAAAATTAACACTCAACTTTATTTTACTGAAAACATTCGTGCCCTCCTCATTTATTATACACACCTTACTGTTTCCAATTACAGCCTTCACGTGGTTAACGCAACAGACACATCACTATTTATCCGATTGCGTCAGAATGATGGTTATGTTTAATAATTGTATATATGTATGTAATTATATATATGTAATTGTATATATGTAATTGTATATAGTTATGTGTATGTTCATTGCTTCGATACACCATAATATACTACATAGTAAAGGTCATAGAGTGTAGCGAGTATTCGACTTTTAAGAACGTTCAGAAACTAATTAATAAATTACTTGTAATATTTCAGCTTCGCTTAAGGGAGAGGACTAGTGTAAAAATAAATTTCTTATCAAGCATCTATTCTTGTAGAAGACAATAGTACGCACTTATCAGCGATTGCGAGTGTCACATACTCACTGGTACTGCCTCCGGGGAAATCAATATGACGATACCCGACATTTTTTACTTGTTATTTGTAATATTAAGTTGATTAGTACAATGCAGTGTTAATTAATAACTTAACAACTGCTGCACACTTGATTTTGCTTTTAATTGTTAGTACCATCGTGTACCACCAGGTACCGCCCTCCAATAACTACAGGTACAGGCCCCATCCATTTTTTACACTATTTTATAGAACAATTTTATGATTAAAATGTATATTAAATTGAATTTATCATTACATAGTATAAAACAAAGTCACTTTCCGCTGTCTGTCCCCTTACATGCGCATATCTTTAAAACTACGCAACGGATTTTGATGCGGTTTTTTTAATAGTTAGGAGGTATCAACGGAGTGGTTTTGATCTATAATTCATGTTTAGTGTAGTAAATAAAAGTGATAATTTTCAAGATTTAGAACTTAAAACAAAAACGCTGCCTGAACCGTAAGTGATAAATTAAAACAACGTACTATAACATTATTATACACCTTTAAAAGGTCTACAAAAAAGTCCGCGAGGGCATATGTCTATCTCTTTGGGATAACCCACAATGACCATTTTTAATTATTTACTTTTTACGAGAAATAATGGCCTATTTATGAAGCAACAGATTTTAAACATTACAGCATTAATCTTCAACCAATTAAGTATGTTAAATAGATTGTGCATGTAATATAGATGATCCTGGCCGTTTATAACATACAATTCACACGAATATTTTCGAAGATATTGCAGTATTAACATAGCGGGACAGCAGTTATTACTTTTGAGGCGGAACAAAGTTCGCCGGGTCAGCTAGTAAAATATATAATCCAAGCATCGGATTAGTGGTTTAAGCATTGGCATTTTACATACTAATCCCGGTCAGCTCTGCATTATAACATAAGAAGAGATTGTTTCGGAAATTCTTGAAAATCCGAATCACCAATTTCACTTTACTTCGAAATGCTATGACCAATTCTCAATGATAGAGCAAAATTATCAAATTGATTGCGGTATATATTAAATTTGAAATTCGACTATTCGGTATTTGTGTAAGATATACTATAAATTCATTATAGAGATCAAATATTTCTGCATATGCTATTGCATATGCGTTGCTATTTATGCCTATGTTATTTGCATGCATAGAGGGTACGCCATATAAGCACAGAACATCATTTCCTTATTTAAGTGAGTTCGAATGCTATCTAACAGTCTAGTTCGAGGCAAACTAATATCCGAGGCACCCAGCACTGATGTGAATCGTGGAGCAGATCATTTCCTTCGGCCGAGTTCGACGAGAAATTTATCCACGAGTTGAACACATCTCTTAGATAAACGAACAGATAGGAAACACAGCAGAAGCGAATGTATGAGATACATAGACAATGATTATAGTATGTATTTGAAAAATAATAATAATATAGTATTTATAATACTTATTACCAAAACTTTCCTATAAAATCATGGTCATCACAGACTTAATAACGGCGAATACTTTTTATGTCTTTATCGTGTTTTACGAGAGACTTAAGTTCTGCTTCAATTTAGGTAGAGATATAGAATCTCTCAAGTTATAAAACAGACAAAATTTAGGATTTTTTAATAATAAAGGTGGCGTATAACAGTGCACGTTATATTTGAGATTAAATTAAATAAAAGTTTAAACACAGGTTCTATATGAGAGAATTTGAAAATTTGAATTAATTATACCTAATTTCACGATTTTTTCTACCTGAAGCTCCCACATGGAATAGGTCAAATCAGTCATCGATATCTATCACACATAACTTTCGAAAAGAATTTCGAAAAATTATTGGTTTGAGCTAGGATTCGAACCTGCCGCCTAAATTAATTATTGTCCTGTAATATTAGCTATTAAAACAGTATAAGCTGACATAAAGATAAATACTTACATTTGAAAAGAGATTGAAAGGCCAAAGCTACGTTCACCTCAGTGAAGCTGTGTGCTCTTTTACTTATTTGTTTCTAAAACTTGAAATTTAAAAAATTGATCACTACAGAAATTGTACTTTACTTCATACAAATAAATGAAAAAAACAATATGTTAAATCTAAGACCTCTTATCTCTTGAAATTGGAATTGTTTTTGACAATAATACACAGCTGACAAAAACTGGTCAACTGTCCCGACTTCTCGTAAGAACAATAATCGTTTGTCGAGTTCACAAGGAGCAAGGAGCCCGAACCTAAAGTTGACGAGCAGCTGTCACGAACATTTCAAATTAATTGAAGCTTACAAAATGTGTTTGAGGGTGTTACAAAGTACTGTTTTAAGAGCGAGTCCGACCACGCTTCATTGTAACCCAGTATTTATTATTATCATGAATTATTTGGTGGCCAAACTTATAACTAATAATAAGATATCTAATTCAGATTTTAAAAAAGTAACCATAAAAGCGGGTTACCACGAGCTGAATGTTCTATTTCATTCTGGCTCTCGGAGCGGTAGGTCGTTGTTTCACGGTGAGTGCGCTGATGTAAGTGATTTGTATTATTGTACTGTTTTTTTTTCGTATCCGCTATTATCTAATGTAAATAAATTAAGTAACGAGTTTTGTGAATAATTAGGTAACTTTGTGTAAATTAAGATATTTCCGGGAAATAGGTGAATAAATAGAATAGTGTTAATTTCGTGTATTCTTGTGTTTGTTATTGTTGTTTTCATTCTCCTAAAACTTTATATGTGTCATTTCTCATATATAACGGTCGTAAGTACTTTAGTGTTTAACAGAGTCTAATAGCAGTGGTATGAGCCCTGCATTTAGCTGCAAAATCTAGCTAGTTCTATAGGTGAAATGCCATGGGTTCTTATATTATATTAGAATATGGACGTAAAGTTGCTTATGTCGCGTTTCTTTCGCTAAGAAAGGGATTTGGAGGCACCCCCCCTTCTGTCCCTCTATTCCCATTATACTCTCTTAAAGACAGAGACGCAACGCATCTGTAACTATCTGTGTTGCAGGTCTATGTGGAGATAGTTGTTTACAACCAGGTGACCGTCTTGCTGATTTTCCCTCCTTTTCCATAAACAGAGTATTCAGCTATGATATTGAAGCAATATGAACAATTTTAAAAGTATTATTTTAACGCCTAATATTTTTTCATCTATCGTTTTCATGTCGCATGAAGGTCAGTTGCCGAGTAGGCGTGAATTAAGGCAGAGCACTTGTATCAGTGCTTCACCTTATTTGTTTGTTTTTCTTAGTGAAAAGAACTATTTTACATCATTGTAAAATCGTTCCAAATAACAAAATTATCAACCTCATATCGTAATAATTACTCATCATCTTTCTGCCCTTTTCCCGTCATTTGGTATCGGTACAACAGGTTTTTCTTTTCCACGCTTCCCTATCATTCGCTTCTTCCACAGGAACACCTTTCTCAGTCATATCATCTTTCTCAAAATTCATCCATGTTTTCTTCGGTCTCCCTGTTCTCTTGTTTCCTTCAAGATTTAGGTTCATTATCCTCTTCATTACATGTCCATACCACGCAATGCGATTTCCTTTTATATTCTCAGTTGTAGGCGCACGAGGTATTAGGTCCACAGCGACAACGAATTGCATCATTAATGCAAAATTGATTTTAGAATACCTCACCTTCTTCTCGCATTCTTCTTTCAAGCACTTTCCCTATATTTTTAAAGTGTGTGACACGCGCTTTATACCTTGTGCATCCTCTTTTCTATATTTGGGCACAAAAAACTGCTGCACCATTCAGTGGGGATCATCTCCACATGCAACAACTTATTGAAGAATAAAGTCAGCCACCGACATCCATCTACACCCAATATCTTCTATGCCTATGCAGGTATTCCACCCGGCCCTTACGCTTTCCCATTCTTAATACTATTGACCATTTGTATCATAATAATTACTAAAAGCTCGCATTAATTCCATATTCATTTAAAATGATTGTAATACTGGTCATTTATATTATCCGTATTACCAAATAAAACATCCGCAGAACATTACTGGGCTTACCGCAAACCCGTAATAATACTGCAGTTGTAAAATTTAATTAATGCCCAAGCAATATTTACCAGCATAACTTAACATAATTATATACATAACGCAGCTAAATGCCTCATTAGAGCCACTGCGAATTATTTAGTTAACATGTACGATATTTGCCTTCTGTTTGAAAAGTTTTGGGATTGAGCTGAAATGTGCACGTCATCAACTTCTGTTCTAAAGATATTTCAATAGCTGAGAACTTTTATTTCGACTAGTAAATTGGGTACGAATTATGTAAAATAATGTAGTAATTTAAGTTTAACGTAGCAAAAGTTTTACACCTTATATGAGTGACAAACAAGCATGCATGATTTCATACCAATACAGCTATCATTATTTCGGAGTGTTCAGTCAAGTGTTAAGTCCGTCTTAGATTAATTTTACAAAAAAAGTTTAACCGACTTCCGGAAAAGTAAACCACAAAATCTTTAATTATATGAAAACAGTACCTCTATAACTAAAAAGCGATAAATAACGTAATTTACTAATTTGAATTTAATTTAATAAAGTCATCTTTAACTGTTAAAATATTTACAATTGTCACTTATTATTGAAGTCGGTGCAACACAGTAGAGTAAGTTACCTAGGCTTGCACCGACTCCAAAAATAAGTGACATTTGTAAATATTTTAATAGTTAAAGAAATAATGTTTCTAGAAGTCGGTTTAACTTTTTTTAAAGTAATTTTTTCACGAGTTTTAGTGATATTAATGAGTTGTGAACCTCAATAGAAGTACATGGCTTTCAGTTTATTAAATATACTATCCATAATTACAAGTCCCTTTGTTAAAGGGTTGATATTTCTAGGGAGCTATAATTGTCATAAATAGGTACTTAGATGAAAGAGTATAACAATACTTGCTAAGTATTTATATTTTTGTAATTATCATGGGCAGACCCAATAACACTGCAGCCCGCTTAATTCGGGCTGCAGTGTTATTAGTGCCAATCGTAGCCTGGAAACTATTGCAGAAAATAAAAAACATTTTTACAGAATTGTGCCTTAACTCCTAACCGTATAAGAGTTCTATAGCCTCATCATCAGCACAGCAGTATCAGACGTTGATCCAAGCAATACGTTAGTCCTATATACTACTAAACAGTTTCCATCGACTAACTGCAGTACTGTCTCCCAACTCCTAACCGTTAAGGAGTTCTGTGGCGTCTTCATCAGCATAGCAGCATCAGGTGTATATTCAAGCATACTTCACAAGCAACACGCTAACCCTACATACTACCAATTAGTTTCTATCGATCAATTGCAGTTCCTACGACCTACACCAATTTCAATCCTGTTCAATACCAGAATCCAGAAAACTTTCAGCTCGAACTAAAAAACGCTTCTGATACCTAGATGAGTGCGAAACTGTGAACGATATAAACAAAAGGATAGTGGAAACTGTCTATGATGTCAGTACTAAATTTTTTAGTCACCAATGTTCAAACAGAACCCAAAAATTGTCTGAACCTACTCTCAGACTCATGCAAAAGAGGCGAGAGATGTCAACGCGGTCATCAACCGATTGGTCCGAACTCATAAAGCTAAATAGGCAGATCTCCAAGTGTGTGCGACGTGATATCCGCATATACAACACCGAGCGGATACAAAAAGCTATAGAGCGGAACCCAGGCTCGAAAGTATTCGCAAAAGATCTGTCTATTGGGCAGAGACAATTGACCAAATTGAAAAAGAATGACGGCGCTTTCATTTCGTCTAGGGATGAGATACTGGGAGAGGTTCAGAAGTTCTATGGACAGTTATACCGCTCTTCACAGACTCCTGTTGTCGGCTAGGCTCAAGATCTCAGATCCAGGCTAATTCGCCACTATAGCGAAGTCATCCCGGACGTCAGTCTGTACGAGATAAGAATGGCTCTCAAGCAGCTAAGGAACGGGAAGGCACCGGGTGACGATGGAATTACTACTGAACTTCTGAAGGCGGGTGGTAAAAGTTTCGTCAAGGCTTTAGTACCATAGACCACATTCACACACTTCGCCAGATTATACAAAAAACCGAAGAGTATAATCGATCCCTGTGCCTGGCCTTTGTGGACTATGAGAAAGCCTTTGATTCCGTCGAAACTTGGGCAGTATTGCAGTCCCTCCAGAGATACCAAATTGACTACCGGTATGTATATCGAAGTGTTGCAGTGTTTTGTATAGAAACGCCACTATGTCAGTCCGAATTGGAACTGGGAGTACGAATCCAATTCCATTGCAGAAAAGTGTCAGACAAGGGGACGTAATTTCCCCGAAGCTGTTCACCGCTGCTTTGGAAGACATATTCAAGCTCCAAGACTGGACCGGACTTGGTATCAACATCAATGGCGAATACAGCACTTACCTTCGATTTGCTGATGATATCGTGGTCATGGCAGAGTCACTGGAGGACCTTGATACCATGCTCAAGGACCTCAGCAAAGTTTCCCAACAAGTAAGTGTCAGAATGACCATGGACAAGACCAACATTATGTCCAATGCCCATATCATTCAAGTACCGGTAACTGTTGGCGATGCAATTCTCGAAGTTGTCGATCACTATATTTACCTAGGACAAGTTATTCAACTAGGTAGAGCCAACTTCGAGAAAGAGGTAAACCGACGGATCCAACTCGGTTGGGCAGCGTTCGGGAAACCAAGGGAAATCTTCTCGTCAAATATCCCTAAGTGCCTTAAGTCCAAGGTCTATGACCAATGTGTGTTACCAGTGATGACATACGGAACTGAGACGTGGTCTTTAAATGTTGGCCTCATAACAAGGCTCAAGGTCGCTCAGCGTGCTATGGAGCGGGCTATGATGGGAATCTCTTTGCAGGACAAAATCCGTAATACGTAAATCCGCAGGGGATCAGGCGTGACCGACATATCCCGAAAGGTTAGCACGCTGAAGTGGAGATGGGCAGGCCACATCGCTCGACGAACCGATAATCGTTGGGGGAAAAAGGTTCTCGAGTGGCGATCACGAACTGGGCGACATGGAGTAAGGGGACCCCCACTAGGTGGACCGACGATCCTGTCAAGATTGCTGGCAGCCACTGGATTCGGAAGGCGTAGGATTGTGAGCTATAGCGTTCAATGGGGGAGGCCTACGTCCAAGAGTTGACATCGAAAGGCTGATGATGATGATGATGATAAATTGCAGTGCTGTCTTCAACCTTCTAATGCTTGAGGAGTTATGTGGCTTCTTCATCAGCACAGCAGCAGCAAATGTTGGCACCACAAAAGATATCCCTAAGACATCACTATTACATAACAAAACCACCATATTCGCATACAACTTTTGGTGGATGCCTTCGATTTCTCTTGGTTCCCATCATCAGATCCTGACCTGGTGAAAATGGGACTATTTAAGAGGTAAACACTATACAACGAAAAAATTTTTTTTGAAATCGGTCCGTAATTGACGAAAATATCGGTGAACAAAAAAAAAATATAAAACAGACGAATTGAGAACCTCCTCCTTTTTTCGAAGTCGGTTAAAAAGTAGTTCTACTATCTTTATTATATAATTCTTCTGTACTTGTAGAATTCTTCCAGTACTGACAAATAACCTGTATACCGACTGTATAATTACCAAGACTGTATATGTACTCGGTGGTCCAGTGGTCGAGCACCCCGCTTTTGAATCCGGAAGTCGCGGGTTTGAATCCTGAGACTGACCCACACCAACGACTTTTCGAAATTGTTTTCGAAAGTTATGTGTGATAAATATCGATGACTGAAAATTTGACTGCAGCGTCATTTGGACGGCTTGATTGTAAATCTTAATCATCCTTGAATACTCTTTAGCACTCACAAACAAAAATAAAATCCATTCACTTGTTTAGAATAAAATGAAATAAAAATTATTGATAGTACGGTGGTTGATGCTTTTTGTCTTTCATTTCTTACTTAATTCAATATCCTGATCGCTTAGTATATTACTTCCCATTTTCCCCCTATCATCCAGAGTCGAATAGGACGCAAAAAGAGTGCCAAGATTGTCGGCTTTCTCTTTAGTGTCGTGGGCCAATGACTAGTCCTCCCTTTGCAGAGGTGGAAGAGATGGCTTGCAGAAATATCCAAGGAAAGCCTTGGAGAGAGACCAGAACGCACGAGTTCGCGAGGGAAGGCGAACTAGTTTCTCGCCAATCCCGCCTATGTACTTAGACTTTGCTACGGCTATAACTCTTTTGAAGGACCTGGAGGCGTGTTTGTACCTTCTTAAGATTACCGGTATTTAGATCCCGAGAAGACGCTGCTTTTGCCCAAGCCTAATAGCAATCATGCTTAAGGCGTAATACCGTTTTGCATGAGCGATCAAACCAGGGCTGAGATCTGCCACCGATCCGCACCACTGAGGATGGAACAAAAAGCTCCAACCCCTGTAGCACCACATCGGTGACAGAGTCGGCGACGACGTCAGGATCTTCCGGCGAGAAGCAAACCCGCCCCCATGGCTAGAATGCGAAAAAAATTCGCATCCCATCCCAGTCTGCTCACGGCGGCGGCTCGCAACACACGGTCGAAGTGGGCACGTGACTGGCACCTTACTCCTTATCAGACAGTTGTCCGAAGAGCCCAAAGGGACGTCTACTGAGACCACATATCCGTCCGGATGGGAGGTCAGCAGAAGATCCAACAGGGAAGATAAATGATCATCCACTTCTGGGATGCGCGTGGGCGCAGTAACCAGTTGTGTCATATCAAATGCTAAAGCAAAGTCATGGACCAATTTACCAGCGTGATCGGTAGAGTGCGATCCAAGCCATTCGGCGTAATGTGTATTAAAATCGCCGAGGATCACGATCTCCGCAGATGGCACCTGTTGAAGTACAGAATCTGCAGTCATTTGTACGTGGTCCATGAGTCGGTCTGTTTCGTTGTTGCCGCTGTGTTACCTATAAAGACATGAGTAGATGCGAGGGTGGTCACCGCAGTCTATACGCAGCCTGAGGGTCGATAGGTCCCTATCTTCAAGACTGCCGAGGCGTCGAGCATAGATATCCTCCCAGACAAACACACAAACCTAAGCCCGTGGTACAAAGGAATGTTCCAGTTTGTACCCAGGGTATGAGAGATCCGAAGAGTCCGCCGGAGAAGATATCTGCGTCTCCGTAAGGAGCAGTAAGGCCGGCTTTGTCGTCTCAAGGTGGTGGTGGACGGTAAGAATGTTTGTGCGCATACCCCTGATGTTACAAAAATCCACATTTATCGTGGCAGGGGGTGCCGTAATGCCCTTGCGTTTGCGTTTGCCCCGGACAGTTTTTGGTAAAGAGCGAAAATTTGTCCTCCCCAGATTACGAGGGGCAGCTTGAGCGTCCACGCCTTGGTGGATGCCAAACCGTGGACGCTCAAGGGGGGATTCTCAAGTGTTGTGGCAACTGGTACCCTGGGGTAAGTGTTCTTTAATTTTCGCTGCCATTAAGGGGACGGTGAAGGGGATGGGTCTCCGGATACCTATCTCACAGAGCGAAACGCGGCAAAGCCACTTCACGTCGATATTCTGAGAGGCCATGGTATTTCACCGGTCGAGCCGGCCCATTCATCCAGCGAGCTGCGTGACTTTACCATTGTTGAACACCTTCACAGCATACAATTTGTAATTGTTATTTGCATAAAAATAATGTTAATAAAAACCTGAAAACTTTAAACTTGAGGTAGTTTTCACGTGTTTCTTTAAAAAAAACCTACAAATTGTACAATAAAACTAACAGCCAGGAGATAATACAGGCACCAGATAATCGATTTACAAGACAGGGTACAAAATCTGCAGCTAAATATAAAAAAATCAAAGTCTCGGTGGTCTAGTGATCGAGCACACAGTTTCTGAATCCAGAGGTCGTGGTTCGAAACCTGACACTGGCTCACATGAATGACTTTTCGAAATTGTGTTCGGAAAGTTATGTGTGATAAATACCGATGAATGAAAACTTTGTACCCGGTATGGCTATAGGTTCGCCATCTATTCCATTTGGGACGTAAACATAACGGCGAAACGAGGCTTAACAGCCGCTGCCTAAACCTTCGGGTAACAATGGCGTGAAGTTATGTTATGTTATGTTAAATATAAAAAAATAGATCTGAATATTTTTTTACTCATTTCATTTTACTGATCCTTATGTTTAAAACTTATGGACACAAATGAGAGTTTAAATGGACATTAATTAAAGTATAATCAGCGTAATCCAAATTACAAAATTATTTTTATATCTTTGTATCTCTACAACTGTTCATATTTTATCATTTATTTATTTAAAACACGGTATACTTTGTAGAAATAAAATCATTTAAATGACTCCTGGATTTATTGCATTTTAGAAAGAAACTATCATAGATGACTAACTAAATTGTGCCTGATTTATGGCAAAGGAAGCCACAATTCATTTAGGTCTGGAAATAGAATCAATCGGGCGCGTCGAGGCATAGTTTCCTGCACGTTCAGGTATTAAGGTCATAAGGTTACGGCTGTGATATATGTAACGGCTTAACAAAGAGGTAATCCCTTCTATCTAACATCGTCTCCAACAATTCAGTTTCTATTCCACAAAGACTTGACACGTGAAAATTATTTACAGTAAGTCATAAGTCGTATTTGACTGAACAAATATTTTATGAATATTACAAACAGTTACTAATATTACTTTTAAGTTTGAATGTTGATGGAACAAATCCCTTTATATAATAATGTAAAAGGACTTTAAAGGAACATTGAAGAGGCAAATAATTTTCTACAAAGCTCAGAATATAATAAACTCTCTTTCGTTTTTAAACAATGGAAATGCATATTAAAAGGCTCGCTCAACGGCTCCACTAAGAAATAAGAAGTTCTACTTTAATACACTCAGAGACTCATCTCATCTACATTAAAGTTTCATTTGAGCTGGTGCTGGGCGGGCGGCGCGTCCGCCCTCAGCGCTACTGCACTCCACCATCAACTCATCTCAACGTTAATATTATTAAGTACCCTACTACCTGTGCCTGTACATTTGATTCAGTTTGACACTTAGAATTAGTTAATGGTCTTGGAACTCAGAACTTTCTAGGTATTTTATTGAACCCATTATTTACCCCCCCCCCCCCCTTACGCCGTTCGCAAGTTGTTGCGTTGTTGCATGATAAGTCAATATATTATCATTCATCAAATTTGTGCTTTATTAAGGTTCAGTCATTTTTTTTTCCACTCTGGGGCCGCGCTGATTAAATTGTCCACTCGAGATCTATTTTAAATGAGTTTCACAAAGTTTATGACATCACAAAAACAAAGAAAATATAAATTATTATTTGACTTCCCAAAGTGAAAAAGAAACTTACTTTTACAGCAATTTGTTTACGTAAAACCTAATTTGTTCAACCTTTTTGATATAAATATATTTTAGGAAATTGTAGTTTTGAGAATTACATTATTTCAACATTTTTTACAAAATATATTTCTCAATTTTTTTCAGAAGTTCTCAGTGTTATATGGCAATGGCAACACTTTTGTTTTTAGGAACTAATATTTATTTCTAATACTAAAATTACAATTTAGAAATGAAATAGAAATATAATAATACAATTTAACTTAGAAGATACTGTGGTTATGAATTGACTTACTAGACTAACTGTGAAATGGCACAACATCATCTTAAATATACTATTGGTTTTGGAGAGGGGAACACATTAAGGGATACAAGTGCGTGGGGATAGGGTAAGTGGTTACAAGGTCTGTGTGCCTGTTTATATTTATTAGTGTTTAACAATATTATCTAATGTATATAATTAGGAAGTTGACTTTATATTTATTAATGTTTAACAATATTATCTACTGTATATAATTAGGAAGTTGAATACTATTACATAGTGTAAATATATGGTTAAGTTATAATCTAACAATTACATAGAGTTATATAATCTAACACCTCCCCCCTTAGAACAAAGATTGGGCTATTTTGCCCGATTTTTGAGGACTTGAAGTTCTGGCTGTGTAATCTTCGTCTTCGGTTTCGGATGGGCGCGCTGTTACAGCGAAGTCTGTCATCGGTATTGGCATATGGACTTGCTATCGCCTTTGAGATCGGTCAAAACAATTGTTGAATATCTGGATACAGTTGGCGTGGCTACGATGTGCGGCTCTTTTGCGGAATAATTTAAATATATTTATGTTGCAGCGTTTAAGGCAGATGAAAAATAACAATATGAAGCCAATTGCGAGACTTATAAATGAGGAGCTCGATGAGTTTTTGTCAATGAAATTTTCTTTTTCATTAAGTTGCTGTGTATGAATTTTTAATTCTTCTTTTATCGTATTTAACGAATCTAGCGGAATGTTATTTATATTGATTGGCATTAATTCTGGTATTTTTCTATATTGAAATCATTTTCTAAGCACGAAGTTTCTAGGTCTACTGTAATTATGGGATGACTGATGTTGGAGGATTTACTGTTTTCTGTTGATAAAGTTGCTAGTGCTGTTTATAATTTACAGCCTTCTTCTAAGGAGATGATTCTTGTTCCGAGTATTTCTCCGTGGCTTGGTTTATCTCCACATTCCAGTGCATATGGAGTTCTGTGGCGTAAAAGATCCATTTGTTCGATTTTAATTTTTGAAACGTGTTGATATTGGCGGAGAAAGTCGTAGTTTCGCAGATTTCTGGTACGCTTCTCGAGGTGGTCGACATAATTGCTACTTCACAGATAGGTCTTGAGTTGACGTTGTATACTGTGAATTTGCAGACTGCGGTGTTTGGTGCGATTGTCTTGCAGCTGTCTAATGAGTTTGTAGTCACGTACTGTGGTCTAGTAGTGCTGGTGGCAATGTATGTTTGCTCGGGAAGTATGGTGGAATATAAGGAAGAGTCGGGATGGAGAATAGGAATAGAGTAAACGTGATATAAGGTGAATTTGTCATTTTTTTACTAAAGGGAAGTCTAATATGTATACGAGTTTGTTCATGTACATGTAAGAAGTAATGGAAGCTGATTCGAGAATTTGGTGAATATTGCTTAAAGTGCTACGAGATGTGTGCTACGATGTGCTACGAGATTCCGATTGGATCTGGCTGGACTGGTTGATAGTAACTCTTTGTATATGCGAATAGTAGAAATAATGGAAGGGTGAATAGCGCCCGATTTGATGAACAATATACTACTAATTATATCATCTATATCTTGTTCTAGTGAAGTTATTGCTTCGAGGATTTGTATAGATATAGACTTCTTCGGAAATAGTAATATTAAATAAAATTTGGTTAGTGGATTTAAAATAAGAACTGATCTTAACTAGATTTTCGTTAATTCGGTTTTCGTCATAATTGATTCTTAAAATAGTTTTGTTGAAATTTGTAATAGTTGTAGAAATTATATGCAAATGTTGTTTAAGTATATCTTTCGTAGAAATTTGTTGCTTTTCAAGAAGTTGGATACATTAATTTATAAGTTGTGTAAAGATTTTCAATATAAATGTAAAGTTTGTATAAAATAATGTAAAATATTAATTAAATTAAGGAACAGATTATAAACTAAAATAGGGATTATTTACTAACGAGATGAAATAATTATAATTTATAATTATATTTTTTTGATATTACTATTTTCGAGTATTGGAATGGATGTAATTACCCTGAACTTAAATTAACACTATATATATATATATATATATATATATATATATATATATATATACTATTACTTATTTTAAAGGATAAGAGACATTAATTTAGTCTAATCGCATAACGGTCGTAAACGATTAGCATGCACTAATTGAGTGCCGGATCTTCGTATAATATAGTTTACATTAAATCCTAATCTAACTATATCGTAAGGTCCGTCCCATTTATTATCTAAGTTATTGGGGTTAGGTACCTTGAGCATTACCTTATCGCCTATATTGAATTTTGCTATGTTTTTTATATTGCTGTCATAGCGTTCTTTAGCTTTCTCTTTCATTTGATCTAAATTACGTTTAGCTACGTCGCGTGAGATTTTTAGTTTTTCGGTTAAATCGTTTAAATAATCGTGTGTAGTATAGTCGTTATTTTCTTTGAGTGAAGATAAAGTTCGAGGTTTAAATCCGAAGAGAAGTTCATGAGGTGTAAATCCTGTAGATCGGTTCACAGATGTGTTATGACACATGACGGCGAATGGCACTATTTGATCCCAGTTTGAATTATTTCGTTTGTGATACATTCTTATGTGATCACGAAGAGTTGCGTGGAAACGTTCTAGGGAGCCATTCGTTTGAGGATGATTCGCAGTGCTAACTGTATGAGTGGAGCCAAGAATTTTCATTAATTGTTTGATAATTGTGTTAACAAATTCTCTACCTTGATCGGAATGGAATCTTTTAGGTATACCATAATGTTGGCAGAAGCATAGTAGCGTTTTTGCTATAGTCGTAGCTTGTTTATCAGGTATAGGGTAAGCTTGAACAAATCGGGTTAAGTCGTCTTGTAATCATCATCATCATCATCATCAGCCTATTGCAGTCCACAGCTGGACATAGGCCTCTCCCAATGTGCGCCACAACATCCGATTCTCTGCCTTCCGCATCCAGTCTTTACCAGCAGCCTTTCTGAGGTCATCTGACCATCGGGCTGGTGGGCGTCCTACGCTGCGTTTGCCAAGACGCGGTCTCCACTCTATGACCTTCTTGCTCCATCTACCGTCGGTCCTTCGGCAGATGTGACCAGCCCATTGCCACTTCAGCGAGCTTATTCTACGAGCTATGTCGGTTACTCCAGTTCTCTGGCGGATATACTCATTCCTGAGTTTATCTTTCAGAGATACCCCGAGCATAGCCCGCTCCATAGCTCGCTGAGCGACTTTGAATTTGTGGACTAGCCCCACCGTGAGTGTCCACGTCTCGGCACCGTAGGTCATTACTGGTAAGACGCACTGGTCAAAGACTTTGGTCTTCAGACATTGCGGTATAGGCGAGCTGAAGACTCGACGCAGTCTACCGAATGCAGCCCAACCAAGCTGAATCCTCCTTTCGGCCTCCTTCTCGAAGTTTCGTCTACCTAACTGGATGATTTGGCCTAGGTAGACGTATTTGTTTACGACTTCGAGAATTGACCCTTCGACGCTTATCGGTCCGGGCACGACATGTTCATTGAACATGACCTTGGTCTTGTCCAAGTTCATGCCCAAACCGACACGCCGGGAGGACTCGTCCAGGCTGCGCAGCATTCCGCATAACTGTTCCAGCGACTCTGCCATTACAACAATGTCGTCGGCAAACCGAAGATGCGAGATGTACTCACCGTTCACGTTGATACCCTGTCCAGTCCAATCCAGTGTCTTAAAAACGTCCTCCAGAGCATTGGTGAAGAGTTTGGGAGATATAACATCTCCCTGTCTTACACCTCTATTCAGCTCGATGGCGGTCGTCGCCTGGTCCTGTATCTGGACAGCCATCGTGGCGGTGTCATACAAGCATCTCAACACCTCGATATTATTGTTATATTGTTTGTATTTGCTGTAGCAAAATATTGTTAATCTGCTAACTAAACATTACTGTTAATTAGTAGGATTGTGTGCAACATGACGTTTCTCACCGGCAAGCTTACTAATTTCTTTTTTTGTTTTGTCTGGGATCTTGAATAAGTCATGCTCACTGAAAAGTCCTTGCTTATAGCGGCGTCGTTGATCGGGTCGCCACCTTCCCTAAAATATGGCGAGGGAGGCGATGGCTGAGATATGGGTCATGCTCGTGAACGGGTGCTGTTTGTGGGGACTGGTCTGTTCAAGCGTACAAAGAATATTAACGTACTGTGTCCTAAGTTTGACGCGAGGAACCTCATTTTGCTCTATAAGTTATTCTAATAATTTGTAATTTAGTTTACTTATAATTAAGTAAAAACAAAAAAAAAAGGACTCCCCTGAGTTTCTTGCCAATTCTTCTCAGGACGTGAGTAATCGAATTGGCGGATTTAAAATATTGACCTTCATAAGTGTCTTTGATGACCTGAATTGAATAAATGAGATTTTGATTTTGATTTTGATTTCGATATAACGCCAGTCAATCCGACATCGCTGCAGTGCATCCAGAACTGCCCAAGTTTCGATGGAGTCGAAGGCTTTTTCGTAGTCCACGAATGCCATACACAGCGGTTGATTGTACTCTTCGGTCTTCTGTACAATCTGCCGAACAGTATGGATGTGGTCCACGGTACTAAAGCCTTTTCGAAACCCGGCCTGCTCCGGAGGCTGGAATTCGTCGAGTCTTGCAGCGAGACGATTCGTGACGACCCTCGAGAACAACTTGTAAACATGGCTCAGGAGTGAGATGGGTCTGTAATTCTTCAGTAAGGTTTTATCACCTTTTTTGAAGAACAGCACCACCGCACTCCCGCTCCAAGCCTGTGGTGTTATGCCCTGGTGTATGACGGAATTAAAAAGGCTTGCTAATTCCTTTAGGATAGGACTCCCGCCGGCTTTTAGAAGCTCTGTAGTAATTCCGTCATCACCGGGTGCCTTGTTGTTCTGGAGTTGCCCGAGAGCCGCACTAATCTCGCTTGCTGTGACATCGGGAATGTCCTCACTATAGTGACGCGTTAGCGGGGCTCTGTGGTCATCATCGCTGTGTCCTGTTGGCTTGGTCATCCGTGTGGAATAAAGGAGCCCATAAAAAGATTCTATCTCTGCGAGAATCTCGGGCTTAGAGGTGACGACACGTCCATCCGCAGTTTTCAGCTTCGTCAGATGGGACCTTCCAAGCTGCTGAGCGAACACTTTCGACCCTTTGTTGCGGTCGATCGCGTCCTCGATTGCTCGAGTATTCGATCGACGAAGGTCGCGCCGCATCAGCTTTCTAATACGCTGGTTTAGGCTTTTCCATTCTGACGAAGACAGCTGATCGGATGGAGTTTCTCGTCTTTGCCTCATCAGCTCGAGCGTCTCGGCAGAGAGTTTGGACTCCTTTTTCTGCGATCTCGGGAACAGCCTTTGAGACACTTTCCTCAGCGTGCTGACCACAGTGTCGGCTTTTTCGTCCACGTTGCCTGTGGTTTCCAGCAGGTCGAATCGATTTTTAAGTTCCATTTGGAACTTTTCGGTTTCGGCTATTTGGAGTGGCATAGGTCGAAGAATAGACTTTATCTTCCGGGTCCTTTCAGCTTTTAAGTTAATGTTTAGAGAGCCTCGAAGAAGTCGGTGATCACTTCCAGTATTGAACCTGTTGATCACAGAGACATCTCTAAATATATGCTTACTATCCGTAATGATAAAATCTATCTCGTTCCTTGTCACAGAATCGGGGCTTCGCCAAGTCCACCTCCTGTGGAGACTCTTCTTGAAGAATGAGTTCATCAAGAAAAGCCCTTCAGACTCCAGGAAGTTGACCAGCATCTGGCCCCTGTGATTCCGGCACCCCAAGCCATATGGACCGATTTTCGATTCGCCGCGTTCTTGTACTCCCACTTTGGCATTGAAGTCCCCCATAACAACGTTGTAGTGAGCCTTGGCGGTACAATGTATTGCTTTCGCAATATCCTCGTACATCGCCTCGGCTATCTCGTCAGAGTATGTCGAGGTCGGCGCATATACCTGTATAACCTTCAGGGTGTACCTGTTGGTGAGTTTCAGTACAAGGTACGCTACCCTGGTCGACACACTACTGATCTCCACAACGCTGCTAACGAGGTCCTTGTGAACGAGGAAACCGACATCCCCCTGGGAGAGCTGATCACCTTCCCGAAAGTAGAGTAAGTTGCCTGACTGTAGGGTTATCGTGTCCTCCCCCTCTCGCCGGACTTCAGATAGCCCTAGAATATGCCAGTTCAAGCAACTCAGCTCTACCTCGAGTTCGGTGAGGTGTTGGTCCAGCCGAAGACTGCGTCCATTATAAGTGGCCACGAGTAGTTGTTTTTGGCAGCCTGCCGTAACCCGGAGATTCTTCGCACCCCCTGTCCCACCGTTACCACGACCGCTGCCTTGGCCGGGAATAGCGGGACCACCGGGAACTGGGGGCCGTTGTTTTGGTGCTTTTTGCATAGGGAGGTTTATGCCCATAGTCCCCACGCTGGGCAAACGGGTTGGAGACCGCAGGGGTAAACCTCTTGTAGATAGGGACGCTGCTGCCCGCCCCCATCAAGAACATTTAGGTTGACCCAAATTTTTGAATGGTTATCCCGCCATTTTTCGGTGTTGTGCTGTGTAAGCTTGTCAGCCATATGTTTTTATTTCGCTCCCGGCTGACTGAGAGTCAGCCGGGCCGGCCGTCTTGTAATGTTAATATGTATTTATTATGTTCGTTGGTGATGTCAGAGTATGAGACTAAGTCAATAGTTACGCGTTCGAAGGGTTCAGTGGAAGAAGAAGTAATTACCATTGGTGCTTTATAAGTTCGTCTTTGAATTTTATTACGTTGACAGATTTGACAATTGTCTATGTATTCTTTGATAGCGTCAGTCATACCTTTCCAGAAATATTCGTCCCTAATTTTACGTGTCGTTTCTATCACGCCTCGATGGCCTGATAGTGGATCGTCATGAAACGTCTTTAAGATGTTAGGAATTTCTTCTGGTTCTGGTGTCTTGACTTTATTTTCACATATAGTAATTTTACAATTATATGTGTCAGCAAGATAAGCAGTGATATGTAACTGTTCATTGCCTTTGAGTTTACAAGTCTTGTCTGTTTTAAGATCAGGAATATAAAGTGTTTCAAGAGTGTTGTTGTGTAAGCAATTTAAAAGTGTTTTAAAATAACTTTCAGCGTCCCACGGGTCGTAATAAGTGGGTCTTGAGCACCCAAATATAATGTTTTGGTTTTTGTTAGGAATCAATAAATCAGTATCGTAAAGTGTGCGTTTTTTGTTAATGTATGGGTCCACTTGAGAGCATTTAGAGATTGCGTTGTTAAAAATGTCATGTTTATCTGAGAGTTCGCATGAAATTGGAATTAAAATGTTTTTGTGTCGATCGTCTAAGAGGTTATCCGGAGAGATTTGGAGATTTGGAGTGTCGAAATTGTAGTGAGAATTTTCTGAGAAGTACTCATAATTTATTTGTAAGTAATCTTCAGATGTGTTGGTTGGATTTTGAATTGTGTTATCGGGTATGTCTATGTTTGTGTTTAAAATTGAAGGTCGCGAAAGGGCATCAGCGTTCGTGTTGTTCTTACCTGCTTTATAAATAACTTCGTATTCATATTCCTCGAGTTTAAGGCGCCATCTTATTAAGCGACTGCCTGGATCTTTGATCGAGAATAACCACGTAAGAGGTTTGTGGTCTGTAACTATTTTAAACTTTCTTCCGAATAAATAAGGTCGAAAGTGTTTAACAGCCCAAACTATAGCTAGCAATTCGCGTTCTATTGTTGAATAATTTGATTCGGCTTTATTGAGAGTTCGGGATGCATATGCAATGGGTAGATCTTTATTTATTTCGCCTTGAGATAGAACTGCACCAATCGTGTGTATCGAAGCGTCAGTAGTCAAAATAAATTCTTTAGTGAAGTCGGGATATTGTAGAATAGGAGGACTAGTAAGTAGATTCTTGCATTCATCGAATGAATTTTGTTGAGATTCACCCCAAACGAAAGGGACATCCTTTTTTAGTAAGCTAGTGAGAGGTTTTGTGATTTTACTGAAATTAGAAATGAAGCGACGATAATAGCCAGTTAGACCAAGGAAAGCTTTTATGTCTTTGCACGATTTAGGAATTGATGTGAATAACAGAATGAATGCGGGATGGATGAAATGGCGACAGGTTTCAGGAACAGGATGCGACCCACGGATGCCCCTTAAATTAAAGGGGAAAATATACAAATCGATTGTCAGGCCTGTCGTATTGTATGGATCTGAATGTTGGCCTTTGAAAGAAGTGGATGAAAAGAGAGTACATGTAACAGAAATGCGAATGTTAAGATGGATGTGTGGTGTGACAAAAAGGGATAGAATAAGAAATGAGTATATAAGAGGAAGCATCAAAGTAGCACCAATAACGGAAAAAATTAGAAGTGGTAGATTGGCGTGGTATGGCCACGTTATGAGAAGGGACGAAAGCCATGTCACAAGGAGAACGATGAGAATGACTGTGGATGGACACATTAGCAGAGGAAGGCCGAAAAAGAGATGGATGGACTGTGTTAAAGTTGATATGAATATGAAGGGAGTAAGTGTGAATACGACGAGTGACAGGAGAGAATGGAAAAGAATGACATGTTGTGCCGACCCCACTTAGAGTGGGACAAGGGCAGGAAAATGATGATGCACGATTTAGGAATTGGGAATTCTTTCACAACTTTAATTTGGTCGGGATTTGGTTTGACACCTTCATTTGAGATAATGTGTCCTAGGTAAGCTACTTCGCGTCTAAGAAATTCGCACTTATCGGGCTGGATCTTAAGATGGTATTGCCTGAGTCGTGAGAATACTTCGCGAAGCTTCTGTTCGTTGTCCTCTAAATTAGACGCAAAGATAACGATGTCATCAAGGTAAACAAAACACCTTTCACCTTGAAGACCAGTCAAAACAGAGTCCATAACGCGTTGGAAAGTAGCCGGTGCATTTTTTAATCCAAAAGGCATTCGTTTATATTCATAATGCCCGTAGGGTGTGCTGAAGGCAGTTTTAGGTATATCCTTAGGGTCTAATTCGAGTTGATGAAATGAAGAGGCCAATTCGATCGTCGTGTAGTACTGAGAGTGACCTAATTTGTCAAGTATGTCTGTGATATTTGGAAGAGGATAACTATCGCCTATGGTTACATCGTTCAGTCGACGATAGTCGATAACTAGACGCCACTTTCGTTTACCTGAGGCGTCGAGTTTTTTAGGGACAACCCAAATCGGGCTACTCCATGGAGAAGAGCTCGGTCTAATGATATCTTGCTCTAATAATTTATGAACTTGACTCTTGACTTCGCTCTCATGGATTTGTGGGAACCGATAAGTTTTTGTGTGTATAGGAGTGTCAGTTGTGGTCGTTATCTTATGCTTTGTGTGGTTACTAAAAGTTAAATTATCACCCTCGAGAAAAAATATGTCTGAGTATTCGGCTACGATTTTATTTATAGATAGAGATTCTTCGGCGTTTAAGTGTTCTCTTCGTATTGAAGAAAGGACCTTGTTCTGTCTATCAGTTTCGGATATTATATTAAAATTATTTATTGGATGTTCAGCGTTGTCAATTATTTGTTCGTTAATATTAAAGGGCATAAGTTCGAGAGTGGGAATGGTAATAATTTCATCGGTTTTATTTGTGTTTACACATGTGATTAGGAATGAGTTGTTTAAGACATTAACTAGTGCGTTGGGAATGACAATACCATTACCTAACGATTGTTTTTCGACTAATGCAGTTCCGGAGTTAAAGTTGTTTGATTTACACATACTCGTAATTACGGTTTCAGAGCGTCCATTTAGTACTTGCTTATCTGGAGAGTTACTTAAGTTGGGAATTTCATTAATAAAATGAAGTTTATATGATTTGTCACGTAATCTCATAGTTCTAGACTGTACATAGAGATGGCAGTTAAATCTAGACATAAAATCGTTACCTAGAATACCATCTGCTTTAATATTAAGGTCAGCAACGTGAAACTTAAATTTTGGTAAATCATCTAAAGATATTTCAGCAGTACCTGAAGTGAAAATTGAGGATTGAGTGCTAGATATGCCTACAATAGATACGATATTAGATTTGTTTAAATAAGAAGATCCTATTTTGCTATTTTTAATAACTGAAATTCCTGCTCCAGTGTCGATTAGTAGAGTGACTGGTTTTCCTTCAATGTGAAAAATACAGTGTAGTAAATTTTCCGATGGAACGTCGTTTAAAGATGAAATAGCAAATGATTCGATGTTAGGTTTTGATTTAGGTTTAGGTTTTGATTTAGGTTTTGATTTGTTAGTAGATTTTGAGTTTAAGTAATTAGAATTTGTGTTTGAGCTAGTAGAATTAGAATTGGAGTTAGTAGGATATGAATTAGTAGAATTAGAATAAGAATTTGTACTATTTAAATGAGTAGATGTGTAATGTATGCACAACATTAGTATTTAATACGATAAGTAATGTATAGAGAAACAACATTATCTTAATAGCAGACTGTGACCCCATAATGTATTGTTTACCGTTCTCATATCAAGTCATGATAGCCAATTAGTTAATAGGCTATCATCATTACGATATTGATAAGAAATAACATATAGAGAGCATAATCGAGAGTATAATTGAGAGCATACACGACAGAGCATCAACGACAGCATTCGACTACATCAGTATATAATATTACAATAAAGTAGTATCTGAAAGCGTTGCAAGTCTTGTTCAATTAAATCGAAGACACCTTCCAACGACACGAACTTTACAATTGGTGTCAGAAGTGGGATATTATAGAAGAGATATAATCGGAAGAAATATAATCGGAAGATTCTTCTAGATCCTGAAAAATAAGTACGTGTCGAGTAGAAATTAGCAGAACACCAGCGTGCATGGAAGACATAGCAACACTGTGCTAATTGAAACATCGTGTCAAAACGATTTAAGACAGAAATTGAATTCTTCGGTATCATCACATTGCAAAGAGACCTGCCAATCTTCGTGATTTAGAAAAAGCGGTCCCTAAGTGAAAAATCGACGCCGTGATCAACTAGTGAAAAATCGACGCTCTCCGCAGAAAAAGGTAGCCAAGTAAGTTACTTCTGTGTCATAAGTTAAGTGAAAAAGGTGTTTTAATTTTAAAGTGTTTGTAATTAATCGAAAAAATAATGGCTTATTCAGAAAATACTAAAAAATGTAAAGAATTCATAGATATCGCGTTAGCAGAAAGGATGATAAATAGATACAACGGTGATAAGGCAAATTTGCACGTTTTTCTTGACAACTGTAATAACGCCCATAGCTTACTAAATCCAATTTACGAAATTGCATTCGTTTCGATTGTACTATCAAAAATAGATGGCAATATTAGATCAACGTTATTGAACCGAACTTTCGCGTGTTGGAATGATTTGAAAGAACATTTATTAGAAAATTATTCGGAAAGACGTACTTTCGCACAATGGCAGTTAGAATTAAACTCATGCAAACAAAATAAACACGAGTCAGTTTTAAACTATTCTAACAAAGTAGAAGAATGTCTAATAAAATTAATAAAATCTTTAGATCCAAAACTAAGTAGTAGTGCTCGAGAAGCTAACGTAGATTTATTAAAAAATCAAGCACTAAATATTTTCATAAGCGGTCTTATACCACAATTACACATTTTGTTAAAATCGCAAAAGCCTAACAGCTTTGAAGAAGCAGTTTCTATAGCCATCTCAGAGGAACAGGAGATAAAGTCCAGGTACGAAATGGACTATCGACGTGATCGTATACCCATCGTATACCGGAAAAAACGCGTATAGGGAACCTAATAAGGCTATTCACTATAATCAAAGATCGAATAATTCTTCACATTGTCGCACTTTCGGGCAAATAAATAAAAGTAAACCAATCTGTTATAACTGTAATAAAGAAGGCCATTTTGCTAAAAATTGCTGGAATAATAGGCCTAATGTACAACAATTCCAACATAGAAATAATAATCAACCAGGGTCAAGTAACGTTAGAAATGAACGAAATAGTAATTATAACAATAGGGCAAACAATTATTATGAAAAGAAACATTTAAACTAGGATTGTCCAAGGATGATGGCCAATCCAAGGACAAACGTTATGATATGGGCCAAGTAAGGTATATTGATAAAAAAAATCTATTTACGTGAGTTTGAAGTCACCTGATTTAATAGTAGGAGTAGGAAAATTTCTAATCGATACAGGAGCTGAAGTAACGTTAGTTAAGAAAAGTTCGTTAAAAAGAGATTCTATAATATATAATAATAAGATTTTAAAACTAAAAGGTATAGATAAAGACGTCAAGCCGACCGATACACTAGGTTTTTTAAATGCATCGTTCTTGATAGGATACGAAAGAGCTCGTCATACACTACACGTGATACCCGACAGCTTTCCTATAGATTGTGACGGTGTTATAGGCAGTGATTTTATGGCAAAATTCCAAGCAATCGTTGATTATAAAAAGAATAAAATAGAAGTTTGTGGATTAGATTTGAAAATCGAATACGAAAATGACAGTAAAATTAAAAAAGAATATGAATGTGAAAATAAAAATGAGAGTGCAATTCAAAACGAAAATAGTAGTAAAGTTGAGTGCGAAAACGAGCAAACAATCTACGATAGTTTAGATCGTGAGTCATTATGTGAATATAACGATAAAAAATTAGAAGAACGTTATGAAGATTTATGCTTTAGGATAGAGCCAAGATGTGAAAAAATAATTTCTGTACGAATAGAAAATAATGATAATTTAGAAGAAGGAATAATTTCAGAGAGAATAATTTTAAATAATGGAGTATATTTATGTCCAAGTATTGTTACGGTTAAGAATAAGAAAGCATTAACAGTGTGTATGAATACTACAGATAAGGAAATTAAGATAAGTAATGTGAAAATAAAATTGGAGCCATTTGTGAACAAAAAAAAGGATAAGAGTTTTGTGAAAGTCAATAAAGTTAGTGAGTTACAAGAGAGTAATCGTTTATATAAATTAGAAAAGATAATTAGGTGTGATCATTTGAATGAGGAAGAAAAGAAAACATTGATAGAATTGTGTAAAGAATATAACCATATCTTTCATTTAGAAGGAGACGCATTATCAGCAACAGATACTGTAATGCACGAAATACCAACTAATAGTGATATACCAATCAATGCTAGAACGTATAGATATCCCGAAGCTTTAAAAGAAGAAGTAAATATGCAAATTGATAAACTATTAAACGACGGTATAATAAAATCCTCAAACAGTCCATGGAATTCACCAGTATGGGTAGTCCCGAAGAAAATGGACGCTTCTGGCAAAAAGAAATGGAGGTTGGTTATAGATTATAGAAAGTTAAATGAAATTAGCATAGGCGACGTATATCCTCTACCGCAAATAAGTGATATTTTGGACCAATTAGGTCATAGCAAGTATTATACTACTCTCGACTTAGCATCTGGATTCCATCAAATCAAAATGGATCCCAAAGATCAAACGAAAACTGCATTTAGCGTACCATTAGGACATTATGAATTCACAAGAATGCCTTTCGGTTTAAAAAACGCGCCAGCGACCTTTCAAAGGTTAATGAATAATGTATTAACTGGTTTACAAGGAATCAAATGTTTTGTTTATTTAGATGATATAGTTGTTTACGGTAGCTCTTTACAAGACCACAATAATAAACTTAAGGAGGTATTTGAAAAGTTGTCCGAACATAAGCTAAAATTACAGCCAGATAAGTGTGAATTTTTAAAAACGGAAGTAATGTATTTAGGTCATTTGATAACTCAAGAGGGAGTGAAACCCGATCCAAAGAAAATAGAATCGGTATTAAATTACCCAACACCGAAAACTCCAAAAGATATAAAATCATTTTTAGGTTTAGCTGGATACTATAGGAGGTTTATAGAAAACTTTAGCAATTTCAGTCAACCGTTAACTAAACTATTAAAAAAGGATGTACCATTTGTTTGGACAAGCCTGCAGCAAGAATCTTTTGAAACATTAAAAACTAGATTATGTAAGGAACCAATTTTACAGTATCCAGACTTTGCGCAATCTTTTAATTTGACTACAGATGCCAGCAATTACGCTATCGGTAGTGTTTTGTCACAGGGTGAGAATCCTAACGATCTCCCAATAGCATATGCTAGTAGAGTACTAAACAAAAGTGAGGTTAACTATTCCACAACGGAAAAGGAATAATTAGCAATCGTATGGTCTGTTAGACACTTTAGGCCTTATATTTATGGGCGAAAATTTAAGATTATCACGGATCACAAACCATTGACCTGGTTAATGAACGTAAAAGACCCAGGTTCTAGATTAGTTAGATGGAGATTATTGTTAGAAGAACATGATTATGAAATTGTTTATAAGTAGGGGAAATTAAATCAAAATGCAGACGCACTAAGTAGAATTAAACCAGAATTGAATAGTATAGAAAATGCTAAGGAAGGAAATTTACGCGTAGTTACGAGAAGCGGCGAAAGTTATACAAATTTTGTAAAGGAACTAGAAAGAAAACCTATATTATCAAATAATATCGATGAATATAGTGAAAAAATTCCTAACAACTGTAGTAAAGTAATTTTCACGTCGTGTGATTTAGATATGTTAAATGATAAGAACCTTGTTAATTATAAAACTTTAGTCCCGAAACTAAAGTCACGTAACCCTAAACAGTATAGTGTTTTGAGTATGAATGATTCAGATAATAATTTAGTGTTCTTTGTTTTCTTAAAAATCTATTATTGGGATAAAATAACATATGAGAACGTATTTGAGACATTAAAGGAACTAAAATTAAAGTTATATGAGAATAAGGTTAAGGAAATTAATATAAGTGGTTTTGCACAGTTTAATTTAAAATGGCATAAGATTAGGACAATAATAAGATATATATTTAGAGATACTAACATTAAAGTTAAAATTTATCATGAGAGTATCATGTCTCCCAAGAAGGAACAGATACCACAAATATTAGAAGAGTGCCATTCAAATCCTATCTCAGGACATACAGGCTTTCATAAAACATACAAGAAGATTAAATCTAAATATCACTGGGAAACAATGAAAAAGGATATTAAGGAGTTCATCAAAAGTTGTGAGTCATGCCAACGTAATAAACTAGATAGAAAAAGGACTAAGCAACCAATGGAAATAACAACAACATCTTCAGAGCCTTTTGAAAAGGTCTCGCTCGATATTGTGGGTCCCTTACCAATGACAGAAAATGGTAACAAGTACATATTAACACTCCAAGACGATTTAACGAAATTCTCACAAGCATATCCACTTGCACAACATGACGCCACGACAATCGCAGATTGTTTTGTTAAGAATTTTATTTGCAAATTTGGTGTACCAGATATTTTATTAACAGATAAGGGAGCTGATTTTACGTCTACATTCATTAAAGAAATGTCCAAGTTATTTAAAATGAAAAAGATTAATACTACTTCTTACCATCCACAATCGAATGGAGCTTTAGAGAGAAGCCACTTAACATTAGCTGATTACCTAAAACATTACATTAATGAAGATCAGTCAAATTGGGACAAATGGCTAGATTTTGCCATGTTTTCCTATAACACTAGTATCCATAGTTCAACACAGTTTACACCTTTTAAATTAATATTTGGTCATGAAGCTAGGTTACCAACGTCAATAACGAAACCACCTGAATTTAAATATAGTTATGATGATTATTTAGATGAACTTACGTTGAAACTTAGGAAATCAAGAGAAATAGCTAAGAAAAAATTAATTGATTCGAAATTAGTGAATAAACAAAATTATGATAAGAAAAGTAAAGAAATACAGTACAATGTCGGAGATTTAGTATATTTAAGTAATGAACAAGTCAAGACAGGACAATCGAGAAAACTGTCAGCTTATTGGTTAGGCCCTTATAAAGTTTTAGAAGTAAATTCTCCAGTAAATGTTACGATACAGTTAAAGAAAAAAAGAGTAAGAGTACATACTAATAGACTGAAACATGTATTTGTTTCAGAATGAAGATGATATTGCTGTTGTTGCTAATACCATACGTCATCAGTTTAGAATCGTATAATGTAAGTAAAATAGATAAAGGCGGTATATATTTTGAACATGTAGGGAAAATTAATCATTATGATAGTGAATGGACATTGATTAGTTATTTAGATATTTCGGAAATACACAAGAAAATAGATGTCATAGATAATATGTTTAGCAGAACTAAAAACCAAATAATTCCACAACTATATAACGAAGAAAGAGTTTTAAAGGAACTTACAGGTAAATCTAATAACATCCGTAGAGTAAAGCGTTCTTACATCGATGGTATGGGAAAATTATTAAAAGTATTGTTTGGAACCTTAGATGCTCAAGATGCAGAAAGATATGATGAAGCTATAAATCATTTAGATTCAAAGGAACATGACGTATTAACTTTATTAAAAAGCCAAGCTAATGTAATCAAAACAACTATTTCCAATTTTAATAGTTCAATTACTAATCTAGCTAGTAACGAAATTATATTCAATAAAAATTTAGAAATCTTATCAAATTATACAAAAACAAACGAAGTAAAACTTTTCGATATAAATTTGAAACAAGATATCGATGAACATCTATCCTTATTAATTTTGGTAACTTCTGAAGTGAATAATGAAATTTCAACTATTATTAACGCAATTTTGTTTATTAAAACGAATGCATTACATCCGGTCATTATTACACCTGAACAGTATATCACAGAACTTAAGAAAACTGTGACACATTTGCCTTCTCAAACCAAATATCCACTAAGTTTAACTGTTAACGATGCACCAGAATTATTATCATTAGTGAATCTTGCGTGCTATTATATGAATGATAAACTTGTGTTTGTTATAAAAACTCCATTAATTACCCAGACAAATTATGAGTTGTATAATATTTTACCAGTACCCATTAGAAATAAAGATAATACTTTTATATTTATATTACCAAAGGAAAAGTTTATAATGATATCAAGCAATAAGATGTATTATACCTATTTAAAAGATTTGAGTGATTGTAAAAAATTGCCAAGAGATTTTGTTTGTAAACTAAATACACCCTTGTATTCTGTACATGGAAACCCAACCTGTGAAACTGAATTAATGTTCCAAAAATCTAAAATTCCTGTCGAATGTGATACCAGAATGTCATACATAGCACATGAACAATGGTATAAAATGTTTAATAAAAATAATTGGTTATATGTAGCACCAGAGAAAATTATAATTACTTTAAGCTGTAAGAATAAGGAACCTGTTGACTTTGATATAATTGACACTGGAATACTAACGATTGTAGATGATTGTAAATTATATACTGCAAATGTCATACTGCAGAGCGAAATTAATAGCTTAATAATAGAACGTAATTCATTCTTACCTGTAATAGATATTATGAACGATGATTGTTGTAGAAAAATCAAAGATAAAAATCTTACGAAAATAGAATTTATACCATTAAAATTAAATGAAAAATTAGATATAGATAGCTTAAATGTCGCAAGTCACAAAATTGAAAAAATTGAAAAGTTAGTGTCCAAATTAGAAGAAGACACGTTATATAATAGAGTTACTAACAATGCCTATTTTGTTTATATTTTTATGTCTGTTGTAAAATTATTAGCATGTTATTTTTTGTATCGTATAGGAAAATATATTTATCGACGTAAATTCTTTTGTACTAGTAGAAGTAGAGTGTTAGAATTAGAAGATTCGAGAAGTTGTTGTTCTCAAATCACAAACTGTATAACGTTGAAGGTTAATAATAATAATACTGATATTGAATTAGAAGAAATTCCTTCAACTACATGTTCTTCAGACGAAGTTGTAACACCTTTACGTAGGAGCACCAGGATTGCACAGATAAAGACTAAGTAAATATATATGAATTTATTATTAATAATTTTGTAACTAGAATGTAAGGAATATTGTATTTTGAAATTAAGAATTTTTATAAGTTGAGATTGAGAACTTTTGAATATTGTAATATCGTTATATTGATTAAAAAGACAACTCGTTGTCTTTCTTGAAAGGGGAGGATTGTAATGTATGCACAACATTAGTATTTAATACGATAAGTAATGTATAGAGAAACAACATTATCTTAATAGCAGACTGTGACCCCATAATGTATTGTTTACCGTTCTCATATCAAGTCATGATAGCCAATTAGTTAATAGGCTATCATCATTACGATATTGATAAGAAATAACATATAGAGAGCATAATCGAGAGTATAATTGAGAGCATACACGACAGAGCATCAACGACAGCATTCGACTACATCAGTATATAATATTACAATAAAGTAGTATCTGAAAGCGTTGCAAGTCTTGTTCAATTAAATCGAAGACACCTTCCAACGACACGAACTTTACAGATGTAGTAGGAATTGAATCAGTGGAAGAGCCATGAGTTTGGGGCTGGTTACCCTGTCCGTTTGGCTGAGTTATAATTGATTTAGTAGGTGTAGAAATGGGACTAGAAATAGTTTGAACAGACGCGTCTCTAAATTGTTTTTCATAAGTACTAACATTTTGTATCGGCGCGCTGTGAGATTTAGAACGTTCTTTTAGAGTTGGAGGTCGTTCAAGCTCTGTGCTAATGTTTGATTTGACGCGAGTGAGCAAGTTATTGGGGCGATTTCCGACGAATTGCTCATTTCGTCGGTCGCCTTGCAGTTTAAATTATTAACTTGTGCAGAAGGCGCGGGAAGAGCGCATTGAGGGTGGCTATGACGTAAATTATTATTAAAGGCTCGTTTACGACACTCAGTTATTACGTGACCTGGATTCTTACAATAATTACATATTTTTTGTATTGATGTACAAGGATTATTCATATTTTGACGAGGTTGGTTTAGTGGTAGAGGTATTCGATTATTAGGTGTATAATTACTACGGAGTGGTGCTGATCTGTTTGTATTAGGGTTCATCGGTCGAAGGGATGTTATACGACATAGGGATTGACGTGCGTAATTCATTGCGCGAATTTTATCTTCCTGTGTTATCAGATATATCGGCGTTTAATTTTTCTACTATTTTACTTCGGCATAAATCTACTCTGTTAAAATATTCTGTAATACTTTCGTTGGGTTTTTGAAAGAGAGATTGTAGTTCTAAGCTGAGATGCGCAATAGTTTTAACGTTAGAGAATTTGTTTATCAAAAACGAGCGCAATTCGTTCCATGAGTTATATCGTTTACAATGTATATCCGGTGCACCTGCACCAGTGATATTATTTAACGCGTAAACTAAGAGTACTTGTTTTTTTTTCCTCAGTGGCTAGATTGAAAGCGGAATCACATGAACGAATGAATCTGTATACTTGGTCATTGATATTTGTGTCGAAAGATGGTATTAGTTTTAATAATGTTGCGATATCGAGTGACATTTTATCTATATTTGATTGAGCAAATGAATTTGCAAAGAAAGTAGATAAATTACTATATAGTTGGTCAGTTGATTCGTCTTTAAATTGATTTATCATTGAATTAGTTAATAGAATTGGAAAATAAAATACTTAAAATAGAATTAGGATTAATTTGAGGTCTTAGGAAATATAAAAATAGAGTTAGGAATTAGGAGAGCAAAACAAATTATGCCACTTACCACATTAACAGTAATAACTGGACTCGCATGGTTCGGCGAAGTTCTTTAAAAGCCTACGGCTACCGCTACGTCGTTGTTTCCTGTCTGCTAGGCGATGCTGTCCTGATGACGGAGACTTGACGCGCGTTTCCTTCGTCTTACTGTTTGCGAAGATCCTACCGACTGCGCCAAATTGTTATATGGCAATGGCAACACTTTTGTTTTTAGGAACTAGTATTTATTTCTAATACTAAAATTACAATTTAGAAATGAAATAGAAATATAATAATACAATTTAACTTAGAAGATACTGTGGTTATGAATTGACTTACTAGACTAACTGTGAAATGGCACAACATCATCTTAAATATACTATTGGTTTTGGAGAGGGGAACACATTAAGGGATACAAGTGCGTGGGGATAGGGTAAGTGGTTACAAGGTCTGTGTGCCTGTTTATATTTATTAGTGTTTAACAATATTATCTAATGTATATAATTAGGAAGTTGACTTTATATTTATTAATGTTTAACAATATTATCTACTGTATATAATTAGGAAGTTGAATACTATTACATAGTGTAAATATATGGTTAAGTTATAATCTAACAATTACATAGAGTTATATAATCTAACATCAGCGATCGGTGCCTAGTAAATTTGTGTTGTAAAATTGTGCAATTTTAATGTAAAATTGTATTGTATACAGCATCATTTCGGGCCAAAAACTTCAGCGAGTCAAAGCTTAATTGCGACTACCTACACATTCGGTCTTATTTCAAATGTATTTTGTTTTATTTTAAGCGTGGATACATCCACCTTTTTATTAAAATTTGAAACCTTTCCTAAAGTTTGAGCGGTCAGTATTCACCCACTTAAATGAACAAAGTTGAAACATAAACGTGTTGTTGTGAAGAAGCTTATTGTGGTCGCCATCTGCCTGTAACCGCCGACTGTAACTCTGCTCTAAGTATATGTGCCTGTCGAGAGTGTTCGTCACAAGGTGCTACTGGTACTGCTGGTACTGCTGGTAGTGCTGTTTGCAAACTTATGTAATATTGTGTTGTTTTTATGAACTTTGATCATACCTGTGTATATCGGAATATATATCTCCAAAGATACTCAAAAAAGTTTGCAGCGATATTTAGTTTTAGACGATGGTCCGGGATATCCGGGGTGTTAATAAGCAATGAGTGTGAATAAGTAGTACGAATGTCAAAATAGCGCATCAGATGTGACAGATCATTAGGTCATTAGGACATTCAGTTTTTTAATGTAACAATTTATTTTAACATTGCTAACGCGTATTTCTCCCCACTTTATGACGCTACCATTACAATCACTGGCAAAACCTGATCGACAATCAATGAAATCAAAGTCTTAGAATTGATGAGGGCATCATACTTTAACTGAACAAGTCTCCTAATACCGCTCAAGCCTTCATAATACTGATCAAGCTTTTTCAGTCACCGTCATTGGCAAGATCGTATCTCTGAGGATACGGGCCATAACTGCAAAAGAAGAAGAAGAAGAAGACATTCAGTTATCTTTGTTTAATCCAGAAACAAAAGTAATATATTATTATGTAATAAAATATTTCATATTAATATTCACAAGTAATTACCATTACCTTTTACTAATATATATTTTCATACAAATCAATATATGTACATACATACAAAAAATATAATTTGCCTTGAAGACACGTGTAGAGAGTGTATTATTATATTTGTTACTATTATACTTCTAAAATTTTAAAGAAAATTTTCTCATTATTGTTCGTATCATGATTTATGTGCTTTTTTGATAAGGATTCTATGGTCTAAGGACACACGTGAAATCTGCTGATAAATCGAATCAATATTTGAACATTAAAATAAATCGAAAATGCGCTGTTCTTGTCTTTTCTACTCTATTGTATTTATTCGATAAATGTCAAGTTTATTTTATAACTAAATTTAAATTATTATTTTATCTATAAGTAAGTATATTTTGTTACAGCCCTTAGACAAAAGTTGCATGCAATGCAATATCAAGTTGAAAAAAAAAATAAAAATGTCAGAAAGAAATATCGATATCATTAAAAACTTTTTGAAAGACCGTTTGAGTATCATATTCATTAGCTTTACATATTTTACTCCTTATTCAGAGTCGTCTTGAAAAGACATTTAACGAAATGTAAATATTATATTCCTACTGAGAACACGAGATAATATTAGGGTTTTTAATAGCAAATGAGAACCCTCTTCACGTATTGAGAATTGTTATAATAAAAATAAATAAACGTTGTCCGTTAAGCTGTACAGAGATATTGAGCTGTTTGCTTTTCACAAAATGAATTTTACTTTATAAATATTACCCTGATTATTTTTATATTCGATGTGTTAATTAAAAATTAATAAAATTTTTGAAGTGAAATGACATATATTTTAACAGTGGTAGAGCCAAGCAGTTAGCTGCATGAATGGGTCGGCTCGACCGGTGAAATACCACGAACACTCAGAAGATCAGTAAAGTGGCTCATGCCGCGTTTTGTTCGGTGAGAGAGGTACCCGGAGGCCAACCACCCTTTCCTTTCTTTTCCTTTCCTTTCTTTTCCTTTCCTTTCCTTTCCCCTATTCCTTACAGGTCGGCAACGCAACAGTAACACTATGTGTTGCTAGTGTCCATGGGCGGCGTTGGTTGCTTACCATCAGGTGACACGCCTGCTCGTTTGCCCTCCTATCCCATAAAAAAAACATATGCTCACAATGTTATATTTGTATTATATTATGAAAATGTAGGTATGTAGATAATCATATGTAAAATATTGTGCCGACAAGCCAGTCGCTAATAAACGTTATAACAGACTGTTGATTTCATTTGTACTGCTGCCCTAAATATGTATTAAAATATTGTTGTTGAGTTCATACGTAATGTTGGCAATACTGTATTCATCTATGCAACTATATTTACTTATAATTAAAATTAAAGTCTCTCTCGGTCTCTTTTCTCTCTTTTTTTTCTTCTCTTTTATCAGCATTTGATTACATTAATTTTTGTCCGTCTATGAATTTGTTCCGGCTAATCTCTAAAGTGGCTGTGACATATTTAACAGAACTTTTATCAGCAGGCAGCTAATGTATTAAGGACTTACTTAGGATACTTTTATTTAAGAAAGAACTTTTATTTACAAATTAATATTTTCTGAAACAAAACAAAGTCCGCCTGATCAGTTAATATTACATACAATCAGTCATCTATTTGTCTCGATGATCGATGATTAAATGCGGGTATTATGTAATTAATTTTAAAATAAATTGGGTATAAGTAACTATTAAATGGACTTCCAGTTCTTTTAGTGTCTATGGCTATGTTTACCATCCCAAATGGAATAGATGACACACCTTTTGCCATAGACAGGGCACAAAGTTTTCAGTAATCTATATTTATCATACATAACTTCTGAAAAGAATTTCGAAAAGCCTTTACTGTGAGCCAGGATTCGAACTCACATTTTCTTGTTTCTAAAGTAGCGTGCTCGACCACTGGACTAACGAGGAACAGAGTTAAACAATTAAAAGTCCAACAGTTTAGAATCAAAAAATTCTTAAAATAGATAATGGAACCATCTGACAAAGAGAGTTGTTGTTCCGCAAATATTTAAATAAAAATTATGATTTTGAAGTGATATTTTATTTTTTATACCTTTGCGTGACAGAATCTGTGATAGCTGAATGAATAAGCTATCAATTTAAAGATTCATTGATAATAATTTATTGACAAAGAAAATCGCTACGTAAAATCTCCACGATTTCCATCTCAGGCGGATACAGACAGCCATTGAAATAATTCAATTTCAAATTGGTTTTGAAAGCGAAGTCTTTAAAATAATATTTAATTTTATCTCATTGTAGTTAGGGTTTCTGAGTTTTGTATGTTATCAACTGGACAACATTGCTTAATAAAATATCTTTGAAATATAAATGTTTAATTGTAGCAATAGGTAATAAATAATCATATATCTTTAAGTGTAATTTTGTAACTTTTAGGGACACAAGTTACATGTGATAAAAATCGAATAAGGCATGAAAAAGATTTGCGGCGGTAGTTTGGGTACGTAGAAAAGATTTAAGAAATAAAATTGCTAAGCAAATATATAGTACAAGAATAACAGCACATAACTGATGAGATCATGACCAATTTGACAGACAGCATCTCATTGGAGATAAATTTTAAAAGTAGTGTTTTATTGCACAGAGTACTGTCTGCTTACCTCGCAAAAGAATCAGCGTGAACACATGTTGTTGAAATAGTTAATAAAAAATATAATAAAAAAATAAACTGTCTTTCTTCCTGCAATTAAATTCCCCACGCTTCTCGTACATACAAGTGCCATTTTAAGTAGGTTCGTGACACGAACTAAACTTTGGTGATTAATGTCACCATTGACATTCTAAGAGAGTAAAGCCTGCTCCGTCCCCCTCCCTACCCATCGATCGCTTAGTACAGTTTTGATCGTCGTTTAATAACGCTTGAAGTGTCTCAATGTCACATTACAATAGGCTATTTCTGTAAGCACGTACTTACAATAACAATATGATTGAGCCCTGTAGCTTGGGCGTACCAATTAGAGAGAATCTAAAGTGAGTGTAGATATATGATAGAGCGAAGATAGACAACCACCTTTAAATATGTTTACAATTTCATATTTAAAAGTTACAATATAACTTCACGCCTTTTTCTACCCGAAGGTGTAGGCAGCGGCTGTTAAGCCTCGTCTCGCCGTTAGGGTTTACGTCCCAAATGGAATAGGTGGCGAACCTATTGCCATACCGGGCACAAAGTTGTCAGCCATCGATATTTATCACACGTAACTTCCAAAAATTTCGAAAAGACATTGGTGTGTGCCAAGATCTGAACCCAGTACTTTTTAAATCAGAAGCGGGGTGCTAGCCACTGCGCCACCGAGACTGTTTAAACTAAACATATTTTGATCTTTTCAAAGCTTCATTAAACTTGACATTAAAACAACTTGTAGGATTATATCGCGTTTATTTATTACTTATTAGAACCCACCAATAGTAAAAATGATATTTTTAACATCAACTTTTTGATTTTTATTTCCATAAAGTGGGTGCTCTCTGTATCAATGAAAATAGCTTTTGAACAACTACTATCTTATTGTTCATCACTCGTGAAAATGATCTCTGTTAAGAGTTCAAAACGTCAGGAAATAAATAAAATGAGTAAAAAATAAACGCGATATAATCCTAAAAGTTGTTTTAATGTCATGAACGTGATTCGCGAAAATCTTAGAAATAAATATTAATTATACTTCCTTTGTAAGCTTCACATAATTCGATTCACGTAATTCGATGTGCGATTGCTATTTGCGATTTGTTGGTGTTTGTTAAAAAATATAAAATTTATTTTAACTTTAATTTTAATATTAGTTTTAATTAGAAGTGAACTTTAATTTTAATTAGAAGTGGTAGATTGGCGTGGTATGGACACATTATGAGAAGGGACGAAAGTCATGACACAAGGAGAGCGATAGGAATGACTGCGGATGGACACATTAGTAGAGGAAGGCCGAAAAAGAGATAGATGGTCTGTGTAAAAGTTGATATGAGTATGAAGGGAGTAAGTGTGAACACGACGAGTGATAGAAGAGAATGGAAAAGGATGAAATGTTGTGCCGACCCCACTTAGAGTGGGACAAGGGCAGGAAAATGATGATAAATATATTTCTAGTGTACTGTGTAAGTGTTTTGTGTTTTATTATCTTAGTGTCTTAGTGGTTAAAAATTTAGTGTCTAAACTGAACGCTATGACTAACGCTGAATTTTATGTTTGTTTGGATTTTGACAAACGAAGCAAAAAAAAACTATATAATGTTACTATCTACTACTACTACTCAACAAGGGACGTGACTTAATATTAAATTACTTATTATTGTATTTTAAATTGTTCCTTAATTTATTCTAATGGTAAATTAATTATTAATTTGTTAATTGCTGCTGGATAATTGTAGCAATTATTGAATATTAATTTAATTGCTAGAAAAAATAATTGGTTTGAAATGATATTCCAATATTTGAACGAGCCGGACGTTGCCCAACTGCTAAGGAGATAATGGTCAAAGTTTTCCAATAACTTAAAATATTTTAAGCTGAGAAGCTTTATTCCGTCGAGAAGGCAAAGGGCACTGGGTTGAATATATATTATCACGACTGATTTATTGGCTATTAATATTATTGAGCGTACAACTTTGACATTATATCGGGAACCAAATTTTCAGTTTTAATCTCAACTAAACACAAAAATACATATTTGTAGACAATTTTATATCGTAAATAAAACAACCAAAAGGTTTATTTTAATCAATATTTGTGAAAACATTCAGATAATTCATTCTTGAATGAGAAATATTATTGAAAATTCAGTGAGCAATTAGTAACAATACTGCCTGTTGAGGCGCCGCCGCGCCGCACAAATCAACAATTAATGCCGTTATCCTAATAAAAGTCGTTGTATTTTTAGACAATTTCAACTAAAATGTTTGTGGGAATCAAGATCATCGTGACTGTATCGACAGTGGTAGAGCCACGCAGCTCGCTGCATGAATGGGCCGGCTCGACTGGTGAAATACCGCGTTTCGTTCGATGAGAGAGGTGTCCGGGCGCCCGATTCCCTTTTCTCTTCCTTTACCGTCCTTTTCCCATAATGGACGGCAACGCACCACGGTGTTCATGGGCAATGAGTAGTTGCTTACCATCAGGAGACGCACTTGCTCGTTTGTCTTCCTATCACATAATCGGTTGTTGACAGTTTTTTTGGAACAACTATCTTTACACTTCCTAAATTTCATTTTGGGAAATACAAAACTTTCTCAAGAGAGAAATATCTCAAAAATTCTCATCTCAGTATGAACTAACATGCTTTGGCATGACCATCATTGTTATCTCGATGAGATAGTATTTAATTAAAATTTTTAATTATTCTAATAATTTGTAATTTAGTTTACTTATAATTAAGTAAAAACAAAAAAAAAGGACTCCCCTGAGTTTCTTGCCAATTCTTCTCAGGACGTGAGTAATCGAATTGGTGGATTGAAAATATTGACCTTCATAAGTGTCTTTAATGACCTGAATTGAATAAATGAGATTTTGATTTTGATTTTGATTTCTATCCTATATGAATAAAATTTCATATGATTCGTACCAAAAGGCTGTCAAAGAAAGTTCTTTTGAGAGACTATTCCAGACAATCAAGATCGTAGACACAAACAATACCTATACTATTAATATTAATTTGAGTTTAACTTTATTTCAAAGAATCAAGAGTACTCGAAAAGTAAATTTTCTAAATTACTCAAACAATTAGCATAAAATTTTGTGCATACCACCTAGACAAAGAATGTCAATATTTTTATAGTGAACGAATAACTATTTCGGTGGCATTTATTTGACATAAACAAAGACGCGTCTAACAACTATTTTACTAATAAAATATATAATATATTATCAAACTAGCCTCGGAGACGTGCCACTTACAACGAGTCTAATAAAAAAGAAGAAGAAACTACAAGTTTGAAGAAAATTGTACATAGACTTCAAAATAAATCGGACACTATTGGCATCGCTCCAAGAACCGATTTGAACGGCCATACCAAAGAGTTTACGAAGAGAACTTTGCCCTGAGGTAAAGTTCACAAGTTAGGAGAACAAGACCTACATTTGCTAACATTTTTGAGGAATTCCAATATATTTTGATCATAAATAGTAGACGGGAGCATGGAAGATGGAATTTGTTCATATAAAATTATATTTTGATTACGGAAAATATATTGAAATTTCTCAAAAATCGTAAATATTTCACTCACCAATGGAATATATCATATTCTATGGGTGGAATATTCCCCAGATGGTATTTGTCACACAAAAATGTCCCAATGTCTTTGTTGATATTTTAGCGAGAAAAATACCCTAACCTAGGCAATTATTTTGTGATTTATTAATATTGATATTAATACTATAATAATAACATAAGATAAGATGGAGGGATAACATAAAAATTAAACGTTTTCGTATAGTAAAATACGTGGGGCGTCCTCCCACTAGATGGACCGACGATCTGGTCAAAATTGCTGGCAGCCATTGTATGCGAAAGGTGAGCTATGGCGTTCTATGGGGGAGGCCTACGTCCAACAGTGGACATCCAAAGGCTGATGATGATGATGTATAGTAAATGTTCTTGACCACCTACTTGTTTAAATCTGTTATTCTGATTTCACATCTCAAGTAGAAATTCGGGTACTCAGGACTTTTTATATCAGATAGGAGGGCAAACGAGTAATTGGGTCATCTGGTGGTAAGTGACAAACGCAACCCATGGATACCTGCAAAATAGATAGTGTTACATTTGGGTGGCTAGCCTCTAAGAGAGTTGGATGGGAAAAAAGAGAGAAGGGCAATGGGTTTCCGGATACCTCTTTCATCGAAAGAAACATAACATGTGCAACTCTACATCTCCCATTTTTATATACTTTTAGTAGGAGATACGCTGAACATCGATCTTCACCGTCGTGTTTATTTGATGAAACTTGGGTTGCTTAAAAAAATTCAGTCCAGGATATGACTTTTTTTTGGGATAGGAGGCCAAACGAGCATGCGTGTCACCTGATGGTAATTGACCTGCGCCGCCCATGGACACCTGCAATACATATAGTGTCACAGTTGCGTTGCCAATCTTTAAGGGATTAGGATGGGAAAGGATGGGGAAGGGAGGTGGACCTCCGGTACCTCTCTCAAGCAACGAAACACGACATAAGCCACTTTACGTCGATCTTCTTAGAGGTCGTGATATTTCGACGGTCGAGCCGGCACATTCATGCAGCAAACCGCTTGCATCTACCACTTTAATATCACTGACCTAATGGATATGAAAGCTCATGTTTCGTACCTGTGTAAACCCGGCAACCCAATAATTTGGAAAATAATGGGCAACCTATCATTTCCATATTCTATGGGCTTCATACTTTGGATTGGTATAGAATTAGTAAATGAACACGACGTGTAAAAATGAAATGTTTTAGGTTACTTATGTGCAATATACTTATTATTGACATATTAAATTTAAGAAAAAATACCTTTTGATAAAACATACATGACGATGAGCTTCTTTGTTCAGCGGATCTTAAACCATAACGGTGATTAAAAAGGAACTACTACCCAAAATTTTACCTGATATGTGAAAATATGCTAAATCACCAATTATATAACTTACTAGGCGAGACATCATGTCCACTGCTTACACCTAAAGATATTAAGAGAGAGAAATTAAGATAAAGGGGAAGTTAAATGAATCCTTTTGATTGTTTTGTCCATCTTATTTTCTATCTCGAGTTCTTTTCAGAAGCGTGGTGCTCGTCTCCAGGCCAACGAGGCTATCATTAAAATTATAACATACTATTACGCAGATTGCTTGTAAGTGAAACTGCAATTAGAGTGTTGTATACGAGGGTAGTCAACAGTTATGTTCTGTCCTGTTTGTTGTGTATATATAATGTTTGAACACACCCGGGCTCATCTTTAGGGAATCAAACTTGAATATTCAGATATTTACCGATAATTGGATGTTATGCCCACTAAGGACTCAATATAATCATACAATTTATTCACTGGTACAGAATTGCTAACATCTTTGAAAGTAGATTACTAATGGTGTTAAGTGGCAATAGGAGCCTACGATGCTAAATGGAGGTTTGCTCCAGCGGCATAGAGACCTTTTGGGTTGCAAAACATCTACGTTTTGCAACCCAAAAGGTCGTCGTATTTCATTGATGAAGTAAGCAGCTATATTTTATATATAGGTAATAAGGACCGTTGCGTGGACTGGACAAACTTGAGCGCGTCAGATTTTCTAAATGAGTGTTAAGTGCACCAAAAAAGCTCTAATTTTCATGATTTTCAGGTTCCTCCGACTTGCTGCAGTTAATAAAAAATCGTCATCTTGATTTACTGAATTGCTTCAGATTAAGATATATTATATACATAGGTGTACCGGTATGGAATGAGCGTTTTTTTGTGAAAATAAAATATTAATTTTTATTAGATAAAAAAAAAAATATTCAAAATATTGTCCATCACTTTCTACACATTTTGTCCACCTTTTTGGTAATTTGTGGATACCATGCCAATAGAAATGTTCTTCTTTTGAAGCAAACCAATCAGACACCCAATTTTCCACTTCCGCGTAGGAATCGAACCGCTGCTCAGCCAATGCGTGTCCCATCGATAAAAATAAATGGTAATCGGAGGGAGCCAAGTCTGGTGAATACGGTGGGTGGGGTGCTAACTCCCAGCCAAGTACTTTGATTATATCCTCAACCGATTTTGCTTTGTGTGCAGGTGCATTGTCGTGTAACAAAATTACTTTTCCGTGTCTTCTGGCCCATTCTGGTCGTTTTTCGATCAATGCGTTGTTCAAATCGATCATTTGTTGTTTGTAGCGACTAGTATTAACAGTTTCACCAGGTTTTAGGAGTTCATAACACACCACACCTTTCTGATCCCACCAAACACAGAGCATTGTCTTCTTCCCGAAACGATCTGGTTTTGCAGTCGACGCTGATGGTTGTCCCGGATTAACCCATGATTTTCTCCGTTTAGGATTCTTAAAATAAATCCATTTTTCATCACCAGTGACAATTCGATGCAAAACTGATTTTCTATCGTGTCTTTGAAACAAAATTTCACAAGTGTTTTTCCGGGTTTCCATTTGTCTTTCATTCAATTCATGTGGCACCCTTTTTCCACACTTTTGAATTTTTCCCCTAGCTTTCAAACGGTCTGAAATTGTTTGTTGTGCAACATTTAACATAGCTGCCCTTTGCTTCTGACTCAAAGTATCATCTTCATTCAATATGCCTTGCAGTTTGGCGTCTTCGAGTTTTTTTGGTGGTCTTCCACGTTCTTCATTTCTCACATCAAAATGATTACATTTGAATCGTTGGAACTATATCTTGCATGTTGCTTCTGATAGAGCATGATCACCATATGCTTCGACAAGCATTCGATGTAATTCTGCAGCATTTTTTTTCAAACGGAAACAAAAAATTAATGCTTTCCGCAAATCATCACTTTCCGGCAAAAAAATTGACATTTTTAACAAAATAAAAAAATATGATGTAGTTTTTTTACTAACTGTTAGGTTAATGTTTGACAGTTGTCATGGCAACCAAACAGAAAAAAATTAAGGCTTATTCACAACAAATAACCCCTACCAACACGTTTGTATCTTAACGCTCATTTCATACCGGTACACCTGGTATATATACTTAGTCTGGCCATAAATACTGTTACAACTAAAAATATATTACATTTGAATTTGGAATCTGTCATTTTTATACGATTGTTCATTGTGTTTTCTCGTTTTGGCGCCAATACATTGTACAATATTTTGCGATATTAAAATGGAGTGGGGTGATAAAGAGAACCGAATCGCTGTGACTGCATTAAACAAAGTAGGTATGGAGCCAAATGCACTTGGTATTAGTCAAATGTTTGTGTACCGGGCTATTAATAGGTACAATGAGACCTCCTCTGTTTGTGACAGAAAAAGACCTGGCCGTCCACGTAGAGTTCTTACAAAAACGTGGTCAAAGCAGTAAGGGAAAGAAATCGGAGAAATCCTGTCCGCAAGCAAAAGATTTTATCTCGGGAGATGAAGATAGCACCTAGAACAATGTCGCGTATTTTAAAAGATGACTTAGGACTTGCAGCCTATAAGAGGCGCACTAGTCATTTATTAACTGATAATTTTAAAAAGAATAGGCTGTTAAAATCTAAACAACTACTGAAGCGGTACGCAAAGGGAGGTCACAGAAAAATATTGTTTCCGGATGAAAAAGTTTTTACAATTGAGCAACATTTTAACAAACAAAATGAACGTATTTAAGCTCAAAGCTCTAAGGAAGCTTCCCAATTAGTTGACAGAGTGCAACGTGGGCATTATCCGACTTCAGTGATGGTTTGGTGGGGTGTTAGCTACGAAGGAGTGACTGAGCCATATTTTTGTGAAAAAGGTATCAAAACATCGGTACAAGTGTATCAAGATAACATTCTTAAAAAGGCAGTCAAGCTCCTTAACAACACCATGTTCAATAACGAAGTATGGTCCTTCCAGCAAGACTCGGCACCGGGTCATAAAGCTCGGTCCACGCAATCTTAGTTGGAAGCGAACGTTTCGGTCTTCATTAGAGCTGAAAACTGGCCGTCGTCTAGTCCCGATATTAATCCACTGTATTATGATTTGTGGTCAGTTTTAGAGAGTACGGCTTGCTCTAAACGTCATAATAATTTAGAGTCCCTAAAACAATCCATACGATTGGCAGTGAAGAATTTTCCCATGGAAAGAGTGCGTGTTTCTATTTATAACTGGCATCAACGTTTAAAGGCCTGTATTGCAGCCAATGGAGACCACTTCGAATAAGCTTTTCATATTTTATATCTTTTTATATTTATGTATGTATATATGTAACACACTGTAAAAGTAATAAATGTTATTAGCAATTAAAAAAATTTTTTTTCTTTGTTACAATATTTATGGCATTACTAAGTATATATATTCATTTTTATGATCTAAACGTGCTGTCATTTATTCTGATGATTATCTTGCGTGATTCGGCTAATCTGAAACAAAAATGTTTTATTAATCTGATCCTTTATCGTTCACTGGCGGCCTAATTTGGTAAGCTCATATTTGGATAAGTTACTTAGCTCTTTAAAGGCTCCCTTACTACTAAAATATTTAGAAACAAATCAATATCAATCAATGCCACTGATCGATGTGACTACAAAATTCTGATAAATAATTTTCAAAAAATCCAATTTAAAATTTTGAAAATTTTTTGAAATTAGTAAACTAAATATAAAGCTATTCAGTCTTCACTTGGTTTGAAAGATATGTAGATACGTACTTCATAAAAACATAACCTTCTTTCGGAACGGTCAGATAATTATAGATTAAGTTAGTCTTAAACTCTTTAACTGAAACCAATGCCCATATACACACATTTTGAAAGTCACGAAAATGGTCAAAAGTCAATTTGGCTAAACGGTGAGTTATTTAGTTCTCCCAATATACCGACGCTTGTTTGATCTAACAAACATCCACCAAGCTTAACCCAATCCAAAATAAAGTTTTTGTACCAACCGATTAACATAATTAGCATTAAATATTATTATAAAAACTGACTTACTCTACAAATGAATGAAAAGCCTTGACTTTGGATCACTTGAGTATTAAATGAATTAACTAAATTGAGTTATGCGAACGAAAATATTCTCATGAAACCAACTTCATAACTCAATAAGTGTGTTTAAACCAAAATTCGTATTATTAACTGCGATAAACAATTACATAACTAAGGTAAGTTAGCAATATCTCGTTGTAACAGAATTGGATAGATAGATTTTTGGTTTTTTATATTTGTTTTGTTTCATGAATGAACTTAGTTAGATTAATCAGACTCGAAAGTAAACATGCCTAAATCATATAAATTTGGCGGCGGTAATAATAACTATTTCAAGAAAAGTGTCAAAAATACAGCAAATCGCGATTATCATGAAACTTGGCAATTTGTTCTTCTGTTATGCAGACGATAATGATGACTGTTTTATGAAAACTTTGCGAGTCGAAGCTTAACTGCTGCTGCATATACCATTGGGTAGAAAAACGTGTAAAGTTATAACAAAATCTCATTACAATAATAATATAACATATTGAAGTCGTATTTAAGATTCTTTGACTGATCCACAACTTATTTAGCCTAATACCGTACACCATACTAATAATGATGAGGCTACCGTGACTTGACTCTTCAAGGGGAGAACAGCCTCCGATAAGTTGTTGATAACTTTCAAAGTGATTTTCCATGTTTACTTGTAAAAGTATCTGTATTTTTTAACAGTTTATGGGTTCGATTCTTTTTTGTTCGGAACTTTAATTATTTACTATTTAGTCTCATTAGTCCAGTGATCGAGCTCCTCGCTTCTGATTTAGTAGTCGTGGTTTGATTTATTGGGCTTACACTAATGATTTCTTGGTTTTGTTTCGGAATTTATGTGTGATAAATATCGATGACTGACAACGGCCACGGCGCCACCGAGACAAATACATAGAAATAATACATACTAAAAATAAATACATATAAATACATACTTATAATACATAGAAAAACACCCAGACGCCATACAATTATTCATTGTTGTCACAAATGCTTGTGCTGGGGTGGGAATCGAACCCCCGACTACATTGCTGCAGCCGGTAGTTTTACCAATGCGCCACGAGGCCCGTCAAAATGCTGTGCCCGTTATATGCACGCTTTGCGTTTTTAAGACTCCTGACCTCTACAAACATACATTCAATTTGGTCATTAAAAGTGTGTGGTGGCAGTACCCGACACTTAAATCCTATCGTTTTTGAACTAAATAATAAAAACTGTAGTTGATAATGTACTCAATTTTGTATTAAATTACAAAGCAAATTAAACAGTAATAATATAAGGTTTAAGATTGTATTTAGTCCGATGAAGGCTCGTTAGGTAAAATTCTCCTGGTGAAATAACAGTTATTCAGTTTATTATGAATTGAAACGTGGCTTTCATATCCATGAGCTGTATTCAATAGACTAGCGGCAGGTACCTATCGTCTATTGGACGACGAATTACTCCTTTTCATACCACTATAATTTATGCACATCCAAATTATACATATACATACACATAACATACATACAATTATACATATACTTTCATATAGGAAATGACTTATCCATATTTTGACATTGAATAGTTTACTTCATCTAATGGTAGTTTGGTGTGATTTTTACCGGTTTTCCATTAATTGAATTCTTTTATATAATAGTAGTGACATGATCTACAATCGATACCGAACCTAAAAATATGGTTTTTAGAATTTTTGTCCGTTATTCGGTTTTTCAGTTTAAATACATATTAATAAAGGTAACTAGAAAACTGATCTGGGATCTGTGTTCAAGAAATTCAATTTATTTTATATAAGAAAAACTCTTATTTTTTGCGGTAGGTAACGTGGGGTTTTTGTGTAAACTGATTTTTTTTACTGAAAATTTCCATCTGTAGATAAGACGTACCCTTTGTACGTTGTCTGAACTTTGAACATTGCTAGGGGTTCATATATTTTTACTAAAATTAGTGCCAAAGAATATAAAAATAAAAGAACACCCATTTATACCTTCACAAGTAGCTAAATGAGAACAATAGCGGCACACAAAAATGTTTGATCTAAGCCTTTGTGTTGGAGATTTTTTTATTTAATTCTCAACATAAAATGATATCAGCTCCTCTGTTGGAGATCAAACGGCACAAAGACCGGGAAGCGTTGTGTGCTGATATACAAGTTTGAGGTATATATTATTATACACCGGGAGCAGATAATGATTTCGTGAAAAACCTTGGCCTTTGAGTTGTCATAGAACAATTAAATGATGTTGTTTTATAACTTAAGACCTCCATTGGAAAAAGTAGCTACGAAATGCCTCATTATGTTGTTAAATGAAACTTGTGCTTTAGCAAAAAATTAATAAGCATATATATTGTCATAATATTTGTTTTGGATATTGGATTGTCTTGAAAATAAGTTCCACTTAATTCAATTAAATATAAGCCTTTAAAGATGTCTACTTTTAGGTGATTCTTAAAATTCAGCACCGACATATCTGGTAAAACTAAGATATATTATATAGCTTCAGTGTACCTCTAGAGCCGTGCAGGCGTGATTTTACTCTCGGAACTAAACCAAAGGGTATAAGCAGTAGTGGTATGTAGCGGGATCAGTACGTGACCTCAATCACTAATTGAATCTGTAATACTCTCACACCGGGCATCGGCCGGATATTACACGGAAATTGTGAACGTTTTAAGTCTCAGCTACAATTTTGACTGTCGACCACGAGTATAGCTAATTTTCTTAATTATTAACTCGAGTTTCGACTCGCTAATAGTAATACGTAATTTATCATGTATAATAGAAATTCAACGTGTCCTGGTGGTGCATCCGCTTCTGAATCCAGAGGTCGCGGGTTCAAATCCTGACACTGGCTCACACCAATGACTTTTTAAATTTGTTTTCGGAAGTTATGTTTGATAAATATCGATGATTGATAACTTTGTGCCTGGTATGGCAATGGGTTCGCCACCTATTTGAGATGTAAACATAACAGCGAGGCGAGGCTTAACAGCCGTTGTCTACACCTTCGGGTAACAAAGGCGAGCAGTTAGAAGTTCATATACGTATCTCAATTATTCACAAAACTAAGGAAATGATTCAACAGTCTACATTAATTACTGCATTATTTGAATAGTAAATTAACTAACTATTTATATGTATGGCATATCAAGAAGCTCTATCGGAATAATCTGCGAGAGATTAGTTTACTTTGTGTACAATATTAGTTGCCTGTTTGAGATAAACAATAATTACGCATTGATTCTGGTCGCTGAAACTAAGTTCCGGATACAAACCTGTTTGTTTAGTTAAATGTTACACACCACACAATGTGTGTAAGTAAAAATATTGTGTTAAGATGTTTATGGAGCGAACTAATGATAGTATGTGAATAAATCAGAATGTTTATTTTTTTCTAGACTGCATTTGTGCAATATGCTGAGGCAGATGGTTGGTATCGCAGACTTGGGTACTACTCAAACTAATATCTCCGCCTCTCTGTCCTTGAACTTTCTTCTAAAACATCCTGTAAGAAATAAATTTTGCTCCCTACTTTTTGGGGTGAAAATGGATTATGGATTTGTTGAATACTGGTTATATGAAACAAAAAAAAAACGTAAATATTATTCGAAACGCGAAAGAAATAGACGCTCGTAAAAAGTCTGTAAAAATCTCTCAATCGGGAACACGTAAACTTGAAACTCGTCGATGTGATTGGTGATATTAAATATTTTTGTTATCTCCGTAAAAAAGTAATATTTTTTTCATCCATTGTCAGATTTTACAGGTCACATACGTAGAGATCGACGATAATTTATTAAAGTTAAAATATATTTTCTACTATATTTATATCTTATTAGATTTCTATCTTCGAATAAAACATTAAACTCGTGTAAAAATAACATCTCAATAGTATAAAACACCACAAACACAATACAGGCAGTAATTACCTATTATAATTAATTTTAATGATTTTATAGGCAATAAATGCATTTGTTAGTTTAGACAAGGAAATCCTTGTTCATCTTGCAGATATTGTTTTATTACTGGGTTTTCATAAATTTAACCAAGATATGAAACTGGCAGGTGTAGCTCTCGCTTGCTACTTGGTTACAGGTGTAACAGCTGGACACAGAAATTAATAAACAGTCATTGTAGTTCGCTGAGCCAAATTAATTAATTTACGCCAGCAAAGATTCTTAGCTCTATTATTTAGTCTTAATATAGATAGTACATGTATTCTTGCCTTCTTTGTAATGAATATATGACTATTGTTTCAACAATAGTCATATATTCAGTATACCTTTATTTGTCACCGATGTATTTATATACTAAACAAAGACTCATTAAAGGTTTCCGCTTAAGATTAGATTAAGTTTTTGATGTTTACTAAGATTCTTTGAATATTAATAACTTTAAGAAACAATTGATAATACTAAGATCTAAATACTGTGCACTGTACAGAAGTGTCTCTTAGTGGAACTGTAACGATCGTATTTCAGATGCATCTCGATGCAGCTCTCACGGTGGAGTACACCGCTCCACCACTCCGCCACTCCAGTGTGTATATTGTATAGGTACCAACTGACCCGCATTTGAAATTCAGGTGCTGCTTCAGTTTAATGGAATTTGACCGCTCCTGTTGGCTACTGTTGGCTAACTTAATGGAAAAGTGATGCAGTAGTGACCCAGTGACTTGATCCATTAATCTACATCACTCATTTATAATTAATACTTTAAATAGTTGTTTTGGATGTGATTGCTTCTAATTTATTGTGCTATATAGGCATACGATCAAGTGGGTCTCCTGATGATAATCTACAAGGGCCATCCATGGTCACCTGCAACACAGATAATGTCACAGTTGCGTTGCCGTCCTTTTAAACTTTATGGGGTAAAAAGGTTGGGCTTGGTATGTGTCAATATTCTAAGAAGAGCAGTCGTGGTATTTCACCGGTTAAGCTGGCCCATTATATGCAGCGCACTGCAAAGTGGGCTGGCCATATATGGCCAGCCCACTGCCACTTCAGCTTGCTAATGCGTTGGGCTATGTCAATCATCTTAGTTCTCTTTCGTTCCGGATTTGATCCCTCAGAGAAACTCCCAGCACATCTCGTTCCATAGCACGCTGAGTGACTTTTAGTTGGTGGACGAGCCGTACCTTTAGTGGCCACATTTCGGCTCCGTATATCAAAACCGGTAGGACGCACTGATTTAAGACCTTTGTCTTCAGACATTGCGGTATAGCCGATGAGAAGTCTTGACGAAGTTTCCCGAATGCCACTCAGCCCAGCCGTATTCTTCTTTGGATCTCTTTCTCAAAATTGTGATTTGTTGGATCGGTTTCTCTAGGTAGTACATAATCCTGGACAATTTCGAGTTGGACTCCTTTGACATCAACTGGTTCCGAAATCACTTGCTTATTGTACATCACTTTAGTTTTATCTAGGTTCATCCGGAGACCAATACGACGAGAAGAATCAGCTAGGCTACTCAGCATTCCATTATGCCTTATTGTTAAGGTTTAATTAGGAATGAACTCATATCATCGTTGATTTTGTTATCGTTTTTGTATATTGATACAGTAAAAAACCTACTTTATTCATAAAAGGCTTAAAAATCCTATTTAAGTTAACATATTAGCCAATTAACAATATAGTTAACGTGCTTCATGATGCAGTAATACCATTGCAGCGCAAAGGTCAACGAGTTCGATCTCGACCCGGGTATTAATATTATTATCTTCTATTTATTACTTAGTAGTTTTATATCATTAAAATTTGAACTTTGAGCTGCCACCGTAATAATTCTGAATGAAACACTGACTTATGATAATCAAGCGAGAACAGCGCACGTGTTGTCTTCAAGTTTAGTTGAACTGTGGAGGCGTGCAATGTAATGTTTAGTGATTATTGACACACAACTGAGTGTGTTCCTTTCAAATTAGAATCATGTTTCTTGTTACATATACATGACCATCTCTGATATACAGCGGGTTCATAATCTCAATATGAACACGCTGTATATAACTAACGTATATGAGAAATCAAAACAAGTTATCTGATTCCATTCAGTCGTGCGTTTCAAACTTGCGCACTGAAGTATTGGTAATATTTGTGAGCGAATGTTCATTATTAATCTTTGGTCATTGCCATTCATCTAGAATTTCACTACAAAAACAATTTGAATAATACATATAATACGATATCTTACTTAAGTTAATATCACCTTCACTTCACTTCACCTTCTCAAATACCCACCATCATTTACTAGCGCATTACACACACGATACTTCCAATCTTAAAGGCGTGTGATAGAAAACAAGCCAGAACAAATATATGCTTAATAGTTGCCGTTAGAAATAAGAGTGTGGATAGGTATACGTTTTTTATTTGTGGTAGAGCCTAGCAGTTCGTTACGCTAGCTCGACCGGAGAAATAATAGCCCCGAAGAATATCGACGTAAAGTGGCTAGTGGAGGAGGCCGGAGACCCGGAGGCCTCTTTCCCTCCTATTCCTATCCTACTCCTTTAAAAGTTGGCAAAACAACTGTGACACTATCTGTGTTGCAGGAGTCCATTGGCGGTGGTAGTTGCTTACCATCTGGTAACCCGCATGCGCGTTTGCCTTTCTAAACCATAAAACAACGATATTATTAGAGCTATAGCATAGCAAAGTCTTATCAAAATATCTTATTAAATAAGAAATAACATTGAAACAACTTTATATGCATTACATCGCGTTTATTTAGAACTTATTTTCTATTTATGTCCCGACGTTTCCAACTCTTTACAGAGATCCCTTTAAATAGAAAATATATTCTAAATAAACGCGATATAATCCATAAAAAGTTGTTTCAATGTTATGAATGTGATTCGCGAAAATCTAAGAAATAACTAAAAATAATTAATTTTACATACGAATTCGCTCACCCTCTGGATAAAGAGAAACGTATGAAGTTAAAACTATACCCTCAAATTCAAATCAACTACACACCAATCATGAAAAAAGGTAAAACTGGTAAACGCAGAGATGGAGTTATCGTTAGGCTGAGAATATTAAACGTTATTTTGGCTAAACTTGTAGAAAATGGAAATGAATGAAAATAATGTAAGGGTACGGGAATGGTAATAATAACTATTACTCGAGAGAGGTCGGGTTCAAAAGCTAGTATAATTACAAGTGACCCAACACCGTCGCCGGCGCCCCTCAGCCTAGTGGAGGCGCCCGTCCGTGAAGAGAGTGGCCTCTCCTGAATTTGTAATAGAGTTCTCAAAAGAAGTAGGAAAATATTGTTGTTGTTAAATATGGAAGTTATTTTAAGAAAACATTACACAGCGTTTTAATTATTGAGCGATTTATAAATCAGCATGCCTGTAAATATTGTATAGTGGGTTTTCATTTCGTCTATTCATTTATTATAACATAACTTCACGCCATTGTTACCCGAAGATGTAGGCAGCGGCTGTTAAGCCTCGTCTCGCCGCTATGTTTACGTCCCAAATGGAATTGGTGGCGAACCTATTATCATACCGGGCACAAAGTTTTCAGTCATCGATATTTATCATACATAACTTTCCGAAAACCATTTCGAAAAGTCATTGGTGTGAGCCAGTGTCAGGATTCGAACCACGACCTCTGGATTCAGAAACCGTGTGCTCGACCACTAGATCACCGAGACAACAAATTATTCATTCATTATAATTGTAAAATTCAATAGAATAATTAGTTAAGACGTTACGTGTTCTGGAGGAAGGTGATGTTAGGAGCCTCAAAAATCGACGCGCGTGCATGGAAATTATTTGGAATGGATTATTCAAATTTGAACATACATTCTTAAAATAATTAAAAAAATATATATATTTTATCTCATTCAGATAAGACACTAAAACAACTTTTAGGATTATATCGCGTTTATTTATTACTAATTTTATTTATTTCCCGACGTTTCGAACTCTTTACAGAGATCATTTTCACGAGATAAACGCGATATAATCCTAAAAGTTGTTTTAGTGCCATGAACGTGATTCGCGAGAGTCTTAGAGATAAATATCATTCAGATATCCTCAGAAGTAATACTAAAGTTAATCTCAAATTGTAATAATTTGGAACATACCCTTACGTTTTCAATATAAATGCTAATTTTCATAAAATAGGTACCAAAGTACTGAGCCGAGATATACGTAACTACGTTATGACACTTTTATAAAGTAGCCTTATCATAACGCGCGTTTTAATAAACCAGCCTGAAGGTGAAACTCGGTCTGTAACCTACGGATAGTAATCAAAACTTGTTAAAATCTAAAAGTACATAAATTTCGTTTGGCGTATCTGATCTATATGTTTTATAACTTCACGCCTTTTTCTACCCGAAGGTGTAGGTAGCAACTATGAAGTCTTATATTTCAGGTTTTCTACGTATTTTTACGTTTACATTGAAGGCAAAAGCGGTATACACCGGGCACAATAATTTCAGTCAAGACTTTAGCCCTTAACTATGTTAAGGTATATAAACAATAGTGACATAGGCACTTCAATAGGATAGACTGTAGGTATATACAATTCTGACAATACCAACATGTCTTACTAGAACATAATATATTCATAGAAAGCGTTTACTTGTAAAAAGAAAATTCATAAAAAATTTGATTTTCATATTTCCACGTAGTGTGAATGAGTAAGATATAAAATACGACACAAAGTTTTACGACAAGTGAGTGTCAGAGTGAAGTTTTATTGTTTGAAAGGGAACACGTAAGGACGACAGTGATGTGTGAATAGCAATACTGTAGATAATCTGAGTACAAAAATTAATCTTAAAGAGACAAGGAACATGTTGTTTTTTTTTTTGTCCGTCTTTTTTTTATATACCTACTAAATATTTTTATAAAACAAAGTGAATTAGCCTTCTGCTGGAATAAAGGGTTGAAATTTACATATTTTTTATGGAGGTTTCATTATGTATCTATTGGCAGACATGGTAATGTAAAATCTATTGGATTTTTTTCGTAGATTTTCTCAGGAGACCGAATTAAGATTTGGTAGAAGAAGAAAGATTGGGTATTATATATTCAACTAATCGACACAGGGAACTTTATTTCGCCTTAGAGGAAAAGAAATCTAAATGGTCATTGAAGGTCATCCCTAATATATAGAGATATATGTCATCGCAGATTTATCTGTAGACTTTTTAAATGGCGTATAATAATGTAGTACATTGATGTGATTTATCACTTAGGGCTCAGCCAGTGCAGCGTTTGCAATAAAAGTGCTAATCTCGTATATTATCACTTTTGACGACATTAAACGTAAATTATACATAACGAGAGATAACGGAGTGGCCGTTGACACCCTCTATCTCTTGAAAAAATTAAAATCTGTAAGATAGTTTTAAAGATCTAAGCATATAAGGGGGCAGACAGAGGAAAGCAACTTTGTGTGAACGGTGGTGTGAGAATATAGCGTAAATAAAAATTTTAGCAGAAAAACCCAGCTAGCAATCCACAAATCGGTACTGATCTGAATCTGCGGAGTGACTCTCACTGACCACCTCGAAAACAGGGTTTTAAGGAAGGAAGTTGGGTGTAAAAGTAAGAAAGGGCATGCTCCGATGGTTTGAATGTGTAGAAAGGATGGATGATGCAAGATTGACTAAGCAGATATACAAAGCAAAAGCGGATGGATGTAGGAGTCCAGGACGGCCTAGACACACATTCCATGACCAAATAGAACGTGTTCTGGAGGAAGGTGATGTTAGGAGCCTCAAAAATCGACGCGCGTGCATGAAAAGAGTTATGAAATTCAACGAAGCGAGTGAGGTGTGTAAGAATCGTGCCCTATGGCGCTCCGTTCTCTCTGCCTACCCCGCAAGGGATAACGCGTCTTTTCCAGTACTCCTAATCTCTCGGCGCAGTACCAGCATCATGGAAGGTTGCTTTAGTCCACCCGATCCCTAAAAAAGGTGACCGCTCAGATCCGTCCAACTACAGACCCATCGCCATCACCTCCCTATTCTCCAAAATAATGGAAACACTCATCAACCGCCAGCTCCTTAAGTATCTAGAAGAGCACCAGTTGATTAGTGACCGTCAGTACGGATTCCGTCAAGGTCGCTCAGCTGGTGATCTTTTAGCGTACTTAACCCATCGGTGGGCGGAGGCGGTTGAGAGTAAAGGAGAGGCCCTGGCCGTTAGTTTGGACGTAGCGAAGGCCTTTGATCGGGTTTGGCACAAAGCTCTTCTTTAGAAGCTTCCATGTTATGGGCTTCCCGAGATATTATGCGATTGGGTTTCCAGCTTTCTCACGGCTCGGAGCATTAAAGTTGTTGTCGACGGGTTATGCTCCGACTTAAAACCTGTGAATGCTGGAGTCCCCCAGGGCTGTGTGCTATCCCCTACGCTGTTTCTTCTGCATATCAATGACATGCTGCTTAGCAGCAATCTTCATTGTTATGCGGATGACAGTACCGGGGATACCTTATATACCGGCCACCCACGTATTTCTCGGGAAAACGTCGACGAGCAGCGGAACAAACTTGTGTCTGAAATCGAAACTTTACTTAGTCAAGTGTCGGACTGGGGCCGACTAAACTTCAATTCAACCCTAAGAAGATACAGGTCTGCTCGTTTACCGCTAAAAAGACACCCTTCGACGTAGCTCGCTGTTTTGAGAGCACTCCCTTACCCACCTCAGCCGCTATCGGAATACTTGGTGTCGACTTGTCGAGTGACCTCCAGTTCCGCGGTCATCTGGAGGGCAAGGCCAAATTGGCCTCTAAAAAGCTTGGTGTGCTCAATAGAGCGGGACAGTATGTCACGTCAGGTCATCGCCTGCAACTTTACAAGGCGCAGGTGCGTCTTCACGTGGAATGCTGTTCACATCTTTGGGCGGGGGCACCACAGTACCAGTTTACTCCATTTGATCACATCCAACGACGCGCGGTTCGGCTTATCGACAACCAAGCTCTTACCGATCGGATTGATCCTCTGGCGTTGCGGGGAGAGGTGGCATCTCTATGCATCCTCTACCGCATATACCACGGGAAGTGCTCTGAGGAATTGTTCGGATTAATACCGCCAGCTGATTTCCGCCACCGCTCGATACTCCAACGCTCCTACCCGCATTAGCTGAATGGTTGGCGATTGACAACAGCGCGTTTCAACAGGCACTTCTTGCCACGCACTGTTCCTTCGTGGAACCAGTTGCCGGAGACAGTATTTCCGGTCCGCTACGACCTAGGAACCTTCAAGAAACAAGCCTATTCTCATTTGAAAGGCCGGCAACGCTGATGTGATGCCCCTGGTATTGCAGACGCCATGGGCAGCGGTGATTGCTTTCCATCAGGTGATTCGCATGCTTATGTTATGTTATGTTATTTTTTGTCAGATTAGCCGAATCACTCGAGATAATCGTCTAATTAAAAGACAGCACGTTTAGAACATAAATATGAACCACATATGTCTTACTAGCAGACCGCGCGAACTTCGTACCGCTATATTTTATACATTTACCACTTAAGATTATTGCCGCGATCATATTAATACCCCAAAGCTTTCCTCATAAATGAACTAACACTATTTTTTTTTCAATTCAAGTTCCTGATAGATACATACATAACTTCACGCCAGATCCCTTGTGGGGTAGGTAGAGAGTACAAAGCGCCATAAGGCACGATTATTAAACACCTTACTTGCTTAGCTGTTGATATTAGCGACTAACAACCTAGATATGATGAAAATAATAGCAGTTAAAATAATAAGCAGTTAGCTGCAAGAATGGGCCGGCTCAACCGGTGAAATACCACTACCTCTCAGAAGATCGACGTAAAGTGGCTCATGCCGCGTTTCGTTCGGTGAGAGAGGTACCTGGGGATCCACCTCGCTTCCCCATCCTTCTCCCTTAAAGGTCGGCAACGCAACGGTAACACTATAAGTGTTGCTGGTGTCCATGGGCGGCACAGGTTGCGTACCATCAGGTGACCCGCTTGCTCCTTTGCCCTTCTATCCCATAAAAAAAAATTATCAACTTCAATTAATAGCATTACCAGGGACTTTGTCAGACGTTTGACATCAATCTTTAGTTTTTTTTAATACTACTTGAACCTTTTTTTTTATCTGGTCATTGTCGTCGATTTCAAAAAAACCTGGTCACCACATGTTCTTACCAGTATGGCTAACTCACAGTGAGTGTTTTTTTTTTGTAATTTAAATGATGTCGATTTGGCACCTTGGTATTACTCTTATCAAAATAAATTCACTAAATTTTAAAAGAGATCACGATATTAAAAGGTAAATATAGATGGGCAATTCTATGTGTAATGCAGACGTGTAACAAACCCGCAAAGTCTTTATATTTTAGCAAAAGACGCCAAGATCGAGGTGCGTGGGCATATCTTGCGCTTCGTCCATTTATATGAAGTTGCAATATTGTAAAGGATTATAGATAATATTATAATATCTGCTTAAAGAACTAACTGTAAACTAACTCTAGCTTTGACCCATGGTTACCAACTTTGGTTACTTAAGTATGAAAATATTTTTAAATATTTTAATATTCGAGTTGCTTAATACATAAATATTATGAACGGAAAATAACGCGACACATTTAGGTAAACAAATCTCTGGTTGTGACTACGGCCAATGCAACCAGGCTGAAACGTCAAGCTAATAATAAAAGTAAGTATTTGTTTACCTAAACGTGTTGCGTTATTTCCCGTTTATTATACTCTTAAATAGATCAAATTCTAATCTATGTGTCTAAATAGACACGGGGTCTTAGATGTTATATGTTCACATCACCTATTAATTATTACAAAATAAATATATATATATACCCCAAAAGACGATTAAATACAAACTCATTAGGACAAAAAAAAACCAAAAATGTCTACGAAAATTAAAAAAAAATTACCTGCCAGCTATGAGCGCCGCTCATGACCGAGTCGGGCGGGAATCCCGATCATATATTGCGTGCGCGGAATATTTGCCTAAGAAACGAATACTTGCATTTTGTATTTTGTGATATCTTTTGAATGAAATGTCCGAATTGAATCATTCAAAAAGTTCTAGAAAGGTATTGAATCTATCTTTATATTGAAGTAATTTATTTTGAGTAGAGTTAATACCAAGGTACAAAATAAAGAACTTTTAAAACGACCTCATTATAATTATTTTTAAAAATTCAAAAAACACTTATTGCGATAACTACAATAGTTAGACATATAGCGTCGCGGACTTTTCTGTAGACAATTATATGTTCTGTGAAACTGTAGTACATTGTTTTTTTCTATAATCAATAGTTTTTGCAGCGTTCGCGATGTAAGATTTTTTTTCGGGTCTTTTTCTTACACCTTGGGTTACATTATTGGACTTATAGTAAGGATCCCTAATTTATTTGAAAATATAATATAGCCTAAAGCCTTCCTCGATAAATGGACTATACACCAGTGAAAGAATTTTTGAAATCGGACCGGTGGTTTCTAAGATTAGCGCGTTCAAACAAACAAACAAACAAACAAACTCTTCCGCTTTATAATATTATGTCTTATTATGACGCAGTTTATCATTTTTTTAAATAACGGTATCGAGCCTGTGTCATATCGTAATCGTCATATTATAATAATAGGTTGGGGAAAAAGTATTTTCGTATTTTTGTATGAAAAGTCAAGACATTTTTTTCAAAGTTTATTTACATTTATTTACAATATATATGTACCGTTTTGTTGAATAACTTTCTGCCATTTTGTGGGCAGAGACATTATCCCGTTACTGTAGAAACTTTGGGACTTCTGATCAAAAAAACGGGACAAATAGTTTTGGCAGTCCTCTCTTGAGGTCAACCTTACAGATCCTAAAGAATTCTGAAGAGACCGAAACAGGTGAAAATCTGAAGGCGCAAGGTCAGGGCTATATGGTGGATGCACTAGGACCTCCCAGTCGAACTCTCTTAATTTTTGCTGAGTGGCTAAAGATGTGTGTGGTCTAGCGTTATCGTGATGAAAGACCACACCCTTCCTGTTGATCAATTCCGGCCGTTTTCTCTCGACTGCTTCCTTTAATCTCATCAGTTGCTGGCAGTAAAGATCAGAATCGATGGTTTTGCCGGACGGTAAAAGCTCATAATGAACAATGCCCTTCCAATCCCACCATACACACAGCATCACCTTATTTCGTGTTAGGCCAGGTTTGGCCACAGTCTGTGAAGCCTGGCCAACTTTCGACCACGACCTTTTTCGCACGTTCTTGTCGTACGTGATCCACTTTTCATCGCCAGTTATCAATCTCTTCAAAAACGGCTCGGTTTCATTACGTCTCAATAATGAATCGCAAATGAGTACACGGTTCATTAAGTTTCTTTGAGTGAGATCGTGTGGCACCCAAATATCGAGCTTTTTTGTATAACCAGCTTTCTTCAAATGGGTCAAAACTGTTTTGTGGTCAATTCCCAGTTCTTCAGCTACATCGTAACTACTAATATGCCGATCTTGCTCCACTCTTTCAAAAATGGCGTCCATTTTATTCGTAACAGGGCGACCAGAGCGAGGTGCATCTTTAACATCAAAATTTCCGGACTGAAAACGTTTGAACCAAATTTGTGCTACTCTTACTGACACTGCATCAGGTCCATAAACATCACAAATTTTTTTCACTGCTTGAGTTGCATTTTTGCCTTATTTATAATAAAATTTTAAAATGTATCGAATTTCTTCATTAGATTCACTCATTTTTACGGAGAGAAAAACAAATGAAAAATAGCGGGAAACAACTTTTTTTTATTTTTTTCTTTTCTTTATAATGTAACCTTTTTAATGTTACCAAAACCAGCCAGACACAAATAGTACAGTCAAAGAAATTTTATAATAAGTTTATACCTACGTTATGCGAAAAGACTTTTTCCCCGACCTAATATATATATATATAGAATACATAGCACAGATTCGCTCAGATCAGATTATATGGCTTTCTATGATGCTCGAGTAAATCCCCATTTAGTACCATGTACTCCCCTACCAATTGCAGAAATTTATTTGAAGCCACCTACAAAAACGAGTTCTTTCAGTTCATATATCTGGCTTCTGTTAAATGGGTCCCTTGTCATTCATTCCTGTATCACACTGTTCAATATGACCTTATTTTTATGTGAATCAATAGCTTCCGACTAATGGCATAAAGCCCGAGCTATGAATTCCATTAAACCAGCAAATTCGAGGAAACATTATTCTTGTGAATAATAAAAGTAAATTATTGTGTGAAGATACATTAATTAAATATAATCAAATAATCATAGTTCTATCTATTCAGACATTCTAACCTACATAAATTCCCAACAACTGAAAATAGGTCAGATTGTTTGAAGCATGATTAAAAATAAAATTCGATAATTCCTCATTTTTCTCCTAAATATTTTTTTTTTCATTCAATGTTAAACGTCAAAACATACTTTATTAAATCAAACTGCCGCAATTTTAAATTAAGATTGCGTTAATACCGCTAATTGAATTTAGAAAATACAAACGCACTCTTGGAAAATAAGCTTTATGTTTATATTCAATGCAGTATACTTTTTTCTAGTCTATCTCCTTAATCATTTACCAAAAAAATGTTCTGCAAATCCTATTGAGTACCACAGAGTATTTTTATCTTCATCTCGTAAAGTGATATCTTTAAGGCATCTTGAATTTAAATTATTATTTATGCTGATACGATCACAAAAGCTTTATGTATTTCTAAGTAAAGGTCACCCAAGGAAAGGTTCGATGATAGATAGAAAAGCTGACGTTTCGCTAATACGAAACTTTCAAAGAATATCATAGACAGTAAACATAATGGTGTTCGAAATATTTCATGTCCAGATAATTTTTAAGAAAAATCTACTTGATGCTAATACTCTTTATTAGCATCAAGTAGAATTTGAGCTGTAAGATTGTTGTGTCGAACTATTTCAGCCTTGTGGAACTAATTGGTTGAAAATCAATTTTGATATTTATGATCTTGCTGAGATTTTTTGATAAATATCAATAATTTAGTAATTAACATTAGGCTTAGACCCGCTCTGGGGAGCCTCACGCCGAGGCTCTCTGAGGATGAGCCCTCCTCGTAACAGGGTTGCGTGGGGCAACGACAACGTGGTCTAGAGGCGTTACCCGTATGGTCCAGCATACGGGTAACGCCTCTAGACCACGCTTGACGCCGGAGGAAGGCCTCCGCGATGTTTTAGTGAGTAGCCCTAGGATTAAATTGCAATTTACTGCTTTGGGACTCCCACACTAACCCCTTCCGTACCCAGGCGGGGGTGTAAAGCGTTTTTCGCGTTAGAAAAAAACAAAAACTAGACTGTTAAAATCGTATTTTATACACCAGTTTCCTAAGAATTGCTAAGTTCTCGGTGGTCTAGTGGTCGAGCACACGGTTTATGAATACAGAGGTCGTGGTTCGAATCCTGACACTGGCTCACACCAATGACTTTTCGAAATTGTTTTCGGAAAGTTATTTGTGACAAATATCGATGACTAAAAACTTTGTGCCCGGTTTGGCAATATGTTCGCCACCTATTCCATTTGGGACGTAAACATAACGGCGAGAAGAGGCTTAGCAGCCGCTGCCTACACCTTCGGGTAACAATTGCGTAAAGTTATGTTATATATGTTTTTATACACCAGTTTCCTAAGAATTGCTAAGTTTTTTATTGAAAACCGTTATTGTTTCCTTTTAAAATTTGTATTAACATTTACGAATAATTTCTATTGAAAAACTTAGCCTACTGCATTTTTAAAAACATTGATATCTTTACGTGCACCGAAATAATTTAATATATAAACGCGCATTTTAAGTCTTACTTAGTATTAAAATTGAAACTGGTGGAAAATCAAATGTTTTCTTGGTATTGCTTCGGTAATGATCTGTCAGTACCACACGCTCCCACCGACCGATCCGCCTTCAGCTCCAATATACTATTTATGGACTTGTCAACAAGTTAGCACAACTGGCTGACTTCATAGAATTCAAAAATAGGAGTCTAAGAATAAATACAAGCTTTCAATTGTATTTGAATTATTTTAATGTTAATAGATTAAACTCTTGTGTCACTTTCACAACTTTAATATCGAAGCTCTAAAAAAGTAGAATGAGACGTCAGTCTGCTGTAAAGTTTTACTTCAACTATAAGTACGTGACGAGGTAATGGAGGATGAATAACCGGATAGGTTTTATGGGAGACAAAATAGTTTTTAGTGGCATCGTTTTCCCTTTTGAACAAACTGGAATCCAAATTGCTTTTCTATCTGCTCACTTTTTGTATAACTACGCGTTTTCGCGCTAGGCTTTACACCTTTTTCTACCCGAAGGTGAAGGCAGCGACTCTTAAGCCTCATCTCGCCTTTATTTTTACGTCCCAAGTGAAATACGTATAATTTGTAGTGCCTATAAAATAAAATCATAAATTTTGGTGAAGAATGGAATGAAAATTAAATACCAAGTCTGGCACTGCAAATGATATTTACGTGTACCAAAACGATATTATCATTTGTCATGACTTGGCGTTGGAAATCTTCCTCCCACACTTCTACACATTATAAAGAAGATGCGTCTCGCGTTTTTCTGTCGGTAAATGTCTTGTTTTAACCACGTAACGACTTTTAACGTTGCCTTTATAATCAGTAACAGATTCATGACCCTGAATAAATAGTTTCATATGAACTCTATTTTGTTATTTAGAAAATAACCAATTTTATATGGACCGATAGTTATGGCGTATTTAAGGTTTTAATTGACAGAGAAATCAACCTTGTATGTGTGGTTTGTGCCATAAGATGCATTATTTTTATATCTATTTATTTATCTTATTTATTTCTCGCTTTTCTAATTCTTTATCGCGCATTATTCTTCTTTCCTGTCACTTTCTGATAACACAAGACATGGCTCTGTTCAATTCTTCCGATTTCTGTATTGTTGTTATGTTACTATTATTATTTTTATGGGATGGGGAGCAGCAGTGTCTTCTGATAACTAGCAACTAACGCCGCACATAGACGCAGATGGATATTAATTAATATAGCTAAAATAAAACATTGTCATAATATGAGAATGTTTTATTATCCTGTGACAAAAGATTTCGCTTTAGTTCTAACCACCGTTTAAAAAAGAAACAATATAAAATCTATCTAAACGGGAAAAAATCACGAACTAGGTTAGCCTCAATATAGAGCATTGAGGCTAACCTAGTTCGTGATTTTTTCTGATTTTTTCGTTATCTGCGTTAACGTGTTTTTTACAAATAACTGTGTTAAAAAGAGTTTTTTAACAATAAAATAGAGCAAGACTAACGGGGATATTATTTTATTTAATTTATTCCATAAATAAGTTTCGATTTACTAACATTATAAATTGAAAAAATGTTTGAAATGTTATATGAAAAAAAATATATTTGTGTAGTAGATTTGAGTAAATGGATTTAAATCGAGAAAACCTGTACCTTTTACTCTAACTATTTACCTATTGTGGACTTAGAACTCCATGTTATTCCCGTATTATTAATTCCCGTATAATTATTATTGTATTTAAACTTGGCAATAAGAAACATGGGATTTTAATTTTTAACAGTCGTAGATCCAAGCAGTTTTCTGCATGAATGGGTCGGCTCGACTGCTGAAATGCCACGACCTTTCAGAAGTTCAACGTAAAGTGGCTCATGCGGTGAGAGAGGTACCCGGAAGTCCGCCCCTTTTCCCTATCCTTTCATATCCTACTCCTTTAAAGAGTGGCAACGTAACTGTTACACTATATGTGGTGACCATGGGCGGCGCTGGTCACTTACCATCAGGTGACACGATAGGTCATTTACCCTCCAATTCTATAAAAAAAAGATTTGTTAAAAAAATTGGTACATACCGATAAAAAATGAGACGCAGTTATTTGTTCAATAATCTTAAAAGTGATAGTTTTAGCTCTTAAATAGCTCTTCTTAATACCTATTTAAATTATTTTGTTTTCCTATTTAATTTCGAAGTCTGATGAAGGAGAACACCTGCAGGTATTGGCTACTGGCTGCTTTGGAGATGTATGAGGATTTGTGTGGCGAAGTCTTTAAGACATCTAGCGATGCTCATTAATATTGTCTCAAGTATAAATTCTCCTTAGAGTTAAGATCTTTTCTTTTCTCATTTACACATCTGAACTGATTCAGTAAGTGGATGAAAAACTTAGGTAATGACCTCTCTAAGTGCGGAGTGCAGGGTTCGTATCTCTCCACTTCAATTTGAATATCGTTTAACGCTATCTGATTTTATGGACCAACTTTTGTGATAACTGCAAATTTATGTATGTACTCTATAACAATACGTACTAAAACTTTATAAGTCTATAATCTATTTCACACGATTCCAGCTTTTTTTATTAAGACAAATATAAATTTATACCTCTTTTTAAGTTTACTATTATATCTGGTTCTATAAACTAAAAGGCAAAACTCAAATTTTTAGCTCTCTGGCTATTAATTTGCTAACGTTTTATGGCGAAGAAGTGGCTTAAAATTTTCCTGTGGGCTAAAAATTCCGATTAAGTTACTCAGTGAAGAGTATATGTTATTTCAACATTAACGTACCTGGTTTGAAGTCAAATGGGTAGAGTTGTTGAGAGAGTGCTCGTCCCTCGTGGATACTTCGAGTTTGAGGATGCCTTCATCATAGACCTTGTGACGTCACTCGCTTTGTGCACTGTCTACAATACAGAATGTCTCTAAAAATTCTATGACTGAAAGATAATTAAATTTAAAAAAAATACTTTAAAAAAAATTTAAACCGACTTCTAGAAACGTAAACCACAAAATGTTGAAGTAAATGAAAACAGTACCTTCATAACAAAAAGCGATAATTAACGAAACTTACTAATTTGTATACTTAAAACAATATATAAAACGTAATACTTTTAGAAAGTAGTCTTTAACTATTATGATATTTACTATTGTCACTCTTTATTGAAGTCGGTGCAATACAATAGAGAACGTTACCTGGGCTTGCATCGACTCCAAAAATAAGTGACATTTGTAAGTATTATAATAGTTAAAGATTACTTTCTAAAAGTATTATGTTTTGTATATTGTATTTTACGTTTTGTATAAAATGGGACCATCTCGAAAGTAAACACTATCGATCAAAAAAAAAATTTAGAAATCCGTCCACAATTTACGAAAATATCGGTGAACAGACATAAAAAAAAAATCAAACACACACACGCGAATTGAGAACCTCCTTCTTTTATCGAAGTCAGTTAAAGAAACACATAAAAGACATACATAATTTCATGCCAATTCCCATACGGATAGGCAGAGAGAACAGAGCGCCATAAGGCACGATTCTTACACGCCTCATTCTTCTCTGGCTTGTCATGCACGCTCGTCCATTTTTAACCGAGTCCATTTTTTTTTATGTCTGTTCACCGATATTTTCGTCCATTATGGACCGATTTCAACTTTTTTTTTATGGATAGTGTTTACTTTCGAGATGGTCCCATTTTTACCAGGTCAGGATATGATGATGGAAACTAGGAGAAATCGAAGGCAACCTCCGAAAATTCTATGCGAGTATGGTGCTTTTGTTAGGTAATAGTGATGTCTTAGAGATATTTTTTATGGCGTCAATATCTGAAGCTGCTATGCTGATGAAGAAGCCACCGAACTCCTCGAGGGTTAGGAGTTTGAAGACAGCACTGCAATTTTTCGATAGAAACTACTTGATAGTATGTAGGGCTAACGTGTTGCTTGTGAGGTATACTTGAATATACGTCTGATGCTGCTGTGCAGATGAAGAAGCCACAGAACTCCTTAATGGTTAGGAGTTTGGTGACAGTACCGCAGTTAGTCGATGGAAACTGTTTAGTGGTGTATAGGACTAACGTGTTGCTTGGGAGATAAGCTTAAATCTATATCTGATACTGCTGTGCTGATGATGAAGCTGCGGAACACTTAAACAGTTAGGAGTTACGACACAATACTGTAATTTTTTTTTCTGTAGTACTTTCAAGGCTACGATTGGTCTTCATTCGGGCTGCAGTGTTATTGTCTACCCATGATAATAACAAAAATATAAATACTTAACAAATATTATCAAACTATTTTAGCTAAGTACTTAATGATAACAATTATAGCTTCCTAAAAATATCAACCATTTAACAAACGGACTTGTAACAAGTGATAATATATTTAATAAGCTCAAAGCCATGTAAATGAACTAACTTCTATTGAAGTTCTATTCTTCTATTGTCTTGTCTTCTAATATCACTAAAACTCGTGAAAAAAAATACTGTTAAAAAATAAAGTTAAGCCGACTTCTAGAAACGTAATCCACAAAAACTTCATAACTAAACAGCGATAAATAACGAAACTTACTAATTTGTATACTTAATACAATATACAAAACGTAATACTTTTATAAAGTAATCGAAAAGCACCGGGCAAAATGTTGTAAGTTATCGATATAACTTACAACACTTTGCCCGGTGCTTTTTGCCACTTCTTACACTTTCGGGTAGAAACAGGCGTGAAGTTCTTTATAAGTACTTTTCCAGGAAACTTCTATTGTTAATATTTAAAAACAGGTGAATCGGAATACTAATGCTAGGATTCGTGAAGTTATCGTCGTCAGACGGATCCGCGGGCTCGGTCTGGAGGTGGCGCCTCACACGAGTGAGGCGCTGTGGTTTTACCGGCTCACTCGGGGCTGGAAACCACCGGCCTCACGGATCCAGGTGGGTGATACGGCTTTCCCGGTGGGGCGGTACATGAAGTACCTCTGCCTCACCCTGGATAGCTGCTGGAGCTTCGAGGAGCACTTCGTGAGGATGGTCCCCCGAGCGCGACGGGTGGCAGGCGCGTTGAATCGCCTGCTGCCCAACCTCGGGGACCGGGAGAGGGAGTTCGCCGCCACGTCGTCCGATCCGTGGCCTTGTACGGGGCTCTCTGGGCCGGATGACCCTCTGGTGCAGCCGGGGATCCTCGCCTAGGCTCCCCGAGGACGAGCGCCCCCTCGTGACAGAGAGGAGGCGACGGCGGGGCGGACCAGAGAGCTGAAGCACTGTCCTGGGCCACCTCAACGCCGGAGGTAGGCTGCCGCAAGGTCTTAGTGTTAGTGGGTAACCCTAGGATCGGATTGCAGTTTACTGTTTTGGGAGTCCCACACTATCCCCTGCCTTCCCCGGGCGGGGTTACGGCATGATTAAGTATGGTATGATTAAGTAACAGCACATTGAATTAATATTATTTAAATATTTAATGGTATACCTTCTAGCAGTGTAACAATATATACATAATAATATTCAGTCAGCTTACGCACCACCGGCGTAGACTGCGCAGTAATGTTCATTGTCTTAATGTGGCGTCACTAATCTAAATGCAGTTGAACACGCGAACTGGGCTCTATATAATGCACTGATTATTTTTAAATGCTGTTTGATAGATAATTGTATCATGATCTTAACTTATAACCACTGTCATTTAACAATCATTTAAGTTTATTTAAGGGTATTTAAGGAATTGATAAAATATGTCACTACCTATTTTAGATACTTGAGTTTATATTTGTTAACATTAAAAGTAGAAAAGATTTGGAATGAAAGGAAAATATGTGGAGCGGGTCCAATGTCAATATTTGAGGTCGGCGAGTGACGAAGGTCAAACCGAAAACACGACAGGTATTGCACAGCTATGTGAAATAGAAAATCGAAATGTTTTATAATGAATTCTACCGCGAATAATAATATAGTATCAAGATTGATAGATATTGCTTTTAAAATAACGTAGGTATTTAACAAATAAAGATAAAATAGAGAGAAAAAGAAATAATAGATATAGACTTTCAAACCGTGTCAGATTTAGTATGAAAGCTATTAAGCGGCTTCAGTTAAAGTGAAAGTGGCATGAGCCACTTTACGTATCTTTTTCTGGAAGTTCATATATTTCACTGGTCGAGCTGATCCATTTACACAGCAAAGTACACTAAGTCCTCAAGATGGTAGTTAAGTTTGTCAATTAATATTCTTAAAAAAAACGCTCTTAAAGATGTTTCAGAAACATTTCTTGCTGATGCCAAATAACTCGCATAACTTTATACAGTTTGAAAGTGAGTTGAACCGGCGAGTTTGTTTACGAGTAATAGCTGGTGCTTTTTGTTTTATCCTAGTTTATTACAGCCGCCATTTACCTGAAACTTCTGAACGTAATTCTTGGTTAAATATTTCTTCTCCTCCAGCCACTGTTTAGCTTTAATGCTTTCTTCAAATGTGTAAATCTCAATGAAAGTATTTATTGTTGATCATTTGAAATTTAATGATATGATTAGACATACTGCTGTGCTGAAGATAAAGCTATAGAACTCTTATACGGTCAGGAGTTATTGCACAGTTCTATAAAAATGATTGTTTATTGTCTGTAATAGTTTCCAGGCTACGATTGGCCTTCATTCGGGCTTTAGCGTTATTGGGTCTACCCATGATAATTACAAAAATATAAATACTTAGCAAGCATAATCATACTCTTTTATCTAAGTACATATCTATGACAATTATAGCTCCCTAAAAAAAATCAATCATTTAACAAACGGACTTGTAATTAGTGAAAATATATTTACTAAACTGAAAGCCATGTAAAAGAACTAACTTCTCTTGAAGTTCACAACTCATTAATATCACTAAATCTCGTGAAAAAAATTACTTTAAAAAAAAACGTTAAACCGACTTCTAGAAGCGCAAAACCACACAATCTATAAGTATATGAAAATAGTACCTCTATAACTAAAAAGCGATAAATAACGTACCTGAATCATTTGTATACCAGCCTAGGTAACGTACTGTATTGTGTTTGCACTGACTTTAATAATAAGTAACATTTGTAAATATTATAATAGATTAAACATGACTTTATTAAAGTATTACGTTTTGTATATTGTATTAAGTATACAAATGAGTCAGTTACGCTACGTATTCATCGCTTTTTAGTTAGAGAGGTACTATTTTCATATTATCCTTATAGATTGTTTGGTTTACGTTTCTAGAAGTCGGTTCAACGTTTTTTTTTAAAGTAATTTTTTCACACATTACTTTCGAAATAAATTTCAAGAAATCATTGATTTAAGCGAGGATTTGAACCCGCGACCTCTGGATTTAAAAGCGGGTGCTCGACCATCGAGACTACCTAAAATTTATAACTTTTTAATAATTAATTTTAAGCAAGAACATTGTTCCCTTTCTGGAGAGTCAGATAAAACATAACAAACCAAATGATTGATGAGGTACGTTAGTGTTATGAAGAAAATGTGAATATTCAGTTATTCGTTTCATAATAACGAGATATAATCCGCTTTGTATAGTTTAGCGGAATGTTAGCGACCGTAACTATGAGACGAGGGATCAATCATGGACATCCGGCTCGAGGGACTATCACGGAAATGTCGAGATATCTCTACTGTAATTGCGATGGAGAAGACAATAGGATTGATTTTATTTTCATTATATGTATTATAAAGGAAAAAGAATTAATCGTTAGTAATCCATAACCTCTGAAAGTAAAGGATAACCTTTTCACCAGAACTACTTTATTTAGATATATAATAGGCTGTTTAGACATATCTTAAGTATATATTGTAAAATCTACAAATAGGCAATCAAACCCCCATTTGTACACGTAACTAATAGACCTGCTTTAACTATTTTTTATGACGTGAAAATAAAGCGCTATTGTACTTTTTTTTTAATAAGAAGTTTTTTGCATTCAGAATCAAAAACTCTTCCAATCGGTATAAGGTATAGGATTTCATTTAAGAATTTTAACACGGCCACAGTTGCCAATAAAGGTAACTAAAATGTAGGAAGGAATAATATGGATTTTGTATTCAACAGTTTCGAAGCACAACCAAAATATATTTTTTAATTAATAAAAATGTAAAGATTTTAATAAAAATACGCACCATACTTGTTGGAATTGAGTTATATTTTTTAATAAGCGTCTCTGACGCTCACTAATTTCTCAATTTGTATCGATAATTTATATTTGGCAAATTGTAGTAGTTTGTTTTTGAATTCCCTGTCTTTGTTTGTCTGTTTTATAATCGAAGTTTGGAACGTTCGTAACGTATAGTATACTTCAGTGTCTGTTGACCTGTTCTGAACAAGACAAACTGTGAATGATTCTATTCATGATTTAACTTATAAGCCGGGTAGCGGACGTTCAATAGAACTTTCTATCCTTGTTCCCAATTTAAAGTACAAAACTAGTAGATGCAACGAATTGAATTTCATCGGGAAAGTTTCTTCTATAACTTTCTTCAATGTGGTTCACAATTTAGTAGGTATTTCAAATAAATCAAACAATATTTCAATATGAACCAAAATGGAATTCTGAGTGATGAAAAAAAGAATTAAATTATTATCCCACTGGACGGCCTCCCTGAGTTGTAAAACAAGAGCAGAATATTTATACACATCTTCTGTAGAAACTTTTAGATAATAGTAGAGGTTTTCTTAATATTTAGTTAGTTTATAGTGAGCGACTTCACCAGCTTGCAAGACTATTATTAGACTCAATACCAGCACACCCTAACCAAAGTCAGAGTATGTGTGTTTAAGCTTAAATATAGCTCTTTGGGTGAGTTACCCCGTGAATCTCTCCATTGCCTGTGGTCCGGCTGGGTTCTGTAGTAAACTAACGCTAGCTCACAGTGCGCTACGCCCGAGGGCTAGATGAGATCAATACCAGCTACCAATATCCAGATGGTTCCGGTCTTGTAAAATGCGCTCACTCACAATGCAAATACATGGACCTATTCATTGGCCGAAGAATAATATTTGAAATATTTTACGGCACAGCCAATAGCGGAAGTCATATTACTTGCTATTCAGGCAGCAAACTCACCATTCGATCACACTTAAGGCTACCACACTGCACCTTCGACTGGAAACCTCGGCGCTACCGAATCGGCTACACAGTCACTTGCTACGCGCGGGACCGGACGGACAGCTATGCCCGCAAGCGCCAGCGCGCAAATGCCAGCACTCGCAGTTGGGCTTTTCTGCTCCCGCAGTACCCAGATCTTATAGACAGATCCGTCATTCCGTCTGAAACCTATATACCCGGGTCCCATTTGATCCTGTACAATATAACCACCACTCTAAGTGCGGTGGGCACAACATGTTATTCTGTTCCATTCTCTTCTATCGACGAAAGGACTAGGATGAAATGTTGTGCGTCTCCACACTTACTGCCTTCACATTCATATCAACTTTTACACCGTCCATTCATCTATTCTTTGGCCGTACTGTACCAATGTGTCTATCCCCAGTCATTCTCATCACTGTCCTTGTAACATGACTTTTATCCCTTCTAATAATGTGTGCATACCACGCCAATTCATTTTTTTCTGTAAGTGATGGCGGTATCTATCTTTATTAAGTTTTCATAATTCTGTTCAACCTGCAGTAATCATTACGAGTAGTTAGAACTGAGCAAATCTGCACAATATTGTTGGTTACGAAAAAAATAAAGAGAAACAAGTAAGTAATACATTAACAGTAAATACTTATAGCATGTATATTTCTAACGATCTAATAGATTATACATCAGTATAACAAATATTACCTCAGTATAATCTTTTATAATAAAACAAACGGAAAAGCAATTTGTAACAAAAGCATAGAACCAACAATTCCCAATTGACCACAATACTCGATCAATCATTCAAACTTCAGGTACATTTAAATCTCTCAATATGTATATATTGTTTTTGTTTATGAATTAAAAATAAACATCAACACAGCATTTATATTTGAAACGTGGGGATGTTCCAATCTTTTGTCCTCTGCTATAAACCTGACTGACCAAGTTTTTGCAACTAAATATATGGGTAACCTGTATATTTAGTTTGAATTTTAATTTTTGGACGAAACTTACTAACTTATGTAACATATTTCAAGATTAAAGTTTTATTTTTGCAGACAGTGGATAAAATACAAACATATTATTTTATGTTGCAATATACAAAAGAACAACTCAATCCATTTTGTACATCAATATGTTTACTAATTCCTGTCTGCACTTCTTGCTACTATATTTGTGAGTACATGAGCTGGAAATGAGGTTGGACATTTTTGTGTCACAGCTGTTCTCTTTTGCTCGCAAAATTATGATTGTTTTTTCTGCCATCTAACTTAGTAGTAGCCAGTGCTTATAATCACACGCACTTCATATTTTAAAAACATACATTGTGTAGTATTGAAATAGAATATGTATAGCGCGCTGATATGAACATAGAGTAGAAATATAAAATAATAATAAGCCTAGTCTACCGTTACTATATCCATGGGAAGAGATGGCACTATTCACTTGGGCGGAAATCGGCCCAATAAAAGTGTTTCTTTCAATAAAAGTAAATATTTTGAAATATTTCACAACAAAGAATTTGGCGAGCAGACATTTGTGAAATAGCAAGGACTTAGGTATCGAAACTTTTCAATATCAATTCAAAAACTTAAGGTCTGTCTCCGATATTAATAAGCCTCTTTATTTACATGACAATAAAAATATATACGTGTGGAGAGAAAAGTTAAAATTATGCATATATGTTTTTATTATAAATCTCTTGGTTTCAAGAAGTGAGTTTAACTTTTTTTCCTAAAGTAATTTGTTCCTTGATTTTTAGTGATGTTAATGCGTTCTTAACTTAAGTAGACGTTAGTTCACATGATCTTCAGTTTATTAAATTCATTATAATCAGTAATTACAAATCATAGGGATAGGGAAGGATGGGGAAGGGGGTTGGGTCTTCGGATACCTCTCTCACCGAGCGAAACGCGGCAAGAGCCACTCAACGTCGATATTCTGAGAGGTCATGCTATTTCACCGGTCGAGCCGGCCCATTAATGCAGCAAGCTGCATAGGTCTACCACTGTAAAAATATATATAAACATTTAATATAATATATTAAATGTTTATATATATTTTTACAGTGGTAAACTGTAGTGGTAAACTCAACTAAATATTACATATATATATATATTATATATATATATATATGTAATATTTAGTTGAGTTAACACCTCGTTTAATTTTTTTGAAGATTGAAAGCACTTTTATTTTTCTATGATAAATACAATATTGTTACCTATTTTTCTTGAATTAGTGATAGTTAACTTATCCATTAAGAACATAATAACGCGCGCTGTTTGGTGGTGCATTGCGCGAGTTATATTTATATGTTGTAAGAACTAGTCGTTGCTAATACTTGGCAACATTGTACCACCTTACATATTCACTAAGTGCAGAAGGATTTTTCATTTCTTTTTTAACTTATTTTTATATTAGAAGGTGTAAAAAAGAAGAATCCTTCGCGAGACTAAATATATTTCTTATTAAATTTCGTAAATTTCGTCATTTGCCTTGGGCTATAGTATGATAATTATGGCTCTAATCAAAAATTGGTTTACGTTGACATGAAACTCATGTTTGTAGTAAATACCTTGAAAACCGGTATTCCCTAACAAAATCTTATTAAGTCGATGGTCGATTGTATAAAAAGTTAGAATCAATTTTGTTCAGTAGAAAATGGAAGCACAATTGAAAGCAATTTTCTTTCAAGAGCCAAGAACTTTACACATGGAAGTTTCATTAGATGACTTCAAGTACCCAATCTTCTGCGAGCCGATAGTATTGTGTTCGGTCCCTACCACAGGGGTTGGTCCTGACTCACTTTTAGTAGAGTTTAAGAAATAGAAGATATGAATTAAAAGTCGGTTGTTATCAGAGGTTTTTTGTGGTGTCTATAGTATGGCTAGTATCATGATTAAGTATAATATTATTGGAGGACATAAGCTACGCCATCTAGCTGCAAGGAAAGCCACTAAAATTTATGTTACGATAGCGGATGATCAACTTATACGTGTTTGGAAACAGTCTCTGTGGTTGAGTAATAGTCCGAGAGAGAGGTCCGGGTCCTGACACTGGCTCACACCAATGACTTTTCCAAATTGTTTTCGGAAAGTTATGTGTGATAAATATCGATGACTGAAAACTTCGTGCCTGGTATGGCAATAGGTTCGCCACCTATTCCATTTGGGACGTAAACATAACGGCGAGACTAGGCTTAACAGCCGCTGCCTACACCTTCAGGTAACAAAGTCGTGAAGTTATGTTATGTAATGTGTTATGTTGGAAACAAATATTTATACTAAATATATTTTATATTTATGCACCACATATTCACTCAGCGGGGAACATCGACAGATTATTGTGTTGAAAAGCCATTTAATTACCTACTAAAATATTAAGAAATATCTGTTTTTATTCCATTAGAAATTATAATTAGTACCTCTGAAGTAAAAAGCAAGACAAAAAGTAAGAAAGGGCATACACCGATAGTTTGGACATGTTAAAAGGATGGATGATGCAAGATTGACTAAGCAGATATACAATGCAAGGGGATGGATGTAGGAGTCGAGGACGGCCAAGACTTACATTCCATGACGAGATAGAACGTGTTTTGGAGGAAGGTGATGTTAGGAGCCTCAAAAATCGACGCGCGTGCACGAAAAGAGTTATGAAAGTCAACGTAGCGAGTGAGATGTGTAATAATCGTGCCTAAACCGCAAGGGATTGGGCGTGAAGCTATGTATGTATGTATACCCCTGAAGTTTCATTACGTAGCCAAGTACAGCGCATAAATATAATGTGAGTTACATTATAATTACGATTTGTTTGTTTGGTTGCTTAAACGCACTAATTTCTGGTACTATTGTTCGAATTTGACCTATGCTATCCCTATGAACTGTATATCAACATGCTAAGGTCAAAAAGAGCGCTGTTGTTAGTATTGGTAAATCTATACATGCTAGGTTACTTGCTAGTTCATACATATATACAAAAATAGTACAAACAACTAGTTCATAAATTCTCGACAAATATCATGTAAAATAAGTATAATACTATTTGATACGATGATATAAATTTTATCAACGATACAGTTACCGAGGCATTATTTAAAAACTTTTCAAACGATTTCATGAATGTTTTGCATTTGATTGTCTCAGCCAAATGAAAGCTTAATTAAGTTATTCAGGTTTCCATGGAGCCCGTTGTGAGCACAACTGAATCGTCTGTCTGCCCACAAATAATTCCACAAATAAATACAGATATAACCACAAGGTTTTAATTAAATATTTCGCACCAGTGGTGGTTTATTTTTATCCGAATATGATACAGGGGCGGATATATTTTTTTCAAGTAAAAGCGTAAAAATAATAAAATATTTCGCGTCTTTATTTTGCGTAGTGGAGTAATTAATATTAATTAATGTCTCGATATTTTCTCATTTATAATGTTTACTAGCTGACCCGGCGAACTTTGTTCCGCATCAAAAGTAATAACTGCTGTCCCGCTATGTTAATACTGCAATATCTTCGAAAATATTCGTGTAAATTGCATGCTGCAAAGGGCATATTACATGCACAGTCTATTTAAGACACTTAATTTGATGAAAAATTATGTTGTAATGTTTAAAATCGCTTCGTAAATAGGCCATTACTTCTCGTAAAAAGTAAAAAAATTAAAATGGTCATTGTGGGTTATCCCTAAAAGATAGACATATGCCCTCGCAGACTTTTTTGTAGACCTTTTAAAGGTGTATAATAATGTAGTACGTTGTTTTGATTTATCACTTAGCGTTCAGGCAGCGTTTGCGATTAAAGTTCTTAATCTTGAAAATTATCACTTTTTTTTACTACCCTATACATGAATTATAGATCTCTAACTATCAAACAAACCGCATCAAAATCCGTTGCGTAGTTTTAAAGATATATAATATAAGGCATATAAGGGGACAGACAGCGGAAAGTGACTTTGTTTTATACTATGTAATGATATTCATTAAAATGGTACCAGTGAACATGTTTTGCCTCAGAAGCTTTTAATAAGTAAAGCTCAATTGAGACTATATTACATATTTCTTTTTTAAACTTTGACCTATTCTGTTTTGGTTCCTCATGTAGAACCCAGACAGCGTTTACAAGTAAGGCGCCAATGAGCTGCACGCGATACTGGTCAGTACTTGGATGTTGTAACATAACTTAATAATATATTTCTACAAAATAAAAGTAGCCTTAGTTACTTCTTCATCAGCCACATACCAACAAAGGACGGCCGCCGGTCAATACATTTCGTAGATACGAACAGGCAGACACACAAGAATTATTACAATTATATATTTTAGTGTATTATATATTCATATGCCTATAGTAAAAAACTGTTATTTTAATATTACAAACAGACACTCTAGTGTTATTTAGGTGTATAGATAAATCTGCCAGCGGATACATCATACTATAATAACTTAAATAACAATAATTATTTTCACAGAGAAAAACCCTTAAATCAGTTACGAAGGGTTTGTCGGCTCCTCCGTGGACGCGGAATGAATTTATGTCTGTAATATGAGACGTGCGGCGCCAAACTGATTTATGTGTTTATACTTTTGTAAATAATATACAAAGGGAAAGTTGACTCAAGTAATAGATGTGCATAATGAATATTATTATAATGTTTGACTCAAATTAGACACTCAGCACCGTCTAGTAAATTAAAATGAAATGAAGCTACAATAGTCGAGAACGTTAAATTTATAGGAAACCACCACAAAATCACCGATTTGACCGATTTCACCGAAAATTTGATAAGGTTCGTATTCTGCGTCTCCTATTTGTGGTTTCAACCCGCATGTATGGTTTTAGTTTCCGCTATTTTAATAACGATACAACTGCTTGCCTTTAATTTAAAAAATAATCTCGACAAAAAAGTTTGCTAATTTAAGGTGGTTTGAAAACTATCGAGGTATGATGAAATCAGTATTATATGGATCAGTTTTTTAAAGAAATATAATAGCTAGCCTGAATTAAATTATAACCTGACCTCGAAATAAAAAAGATAACTAGAATAGTTTAAAATATGTGAACTAAATAGTCGAGCAATTGCCAGCCCGAGCTAAGATAATTATATCGAACAGAGAAGATTAGATCCTCAAAGCCGTGAATAGCACTTACAAACTGACTGTTACAGTTCCGGTATTTTGAACAAAATAGATTTCTATATAAGATTCCATCTATTTTCTGTTCAACAAAATTGATTTCTACATTTTGTTCAATAGACCATCAAGGTAATAAGATTTCTTTCAAAGAATACTGAACGTTCGTTTACACTAAAATCTTTTTGAATTCAACACGGAACTTGTGAATGTTTGGTATAAGTGTCAAGAGAAAAGTAACAGAACATTCTTACTCTAATAGTTTAAGAAGTTTATATTTTTATTTATTGAGGACTAAATATGTTAAAAGTAGTGTTTATAGGTAGGTGTAGGTCCCTGAGATCTTCTCTATATGTACCAACAACAGTTTTTTTTTTCTAACTATAAATTGAAGGAAATATACGAGAACTATCCGGCAGCCTATCCTCTTTCCTCTCCCTGACCCATTATATGATTAAACCTATTTTAACCAAGTTCTGTTTTTCTCGACTATTGTTTGTAAGCATCAATTTCACCCACATATACAACGGGTATATGTAAATGCTATACAAAAGGTCTGTGAAGCCTTTTTCCGTCCGAGACCCAAACAAAATACCATTTTTTCAAAGAGTTCCGTTTGTAACCGCTTTGTTGATATCTGCTTTTGTTATTTAAAAACTATATATTTCAATCTTCACATCGCAATCGTATTTTACAGAGGGAAAGTCAGTCAAATGTTATGGAGCTAAATGACTTGGAAGCCACATTTTGCTGTACCTACTAATATGAATGAGATTTAACACAAGTAAAGTTCCAGATTTGTATAGATTGTTCGCCCTATCGAACGATCTGTTAAAAGTTAGAGAGATAGACGATTATTTGTTAAATACCAAGTCGTTTCCACGGGACTGCTTCGGGACCCGCTCAATCAGTTAAAACACAAGTAATTTGGCTTCCGCCAGAAAAAAGGCTGTACAATCTTAAAGTGACACGCCTTAACTAGAAAGTCATGTAATACTGATATATAAATATAGTATAAACATTCAATCCCTATGTTTGCGAATAAGACAAAAGCAAATCACACAAAAAAGTGTTGACGTGAACAGTTCTGTGGCAGTAACTCTCATCGAGGAGTGAGGAGTGACTGTGTGCGGAGCCGCCTCTCTGTTTGTTCAACAATGTCAATCCGTTCAACTCATCCAGCCTCAACTGTTCAATGAACAAGTTACCTTGTTTTAACTTCTGTTAGTTTCCTGGAGGAACATGTTCCTCTGTGTTGATTTTACGAACACTGTTTTTAATGTTGAGTTTTATATTCAATCTGCTATTTAACTTTATTGGAGTTAGATCCCGGTCACTGTAAAGGAACCTATTACGCCACTATGATGTCTGTGGTGGCAAGACTCATGCTTCAGTAGTCTCGCTAATTTGTGCATTTTTTTTTAATTGTATGGATTAGGGGGCAAATGAGCAAGCGGGTCATCTAAAAGTAAGCCGCCGATATATCCTTTAAAGAATTGGGATGCAAAGAGGGAAGGGGGTTAGCCTCCGGAAACATAACTCACCCAACGAAACACGTTGGTGTTCCGAGAGGTCAAGGAGTTTCAACGGCCTGGCCGGCCTATACTTACAGCGAGCTGCGTTACTACTGTTTTATTTTACCGCTAGTATCTACTAACGACCTTTGTACCACTTTCTTATATATCATGATAACGAAAAAAGAATGAAATGAATGTTTAACTTAGATTAATAGTATATAAAATTGTTGATGGCCCAACTACACATAAATTGTACCAAGAATTGAAGGCAATTGGGCCATGTAATCACTCTCTCATTTTAACTTTTCCCTATTTTTACTTTCTTTATGGTAGAATTTCGGAATATCCTTTGTAATTGTATTTCTACATTATTTAAATTACACACTGTCAATGATCCGCGGCTTAAGCTATCGCGAAAGAAGCGTTGATCATTCAGTCGAATATGCAAAACAAAGCGTCTTATATACTCGTACATGGAGAATGTATGAAAATACCAATCGAAATAAGACCGCTATATCTATGTGATTTTGAAAATAATATTTTTCCTAGGTACACCTGTTTTATTACTGATACCAATACTTACATAATAAATTAAGTAGGACATTCCACTACAAAAATATTACGATACACAAAATCAACTAGGTATATAAAATGCTTTGTTCTGAATATTTGACTGACCGATCATCGCGCAGTTTAAACTGCGGATCATTGACACCCGAACCTTGGAAGGTATGTAATTTTATTACAACAAAGAAAGAATTTAAAGAATAATCATTAAACACGCATTACTTTAAATTCAGTTCTCGAAAAAACTAACTAATAACACACAAAGAACTCGCACAGATATTTGGTCTGGGTCTTTACTAAAGCCTGCTGAAGTTTTAAACAGATCTTGTAAAGCCTCCAAATATCTCTATTTGTGTACAATCTGGCACACACGCACACCACTACTGCCAAATACGCTACAATCATCTCGATACAAACTTGTCAGAGTGCCAATTATTTTATAAATATCTTGGGCTTTTCGAATATCTAATCTATCTATGCCTAATGTTAATGGTCCGGCTATAAATATACATACATACATAAGCTCACGCCTGTATCCCATGGGGGTAGGCAGAGACTTTGGCTTTCCACAAGCTACGATCCTGACACACATCTTTCGCCTCATCCACAGTCATACATCTCGTCATGCATTTACGTCGGTTTCGGGTGCTACGCATTTTGCCTTTTTTAAACAGACCACTTATTTGGTCGTGGTAGCTCCGTCTTGGTCTCCCGATCCCGACCCTGCCACTCACATTCGCTTCGTATACTCTTTTAGTCATTCGGCTTTCATCCATTCTTGCAATATGACCAAACCATCTTAACATACTTCTCTCCACTTTGGTCACCACATCATCCTTCAACTTGCATTTCTCCCTTATCACGCTATTTTTTATTCGATCCGCAATGGTGACTCCACACATACTTCTCAGAGAACGCATTTCCACTGCATTCACCTTACTTTCATGCTTCGTCTGCCACACCCAACACTCACTCCCGTACGTCAGAGTTGGTACCAACACACCATTGTGAATCGTCAAGCGTGCCTTTTCAGACACAGCCTGACTACGCATCAAGGCATGCAGTGCACCATTAACTCTGTTACCCGCAGTCACTCTCCTTTCAATATCTTCCTCACATTTTCCGTCTCTTGTAAACATACTTCCCAAATATACAAACTCATTCACTTGCTCCAATTTCTCGCCATCCAATATCATATCACACAGTGTGACCTCTTTCTCTCTCTCCACAACCATAGCTTTCGTCTTGCTTACATTTATTTTCATACCTCTTTCTCTAAACCCTTCATTCACCAAGATTAGCATGTCTTGTAACTCCGACGCCGACGAAGCAAGTAATACCTGGTCATCGGCGTACAGTAGGCACTTGACACGCACCTCTTCCATGCTTAAACCACATTCAGTCTCTTTCAGATTTGTCAGACAACTATCCATATAGAGATTGAAGAGCCATGGTGACGCAACACATCCCTGTCGAACACCTTTATAGATGTTAAACCAGTCTGAGTGCGCCCCATTCACCCTGATGCAGGCTCTAGAATTCTCATATAGAGAATATAAAGCCCGCACCAGGCGCTCGTCAACCCCATATGTATTCGACAGCGTTGACCATAATTCATTCCTGGGTACACGATCATATGCCTTCTCCAGATCTACAAAAGCACAAAATACTTTTTTGGACTTGGCTAAATGTTTTTCACAGATGGTCCGCAGAGAGAAGATCTGATCGATGCACCCCCTTCCTCTCCTAAATCCCGCTTGTACATCCCACAATTTCTCATCTGTTACATTCGTCACTCTTTCAATAAGAATCTTCGCATACAATTTACCTACAACACTGAGAAGACTAATGCCTCGGTAGTTTTTGCAGTCCTGCCGCGACCCCTTCCCCTTGTGCAAGGGCACAATGACTGCTTTGGTCCAGTCGTCCGGAACACAGCCATCACGCCAACACACATTGAAAAGTAGTCGCAGCAATCTTACAACAACCCCTTTGCCACTTTTCAGCATCTCGGTAGTTATCCTGTCATACCCTGCAGACTTACCCAATTTCGTACTTTTTATTGCATTCACTATTTCATCTTCCGTAATTTCTTGAACTGCATCGTTTTGTGAGTGAGTGGGAGTTGGAAGGTTCACCGGCTCATTATTGTGTAGATGTCCCTCACTACACTCAAAAAGTTCTTCGAAGTAACTTTTCCAACGATGCAGAACATCTCTTTCAATACTCAACAATCGTCCATCTTTCTCTCTTATAACGTCCAACTCAGATGACCTTGAACCGCCGCGACTCAATCTAACCTGCTTCCAAAACAGTTTTAAATTGGTCCTGAAGTTCTCAGACATCTTTCTGTCAAACTTCTCTTTCATACACTTCTTCTTTTCCTGTACCACAATTTTAGCTTTCTTCTTTGCTTCCACATACACACTTTTTGCATTTCTTACCTGGTATACGTTCTCTGTATGACTTTCATTACCTTTCGCTTTGATGGCTAGTCCATCCAACCACGCCTTTTTCTTACATTCCACTACTTTCTTAACCTCTGCATCCCACCAGCATTCATCCAAAGACCTTCCTTTCTTTCTTTTAGTCTCTCCACACACTTTGGCAGCTGCTCCAACCATACTACTTTTTACAACCTCCCATATATCATTCATTCCACCCGCATATGATACATCCCATACGTGCTTTGTCCTTTCTACCATTTCCCTCAAATATTCCGCTTGCACGTCTATGTCACTCAGTTTTTCAACTTTTATTCGACCAAGACTCGTTGTCGGCTTTTTGTTCCAGTGACGCCAGGCTTTAAACACATCCCTAATTCGACTTACCACCAAATAGTGATCTGTTCCCACACTGACGCCACGATAGCTCCTGGTATCTACGACTTTACTTTTGAGCCTATGGTCTACAATCACAAAATCGATCATACTCCTACTTTCATTCCTCTCCCATGTATACTTATGGATATCCTTGTGGTTGAACAGAGTATTCGTGACCACAAGGTCCTTTTCCACACACACTTGTAGCAAACTGGAGCCACTCTCGTTTATTCTTTCATCACCATACTTTCCTAAAACTCTTTCAAAACCCTCTCTTTCCACTCCAATCCAGCTATTACAATCTCCTATTACCATAATCCTCTCATTATTCTCGCATTTACTTAACAACAATCTCACACTATCCCAGAACTCCTCCTTCTCCGACACTGGGCGCCCGGTATCCGGTGCGTAAACAGCTACCAGAAATACACGAAGCAGACCCAGCTTTAGTCGGATCCACAAAAGTCTAGGACTAACACACTCAAAATCTTTCATACAATTCTTCAGACGCTCCGACAGGACAACCCCAACACCTTGGCACGCGCGTTCTCCTTCTGGAACTCCCGACCATAGCGCCGTTAGATCACCGTGTTGAGAAATGCCCATGCCTTTCCTTTTAGTCTCACTTACTACCATCAGATCTATACGTCTTTCTTTCACTACCTGACATAATTCATTCATCTTATCACTCATTCCTCCCTGCACATTCAGCGTAGCTATGCGGCACTCCGCGGCCCGCTTTTCGCCCCGTGGAATACCTTGGCGTGATATGTGGCGAGCATTATCGCCGCCTTCGGTATATTTTTCTTTAGCTGCCATTTAGTTCCCACGAGTAGCTAGGGAAATGAAGTGTCACCACAATGCAGAGCCCCGCATGCAACGGGAAGGTTAAATAGTATCTGGGGGCACCACTTCCAGATATCCGGCACGCTAGCATGCAGACTCGCCCCTGCACATGCATCCTTTGGCACGGCAGACCAATGGATTGGCGGAAAAGGAGAAGGAGAGGGTGAACATAAGGACTATTATAGATAAGTTAGGATATCAAGGTGGGGATACTGCTGTTACGGAAGGACTGGGATGTAGCAGCAGCAGCTCGAGGAGGTTGGGGTCGCACACCCAAATCTCACCAATAGACGTCGGACAGACTTCTACCAGCAAAGACCTCTGACCTTATATATATATCTTTAAATAACACAATTTTAGACCCAGTGAAGTCAACTTTATTCTTAGGTATTACTCTAGATAATACGCTCCAGTGGGGTCCTCAATTAAAATCTTTAAAATTAGTAAAAGCCGGAAAACTTCGAAAAAAGTTCGACAGCTTTCTGATGTTACAACCGCCAGATTACTTAGTCTACTTCAGTTATTTTTATAGCGTTATATCTTATGGTATTTTGCTATGGGGTAGAGCAGCTGAGATTCAGTCGATTTTTGTTATACAGAAACGAGCTATTCGGGCAATTTATAATTTGAGGGCCAAAGTCTCCCTAAGAGAACGTTTTAAGCAAATTGGCGTATTAACAGTTGTTTCTCAATTTATATATGCCAATATAATGTTTGTTAGAAAAAACTTGGATAAATATACTAAAAATAGTGATGTACATAATTTTAATAACAGAGGCAAGCATAAACTTGCTGTTACCGTGTCATGGCCTGCACAAAGTACATACAGAGTAATGGGAATTGGCAAATAATATAGAAGATTGATTTGATAATGTTGGATTTAATTGTAGTTTAAGGTTACACACACAGTACAGTACATAGTTAGCAGCAGAGAGAGTAATACGACCAAATAGAAATTGCTATGTCACCGCATAGACACTAGCGCCACACAGTGAGTTATTCAGGCAACTTAGACTATTTACATTGTTTGGTTTATACTAGTTCTAACACAAAGTACATAAAGTCCCTGCGCATATCCTGGCTGTCTTTCGATCGGTTTAGTCGGGCGGTGAAGGATCGTCTCGTTGCTGGTGCTTATTACACCATCAATGACTTCATGACAGACAAGTCATCTTGGGACCGTCAAGTTGCTTGCTCAACGCGGATTCTGTAGTTTGCGTGTTGAAATTTGTTCACATGTGTTGGAGTGGAGGCGTTTTTAATTTAAAATTTGCCTTGATATTGTTTGTAATATATGTACATATAAGTTTTATTTATTGCACATCGTTACCACTCTAAATAAAAGATGTCGCGTCAGTTGCGCTCGACTAATATATTTGCAGAGATTTTCTTTATACGCTAACGCTTTTAAGGCCCCCTTGCGGCCACAAAACATATTATATAATAATAAAACAGACGAATTTGAACCAGTTTATTTATAAATCCGGGAAGAGAATTGCTTAGGCGTGATTTTTATCTGTACATAGACATCTAGTACCTCTATTCTTCCTGTACCTCTATTATCTATTATAGTACCTAAACCTGCCACTGATGTCTGTGTACTAATGAAATTCAAGCTTAACAAATTCAATGGTAATGGTGGAGCCAAGCAGTTCGATGCATGAATGGGCCGGCTCTACTGGTAAAATACCACGACCTCTCGGAAGATTGACGTAAAGTGGCTGAGGCCACGTCGTTCGGTGAGAGAGGTACCCGGAGGGCCACCCCCCTTTCCCATCCTTTCCCATTTCTCACTCCCTTAAAGGTCGGCAACGCAACTGTAATACTATATGTGTTGCAGGTGTCCATGGGCGGCGCTCGTCACTTACCATCAGGTGACGCGCTAACTCGTTTGCCCTCGTTTGCCCGATATGGCCACCTATTCTATTTGGGACGTAAGCATAACGGCGAGTGGAGACTTAAAAGCCACTGCCTAGACCTTCGGGTAGAAGAGGCGTGAAGGTATGTTACTATATGTGCGCGCAATACATATTTGCCTAATAATCTAATACATATATCGTGTATATTGCGATATCTTTTGAATGAAATGTCCGAAATAAATAATTCAAAAAGTTCTAGGAAGCTATTAAATCTATCCTGAATGATAAATTATTTATTTTAACCATAATTAATCAATCAAATCAAGTGTCAAACTAGAAACTGTGTGTCAAACGAGCTCCCGAAATTTAATTGAATATTGCAACAAATAACAACTGAACCCAACGAAACCCGTGCGAAATCAGTGCCAGGAGACAAACACAATTTGGATTGGATTAAATTTCAAGGAAAAACACATTTTCATCGATAGAAACGTTAGTAAACTATTGCAAATCACAGAAACAAGTACGTGAAGTTAGCTCCATATTGTTCGTTCCGTCCAGACCATAGAGTATAGAAGTCATCCGTCATTTGACATATCCGCTATATTACCAACTTAACGAACGCATACAACTAAACACGTTCCATTTTACGCATCCGACAACTTTTCAATATCTATGGATACCACAGGAATATCAGAAGACATGCTAAAATTGTTTCAAATGATGAAAATTGAGTTAGAAAAACAAACAACTATAATAACTCAGAACATAACTGACACTTTAATGCGTTCTCTAGACGACAAAATTCAACCAATAGTGGAAGAAAATAGAAAATTGAAAGAAGAAGTAGAAACACTGAATAGAAAAATGAAACACTTAGACGACATAAGTAGGAAAAATAACATATTGCTGCATGGTGTAAAGGAAACAGAAAAAACTTATGAAGAACTATACGCTACAATAAAACATACTATTTTCGAGAACATAAATGTCAACATTGAAAAATTCGAAATAAATAAATACCATAGACTTGGTCAAAGACAAAACGGTAAAATGAGACCTATACTGATCACCTTCACTTCACAACAAAAGAAACTAGAAATTCTAAAAAACAAAAACCGAATGCCACAAAATACATATATAACTGAAGACTTCTCAAAGGAAACCATAGAGGCGCGTCAAAACCTGCAGCTCCAATTAAAGCAAGAACAAGAACGCGGAAACATAGCATTCATTAAAAACAATAAGCTCATAATAAAAGAAAAATCTGAAAAACGGAAACGGGAAATTTCAATGTCACCTATTAATATACATACCCCACAACGCAACACAGATAAAAATACTACCTGTACAATAGCCCCTTCGAAAATGCACAAAACTGACGCATTCGCATACATGAGGGCTCGATCTTTCTCACTATCGGATAAAATAACACAACAGAAGGCATAGGAATTAAATGACACCAGAAACGCAAAGAATGAAAATAAAAATAGAAACATACAAAGCAAAAACAAACAGATCCCCAATTCGGCTTGTCACCGCGGGGAGATAGACTACATCCCCCAAAAGCTAATAGAAGTCAACGCGAAGAAAACCCCTAGATCTAGATTACATATAGCAACACTTAATACAAGGACATTGAAGTCTAACGAATCTCTACTAGAACTAGAATATGCTCTAGAAACTATAAACTGGGATATTATCGGCTTGAGCGAGATACAGAGAGCAGGCGAGAAGATTGAAGAACATAGAAACTTCATATTATACCATAAAACGAAACTGAGGGACTATATGGTGTCGGGTTCATGGTGAAGAAACATCTCAAAAATCAAATAACAGAATTTAAAGGAATATCAAGCAGAATAGCACTCATGAACATTAAGCTCCCAGGCCACACACTAATAACTTCAATTGTCCAGGTATACGCTCCAACCGAAGATGCAAAAGAAGAAACCAAAAATGAATTCTACAACCAACTAAACAATACAATGGCTCATTTGGATCTCAGCAAAACTGTAATCGTAATGGGCGACTTCAATAGTCAAATCGGAAGAAGGAAAAAAAATGAAGATAAAATAATCGGACCGTTTACAATAGGGAAAAGGAATGATAATGGACAAAAATTAGTAAACTTTGTTATGGAAAATAACTTGTATATTATGAATACATACTTTAAAAGAAAGAATAGCAGAATTTGGACATGGATATCACCTGATGGTAAGACAAGAAACGAAATCGATCATATTACTACAAATAAACCGAAACTATTCTCAAAAGTGGATATTGTCAACCAGTTAAACTTTAATACAGATCACAGAATGCTTAGAGGCCAACTATACTCAAGAGAACCAAAACTAACAAGGAAAAACATTAAGGAAACAGAAAAAAGAATATCATTACCAATACCTGATAAAATCTTGGACTCTTTAGAATCCAACTTAATAGGATTACAAAAAGTCAAAGAAATCCAAGAGAAATACGACGCCCTAGAGAAAGAACTTAAACAAATACAAACCAACATTATACAAACAAGAAAAGACAACATAGGGCTGAAGGCCAGAAATCTAATCGGGCAAAGAAAGCCCTTGTTTCAAGATAGGAAAAACAATAAACAAGAAATAGTAAAGTTAAGCAAAGAAATAAACATAGAAATAAGGAGACACAGACAACTTTCCAGAACACAAAAAATAAATTATTATATAGAGAAAACAGGTGGAGTGAAAAGAGCGTGGAAAGAATTGAGAGAGTGCATAGACTGGATTGAAAACGTTACTCATAGAAAAACCAAAAGAAACAAAACAAATCGAATCGAAATTTTAAATATCGCAACAGACTATTACCGAGAGTTATATAGTGATAGCGAAATACTGCCTGATATACAGCAACCTAGTACTCAAAAAAATGAAAATGAAGAAGACACTCTAAGGATTATGCGCGAAGAAGTCAGCAAAGCAATAAAATCACAGAAAAGAGGGAAAGCACCAGGGGAAGATGCTATATCTAACGAAATCCTTATCGGTACATCTCCCAAATCAGTAAACATGATAACTGACTTATTCAACGAAATTTTAAATACAGAATATATACCGCGTCAGTGGACAACGTCAACCATAATACTTATACACAAAAAGGGAAAGAAAACGATATTACAAACTATAGACCTATTAGCCTCATGTCCAACGTGTATAAAATTTTCTCTAAAATCCTGCTAGACCGCGTTACAAAGATACTGGATGAAAACCAACCAAGAGAACAGGCGGGTTTTCGGAGCGGTTTTTCAACGCTTGATCATATTCACACTATAAAACAGGTCATCCAAAAAAGTAAGGAATACGGAATCAACTACTATATAGCGTTTGTAGATTCTATCAAAGCGTTCGACTCACTAAAACACGAAAAAAATATGGGAAGCGCTAGAAACACAGGGCATAGATAAGAAATATATACGCCTCATTAGAAATATTTACCAGAACATGACTGCTAAAGTAAAAACAGAAAGAATAGGGGAAGCCTTCCCTATAAAGAGAGGAGTTCGGCAAGGGGACCCACTGTCACCAAAACTTTTCTCAGCAGTCCTCGAATATGTATTTAAACACCTAGAGTGGGATAACTATGGATTAAACATTAATGGAACACAACTTAACCATCTAAGGTTCGCAGACGACCTAATACTTATTACAGGTGATGCAAAAATCCTACAGATAATGCTCGAGCAACTGACACTGGAAAGTAGGAATGTTGGCCTATCAATGAACACCTCGAAAACCAAACTTATGACAAATGTAGAAAAGGTCCCAATCGAAGTTGATGGTGCACCAATGTAATATGTCAACGAATACACATATCTTGGACAAATTATCTCTCCAAGAGACCTAACAAAAAAAGAAATAGACAACAGAATTAATCTATCCTGGAAAAGATACTGGTCTTTAAAAGAAATATTTAAAAACCCAGAAGTACCACTTAAATACAAACAAAAAATATTCGATTCCTGTATACTACCTATTATGACGTACGGATGTCAAACGTGGAGTCTAACGAAACAAAATATAAGCGCATTAGAAACATGTCAACATGGGATGGAAAGAAGCATGCTCAATGTTAAATTAAGACATCGAATAAAACTCGATATAATCCGAAAAGAAACCAGAATTACAGATATAACATACTGTATCAAGAAACTTAAGTGGAGGTGGACAGGCCACATGATGAGAGACCAAAAGAACAAATGGTCAAAAGAGATTACTGAGTGGTATCCACGACAACACAAAAGAAAGAGAGGCAGACAGTGTCGGAGATGGGAAGACGACATAAAAAGAATAGCAGGCGCAACTTGGAGAGGGAAAACACAGGATCGCACTCTATGGCATACTTTAGGGGAGGCCTATGCTGAATAGCAAGACGACCTTGCAAAACTGGTGTCAAATTTACTAATTTTATTTAAGTTGGCATTTATTTAAGAAATATGTTTTGTAAATCGTTAAATAAAGGCTTTATTATTATTATTATTATTATATTATAATACCAAAGTTTAAAATAATGGGCTTTTAAAACATCATCATTCAAATTATTTTAAAAAATTTAATAAACACTTATTGTGAGATAACTACAATAGTTAGACACATGGTTTTGCGACTATTTGTGTAGACAACAATATATTCTAAAAAGTTGTAGTACATTTTTTTGCTCTATAATCAATACTTTTTGCAACGTACGCGATGTAATCATTTTTTTTGGTCCTTTTTTTACACCTTGGGTTACATTATCGTACTTTTAGTAAAGATCCCTAATTGTTTAGAGAATATAATATAGCCTAAATCCTTCCTCTATAAATGAACTATCCACCACTAAAAGAATTTTTAAAATAGACCCAGCTGTTTCTGAGATTAGCGCGTCTTAAGAAACAAACTATTATCATCATCATTAGCCTGTTGCAGTCCACTGCTGGACATAGGCCTCTCCCAATGTGCGCCACAACATCCGATTCTCTGCCTTCCGCATCTAGTATTTTCCAGCAGCCCTTCTGAGGTCGTCTGACCATCGGGCTGGTGGGCGTCCTACACTACGCTTACCAAGTCGCGGTCTCCACTCAATGACCTTCTTGCTCCATCTACCATCGGTCCTTCGACAGATGTGACCAGCCCATTGCCACTTCAGCGAGCTTATTCTACGAGCTATGTCGGTTACTCCGGTTCTCTGTCGGATATACTCATTCCTGAGTCTATCTTTCAGAGATACTCCGAGCATAGCTCGCTCCATAGCTCGCTGAGCGACTTTAAATTTGTGGACTAGCCCCACCGTAAGTGTCCACGTTTCGGCACCGTAGGTCATTACTGGTAGGACGCACTGGTCAAAGACTTTGGTCTTCAGGCATTGCGGTATAGGCGAGCCGAAAACTCGACGCAGTTTGCCGAATGCGACCCAACCCAGCTGAATCCTCCTGTCGGCTTCCTTCTCGAAGTTTTGTCTACCTAACTGGATAGTTTGGCCTAGGTAGAGGTATTTGTTTACGACTTCGAGAATTGACTCATCGACATTTATCGGTCCGGGCACGACATGTTCGTTGAACATGACCTTGGTCTTGTCCAAGTTCATGCTCAGACCGACACGTCGAGAGGATTCGTCTAGGCTGCGCAGCATTCTGCTTAACTGTTCCAGCGATTCTGCCATGACAACTATGTCGTCGGCGAACCGAAGATGCGAGATGTACTCACCATTCACGTTGATACCCTGTCCAGTCCAATCCAGTGTCTTGAAGACGTCTTCCAGAGCGTTGGTGAAGAGTTTGGGAGATATGACATCTCCCTGTCTTACACCTCGATTTAGCTCAATGGAGTTCGTCACCTGGACCTGTATCTGGACAGTCATCGTGGCGGTGTCATACAAGCATCTCAACACCTCGATATAACGCCAGTCAATCCGACATCGCTGCAATGCATACAGAACTGCCCAAGTTTCGATGGAGTCGAAGGCTTTTTCATAGTCCACGAATGCCATACACAGCGGCTGATTGTACTCTTCAGTCTTCTGTACAATCTGCCGAACAGTATGGATGTGGTCCACGGTACTAAAGCCTTTTCGAAACCCGGCCTGCTCTGGAGGCTGGAATTCGTCGAGTCTTGCAGCGAGACGATTCGTGACTACCCTCGAGAACAACTTGTAGATATGGCTCAGGAGTGAGATGGGTCTGTAATTCTTCAGTAAGGTCTTATCGCCTTTTTTGAAGAACAACACCACCGCACTCCTGCTCCAAACCTGTGGTGTTATACCCTGTTGTATGACGGAATCAAAAAGACTTGCTAATTCCTTTAGGATAGGAGTCCCGCCGGCCTTTAGAAGTTCTGTTGTGATTCCGTCATCACCGGCTGCCTTGTTGTTCTGGAGTTGCTCGAGAGCCGCACTAATCTCGCTTTCTGCAAAGTCGGGGATGTCCTCACTATAGTGACGCGTTAGCGGGGCTCTGTGGTCATCATCGCTGTGTCTCGTCGGCTTGGTCATCCGTGTGGAATAAAGGAGCCCATAAAAAGATTCTATCTCTGCGAGAATCTCGGGCTTAGAGGTGACGACACGTCCATCCGCAGTTTTCAGCTTCGTCAGATGGGACCTTCCAAGCTGCTGAGCGAACACTTTCGACCCTTTGTTGCGGTCGATCGCGTCCTCGATCGCTCGAGTATTCGACCGACGAAGGTCGCGCCGCATCAGCTTTCTAATTTGCTGGTTTAGGCTTTTCCATTCTGACGAAGACAGCTGATCGAATGGAGTTTCTCGCCTTTGCCTCATCAGCTCGAGCGTCTCAGCAGAGAGTTTGGACTCCTTTTTCTGCGATCTCGGGAACAACCTTTGAGACACTCTCCTCAGCGTGTTGACCACAGTGGCGGTCTTTTCGTCGACGTTGCCTGTGGTTTCCAGCAGGTCGAACCGATTTTGAAGTTCCATTTGGAACTTTTCGGTTTCGGCTATTTGGAGTTGCGTAGGTCGGAGAATAGACCTCATCTTCCGGGTCCTTTCAGCTTTCAGGTTAATATTTAGAGAGCCTCGAAGAAGTCGGTGATCACTTCCAGTATTGAACCTGTTGATCACAGAGACATCTCTAAATATATGCTTACTATCCGTAATGATAAAATCTATCTCGTTCCTTGTCACAGAATCCGGGCTTCGCCAAGTCCACCTCCTGTGGAGACCCTTCTTGAAGAATGAGTTCATCAAGAAGAGCCCTTCAGACTCCAGAAAGTTGACCAGCATCTTGCCCCTGTGATTCCGACACCCCAAGCCATATGGACCGATTTTCGTTTCGCCGCGTTCTCGTACTCCCACTTTGGCATTGAAGTCCCCCATAACAACGTTGTAGTGAGCCTTGGCGGTACCATGTATTGCTTTTGCAATATCTTCGTACATTGCCTCGGCTATCTCGTCAGAGTATGTCGAGGTCGGCGCATATACCTGTATTACCTTCAGGGTGTACCTGTTGGTGAGTTTCAGTACAAGGTACGCTACCCTGGTCGACACACTACTGATCTCCACAACGCTGCTAACGAGGTCCTTGTGAACGAGGAAACCGACACCCCCCTGGGAGAGCTCCGGGACCGAGCTCCGAGCTTCTACTTTCGAGTAGAGCAAGTTGCCCGAGTGTAGGGTTATCGTGTCCTCCCCCTCTCGCCGGACTTCAGACAGCCCTAGAATATGCCAGTTCAAGCAACTCAGCTCAACCTCGAGTTCGGTGAGGTGTTGGTCCAGCCGAAGACTGCGTCTGTTATATCTGGCCACGAGTAGTTGTTTTTGGCAGCCTGCCCTAACCCGGAGATTCTTCGCACCCCCTGTCCCACCGTTACCACGACCGCTGCCTTGGCCGAGAATAGTGGGACCACCGGGGGTGAACCTTCTCTTAAAGATAGGGACGCTGCTGCCCGTCCCTACCAAGATCATTTAGGTTGACCCATATTTTTACATGGTTATCCCGCCATATTCCGGTGTTGTGCTGTGTAAGCTTGTCAGACATAGGTATATGCTTTATAAGTATTAAATGAGTGTTATAGTGCCACCACTAGCTACTAGATGTCTATGTGCAGATAAAAATCACTCTTAAGCAATTCTCTTCCTGGATTTATATATAGACTGGTTCAAACTCGTCTCTATAAATAATATATATTATGTTTTATGGCCGCAAGGGGGCGTTAAAAGCGTTAAAACGGTTGCACGAGACATTAGAAGTACCCTTCAAAAATTACAAATGATGAATTTTAACAAATAATAATATTAACAGTTACGAAAAGAAAGTCAGATAGAATAAAATTAGAATAATTAATAATTAGAATCTTTAATTTTCATTTTAACAGATCCATCAGTAGATACCAAAGAACATTTAGCATTGCTTTCAATTCTTAGGTACAAGCAAAATAATCACTAAGTCCCTACCCAATTGTAAAGTATGTAGATACATAACATAACTTCACGCCTTTTGTTACCCGAAGGTGTAGGGCAGCGGCTGTTAAGCCTCGTCTCGCCGTTATGTTTACGTCCCAAATGGAATAGGTGGCAAACCTATTGCCATACCGGGCACAAAGTTTTTCAGTCACCGATATTTATCACACATAACTTCCGAAAACAATTTCGAAAAGTCATTGGTGTGAGCCAGAGTCTGGAATCGAACCCGGACCTCTGGATCAGAAGCCGTGTGCTCGACCACTGCGCCACCGAGACTTACGATGAAGTATGTAGATAAGAGAAGAAAACGTTTTCAAATTAAATTAAGTGTGAAAAGAAATAAATAATAAAAAAATACAAAAATAAAATGTCAAGAAGAATGATTGCAAATTAAAATCAAAGTCATAGGAAATAAAAAAAAATGCCACAAAATTACAGAAAAACAACATCTATTTTTCATTTTTTTTTAATTTTTCAATAAATTTTTGTTTTTTATGTTTTATGATGTAGCACAAAAGTTGTATACTTTTAACTTACTTACTTTTAACTTTTAACCTAAATTTTCACCTGTCTACAATCAAGGCCTACATTTTTTTACTTTTTTTTTTTGGCAAGGCAACGTAAGTCAAAGTCAAAATAAGTTTTATTTTCATAGGTCTTCACAGACACTTAAAAATAGTCAACAAGTACAATTTTACTTTATTATTTTAAATTAACTACTTATGACGAGCGCTTGAGGAAAGTGCGTCCGTGGAACAAGAAAACACGGACGCAATCGCCACGAGCGGCCCGATTCCGAGTGTAGGGGCTATCATGAGAAGAATCGGGCAAGAAACTCATTTGCCAAATACTCTTTTCAAATTATTAAACATAAATAACAATAATATTAATATCGCTACTGAAAATAAAGCAGTAGACTCGTGCATAAAAGGTATAGCAGCCAGAATACTCTACCATCACAGCAAATCATCACAGCATCAACGTCCTAAAAAGAAAAACTATGCAAATATATTAGTCGAGCGCAACTGACGCGACACCTTTTATTTAGAGTGGTAACGTTGTGCAATAAATAAAAGTTATATGTACATAATAATATATTATAAACAATATCAAGACAAATTTTAAATTAGAAAGTGTATATACATAACTATCAGAAATTATTACGGAACGCCTCCACTCCAGAACATGTGAACAAATTTCAACACGCAAACTACAGAATCCGCGTTGAGCAAGCAACTTGACGGTCCCAAGATGACTTTTCCGTCATGAAGTCATTGATGGTGTAATAAGCACCAGCAACGAGACGATCCTTCACCGGCCGAATAAACCGATCGAATGACAGAGCCAGGATATGCGCAGGGACTCTATTATAAAATTGTACACCCATTCCCAGAAAAGACTTATGTACTTTCTACAGGCGATGACACGGCAACACAAGTTTATGCTTATACTGCGTATGCGTATACTGGGACATAGTATCATGATTGATAAACTTACCGACTATTACTAATTGAATTTCAAATTTCTGATTTTCAAAAGAAAAGAAGATATAAGACCATTCAATGATTGAATTCATTCTTGATTCATTCTTTTTTGATAAGAATCCTAAAAATATACTATAGTTCTTCTGCAATGAACGCACAATAACTATACACTACATCTTCCAAGGATAAGCAGGAAAAACTGTATGGTAGTGTATCATGAAGATAACGTTATGTAATTTCTTAAAGGCTACTTATAAATTCTGAACACAATATGTTGTAGTTTAAAAGAGCCTCGATTGGTTGTAGGTTATTTTATTGGCGGAGGTCGAACGCTTCCCTTTTGAGTCGTTTTTAAAATAATTGGACCGTATAACTGGGTCGTCCGGGCTATGTTAACCCAGTACACCACTATAAGATTTACTAATATTTTTCAGATTTTATCCTAAAAAATATTATGTCTTTCAAACCTTAAAGTGAAAGATGGTACAGTGGTAGAGCCAAGCAGTTCTCTGCATGAATGGGCCGGCTCGACCGGTGAAATACCACGACCTCTCAGAAGACCGACGTAAAGTGGCTCATGCCGCGTTTCGTTCGGTGAGAGAGGTACCCGGAGGCCCAGCCCCCTTTCCCCATCCTTTCCTTTCCCCTATCCCTTAAGATCGGCAACGCAACAGTAACACTATATGTGTTGCTGGTGTCCATGGGCGGCGTTGGTTGCTTACCATCAGGTGACACGCATGCTCGTTTGCCCTCCTATCCGATAAAAAAAAAAGATAACATTCGTTTCAAAATGAAGACAAAATTTCATTGATATTTAAGAACCAAACTACCTGAAATAGTAATTTGCATTCATTGATAAGTAAACCCACTACTGTGATAGGTTGAGTATTACTGGCGATTGGGCAGATAATAGTGTTCAATTAATATTTGATTTAGTTATATTTATTTCTTAGATTTTCGCGCGATTTCTTTACAGAGATCATTTTCGAAACCTCGGGAAATAAGTAAAAATAAGTCCTAAATAAACGCGATATAATCCATAACAAGTTGTTTTAATGTTATGATTTAGTTATAATATTTTTTTAATAAGGCTTTTATTAGCCTTAGATATATATATATATATATATATATATATATATATGAGGCTTAATTCGTTATAACTAGTAATTCAAAACAGATGTCTTGCGGGATAGGCAGACTAGAGAGGCCGATTCTCACATACTTTAATCGCTTTTTAGACTTGTGTCACACACGTTTGTGGATTTTTAACACCCCTGACAGCACCTTATTTAAGGTTTCGTTTAATTTGTTTTTGGAAAGTGTGCCCGTGCTCGGATCCATTTACGCTGTTTCCTAACGTTACTCTTCTTCTTATGATATTAAAATGTACATACATACATACAATACATAAAATATCTTTTCTCAAAATATCACAAATAACAGCAATATCAATAGCCCGTTCAAAATGAAATAATAATCAGTTTTGAAGAACAGCCGCTGAGTTTTCTTGTTGGGTCTTTCTCAGGACTGGCCGCGTTTGTGACCCAGTGGTAGATTTTTTAACAAATACTTACCTTTTAATTTAAAATCAATCAATATTTTATAATAGTTATACACCGATTTCAACTAACTTAGAAAAATAAATATCTAATAATTAAAAATAACAACTGTTAGCTGTTATATCATACAACAAAGGATCTTTTCAAACAAAATTTTGTCCTTAGTAAATATATCTTATAAATAAATATTTATTTTTTTGTTTCATGGTCTGATGTGGGTTACCAATAGTAAAAATCATATTTTCAACATCAACTTTTTGATTTTATTTCCAAAAAGTGGGTGCTCTCTGTATCAATGAAAATAGCCTTTGAATAACTACCATCCTTTTGTTCATCACTCGTGAAAATGATCTCTGTAAAGAGTTCAAAACGTCGGGAAATAAAATATAAATAAGTAATAAATAAACGCGATATAATTCTAAAAGTTGTTTTAATGTTATGAACTATCAGCAGTCTATAAAATTAGCTTATATCAATTTTGTCAGTGTATTTCGAGAAGAACCGCTATGTAGCAATATAAAGATATAAATATTGACTGACCATTAATATTATAGGACACATTGGGGCACAGTCCTTAGTCCCAACCACCAGTATTTCTATTAACCAACGAATATCGCCAATTTGTTGACCAAACGGGAACACGCTTTTTATAGAGAACACCCTTTTAATATTTAATACAGAACCTTACTTAATATTTAGATCTCGTCCAATCGAATTATTAGTGCGGCGTGCGGTGGCAGATATTATATAGAAATATACTAGTCATTATCTATATTTGGTTACTAGTAAATATGCATAATTGATAACTACTTTGTAAGATTAGCGAAGTGGATACGAATGATTTATCAGTTGGTAATTTTTATTGATTTTATTATCATTTGCATGACGAATAAAAACACTGATAATGTTGATGAAAGTGAACTTCTATCAGAGGTAAAGCAACGTAGTTCGCTGTATGTATGGGCCGGCTCGACCGGTGAAAAACCACAGCTTCTCAGAATATCGGCGTAAAGTACCACGTTTCGTTCGGTGAGAGAGGTATCCGGAGGCCCAACCCCCTTCCCCCGCCTTTCTCACCCGCGCTTGCTCGTTTGCTCTCCTATTACATAAAAAAGAAGCGCCGGAATCTTAGAACCTGATTAGTGATTATTGATTTCTTTATGTTTCTTTATAAGAGTAATGAAATCCCACACACAATTACGTTCAACGTTACCTACTAAGTAAGAACTTCTTTACCAAGATAAGCAAAAAATGCAATCATCTAGAGTCTAAATTATTTAGTAGATCTAATATTAAATTATTCTATAAAAATTTGTGAGCAATATTTCATAAAAAAAAATTCAAACAACTAATGTTATTCAAGAAATGTAGCAGCTACTCGAATCGAAAGCTGCTATCTATATACAGATTTTTTATAGAATTTCTAAAGCATCATAAATAAATGTAATTGTACCTTTTAAGCCTGCATCAACGACATTACCACCCGCTTTCGAACTAACTGCTTGATGCCCTGTGATGACAAGAGACATGCCTATTTTATTTGAGAGGCTAAGCAGTTCTTTGGTGTGAGAAAACGTCTCACATCAAGGGCTTGGGTGGACTACAACTTCTTATAGACATTTTTATTGCTAACTATATTAATATAGCATATTTCATTCCAGATAAGTATCAGGAGCGGCGTTGCCATTACCAAGGCTGTTGGGTACTTACAATAACATTTTCAAATTTCGCGGAATCTGCCACATTAATATTTATGGCAAACTTCATTTAATATTCATTTTCTCAGAATTAGTATAATGTTAGCCGCTTTTCAAGATAACATCGTTGTTTCACAGTATATTTAAAATTCGTAAATAACGAAAGTGGAATATAAAAGTTTTTATTTCGATGGTTTGGAATAATTGTTACTAGGCAAATGGTTCAAATATATACCTACTGGAGAAACAGAATATGGAACTTAAATACTTTTAAGGCATAATAATATTAAATATCAATGTGCCTCAAGAAAAAAAAATCAGGTCGCTTAGGTCTCTATACTCAACACGATACCTACATATGCCAAAGCTAATTAGATGGTAAATAATGGAACCAAGAGACAGGTAAAGAATGAAGGCGGGTGAAAGTAGCACAAACAAAATTAACGAAGTGATGGTGTCTGACTGAGTTAAATATAGTTGAGACATAAAGTTGGATTGAAAGAGAGTGTTTTCTTTAAATGTAGATTGGCAAAGTCCGACGATTCAGGCACGTGGAAAGAATAAAAATAAAAGATCGGTATGGCAATAGGTTCGCCAGCTATTCCATTTGGAACGTAAACATAACGGCGAGACGAGTCTTAACAGTCGCTGCCCACACCTTTGGGTAGAATAAGCCGTGAAGTTATGTTGTGTGTTAAGATAATTAAATTCTTACCATTAATTTGTATCAATAACACTGATCTTCGGTATTTCAGAGCATTTAACTTTAAATACAGAAAATTATTTTTAAATTCAAGTCATACTTTGAATTGAGGGTTAAAATTTAATTAAACACAGACGTGCACGAAGATGTACGAATTTGTGGCTCAAAGATTTTATAAACTATTTTATTATGTTGTCTAAACATTTCCTTTTCAAGTCTCACACAAGTTGTATAAGTTTGTTCAGCGCTACATCAGCTCAGACAAGCATTACATTCTTTTGAGTTTATTGTGGCCTCTATTAACCGCCAACTTTGAAACGTAATTCTCCGAGAGGTGTATTTGTGCCTTTGGTTGCCAAGCAGCTGAATAAAATCCACGAAGGACCTTATTTCTTTAAGAAATATCTACTTATCCACAAAAGTGAGGCAATATTACCAACTCAAAATTAAAGAAGAGAAATATGAGAAAGCTGTTTCATAAGATTACCCGTGATGTTAAATAGGAGCAAGATAATATCAGCCAATATATGTAACTGAACCTCACAACACAACACCCATGTTCTAACTGGCAATAACCCTCGAGATGTACACTCTGAAACCACCTGCTCAAATATTTACGTTGTGACAACTTCACAACGGGCTGGCCGAGAGCCACCAGCAGTTTCTAGAGTAATATCTGTATCACATCATATATTGTTTGGTGCAAACACTAGCTGCAGAGGTAATTGGAGTAATCAAGTGAATCTTATACGCCAATAAAACCAGCCATTTTTATATTTATACCCATTTTAATTGAAAGTGTAAATTAACGTCAAAATCAATTCTCCGAATTGTGTATACAGCATTTCAGACCCAGTTCAATTAGTAGACTATCAATTGCCAAAATATATTTTCTAGTACGCTGGACTTTATTTCTACTTTGGATATGTACGAGTCCGGGTGATTGATATTACTTTACTAATGATCGTTCTATTTCCACGTCGCACATACAATGAGACATAAACATACATACATATACATATGAGATATTAGTGAATTTTCGTTATCAAATAAAAAGCAATTGTCTTTATTGCCCGAAACTTGAGCAGTTTGTATGAAATGAGATGTTTTACATATTTTTTGTTAAGCACACTTATTTTATTGAAATTTCTATTTCTAAATATCTTCATACCTCTAATATTGGACGATGTGATCAGCATAACTTCTTTGTAGGCAATCAGAACTCATGATTGCTTAAAATTGTGCTTTTCATATATTTATTAATTACGAGTACATAAAAATATATTTTCGTGGTGATAATACTATTATTGCATTTCGCGTGAGAACGAGTTGTGATTGTGTTGAGTACTTAAGTTCTCTCTTTGTCTTATTTACGAAGTGGTGCTGCGGCCACTTCGCACGTAGATATTTATGTGCTCAGAGGGACCATTAACGCGGAATGAGTTTTCTTCAAAATGTCACCACAGTTCAACAGTACACTTACATTCGTTATAAAAGTACACGCTATATCACAATTTTAGAAATTGTCTACAGCTCGGTCGTGTGGCCTTTCTTATCCTGATAACTTTTTGCACAGAAAGGAAAAAAAATCCTTTTAGAAATGTAACTCGCCTCTTAATAGAATGATAGAAAGAGTCCGGATAAATTAACTCTCCAATGGGATGTTATGTACCTACAACGCGCATAAATAGGAATAATAATTCAATTATGTTACGAGTTATTTGTACCTAATCGTACATATAATACATAATATATTTCTCGGGGAGCCTCGGGGAGCCTCGGCGTAAGATTCCGATGACCCTCCCTGGCCGCACCGGGGGGTCATCCTTCCCGGCCCGCGACCCGGGCGCACCTGTGGGCGGTGCGCCTTCGCGACCCATCGGCGGCGGCGATCACTGAGCTCGCCGCCACTGTCTTCGAGTGGGGTCGGCTCTCTCCTGATCCCACTCGGCAGCCGTCTTCTGGAGCATCACAGCTTCGCAGAAGGAGACCACAGCCTTCAACTCCTCCTCCTCTTTTATTTGAAATTAAAACTGTATTAATGCCTAATTTCAATCGTTTCAGTGATTTAAGAGGTAACAGACTAGGGTATAATTATTTTGTAATTTATAATGTTAGTAGGGATTAATCTCGATCCTCGTTTTAGATTAAACAAACAAATCTCTCGGAGATTATTCTGATAGAGCCTCTAATATACAATACAAATTACTGTTTGCTAATCTCTCCTATACTTATGTATAATACTATAACTGTTATAAATAAACTAGTAACTCCGACTGACTAGCTTTTTCACGCTAATATTGCTAAAATTATTACAATCAAATTGGATATTATACTAGATATATCAGTATTGGAAATATCATAGCATAGTTTTTAAACCTAAAAGGTTTAAGGTTAAGAATAAGTGTAAAGAAAACTAGGGAAGTTGAAACTGCAGGCGGTGAGTCTTTTACATTTTCACACAAACAGACCCGCAGCCAACCACAAGTACTCCCTATATTATTCGCTATAAGTTCAGCCGACGTTGAAGGTAAAGTTATTTAAGTAAATGATTTAGTGAGTATTTGTCTGGTCGTATGAGTTTCAAGTAAAATTATTAACGCTTTTGAAACTTAGAACCAATTATAATTGCTGTTATTTTTGCAGAAACATGACATTTATTTTATATTTAAATTTATATTTCTTTTAAGACAACAATCCATATTATAACTGATAACTCTTTGACAGAATTATATTCTTTGGTGTGAGATAAATTTGAGGAGTGACTCAGTGAGGATTCACGGTATTAATAGAACAGATTTATTATAAAAAAAAAACAAGGAAATTTTTCAGGGTAAGGCACTTACTAACTGTAGGTGAATCATTTGTTTGTTTCCCGCTAGTGGTTGTTAGAATAGATAATGTACTTGAACTGTTATGATTTCTCTTTTGTGCCATTTAGTAGACGCGTGACGATATATATATAATCTGGTAACCATCCCAAGTCAAACTATTTTTTTTCCTTGGTTAAATTAGCCTAATAAAAAGGTTATTAAGTTCAAGAGCAACGTTTAAAATGTAATTCGTAGTTCCAGTCCTAGTATGTTCAAAGCAAACAGACTCTCTCCATAAAATAAAAACATCTTTGAATATTTGAATAACAGTAACGTTTATACACTCACACTTAGAGCTACGTGTTGCTAATTACAAATGTTTAAATCTTCCAAATTAATTGTCTCTCGTAATTAAAACCCGTGCAAAATTTTCTACAGATGTTTTTGTTGTAATATCCGTTCTGTCTCCGTGTTATATCCGTTTCATAACTTTCTCGTTTAAAATTTGATCACGATCAGTTTCAGTATTATACTGCAGGGGAGAGCTGGGTCAATTATTACTACATTTTATTCAATATTAATATTTAATATAATATTTTTATCATGAAATAAATTATATAAATATTTATTATTGGCGATGTATGAAAAATCAATGAGCGTGTATGACAAGAGTTATAAAAGTCAAAAAGTAAAGTAAGTAAGAATAGTGCCGCATGGTCCCGTGCTCTTTCTGCCTAAGCCGCAAGAGACTTAACGTGAAGTTATGCATGTGTAAAAATAACACTATATTTTTAGGCAGTCGTTTAAACAGATTAGTTAACAATTTATACTAGACGATTATTATTTACGAAGCACTCTTTATGTGTAACCTATTTTTCATTCCTTTTCATTAAAGTGTTCTTGTTTTTTTCTTTGTTTAAATTTTCACAGCAAAGAATATAATGTTGAGGGGAAATCCCGCTTATTATATTTTGCATTGAAATATAATAAGCGTATTTACAGAATCTGGGTATTTACATCGGACTCCGTGGGTATAATTTGAAAAAAAAAATCTGTGAGAAAATTGTTTATTTTTGTGCAAGAAAATTACTAACAGAGTTATTTCCAGAGGTAAATTCAGTCATATTCTATAAAAAAAAAATAGTCATATTCTATAAGTATATTATATTCGAAGTGCATGTTTAGTGTATAGTGCTATGAACCTGTGTGTCCAGGTGCCTGAAACACTGTAATCGAATCCAGAGATATAATTGAAATTTATCCATTTTTAAAATCATTTTTTTCATCAAATCCACACTTCTAAGCATTTTTCCCCCTTATATGAATAGAAATATTAATAATATTTTATACAAACACCTTTATAGAATAAAAAACTACCCATGTTGAAAACTTTTCACGCAGCTAGGTATAAATAGTTTCATTGTTAGAAAACTTGTCTAAATGGGAGTGCAATAATAATGATCACTTAGTGAATCAAAGTAACAACTCAACTTGTACAGATAGAAGTGGGAGCTCTTACATCTATTTGCAGTGATGTAAAAGAGGAAACAACACAAAGGGAATTAAATTTCAAGAGAAATTTCGTTTCGTTTCCTCCTTACTGCACTGTGTTTTCTTGTATGTTAGTATCAAAGAATTATTTGCGTCAACTAATTTGCTAGTGATGTTGTTTATAAAATAAATATTTGATTAAACCACGATCTGATACTGTAGAGAGAAAGAAATATAAATAAAAAGATTCTACCCCTATAGTCATTTTATATTGCGAACTAGTCAGTTTTAATATCCGTATTTGTCAATCAGAAGTCAAATTGCTCAAGATACTAAGTCACTATACTGTTATTGTAAATAGAAACTTACAGAGCTGTATAATATTTTCTTTCTTCTTTTTACATGAGAAACATAAAGCTACTCCATAAATTTTAAGGAAAAAAAGTGTTCTCTCAATTAGCCAAGTCTTAAAACTATTAAAATTAATTAGTTAGGAACTCTCTACAAGTCTTTAATGAAGCAAAAACTGTTAGTGTCGTATTACTCTTTGAAATTAATTTAAACTTCGACTAAACTTTCGTATTTTTACAGGAAAAGTTCATTGCTACTTTAAAAAACAAATATAGCTATTAATTTGCGAGCAACATTCGTTCATGCAAAAATATATTATGTAACATAATGTAGTTTTGTATTATTGTACTTTTATGTTTAAATGATATGCAATTAAGTTTATAATGTAACATATTTTATAATATATGTACCGAGTTTTTTACCAGATGTTACCCGCACAGTTTACTACATGACTGAGCCGTCTCCATCGGTTAAACTCCAGAAACTGTTAAAATATTAGCGTAAAGTAGCTCACGTTTTTCTTCACGTATTTTCATTAGCGATGTAACCCGGATTTATGGCATTATTCATTTCAAGGCATTTCCCGCAACTCCAGCAGGGGCACATAAAAAAATATGAGATAAGCGTAATATCTAGACTAGATACATTAATTAGTTGCTTGATCACAATTACAGTTATAGAGAGATATTTTACAAATATAAATTTTAAAAAATATTAAAACAATTCATTAAGTATTCGAAAGAACCATGTACCAACTAAGTTTTATTTTCTAGAAGCTATTTTCTTCGCAAAGCTTTCAAGAACAGCTTTCGGCTGCCGGTACATAGTTGTAAATTTAATAAAGACTTTTATTAAAGTATTTGCGTTTCATGCAAACTAAGAAATGCAAAAGTTTCTTCGTTTTCATATTCTCTTTTTGGCGCAGTCGGCTCGCATTAACGTGTAAATTAAATGCTTGTACATTTTTTTCTAGCACCCAATAGATAATTGTCAGCAGGCAACTGCTAGATACTTACCACCCCGTTCAACTCTCCTAGTATCTAATAAAACTGCACATAGTTTTTTCAATTTAATTTATATGGCAGGTTTTTATTATATTTTAAATTATATTTTAAATTTGTGCCCGGTATGGCAATACGTTCGCCACCTATTCCATTAGGGACGTAAACATAACGGCGATTCAAGGCTTAACAGCCGCTGCCTACACCTTCGGGTAGAAAAAGGCGGTGCAGTTATGTTATGTTATTATATTTGCTAGAAGCTATTTAATATTTCTACTTCCGAAGTTTTCGACTCTTAGCAATAAGCTCAGTTTTAAATTCTGTTCATTGAACATAATATTACAATTAACGTTTTCTAGGGGAAAAATATATCAAAACCATATTATTATTAATAATACATTTGGACAATTAATCATAGTAAAATAATTTCTCGTATCGTTTTATTATAACTAAAGGAAATCTGTGTTTTGATTAATGTTAGACATTAATCAAGTCACACTTGTATTAGCGCGGAGCCGGCGCGCGCGGATTAATCATATTTGATTAGTTTTGAATTAATTATAACATTGAAGTTCATAAAGTTCATCATAATTTATACAAATTAAAGTATATTTGATAGCGGCATTAAAGAAGGTTCTTAATGCCGTCAGATATTATAAAACTCGGATCTGCACGATCATCAAAATTCACAACCTCGTCGGCCGTCGGTTGCTGCTTATATGAGACGGGTGTTCTTTTTTTATGGTGCATGGTGGCAAACGAGCAGGCTTGTTACCTGATTGATGGTGGCATCTAGCGTCGTCTATGGACATCTGCAACACAGATAGTATTCAAATTGGGATAGGGATGAGGGTTCGGAAGTAGAATAGGAAGGTTACGTTTCTAACCGAGAATAACGCGGCAGGAGCAACTTTACGTCAATATTTTGAGAGATCGTGGTCCGATCAAGCCAGACATTCATACAGCAAACTTTGTGATTCTACCACTGTTTAAATTAAAATTTCTTGTCTGAATTAAACAAACAATTCCACTTTTGTTCTGATAAGTGTGTGAAGGCGTATTAAAATGTTTATTATAATGAAAATGTAGTCTGAATTAATTGAGGGACTAACATTTCGTTTCGTTATTAGAACAGGGAATTACTTTAGTTTCATCCATGAATATTGCTACTGTGCAATTAGAACTGTACAATAATTAGAAGTACAAATAATACACCTATATATATATTATACTGTTTCTAAAACTCGCGGTTTTTTTAACATATTACGTAATTCATTATAAATAAATATTTAACATTTGTACATAGTTTAGGGTGAATTACATACAGGTGATAAAAAATGTCTAAATTAGATTTTGGTACGCAAAATATCATTTTAAAATTTTACACAGAATTTTGCACAGATGAAAAATAAAATATAGTCAAATGCTAAACAAATTTCTAGATTTTTATTTCATATATCATTAATTTTATATTTTCTTGGTGGTCCAGTGGTTGAGCTCCCTGTTTCTGATTTAGAAATCGTGTTTCCGATACGGGCTCAAACCAATGATTTCTTGGAATTCTTTTCAGAACTTATGTGCGATAAATACAAATGACTGACGACTTTATGTCCGGTGTCTGACGAGTCGGGGCTTTAACAGCCGCTGCCTACAGCTTCTGGTAAAAAAGGCGTGAAGTTCCATTTTATATCATTAAGGTAAGACTACTATTACATATAATTGTCTTTAGCTAGTTACTTCATTTTTCAATAGTTACTTTCGTATTTAATCTTAATAATAGTAATTAAAAAAAAATATATATTGTTTGAAAGGTCTTTTTGGCACATGATCCGTGGCGATTACGTCCTGTGTTGTGTGTGTTCTTGTTCCACGGTGTCATTTTCCTGAAGCGCTCGTTATTTTTTTTTATTAAACTTTAATTACAATAATAGGTTAATATATTGTCATTGTATTGTCAATTTTTCAATATCTGTCTTGATCTAGATTTTTTGATCTATCATACTATTATGTTTTTTTTAATAAGAAATCTTTCAATTTAAAGCAATTTTTATGTTATTGACTTCAATTGACTTTCAATTAGTTTATAACTATTGAGTGTATGTAATACGCATTATATCGTATGTGCGATTTTTATTTAGCGACAATTATTTAGTTCATTTGCGGCCGAAACCAATAATCAATCCCAATCCGAATTTTGCTATTTAAGATCAATATTTCAATCTATTTTTACTAATAAGCGTGCCAATAATCAATCCATGGATTGATTTTGTTTGGGGAATCGATCGACAATATACACAACATACACAATAATTTTAGATTGGGTTCAATCTTAGATTGGAGATCGATTATTGGTTTCGGCCGTTAGATAATACTCCGATAGTCGTAGCGGAGTGAAAAGTACCCTCTTTATTATTATTACATGATTGAAATATATTTCCAATATTACACAATAATTTACAAGGAAATTTATTCAAAATGGTAGCACAAACAATTATACAATTATAATATCACCTTTGTACTTCATTTATATTAGTTATCTTTCATTAAGGCTGGCGTAGTGCAATTTACCACTTGAATGGAATATTCCATATTCATGAGATATTCAAAAGGACTAATTCATGCGGAGTGGCGCTCAATGCAATCTATGACAAAAGGCGCGTTCGGATTCAAATTAAAATCAGAGTGAATATTCCGCGACGCTAACGAGATCTGGAGAGATTTCCAATGTCCGCCATTATCTGTCTTCTCTCACGAACACACAGCTCACAGCCGCAGTGAACTAATTTCATTGTAAAAATAATTTTGTTATTTAAATGAAAATCTCCAAGGTTTTGTTTAAATTAAAAATGGTTTATGAAAAGAAGAGCAAAATGAATTGACAATTGTTTGTGCAGATGTTGAAAGATAAATTGTGTTGGAATTGTGACAGCTTGCCTCTTTCCTTTCGTTCGCAAATTGGTCTTAGGCAGATTTTAAGAGCTTATTATACACTAGCTAACCTTTATTCTGCAGCAAAAGTAATAAATAAGTAAATTTATCACTTTTTCTTTATTAAATCATACATTAATTATAGATAAAAACTACCTCGTTGATACTCTCTATCTATTAAAAAAATGCATCTAAATCCGTTGCATACTTTCAAAGATAAAGAATAGAAGGGGACCAATAGCGGAAAGCAACTTTATTTTATACTGTGTTAAGATTACATCGAAAACGCTCGTTTTATCCGGCTCCTATATTGATGCCTCTAAATGTACCTGAGTAAAACTACAAAAAAGCTGGGTGTTAGTTGCCGTGCCACATCGTAGCCATAAAACCTTTATACTTTATATCACTACTGTGCATAGGTGTAACAATTATTTATCGAGAATTATAGATTAACTAGCTGACCCGGCGAACTTCGTTCTGCGTCAAAAGTAATAAATGAGTAACAAAACATAACATAACGCGCCTCACCTTCACGCCTTTTTCTACCCGAAGGTGTAGGCAGCGGCTGTTAAGTTCTCCGGGCACAAAGTTTTCAGTCATCGAAGTTTACAACACATAACTTCCGAAAATAATTTCGAAAAGTCAGTGGTGTGAGCCAGGATTCGAACCCGCGACCTTTCGATTCAGAAGCGGGGTGCTTCACCACTGGACCACCGAGACTGCCTTCCCGCTATGTTAGTACTGCAATATCTCCGAAAATATTCGTTTAAATTGCATGCTTTAAAGGGCCAGGATCATCTATATTATATGCAAAATCTATTTAAGACATTAAAAATACAATACAAAAAATACATATTCATTTAAATTAGCTTAAGAGTAGATTAGTTAATTTATAAGGTACAATAGGATATCATTGTCTAATAGGACAAAAATCCTTATAATCCATAAAGATAAAAAAAATAATCTATTTAAGCCACTTAATTGGATGAAAATTAATGCAGTAATGTTTAAAATTGCTTGGTAATTAAGCCATTATTTCTCGTAAAAAGTAAAAAAATAAAAATGTTCATTGTGGGTTATCCATAAGAGTCACACTTATGCCCTTGCGGACTTTTTTTGTGATCTGAAGGTGTTTAATAATGTAGAACATTGTTTTGATCTTTCACTTAGGGTTCAGCCAGCGTTTGCAATTAAAGTACTAAATCTCGAAAATTACCATTTTTTCTTTCCAACATACATGAATATACATGAATTATAGATCAAAACCACCCCGATGACACTAACTAACTATTACAAAAAACCGCATCAAAATGCGTAGTTTTAAGGATATAAGCATATAAGGAGACAGACAGCGGAAATTAACTTTGTTTTATGCTATGTAATGATGATAAATATATGGTTCCAATATTTTACAGACTTTTTAATTTGTGTGAGAGAGTTTGTAAGTTGAGTGACAAATATCTTTAAAATCTTTTTCCTTAGTTTTGTTATATGATCATACAGTCGCTAAACACATACATATTGTAAATTTGATCGTCTAACAATATCTCATTCAAAGACGTATAGATAGAAAGATTCTATTATTTGATACAACCTTCATATCAGAACCCACTCAGAACCCACAAGTTAAGTTGTAACAAAGTTGGGATTGCGTCTAGTAAACAAGGAAAACTACTCTAAGTGTTTCGGCCCGCAACTGGCAACTGGCGAAGCCCTTTTGTTTACGAATTAAACTTCAGGCAATCGAATTATTTATTATACTGTGCCTCAAGAGTCTCAGATATAACAAATAAAAGTCTGGCAAAGAAATAGTTTGAGCTGAATGAAGTGTTTGTTATTCGCGAAGTTCTAGGCAGTGGCCTCGCTTCATTTAGGCTTTACCTCTGCGATCTTAAAGTAAGCTAACCAGCTGGCACGACATATTGGTACGATTTTATAGTTATTGTTTAGTTTTTTTTTAAAGTTAAAAACCCGATAGTTTTTCAGAAATGTCATTTATTTATCTGCCCATGGAATCTAAAACTGATATTGTCGAAAAAGTAGAGGCCAGTATAAATGTAAGAACTATAGTTGACGAGGTAGCGCTGTAGCAAGTGAATGATTATTAGACAGTGGTAGAGCCAAGCAGTTCGCTCCATGAATGGTTCGGCTCGACCGGTGAAATACCATGACCTCTCAGAAGATCGACGTAAAGTAGCTCATGCCGCTTGTTGATGGTTCCAGCCATCTTCTCTATTGAAATGTTTTGGATGTTTTTTGATTTCAATAGCCTCGCGTATCATCCTGGGACGATAATTTTGTTCTTTGGCAAGGATTTGTGGTTTGTCAAACCTGATGTAGTGTTTTGAGCCCTCCCTACAGTGTTCACAAACAGCAGACTTATTATAGCGGTTGTGTTTCACATCAGCTATGTGTTCTTTGATCCTGGTTTTAATGGACCGACTCTGTAAAGAGTTCGAAACTTCGGGAAATAAATAAAATAAGTAATGAACAAACGCGATATAATCCTAAAAGTTGTTTTAATTCGAATACAATGACAAGATTTTTGGTTTCGTATTTTATTAAAAAAAATGTATGGGATTAGAGGGCAAATGAGCAGGCGTGTCACCTGATGGTAAGTGACCAGCGCCGCTCGTGATCACCCGAAATACATATTGCGTTCCCGACCTTTAAAGGAGTAAGATAGGAAAGGATGGGGAAGGGGTTGGGCCTTCGGTCGGCTGGATTCAGAAGCCATGTGTTCGTTCACTGGACCACCGAGACCCTTTGTTTTTTTTTAATATTGTAATTTAAATAATAACATTTCTAAACATACTGAGAGGCCGTGTACAAATGATACATTGTCCAGATATAAAGCCAGACTCAGTCATGTAAAATTAACATTTTAATTTAAGTGATAAACTTTGCAAAGTGCCGTTTTAATTATAACTGAACATGGCGTCAGTTTTATTAAATATGTAAATGAGTACGCAATATTACATGTAACAGCGACGTTTATCTTCACGTTGAGCAGAATGGAGGCAGACAAGACTAAGGTACTCACATGTCACAAGAACATTACAATAATAATATGTAAATTCATACACATTTGACCTACCTTTCAGAGAAATCGTCGTAAATATTTTTTTCACTACATAAATATTATTTAAAAAGTATTTACCATATTTGAACATAGAACTCGTTGTCTGTAGAATGCAGTCTGTTTTATCCGGCTGTCAATTGTTTTAATTATACAACGCGACTTCAACAATTTCTTATCCTTATCACAATAGATTTTTATTATTAATTTATTTTTCGTGTTTATTGTGTAATTAATTAAATAATAACTGTGCAAGTTATTATTTAATTAATTACACAATAAACACGAAAAAATATTTATGCGATGATTTACTTCGATTGTTGACTTAGTTTAATTCAGCAACCATGCATGGAGAAATACAGGACAATACAGGAACTTTTGGAGATGAAGCACCTAAAAAGACCCACTGTGTATCATTGGTTTAGTGACTTTAATGGAGGAGAGAGAAGCGTCTTTGGGCATTAGTATGATGAGTATCCGTGAAATATCACATATACATTTGGTTGCTAAAAAATTGTTCTCGTTAGATCCGGCACAACTAGACAGCAGATCAAAAACAGGCTCGTATGAATTGGTGGAAGAAAATGATTAAAATACAATATGACAATTTCATCTACACAGGTGATGATTCTTTGACTTATACTTTTGACTCCGAAACTAAGCAGCAGTCGATAGTTTGGGTGATCAAAAATGAGCCGAACCCAATTAGCGTTGTTCGTGCGAAAAGCACTTTGAGACAAAATTAAATGGTCGCCTATTTTTTTTGTAATAAAGGGACATATAGCTACTGTGTCACTCGCGAATTGCAGATCTGTGAATTCCAAGTGGTACATGGCTATTTGTTTGCCGGAGTCTTTGCACAAATCGGGGAGAAAAACCGACGACGCAGGATCATTATTCACCATGATAATACCAGCTGTCACACTTCGGGTGAAACAACTCGTTATTTGAAAGGTGAAACAGTTGATTTAACGGGATATCCTCTGTATAGCTCTGATTTGGAACACAGCCACTTCGTTTTATTTCTAAATATGTTAGGAACAAATTACGTGTTCATCGCAATCATGTTTTGGAGATATCGCCTTCTGAATGGAAAAAATGCTTCGAAAACTGGTTTCACCGAATGCAAAAAAGTATTAATCATTACGGAGATTATTTTTAAAAGCAATAAAACCTTATGTAAAAGTCAATGATAGTTATTTTATGTTATTTCGGATACATATGTAGCAGCCCTCGTAAAACCCAACATGCATACTTCAGATAGTATTTCCATCGAGGTTTGTTCATAGTAAATGAAGGTAGAGACTGCGGATCAACTTTATGTGTGAATCTCAGTGTAAAGTGCCAGATTATAAGGAAATCACGATTTCTACAATGCCTATAAACGTGTCAATTGTGCCATAACTTATTATTTCATTAATTAAAGATTGATCACTTAGATAATTATTAATCATTTTTACTATTTTTCTAATTGTGTAATATAAATTTAATCTAGTATGGCATTTACCTCTAGAAGTTAATACTTTACTCGTAGTCAAAAACTATTACATGTTTAAAAAATTCAAATTCCGGCATAGAAAAAGAGAGAATACTCTCTAACTCTCTCTCTACATAGAGAGAGGGAGAGAGAGAGAGAGAGAGAGAGTACAGTGGGCACCCCTGTATACGCGAAATCAGAGGCGCGTACACGTAATTACCTCTTGAGTTATTCTAACAAACCATACAATACGACCATAAACAACAAACCATACATTACAAAGGTTTGTCGTATTGTACTGTTGAATTTAATTTAGCTGTTGTGCGTACAACAAGGAAAATTTAGTCTAAAAACTTAACATAGATATGCTTCAAAAATGTATTCTGGCATTTTAAAACTTACTCAAAGCACTTCCAGTCACCGTGAAATTACTCCCCGGAAAAACATTGCTGAAAGTTTGTGTTGCCGAAGTACTTATGTTTGTGAGCAAACTGATCAAAAAATATTTACTTTGAGATCAAAGAGTCGGGCAATAAACCAGTTGATGGTATAACTTTAGATTGAGTAACTGACACGCTCAGATTTCACAGGAATTAAATGTTCGTAAAATATAAATGAAATCTGAAGCTTTACATAAATCATTATTAATATACAAGGGTAATGTATGATAGTGAAAGCCATTACTTGCCTTAGTAGGCAATAAGTGAAACGATATTGTGTTGGTATCCTGTAGGGCGCAGTCACTCCCAAAATTACTTAACACAACTTTTGTACATTTCCATGTTGACTTCATTAACAACAGTATCTAACCATACAGAAGTCGTCATAGAGTAATGTCGACAGGAGTAGTAACAATACACGTGTGATCTATTCTGTTAACAGACCGTTGTTTTGAAATTTGTTTAGCATAAGAAACAAATTAATTGATCCAATTTATATTGTATTTATATTGTGAGAGAAGAGAGAATGTTTTGTTGAACAAATATAACAACGATTCTCATTGCGCGACGAGAGTTTTGGAAAATTATAAATGACTATTATAGTCTATTATAATCTATTTACGCAAATATCTATATCTATATATATAAAAGAAAGTCGTGTTTGTTACAACACTTATAACTGAACAACGGCCATACAGATTGGGCTGAAAATTGGTGGAGAGGTAGCTTAGAGCTAGGAATAACACATAGGATAGAGAAAATAGGGATAAATTGCGAGTAAAATACTAAAAAATACAATTTAATTTTCCCATACAAACGATTCGTTTACACTTTGACACAAGGCAATTTGACCTTTAAAAACATACCATAAAGTTCATTGTTAGTAGAAAAGTCCATCGTTCGTCAGTATCGTATGAATATTGACATTTAAACTTTCAATCAAATGTCAAAATTTGTTGTGTCATGTCACTGTAATGTGTTTGAAGTATTGCAATTTATAAATATTAAAAATAAGTAAATATTTGTATAAGTTATTTTTAAACTAAAATCTGTGTTGAAATTTAAATAATCAAGCATTGGTTTGGAGAAGGCATCACAAAAGCCAGCAACGGAATGCCATATTTGTCAAAGTTGTTCAAGCTTACCACGAAGAACGCGACTATGATTTATCAGTTCAGATTGCATCTACTACAGATGAAAAAGATGTGGTGAGTCATAGAGACGATCAGAGAGCTGATCAGTCCAACTTCCTCATAGTGAAGAACGGATCAATAAATGACGAGCACACATTTCGCACAAATTTATTAATTTGTAACAATACCGTCTCTATTCTTCAATAGAAGGAACGGTTTTGAACCTAACACCCGGGCGACCATGATCGACCGGATACTGGAATATATAATAAGAATATATAATAAGACCACTACTATTAGGACAAATCAAGCCAATTAGAAGGAGCCAAAACTCTAGCCAATATGGTTAGTTTGGATAGGATGACTGATGATGATAAGGGCAGGAAAATAATGGTGACAGGAACATAAAAAGTTATGAATGTTGACATTAGTCAAATAACTACAGTTAGGTCTCGGTGATCCAGTTGTCGAGCACCTCGTTTTTGAATCAAGAAGTCACGGGTTCGAACCCATTGGTGTGAGCCACGATTCAAACCTGATTGTGTGATAAATATTGATGATGAGGCTTAACAGCCGCTGCCTACACCTTCGGGTACAAAAAGGCGTGAAGTTATGTATGTTAAGTATGAATTGTGAAAACATATTGCTGTACAGTATGTAACTTACAGTAACTTAATTTACGAACACAACAATTATTTTCTGTTTAATCACATTAATATTCATCTAGGTCGAAAAATACGAGATTTCTCTCATTAAAATCGACTACGTGACAAAAACCTGAGCCACCCCCCCGCTCCTGTGTGACTAACCGTAGTATTTTAAAGACTCCGCTCCCCCCCCCCCCCTAAACGGGTCACGTAGTATGGGTACGGTCCCTAAAGTTAAGCAACGCTTGGCGCGGTCGGTCCGTGGATGGGTGACCATCTTATCATGACGAGTTCCTCCGTGTTTCGGAAGGCACGTTAAATTGGTGGGTCCCGGCTGTCATTTGAACATCTTTGGTAGTCGTTACGGGTAGTCAGAAGCCAGAAAGTCTAACAACCAGACTTACCAAGGGGGATTGTGTTGCCCACGCAACTGGGTTGTGGAGGTCAGATAGGCAGTCGCTCCATGTAAAACACTAGTACTCGGCTGCACCCGGTTAGACTGGAAGCCGACCCTAACATAATTGGGAAAAAGCTAGGCAGATGAATTATTGATCATACACCGCTGTGTAACATAAGTTTTGTATAAAATTGCCTTTTAGTCTCTTTTTTATAAGTCTGAGTGAATAATTTGCTTTCATGATACAATCTTATTTTTAAGTATTTATTAATTATGGCATTTATTAATAAAAGCGAATGATCAACTTGAATTGACGATAAATGATCTCCCGGGTGCAGATAGCCAGTCAGTTTCTTTTCTCAGCAATCAGATAATTTTCACCCACTTGTCAGGGCGTGCTGCATCTTTAGGCACCCTACACCGTTATTATTATAACAAAAAATATTTAAAATCTCCTTTTCCATAAATTAATAACTCTCCCACAAATGTGGGAAACTAAAACTAAGTTTTTAGTGGTATCACTGAAGCTAATTATGAAAATTCAACATTTTATGTATTTTACTGTATTTTAATATTAATGTAAACATTAATCTTACGTGTGGAAAGTAATTCCGGTTAATTTCTTATGGGTTTCCGATCTTGAATCGCACTCTTTTACTACGCATTTATCCATTTCGTACCTATTGTTATTCGGTTCGCGTCTGACAGATGACTGAATTGACATAAGCTTCGCATAAGCCGCTAAGTAGGCTTATGGCCAGTGGTCACACTTTGAGAAGGTTACTACAAGTCTATATCATATAGGTCAATGTACAAATTGATAAATTTGTGTGAAATGTGTGTACTCGTAACTTGTTCATCCTTTATTGAATTTCACGATGAGAAAGTTGGATTGATCAGAGAGAGACGACTCACCACATCTTTTTCATCTATAGTGGACTTGATAAATCGTCGTCACCTTCTTCGTGGTAACCTTCAAAAACTTAGACAAAAATGGCATTCTGTTGCTTGGTAATGTTACCGCCACTGCGATGCTCTCTCGAAACCAATGCATTATTTAAAGTTTATTACAGTTTTATTACTTCAAAAATAACTTTTTCAAATATTTACATGACTATAATAATTAAAAATTGCAAACCTTCAAACATATGAGATGACACAACAAATTTTGACATTTGATTAAAAGTGTAATGTCAATATCCATCCCATTGTTTTGCAGTTTCCATAGTTACAGATCGTTTGTATGGGGAAATTAAATTGTATTTTTAGTATTTTACTTACAATTTATCCCTATTTACTCTATCCTATCTCCGTCTCCTGGCTCTAAGCTACCTCCCTACCAATTTTCAGCCAAGTCGGTCAAGCCGTTTTCATGTTAAGTCGTGACAACGGAAAACGGGTTTCATTTTTATATATATATATAGATTATTGTTAAAATGCTAAATCGTTCAACAAAAAGTGGTAATGTTGTGGACGTGATATGTGGCGGATGTGCGCCGCCATTGTTGTGAACATCTAACATTTATGTGAAAACAGGCTTTTACTTTTAGCTGAGCATATAATATCAAAATGAATTATTCATATAATGTTTAATATTATGTCTCGATTTCTATCATCATTTGATATCTCAGATTAAATTGCCAGCTTTATAACAATAATAATAATATCTTCACGTATCAAAAAAAATGTAGATATACGCAGTTTGCTCCATGAATGGGCTGGCTCGACCAGTGAAATTTCGCGTTTCGTTCGGTGAGAGGGCGCAAAAAAGTTAAAACGATAAGAACTAAACTAGTCCCGGTTTGTAAGTGACCGTGGGATTCGAATTCTACTCATGAGTTTCTTTATTAATGCCTTTTTTTCAATTTTACCTCGACGGAGCTGAGGGCAAAACTACATTAATTACATGTTCTAGGAGCGCTTCATCCAGTACGACCGAACTCTATCCGTTTAATACTGATTTAATTATCTTAAATAACTTCTAATATTGACAGGAACAAATAGTAACTAGGCTTAACATATTTGCTAATAAAATAAAAAAAAACTGTACCTACACGTCTAACAAAGGCTCCCGTTTGTTCCAAAAATAAAATATCATTATTTCAGAAACTTTTGAAAATACATCATCATAATCATCAGCCTAGATCTGTCCACTGTTGAACGTAGGCCTCCCCTTTGTACGCCATAACTCCCGGTCCTGTGCCGCTAGCATCCAACGACTCCCAGCGGTTCTCACTAGGTTGTCAGTCCACCTAGTGAGGGGACGGCCTACGCTGCGCAGTCCAGTCCGTGGTCGCCACTCTAGAACCTTCTTTCCCCATCTTTGGTCGGTTCTTCGAGCGATGTGGCCTGCCCACCTCCACTTCAGCGTGCTAACCCTACGGGCTATGTCAATTACTCCCGTACGTCTACGTATCTCCGTATTTCGGATTTTATCTCGTAGAGAGATGCCGAGCATAGCCCGCTGAGCGACCTTGAGCTTCCTGATGAGGCCAGCATTTAAAGACCACGTCTCTGTTGCGTAGGTTATCGCTGGCAACACACACTGGTCATAGACCTTGGTTTTTAGGTACTGAGGTATTTTGGACGGGAAGATATCCCTAAGCTTCCCGAACGCTGCCCAGCCGAGTTGGATCCGTCGTTTAACCTCTTTCTCGAAGTTAGCTCTACCTAGTTGAATAGTTTGTCCTAGGTAAACATAGTGATCGACAACTACAAGGATCGTATAGCCAACAGTTACCGGTACTTGAATGACATGGCTATTGGACATGACTTTGGTCTTGTCCATGTTCATTCGTAGACCCACTTGTTGGGATACCTTGTTTAGGTCCTCGAGCATGGCACTAAGGTTCTCCAGCGATTCTGCCATGACTACGATGTCATCGGCAAATCGAAGGTAAGTGATGTATTCGCTGTTGATGTTGATGCCTAGCCCGGTCCAGTCTAGGAGCTTGAAGACGTCTTCCAATGTAGAGGTGAACAGCTTCGGAGATAGAACGTCTCCTTGTCTGACACCCTTCTGCAGTGGAATAGCCCGTATACTCCCATCTTGGATTGACATACTGGCGTTTCTATACAAGCACTTCAGCACTTCGATATACCGATAGTCAATTTGGCACCGCTGAAGAGACTGTAGTACTGCCCAAGTCTCGACGGAATCGAAGGCTTTCTCATAGTCCACAAATGCCAAGCATAGAGGTCGATTATATTCCTCGGTCTTCTCTATGATCTGGCGTAAAGTGTGGATGTGGTCTATGGTACTAAAGCCCTTTCGGAATCCGGCTTGTTCGGGAGGCTGGAAGTCATCGAGTCTGCATGAGAGTCGATTTGTAATGACCCTGGAGAAAAGCTTATAGACATGGCTCAAAAGCGAAATGGGCCTATAGTTCTTTAAGCGGGTCCTGTCACCCTTCTAAAAAAACAGCACCACTACGCGTCTGGTCCATGCCTCTGGAACGTCGCCCCCGAGCACGACGGAATTGAAAAGCTTCTGAAGGGCTATTAGGATTGGCTCACCGCCTGCCATCAGTAGCTCGGCAGTAATTCCGTCATCACCCGGTACCTTTCTTTCGGTGTTTAAGAGCCATTCGGATCTTGTGCAGACTGATGTTCGGGAAATCCTCAGTATAGTGTCGGGTTAGCTTGGATCTGGGATCTTGAGCCACGCTGACAACAGGAATCTGTGAAGATTTGTATAGTTGCCCATAGAACTGTTCAACCTCTCTCAAGATCTCAGCCTTGGAAGAGATGATGATGCCACAGTCGGACTTCAGCTTGGTCAATTGGCTCTGCCCAATAGACAGATCCCTTCTAAACACCTTAGTGCCTTGGTTACGCTCAATGGCCTCTTTTATGCGTACCATATTGTATTGGCGAGTGTCGTGTCGAATACACTTTGAGATACGATAAAAAAACTTGTGCCATTCAAATATCAATATTGTATCGAAATAAAAATAGATGCTAATAGGCCCCATTACGAATTCCCTTAACATAACATAACGACATGCCTTTCTCTACCCGATGGTTCCAAATGGAATAGGTGGCGAACCTATTGCCATACCGGGCACAAAGTTCTCAGGCATCGACATTTATCACTCATAACTTCCGAAAAGAATTTCGTAAAGTCATTGGTATGAGCCAGTGTGAGGATTCGAACTCGCGACCTTTAGATTCAGAAGCGGGGTGCTTGACCACTGGACCACCGGAACTTTAAAACAAATTCCGTTATAAATATTTTATTTTTATTTTTGCACTATCTGCGAACAAAATTCCATCATGATCAATTATCCACTTTCCTAGGAAATCGATTTCAAAATTTATTACTCACTTTCAAACTTTCACCATTGAGCTACTGTTCAGAGATGTCTGCCTACCTACATAAATATGATATAGGTACACATACATAAAGAATATTAGCATATGGCCCACACAGATGCGTATTGAGTACTTTTCAAGGCAAAGTATTAGAATCTAACTAACTTTGCTCTCACAGTTACAAAAGTTCTTTTATTATTTACGAGTCTCAAATGGAAGAGTCGTTTTTCTGCGTGGATTTCATATACTTAAAGTTTTTTCGCCGAACTGAAGTTGAACTGAAGTCAAAAAATGTGATATCGAAAGGCTTTTGTTTGCCGCGATTTATTTTATTATAATCATTTTTAATGTAATACTTATTTACGAACCTTTGACGGGAGAAAATAAATGAAAATAGAGCGAGAGAGAGAGGCGAGTTCTCATTTTCTTGATGTCGTTGTAAGTTACGTTAAATTGACGTTTAAAACTATCCGTAATTCAGAAAAAAACATTGTAAGAGAATAACGCCTGTCCAAAGATTACAATTTAGGATTTATAATATTCGACGTAAGTCTCACTCACACACTCATAAAAGTCTAACGGCAACAGTGCAACAGATCAACTATTACACGAGAACTTTACAAATTACGAATTTCACCTTAATTGTATTTAAATTTCACTTTGAAATTTGAGTTTATCAAACAGAAGTTCTTATAAAGTATTTCTATATCAAGCAAACAATGGTTTTGGCTACTAATTACGTCAGAGCAATCAACTTGCAGAAAACTTAGTAAATTTATTAAAGTTCGCGGCTTTTCAAATTCGATTTGGGAATAAATTAAATACTTCTCGTTTAATATTTGAGTAATTGAACATTTTGATTTTCAATATTATTCTCAACAAGTGGGCCGGAGTACTTCAATCAGACATTTATTACTACAGCGCCGCTCCCTGCTCCTGGTAAAATATAGTTTAAGTTTTGTTTACCAAATGGGTCATCTAACGTTAAGTAAACTTTCCAACAAGTTATATAAATTACTACTGAAATTCAATTAAAATTTAATTATATAATTCCATATAATGTAAAATACGGGTTCACGAGAATTCCCTTTATCATCGCGCTAGTTCAGATAATTACGAGTAAAGCAAGTATGTGATTGAACATTAAAGTAAATCACGAGTGTCGCAAAATAATTTATCAATAATGATCAAAAATAAATAAATGATCTTAAACACGTCCGTATAAAAATAATAAATTTAAATAAGTCAGTACAAAAATAAATATAATAGTAAATATGAGTGACATGAGACACTAAGGTCTTTCAGATTCATCGTCTTCTCGTCTCCAGGGAGACCGTGCTCCGGGTTGATCATTGAATTTCTAATATCGTTTGTCGTTCCGCTGTCGAATAGCTAATTCCACTGAATAAGTTATAGACAATTTAAGCAGCTCACTGAATCGTGTCAGATATCTATCAAAATAAAGATGATTTAATTTTCTATTTCATAACGAAATATTTTTAATACATCGCTGATTTTATTTTAATATAGAACTCACTCAAGCACCACACAAACATCCAAATTTAATCAAATGTATTTTTTTCAAATTAATGTACGTCTGTAAATTGTAATCTGTAAAATGTAAATTACCTTTAAGTTTGGAACAATCGGACAGATTCCGACATGAAGTTCCCTGAGAAATAAATGTTATTAGACGACAAAACAAGCATACTACTCAAAAATCCACGTGTTTTTAACGTATAGTATTAAACTGAAAACCGAGTAACCGCAAGCAACAGTTAGCAGCTGATATTTTTACGTTACAAATTCGTGTAAATATTGTGGTCTTATTTCAGAATCATCCAACACACAAATTAATCATTTTTATACAAAAGGCTGAAATATAATAAATGTATAATGAAAAGGATTTTATCCGCTCACAAAGACGCACCTAATCCTGAAATTTCGTATTCAACGTCTTTTCATATATTTGGGTGCTAAGTATTTTGGCAAACACTCGAATCACTCCGGAGCTCATCACATGATGAGAGCTAGTGAAGGTCGCGGAGGCTTCGTGCAACGTCTAAAGACGAGTGCAAATATTTGCGTTTGTCACAATAAATTGATAAGATATTTGATGACAAACTTCCAAATTCCAAGACCTAATACATGTAATATGTATATATGATGTTAGACATAAAATGATCTCAAATATGTAACTCTGTATTACAAATAATAATTAACATCCCGCATGTATTAAACGCGAAGTCTTTTGTTTGAACAATTAACACTTGAAGTGACATTTTAACGTGAAAGCTAATTAATTTAATGTTAAAAGTCTTCTGAATATATTTTAAGTAAAGGAGGAGAACATATTTAAATTGTAATATATTTCATAGGTACGTATCCTCAATCATAATCGTAATTAAAAGCGAATGTCACTTTGGTGTGATTTAGTCACAAGTTTTCTAATTAAGGTTTCGTGACATCAAAACAACTTTTAGGATTATATCGCGTTTATTTATTACTAACTAGCAGACCGCGCGAACTTCGTACCGCTATATTTTATACATTTACCACTTAAGATTATTGCCGCGATCATATTAATACCCCAAAGCTTTCCTCATAAATGAACTAACACTTTTTTTTTTTAATTCAAGTCCTACACATAACTTCACGCCAGATCCCTTGCGGGGTAGGTAGAGAGTACAAAGCGCCATAAGGCACGATTAATACACACCTTACTTGCTTAGCTGTTGATATTAGCGACTAACAACCTAGATATGATGAACATAATAGCTGTTAAAATAATAAGCAGTTAGCTGCAAGAATGGGCCGGCTCAACCGGTGAAATACCACTACCTCTCGGAAGATCGACGTAAAGTGGCTCATGCCGCGTTTCGTTCGGTGAGAGAGGTACCTGGGGATCCACCTCGCTTCCCCATCCTTCTCCCTTAAAAGTCGGCAACGCAACGGTAACACTATAAGTGTTGCTGGTGTCCATGGGCGCCACAGGTTGCGTACCATCAGGTGACCCGCTTGCTCCTTTGCCCTTCTATCTCATAAAAAAAAATTATCAACTTCAATTAATAGCATTACCAGGGACTTTGTCAGAAGTTTGACATCAATCTTTAGTTTTTTTTAATACTACTTGAACCTTTTTTTATCTGATCATTGCCGTCGATTTAAAAAAAAACCTGGTCACCACATGTTCTTACCAGTATGGCTAACTCACAGTGAGTGTTTTTTTTGTAATTTAAATGATGTCGATTTGGCACCTTGGTATTACTCTTATCAAAATAAATTCACTAAATTTTAAAAGAGATCACGATATTAAAAAGGTAAATATAGGTAGGCAATTCTATGTGTAATGCAGACGTGTAACAAACCCGCAAAGTCTTTATATTTTAGCAAAAGGCGCCAAGATCGAGGTGCGTGGGCATATCTTGCGCTTCGTACATTTATATGAAGTTGCAATATTGTAAAGGATTATAGATAATATTATAATATCTGCTTAAAGAACTAACTGTAAACTAACTCTAGCTTTGACCCATGGTTACCAACTTTGGCTACTTAAGTATGAAAATATTTTTAAATATTTTAATATTCGAGTTGCTTAATACTTAAATATTATGAACGGAAAATAACGCGACACATTTAGGTAAACAAATGTCTGCTTGTGACTACGGCCAATGCAACCAGGCTAAAACGTCAAGCTAATAATAAAAGTAAGTATTTGTTTACCTAAACGTGTTGCGTTATTTCCCGTTTATTATACTCTTAAATAGATCAAATTCTAATCTATGTGTCTAAATAGACACGGGGTCTTAGATGTTATATGTTCACAACACTTATTAATTATTACAAAATAAATATATATATATACCCCAAAAGACGATTAAACTCATTAGGACAAAAAAAACAAAAGAATGTCTAAGAAAATTAAAAAAAAATTACCTGCCAGCTATGAGCGCCGCTCATGACCGAGTCGGGCGGGACTCCCGATCATATATTGCGTGCGCGGAATATTTGCCTAAGAAACGAATACTTGCATTTTGTATTTTGTGATATCTTCTGAATTAAATGTCCGAATTGAATCATTCAAAAAGTTCTAGAAAGGTATTGGATCTATCTTTATATTGAAGTAATTTATTTTGAGTAGAGTTAATACCAAGGTACAAAATAAAGAACTTTTAAAACGACCTCATTATAATTATTTTTAAAAATTAAAAAAACACTTATTATGCGATAACTACAATAGTTAGACATATAGCGTCGCGGACTTTTCTGTAGACAATTATATGTTCTGTGAAACTGTAGTACATTGTTTTTTTCTATAATCAATAGTTTTTGCAGCGTTCGCGATGTAAGATTTTTTTTCGGGTCTTTTTCTTACACCTTGGGTTACATTATTGGACTTATAGTAAGGATCCCTAATTTATTTGAAAATATAATATAGCCTAAAGCCTTCCTCGATAAATGGACTATACACCAGTGAAAGAATTTTTGAAATCGGACCGGTGGTTTCTAAGATTAGCGCGTTCAAACAAACAAACAAACAAACAAACAAACTCTTCCGCTTTATAATATAAGTATAGATTTTATTTATTTCCCGACGTTTCGAACTCTTTACAGAGATTATTTTCACGAGTGATAAACTAATAGATGGTATTTGTTCAAAAGCTATTATCATTGATACAGAGAGCACCCACTTTTTGGAAATAAAAATCAAAAAGTTGATGTTAAAAAATATGATTTTTACTATTAGTAACCCACATCAGACCACGAAACAAAAATTAAATATTTATTTACAAAATATATTTACTAAAGAAAAAGTTTGGTTTGTACAGATCCTTTGTTGTATGATTTAATAGGTAACAGTTGTTATCTATTGTTGTTATTTTGTTATAGTAAAAATCATATTTTTTAACATCAGCTTTTTGATTTTTATTTCCAAAAAGTGGGTGCTCTCTGTATCAATGAAAATAGCTTTTGAACAAATACTATCTTCTTGTTCATCACTCGTGAAAATGATCTCTGTAAAGAGTTCGAAACGTCGGGAAATAAATAAAATTAGTAATAAATAAACGCGATATAATCCTAAAAGTTGTTTTGATGTCATGAACGTGATTCGCGAAAGTCTTGGAGATAAATAAGGTTTCGTGGTTCATATTCAACGTAACGAGTTGTAACAGCTTGTCGTTCAATTCAGAACATAACCTCAACAGTAACTACTGAATAGTTAAATGAGGAACGGAATTCAATTATTTGCAATAATTGAAAGATTTTATTCTATAATCTATTAATCTTTACTAGTCTTTTGACAAAATATTTATATTTATCAGTTTTGCTAAAAAATTAGAAAAGAAATTCAGGGAAACTATTGTAAAGAGTCTGCGAAAATATAAAAACAAAATTGTTGTACAGGGGAGCGCACCAGTCATTGAAATGACATCACATTAAGCATATTGTACCCAATAAGACCTTAAATTCACCTAAAGAACTTTATTTCTTTATCTATATATATATAAGAGATTTCCACCTATATATTGACTCATCACGATATCTCTGGAACTATAAGGCGTTGTCACGTTGAGTGACAATGTCAATTTACATCATAATAAATATAGGCACGGTTTCAAAGACACGGTTTCCGGGTCATAAATAAAAATACAACTGTAGGTAGTATACGAAAATTAATAAATAAAATCTTATTCTATAAAGTAGGTAGGTAATTATTTGATATGACAGACTGACCAGACATTTTGAAATTGGACGGGATATTCGGGCATTTCATTTGAAACTGTTATCAAGAAAGGAGCCAGAATAACCTAAACCTTCAACTAAACTTTTGATTTTATTGACTGGCTGCCCTCTACCTTCATCTCAACTTCACCTCAACTTCATCTCTACCTTCATCTCGACTTCATCTCTACTTTCACCTTTACTTTCATCTCAACTTTTCCTGTCGACCAACTGACAGTGTAAAGGAAGCCTGCCAACATCTGGGAGGAGACTTCGGTGGAGCACCGGGACACCCCTGCAGTGAGCCTTCGCGGGTCACTCGGCATCAGGTCGTACCTGCTCACTTCTTAAGATTTGGTAGCCACAAATTGAGGAGCAACTCGATATTAAAACAAATAAAATTAATAATTAATTGTCGAGTGAATTTTTTTTTGAACCCCCGACCGCGTTACATTGGCTCTCCGGCATAGTGTTCCTCGATTTGTGGTTATTAGTAGGCAGTGGTGAAGGTTTTCACTAACTTATTACTGTAAGTTCAGGGTGGCTGGTCAATTTATTCACGCGGGAGGCTATAATTGCCCTAGGACAGAGAGTGGACCCGACTGGTAATGTTACCGCATGCAGGGTAACTAGATGGTATATCTATATATACCGTCCCTGCATAACCAGCGAGTGAAAGGGACCGCGTGAATGAGGGTGCGTCAATTTTTTTTTTATTATTTAATAACTTAAATTCTTTTTTTTTAACTTCAATTAGTAATGGTATGTGACCACCCTAAAACTTATAACTAAAATTAACTTTGTAAACAGTAATTTCCACATTTTTTTCTTTTTTTAATTCTTTTAAAGATATCAAATTCTTTAATTAAATCTGTGTCAATAAATTGTGTACTGAGGCAGTGTTTTACTCATCATTTTTATATTTATCTTTAACTGAGACTATATGTGCTCTAATAGTTAAATAAAGTAATTATTGTGTTTAGGAGTACCACACTTTGTCCTTGTTTTTTTATTTTTCCATACTGAGTATGTTAATTTGTAAATCCCTAATATAATAGGGTGTACTAGATAAATTGCACAGTGATTAATTGATATCTGAAGAAAATAATAATAAAACATTTTTTTTGTACATGTGGAATTACAGGTAAATAAAATAAATTGAAGGTAATTGTAACTTAGTGTTGTTCGGTAACTTTTCATGATACTTTGGTATCATTTTAGTGTGCATCAGGTAAGCGGTAATGCAGCAATTTTATCTGGCTCCTAATTAAACTGAGAATTTCAATTTTTCTAATAACAAAATTATACTTCAACATTTAGTTTGACTTATAATAGTTTTTAGAATTTGTAAATATAATACTTCATTTAAATTAGTCTGGCCCAATTTAAAATCAAAACTTAATTTTCTTTTGTTTAATAACTTAATTTGATTTCATGAACAATATGAATTCATCTGTTCATTTGTTAACTTTCAAAATTTTAACTGCATAAAGTAGGGACTCGCACATAGTTTTTGGATTAGTGGTTGATTCTCCATTTTATGGGGCAACCGTTTAGGGATTGTTTGCCTTGCCGGGCATGTACGGCGTAGACTGCTAGGCATAGCTTAGTCGGTTTAAGAGTGAATTGTTTCCCTATTATAATGGGCAATCACTTAGGGGATTTTAGGGTTTTACTGCTAAGAGTACTAGGTGTAATAGGACTTATTTAGTCAGTTGTATTGATTCGAAGCTAGTTGTGACCTCTCTATTTTATGTAGTGTCTTGTGGATAGGATGCTTTAGGATAATTTCCCCTTGAGTGTTCCTGAGCTTAGTTAGGGAAACACTCATAGTATAAAAGATCAGTCATAGTCGTGAATTTTGAATATGATCTGTATATGTAAGTTTTTTTTTTGAAAGAATGATGGATGAAAGTGTATGGAGTTATTGTCCGGGGCATGTTATTTATTTAGACAAAACTATATTTGGACTTATTTTACTACTAATTTTTTTTTTCTTTTTCTTTCCCGGATTTTTCTTCCTTCCGGAGGAAAAATCCTCCTATTGGAGGGGGGTACTGTCACGTTGAGTGACAGACAGTATGGAGTTATTGTCCGGGGCATGTTATTTATTTAGACAAAACTATATTTGGACTTATTTTACTACTAATTTTTTTTTTCTTTTTCTTTCCCGGTTTTTTCTTCCTTCCGGAGGAAAAATCCTCCCATTGGAGGGGGGTACTGTCACGTTGAGTGACAATGTCAATTTACATCATAATAAATTTAGGCTTCAAAGACACGGTTTCCGGGTCATAAATAAAAATACAACTGTAGGTAGTATACGAAAATTAATAAATAAAATCTTATTCTATAAAGTAGGTAGGTAATTATTTGATATGACAGACTGACCAGACATTTTGAAATTGGACGGGATATTCGGGCATTTCATTTGAAACTGTTATCAAGAAAGGAGCCAGAATAACCTAAACCTTCAACTAAACTTTTGATTTTATTGACTGGCTGCCCTCTACCTTCATCTCAACTTCACCTCAACTTCATCTCTACCTTCATCTCGACTTCATCTCTACTTTCACCTTTACTTTCATCTCAACTTTTCCTGTCGACCAACTAACAATGTAAAGGAAGCCTGCCAACATCTGGGAGGAGACTTCGGTGGAGCACCGGGACACCCCTGCAGTGAGCCTTCGCGGGTCACTCGGCATCAGGTCGTACCTGCTCACTTCTTAAGATTTGGTAGCCACAAATTGAGGAGCAACTCGATATTAAAACAAATAAAATTAATAATTAATTGTCGAGTGAATTTTTTTTTGAACCCCCGACCGCGTTACAGCGTAGCGACTTGAAATTTGGTAGGATTATTCCTTTCGCCGAGTAGAGGTCAGCTAAGAACGGATTTTACGAAATTCCACCCACAAGGGGGGTTGCGGGGGTGTTAACAATGGAAAATTCCCATTTTTAACCTATAGCTGCTATCGACTTCAAATTTGTCGAAGATATTGCAGTATTAACATAGCGGGGCAGCAGTTATTACTTTTGATGCGAAACAGAGTTCGCCGGGTCAGCTAGTAACTAATAAAATAAGAAAAAGACATGCCTCTTGTACTATCAAGCAAAAGATGGTTTGTACGTGGTAGAATTCGAGTCGCTAATTTACAAATAATAATATGGAAGTTTTTAAAAGTAGATAATATTTTTATGGGATAAGGGAAGGAGGGAGCAAGCGAGCGGGCGTTTAACCCGATGGCAAGCCACAAACACCGCCCATAGACACCTTAACATAGATAGTGACACTTACAATGGTATATGGAAGGAGTCGGAAGTGGAATCGGAAGGAGAGAGCGGATGGAGTTGGGCCACTGGATATCTCTCTCACCGTGTGCCCGATATAAGAAACAGCTTGGCAAAGATAATGAAACGCTGCCAACACATCTGGATGTTTAGCCAAAAAGTGATTATTAATCTGATAAAAGAACCCCCACATCAGACATGATGGTTAGTCATATCTGATAGCGGAACTGAAAGTACATGTTTTTAGATAAACTGTAGTTTGAGAAATGTATCTTCACAGTATTGAAACTGATGATGGTCTAGGCGGCGGCAAATAAAGCGGCAACATATTATGTTTATTCTCATTTGAAACGGAACATATAAACTAGAAAATAAAAAATATATATCCAATGAATATTATTTCAGTGATAATATTATTTCAAATAGATTCACAACCCAATGACTTATAGAGCAACGATCTTTGAAATAGCTAAATAGAAGTTTGAATCAAAACTTTTCACATTTGAGTCAAGAATAAACGAAAAGATTAATTAAGCAGTGGTCGAGTGTTGCAGTTCCCTGCGTGAATAGGCCGGCTCGACCGGTGCAGTACCACGACTTCTCGGAATATCGGCGTAAAGTGGCTCCTGCCGCGTTTCGTTTGGTACGGCGGTACGGCCCAATCCCCTTTCCCCTTCCTTTCTCCTCCTACTCCCTTAAAGGACGACAACGCACTACGGTGTTTGTGGGTGGTGAGAAGTTACTAACCATCAGGTGACCCACTTGCTAGTTTGCCCTCCTATCCCATGAAAAAAATAGTATTAACTATAAAATAAGTTATTTCGATGAAATAATATAATTTATATTAAAATCTAGTAGCTAAGTTTCAAATCCAGGTACAGATATTTTAAATAATATGATACTATTATTATATCCGTTCTTAATAATTAATTAATTCCAATTGGAAAATCACAGGGAAATTCGTGTCAAGAACTTAATTTGATAGTGTTCATAGCCATACGAAGTAATTACAAAGTGTTAAAGCACTTTGCCCAAAGATCGCCAAAGTTAGTACAGTAACTCAATCTGAAATTAATTTAACCACTTTGTTTACAGTTTTACATCTTAATATTGTGGAGCAACTGATAGCTTTGAGAATATACTACTTGACTTGACTTGACTACTTGAGTTTTTGAACAAAATTAGAAATCAGCTTCTGAAGACGTACAATAAATAAATAAGACATGACGTTGTAACTTCACGACTTTTAATATAGCATCAACTATACATTATCACGACTCACCGAATTTATTTTTCCATAATGATGCCATACATTTAACATGCGATTCAATTTTTTTCGGCAGTAATTAGTTTGTGAAATGAGATCAATGCGTGAATTAAAATGTTCACCAGTCTTCAGTTCTTATTTTCAGTTTTTATATTATCTTTATCGAACAAGCACGCCCAAGAGGCTTTTATAATAATTAATTTAAACTAACAGGTCCGGTCGCTATCATAAGGCCTACTATCATTCTAACAATTAGATAAATAAATAAGAAATGAATGATTAATTAATCCGAGTGTATTTAATTAAAAAATCTAATATATGTTTTTAGTAAATTGCTATCATTAAATTGTATAACCATGTGCACATTATTATATATGTATAAATATTTAAGGGATAAATAAAGCTCACTCATTCATAAATCGAGTGGAACATAACCGACTTAATGATTACTTAGAATTATTGGCAAGTGATTTATCGGAGAACAAAACAATAAGAGCTGTCTCTAGATCACACTTCAAACCGTCATACCACTAGAGAGAGATGTTCGCACGTCAGTTTGTTCGTAACTAACACGTATGAATTTCCCAAGTGCAGCCCATTGAATAGAAAGTAGCGTTTATTTTATACTTGTTGTCCTTACCTTGTTGTCCTTACCTGTACCATCTCCTTCCATCTTTCCGCTCTTTATTGTTTAACTTAATCTTTTTTGAATCGTAGAATATAAAGTAGAATATCAAGATTAAATAAGTGTTACTAATTATATAAGAACTGAGTTGGGACTGGGCTGTTCCTCCTCATCACATCCGACAGGTTTGCAAGAATACTTTACCTTGGAGAATTCGACCTGGTCTACTTTTACTTGTTCTATTTCCAATGGAACTGGAAATCTAACTATTACTAAAAATTGCCAAATGAAATAAGTTGCAATACAATTTTGTCAGTCATCGTTATTTATAACACGTAACTTCCGAACAGAAATTGGTGTACGCAGGAAATCTATTCCATAACTTCTTTATTCAGAAGCGCGAGTTCAACCACTGGACCATCGAGAACCGGAGTGTAAAAGTGTTATCATCATAAAAACATCACGTGATCGAAACTGAAGTTGACAACTAGAACTTAAACACATCAACGCCGTTACTAGTTGGTACCTACTTGTTCCACAGTGTGTTTATAGGTATCTCGTTTGTTGTCGCAGTGGTTCCGTCGCTTTGTGCAGTTGTTAGAGGAACTGTGAACGAGAGCTCGCACTCACTGTACACTGTACCTTCCTACTGTGAGCGCAGACACAATATTATAATCTGAATGTTGGCAACACTTTCAATGTGTTCCTACAAGTAACACGGGCATTTTCCATTCAACAAGTATTGGATGAACCATTATTTCTAAATATCTGTGGATTAATACTAAAATGTGTCGACTGTTGCACAAAGTCGCCGTTCATATTAGTATATTACACTCACCGAGAAGCCTTACAAATTTACATACTCTTCATAATAATTTGTCGTTATTGAACTCGTAGCCACTCATGCTGAAGGTTTTAGTTTTCATTTTTCAAACTTAAACTTTTGTATTAGTTATAAGTACAATGAATATAACATCCTAGTGAAAACAAAAGTTTGTCTCTTCTATTCTTTAAAATTACAAATTTAAAACAAATCACAATTCACCTTTTATAACGTTACACAAATACAAATAATATCGCTGCTTTTTTAAGCAAACTATGACTTTACAAAAATAGGCCAAGGATTTTTCGGTGTAGTACGTGAAAGTTGCGTGCGTTACGTATGTTTCCACTTTAGCTCGTAAATTGAGCGTGAATGGAGCGGATTTGTGGGGGAATTCACCAAAGGAAATATATCATCTTTTCAGTATATTCGTACCTTTAATATCTAAAACTTTAGGCAGTGTTTCTTCGCTTTTACCGGATATTGATAATGCTTTCCAGAAGAGGGTTAGTATTGCCTTACTTATTGTGACGACTTGACTCTTTGTAAGATATACCTTCTGTGTACTAAGTATCGGGAATTTGTCAATAAAACAAAAAATACAAATTATTCATCTAAATTTATTTTATTGCCTTCAAAGTAGGCCCCATCGCTTGCAATACAACATCTCCACCGCTTCACCCAGTCTTCCATACATTTTTCATAGGCTATTTCCGGTATGGCCTTTAGCTCATTCAGCGAATTTTCTTTTATGGCTTCTACTGACTCAAACCGTTTTCCTCGAAGTGGTAATTTTAACTTGGGAAATAAAAAAAAGTCAGACGGAGCCATATCAGGTGAATAGGGTGCTTGGTCGAGAACGTTTGTTGAATTTTTCGCTAAAAACTCTTTCACTATAATGGCTGTGTGTGATGGTGCATTATCATGGTGCAGCATCCATGAGTTGTGTCGCCACAAATCTGGACGTTTTCGGCGGATACTCTCACGCAAACGCTTCATGACGCCTAAATAATATTCTTTATTCACTGTTTCTCCCTCTGGAAGGAATTCGGAGTGAACCACACCACGGTAGTCAAAAAAAACTGTCAGCATCACCTTGATTTTGGTGCGACTTTGCCGCGGTTTTTTGGGTTTCGGCTCGTTTTCGAGACGCCATTCTGAAGACTGTTGGCTTGTTTGCATGTCATACTCATAAACCCATGTCTCATCGCCAGTTATCATATGTTTCATAAAGGTCGGATCCGTAGAAGCTCGGGAAACCATATCTTCAGCGACATGCTTTCGCTGCCCTTTTTGAACAAAATTGAGCTCTTTTGGAACTAGTCGAGCGGCGACGCGTTTCATGCCTAAAATGTCAATGAGAATATTGTGGACGGACTTAAAAGATATGTTCACCTCACTAGCCAACTCTCTCAGACTCATACGTCGATTTTCGAGCACTAGCTTCTTGATTCTGTCGATGTTTTCTTTGGTCGTAGCGGTTGAAGTTCTACCAGAACGAGGCAAGTCTACTACTACTTCTCGGCCTTCTTTAAAAGCCTTATACCATTCATAAGCCCTTGTTTTCGATATACATGATTCGCCGTAGGTATTTCGCAACATTTAGTGATTCACCACATGAAATATCATTCGAAACACAAAATTTAAGGCACACTCTTTGTTCAACAATATTTTCCATTGTAAAAATCGCCGAGGACTCAAAACTATGACCAACAAAAAGTTTAGTTTAAAACAAATTAAATGACAGACCCCGTTCAAATTTTGCGCGCTAAATCAGTACAGTGCTACCAACATGCAGTAAAAAAATGAGAACGACCTCTTTTACGCGGGTCTCTTTATTGACATATACCCGATACTTTTTACACAGAGTAGTATATAGATAATATATAATCGTTCAACTTAAAGGTTTAATTTACAGATGATACTTTTTAATGTATATTGAATTTTGGGGGATGGGCAGTTTCAGTTCATTAAAGCTATGGCTGAGAAGAATATAGTTAGGCTAGAATCACGTCATCAATAAACGTTACTAATAAGTATGAAAAGAAAACTATAGCTAATCTAAATATGACTTTTATGCTGCTCTTAAGATAAGATCACGTCGATGTCCGCAATATCGGCGGCGTGATGGATTCGATATGGTCGACCCCCGGATGATGAGATTGCCCCCCAGACGTATTTGTTATGTCGTTACTCTAAGATTACTTACTGATACTATTTGGCAGTAAGTATAGTAAGTAGTATTCCACGTTTATTATACGCACATTTCTGTCTTTATTCTCTGCATTATTTAACCGCAGTATCATTTTCTGCATAGTTACAAGAGACTTTACCATTGTTGACTATGGTCGTCATGATGTCTCTTTATATTTATAAATTTAGTTTTCATTAATTTTTATAACGTTTTTATCTGGTCGCTGTTACGAATTAGGTCAGAATACAGGTTGATTTTTATTCCTATTATTAACTAGCTGACCCGGTGAACTTTGTTCCGCATCAAAAGTAATAAATTAGTAAATTTTGCATATCATAAGGTTCAATTTGTGCTGCAATATCTTCGAAAATATTTGTTTAAATTACACGCTGCAAAGGACCATACTGATCTATATTAAATGCAAAATCTACTTAAGACACTTACCTGGATGAAAATTAATGCAGTAATGTTTAAAATTTCTTCATAAAGAAGCCATTATTTCTCGTAAAATATAAAAAAATAAAAATGGTCATTGTGGGTTATCCCTAAGTGATAGACATATGCCCTCGTTGACTTTTTGCAGATCTTCGAAGGTGTTTCATAATGTAGAACATTGTTTTGATTAGGGTTAGGGTTCAGCCAGTGTTTGCAATTAAAGTGCTAAATCTTGAAAATTATATTTTTTTCTTTATCTTTATATCATATATGAATTATAGATCAAAACTACCCTGTTGACACCCTCTCACTATTAAAAAAACCGCATCCATCCATTCCAACCAAATCCATTGCGTAGTTTTAAAGATATAAGCATGTAAGGGGACAGACAGGGGAAAGTGACTTTGTTTTATACTAGGTAATGATAAAAAAATATAAGAGATATGTATATAAGCCACGTATTTCATGAAGTGAACATTTAATTCAAGAACTTGGCATGAAGTTATAGTGCAAGGAATATTGAAACCATAACATGAAATGGACAAGAATTATGAGCAACAGCATCTGAAAAGTTAAAAACAGCGAATGTGTGTTCTCTATTGTCCAGGTGCAGACTCACTAACAGTATACAATAAGCTCTGTCTCGCCCCGGGCTCGCACGGGAATCTGTGTCAACAGGACTTGTGTCAGACAATATATGTAAAATTTCACCAATATTTCAATCAAAACTGCACCCTAATTATCACGAAAATAAGGTTGTTTCTGAAACAGATAAATTTTTCGAAACATTGTTTGGAGTAAATAAAAGAGTTGGACTGTTTGCAGGTTGCTTGAGTCCGTGAAAACATGTTATTAATTATTAATTTTTGCTAAGTCGCACTCACATACGAGGCCTATAGTCAGTCTCTGCTGACGGAGCAACTAGAACATATCAAATCATATTTTGGTAAAGTAAAATTCTATTGCGTAAAGGATTTATTTGAATTTCACTGAACCGAAAAAAGTGATAACAGAATTTGATTCATATTAAATTTGGTGGAGCGACTTATTACCTCGTTTAAGTTATATGTATTGGATGCTGAAGCTCTCTCTGACACATATTACGAAGCCGGAATGTTTGTAGTTGTATTTCTGAATTGTTTCTGGAATAACACATTTTTTAAAGATTATATACGCGATCAGTATAGCGTAATTGTGTGTGCAAAACTAAAACTAGCTAAGCAATATGTTGTCTTACAGAATAAATCGAGTTAGTTACCAACAAAATATTACTATATAATATTCTAGGCATAATTTATATTTCACTGGTGACAATAGTTACATATAAATCGTGAATAAAAAGTGCTGCCCTCATCGTGTCGTGCAGTAAATTGTTCCACAGCTATATTTATCTATATATATATATATATAAGAGATTTCCACCTATATATTGACTCATCACGATATCTCTGGAACCATAAGGCGTAGCGACTTGAAATTTGGTAGGATTATTCCTTTAGCCGAGTAGAGGTCAGCTAAGAACGGATTTTACGAAATTCCACCCACAGGGGGGGTTGCGGGGGTGTTAACAATGGAAAATTCCCATTTTTAACCTATAGCTGCTATCGACTTCAAATTTGTCGAAGATATTGCAGTATTAACATAGTGGGGCAGCAGTTATTACTTTTGATGCGAAACAGAGTTCGCCGGGTCAGCTAGTATGTATATAAATTTAGATAGATCGTTAGTGTGTTTTGTTAACGCGCGAACTAGCTCTGTGTACTGTGTGTCCTGAATGACGACATCTTTTCGGTAAAATTAGGTGACAGATATATAACATTTGTTACGTTTAGTTATTGATACGCTTACTTTTAGTCGTTCTTTACTACTGCAATGGACCACAAGTATATAGCGGACCAGATGGGAAGCGGTTGCCGTAACCTACAGGGACTGGTGGCCCACTTGTGTATGTTTCTGTCGCCGGTATATTTTCAGAGAAATGTCTATGTTAAAAGTTATTGACGGACAACAGTCCCGGTGGCGCAGTGGGCGAGCGCACGGCCTCTGATTCAGAGGTCCGGGGTTCGATTCCAGACACTGGCTCACACCAATGACTTTTCGAAATTGTTTTCGGAAGTTATGTGTGATAAATACCGATGACTGACAAACTTTGTGCCCGGTATGGCAATAGGTTCGCCACCTATTCCATTTGGGACGTAAACATAACGGCGAGACGAGGCTTAACAGCCGCTGCCTACACCTTCGGGTAACAAAAGGCGTGAAGTTATGTGATGTTATGTTATGTGACGGACAAATACAATCCCGATTAAGTGATCCAACTTCTGTTTTTGTTTCCGAACTTAAATTATTAATAATTTGATTGAGCACAGATATTGAAGTAAAAAAAACAAACCTTTGTTAAATACAGCATATACTAGGGTAGTCTGAAAAGTTTCCGACCTCAACTCAAAGATGGCGCCACTCGTCAATAAAAGCTAGTGAATGTAGTTGTGCATCTTTTAACAGTTACTCACCAAAGTTTCAGCCATTTTGGACGCGCAGTTTTTAGTTGACAGTCGTTTGAGTAAGTAGATGTGAGTGTTTTTGTGAAAATGGAAAAAAATAGTATCGAGTTGTTATTAAATTTTTGGTTTTGAAAGGCAATACGCCTACGCAAATCAAAGGTGAGTTGGACTCTGTGTATGGGGACTCTGAATTATCATTCACCACAGTGAAATTTTGGGCTGCTGAAATTAAAGGTGGCCGTAGGAGCTTAGGAGACGATGAACGTTCAGGACGTCCAAAAGCTATTTGTCCTAAAGATATTTTGAATTTGAATTCGAATTTTAATAAGTATTTCCTAATTAGGTGCTGCTGTTGTTCCTACTTTAATTCCCTCTATCCCTCACCTTTGTACCCCCAGTCCCTTAAAATCCAAAGACAAGTTTGTAATAGTGCTCATTTTCAAATTATAACTTCCTAGTTTCTTTAGAACTGAGCTCGGACAGAATTTTTTTTTAACATTTTTCTGTATGCTGTTAGAAACACATTACAAAAAATTGTATTAAGATTCATTGACTGACCCTCAATTCCTCGGTGTTGCAGTTTTTATGTCTTACGGCACTCCACTTTATGTCTATGTACATAACATAACTTCACGTCTTTTGTTACCCGAAGGTATAGGCAGTGGCTGTTAAGCCTCGTCTCGCCGTTATGTTTACGTCCCAAACGGAATAGGTGGCGAACCTATTGTTATTACAGGCACAAAGTTATCAGCAATCGATTTTTATCACACTTAACTTCCAAAAACAATTTCGAAAAGTCATTGGTGTGAGCCAGTGTCAGGATTCGAACCCGGACCTCTGGAACAGAAACCGTGTACTCGACCGCTGGACCACAAGACTATTAAATAAATTTCTATATTATAAGTATATTTATTAGTTGGTTTGTTCACAAATATCAACTCATAGAAATGCGATTAGTCATTCGGATCAAATACGGAATTTCATGCGAAAACTTTTATAAAAATACAGAAACCATTCCAATATTTCAGTTTCCACATTGACATTGACACATAGAAAAAAATATTAAAACGAAGTTGGAATATGTAAAGTTTTTCCATTATAGGCACCGCCAGACAAGCCACCACATACAACCACTTCAAGTATGTGGGTGGGCGGGGAGTATTTCTGTTACTAACTTGAACGACAGCTGTGATGTTGAAACAGTTTCAAGAGTATCGATCATCATGACATATTGAATTGTATTCAAACCTCTTTCAACAATATATGTCTTAAACTTAGAATGAAAAAGTATGAAGTACTCATCATCATAATTAGCCTATTTCCGTCCACTGCTGGACATAGGTCTCTCCTTTGCCACGCCACTGAGCTCGATCTTTGGCCATTCTTTCCAACCACTGCCAGCCACTTTGCGTGTATCGTCGCTCCACCTAGCCTGAGGGCGTCCTACACTACGTTTGCCGAGACGCGGTCTCCACTCCAGGACACGTTTCCCCCATCGGGAATCAGATGTGCGACGAATGTGACCTGCCCACTACCACTTCAGCTTGCTTATTCTTTGGGCTATGTCGATGAATTTCGTTCTCTGTCGGATGTCTTCATTCCTAATTCTATCCTTCAGAGAAACTCCTAACATTTCCCTTTCCATGGCTCGCTGAGCGACTTTAAATTGGTGGATCAGTCGCACTGTCAGTGTCCACGTCTCGGCTCCGTAAGTCATAACGGGTAGGACGCACTCGTTGAAGACCTTAGTCTTAACTTAACTTATGCGATTTGGCTTTGCGGGATAGGCGACGAAAAGACTCGACGAAGTTTTCCAAATGCTGCCCAACCCAGCTGTATCCGTCTTCGGGCTTCCGTCTCGAAATTGTTCTTCCCGACTTGTACTATTTGGCCGAGGATGCATCCCATCTAGCATAATTGGCTCCGGGATGATGTGTTGGTTGAACATAACCTTAGTTTTGTCTAAGTTCATCCGGAGACCAATGCGTGCTGAAGACTCAGCTAGGTCGAGCAACATGTGTTGTAGATTCTGAGCAGTTTCTAAGCGTCGTTGAAATGTAACTCTCAATGACTGCGTCAAAAACAACTGTGGGTGGATTGTAAGAGAGTGTCGGTATAAAAGTAAGAAACAGCTCCGATTGTTCGGACATGTCTGATGAAAGAAAATATGAATGGAAAATGCAAGATTGACGAAGCAGATTTACAATGCAAAAGCGCATGGATAGAGGAGATGAAAGGAGTCAAGAATGGCTACGACACACGCCCCAGGACAAAATCTTGGAAGTGCGTGATGTCAGCTGCCTTAAAAATTGACGAGTGTGTATGACACAAATTATGAAAATCAAGGAAGCGAGTGAGAAGTGTAACAATCGTGTCTTATGGCGCTCTGTTTCTTCTGCCTACCCCGCAACGGTATCAGCGTGAAGTAATGTATGTCTGTACTCTGCTGTCTGATATTGAAAGCCCTGCCATTTTATGGCAGAAGAAGAATCCTCATGTTTCAGAGATCAGCAGGACAGACAAAAAACAAATAAAAATGTTATTTTATTAAATATATCGTGTACGTATGATCAAATCCATTTAGTAAAAGAAGGTTATTTTAATATTATATATTTTATAACCACAATTTTGTCCAAACAATAGCCTCACGTCTCCTATATTTCATCCAAGCCAGAGGAGAGTCATCGAGAGAGTCAGGTTTCACAAAAAAAGGTACACGAGCTCGAGCTAAAGGTACTCGTACTTATTATATTACGAGTATGTGAGGCTGAAACATTATTTTAATGACAGTTTTAGCAGTTTTGATATTTTACTCAACTTTTTAAGATAAAATTCATTGTTTTAATTAACTATAATTAAATCTAAAAACTGCATGGCTGTTTTTAAGCAATGAGTTATGTGATAAACTTGCAACTCATTTGGGTATTCAGGTATGTTAAAGATACGTGCAGTATTACTCACAAATAGACAATTATATTTGTTCTCTTTTGAATACGATCATGAGTAACATCTATCAAACCAAAATACGTCCAGTCGCTTAAATTACATGGCGTACCAAAGAAACCCCTAAAACTATTTATTCGTACCTCCTCCTTGCACAGTTGGCTATTAAACCAAATATTCCGAACAGTTATTTTGAAATAGGATTATTCATACATTATGTAACTTAGCCTCAAGTTTTAAGTGAATTGTAGAGCAAACGCCGATCTCTGCTGTATTGAGCTTAGATGGGAAATTTGATTGTATATTCTGTATATTTGATTCATTTCCATTTTACTCCCATTATTTGGGCTTGTGACAACAGTTCATTTTTTTATACTTCCCTAGCATAAACTCTTTTCACAATAACACCTTTCTCAATCATATTGTCTTTCACACAATCTTTCCATGCTTTATTAGGTCTTTCGCTTTTCTTACTTTATTTTACTCCACATTCAAGTTTAATATTAATGTTGAGTTGATCATTGAGGGTTGACGTCAGGCAAGCAGCTGGTCGTAAAACCACAAACAAATCTTTTGACAACATGGATAGTTCAATTAATGGATGAAACGTTGTACCAATCCTTGTCCACCTTCACCAAAAAGCACGATGTCATACGCGAAGAGCATACACCGGGGTCTATCTTCCTGTATGTCCGACGGCAAAGCAGGACTCAAGGCGGACACTTAGTGTAGACCTATAGCGACTACGACTTCATCTGTAGTACAATCAACCAACCGGACATAAGTAGAAGATGTTCTGTGTATTGCAGGAATTAGCCTCACATACTTCTCGAGCATAACATTCTCTGTTAGGGTCCTTGGGACTTGGGCTTTTTATGTTTAATAAGATAGGAGAGCACTGTTTTAACAGTGGTAGAGCCAAGCAGTTCGCTGCATGAATGGGGCGGCTCGACCGGTGAAATACCACGACCTCTCAGAAGACCGTCGTAAAGTGGCTCATGCCGCGTTTTGTTCGGTGAGAGAGGTACCCGGAGGCCCATTTCCCCCCTTCCCCATCCTTTCCTCTCCCCTATTCCTTAAAGGTCGCAACGCAACAGTAACACTATATGTGTTGCTGGTGTCCATGGGCGGCGTTGGTTGCTTACTATCAGGTGACACGCCTGCTCGTTTGCCCTCCTATCCCATAAAAAAAAAAAGTATAATGTGTGATAACCTCGGATAACCTTGGAGTTAACCTCTTTGAACGCTTTTCTTTGGCGTCCTAAAACTAAATTAAATACTTGTTTCCATTTATAAGGTAAAATCCTATGCCACTATTTAGCCACAAATTGTTGTTCTGATTCGTATCGTAACGCTATTGATACGAAGTTCTGATAAAAAATTGAAAGCAAGAAAGTAAATGTATATGTAGTTACTATAGCGCTGCGGAATTTTATAAGATGAGCCTTAAGTTGGTTTATTAAAATGTGTCTTAAAGTACAGCCATAAAAGTACCATTTCTTAAGTAAGTCTCGGTCCTCGGTACTTCGCACAAATTTACATTTATATTGTGAAGGTAAGCTCGTTAAAACTTAAGAGTAGAGGCCTACCTGAAAAAAGTGGGTCTTTGTTGGAAAATTTATAGGAAATCTGATAAAAAATGAGACACCTCTATATTCTATGTACCACGTATAAGTATTGGGTGGCAAATTTGTTGAAACATTTTGGATTTTGAATTAAGTTAAAAAATATATTTCATATTATGCAGAGTAATTGAAAACACAGAAATAAGTATAATGCATCACTTGACACGCGAGATTTCATAGCAGTAAGTACATTAGAAAAATTTCTGAAGTATAATTTAGTTACACTCTCATAAGTAATAGCTTGATAGTATACAGAATTACTTATCTGGTCTAGTGGTTGATCATTCCGCTTCTAAGTCAAGAAGTAGTGAGTTCGAATCCTGGCTCAAACTAATGACTTTTCAAAATTCTTTTCGGAAGTTATGTGATATAAATAGCGATAGCTGAAAACTTTGTACCCGGTATGGCAATAGATTCGCCAACGACTCCATTTGGGACGTAAACATAACGGCAAATCGAGGCTTAAACATCCACTGTAAACACCTTCGGGTAGAAGCAGGTATGTAATTATGCTGTTATTATAATTATTATATTATATCTGTAGTGGTATAAGCAGTAATTACCAAATGGAGTCCTCGATTTCATCTGAATTAACTGTGATATTGCCAAAATCTTATTACAACAAAATTTATTATCCCCTTAAAAATTGTATCATTCAGTTACAAAACTCACTCTTCCTCTGTTAATATGAAAATTGTATGGAATCCTAAACAAATGGACCAGCAGTAGGGAGTAGCAGTAGGGAGTAGGCAGTTGGTATTGGTTCAACATATAACTTGACGTTATCGCCCCGGAACAGACGGAATCCTTTTGTATTAAACAGTCCCCTTTTATTATTTAAATATTGTTATCTCTCGCAATGGAAACAAAATTAATGGAGTGGAAAAATTTAAGACAGCATTATAAATAGGGATGCCATACACAGATTTCCTATATGAATAAATAAATTCTTTGAAGCTGCTTTACGTATTCAAAGGGGTTTGACCAAAAAATACGTAGAGATTTTATGCAAAGAGAGGTGCTGTAAAAGACCATATCTTAGTCATGTTATGCAAATAGTCGTGACATTCCGAGTTTGAAGTCGTGTGTAAAAATTAAACCTTTAGACACAATACCATATGGTCCAACATTTGTTCTAAAATATTAACAGAGGCAGTTCGCTGCATAAATGGGCCGGCTGGAGCGGTGAAATACCATTACTCCGAAGATCAACGTAAAATGGCTCATGCCGCGTTTTGTTCGGTGAAAGAGGTACCCGGAGGCCCAAGCCCCTTCCCCAGCCTTTCCTATCCTACTCCCTTAAAGGTCGGCAATGCAACGGTAACACTATACGTGTTGCTGGTGTCCATGGGCGGCGCAGGTTGTTTACTATCAGGTGTAACGCTTGCTCGTTTGCCCTCCTATCCTATAAAAATAATAATAATATTTTGGTCCGTGCAACCAATTATTTCGTAACACAAAGAACGGTATACCGCCGCAGTGCCGGATATGAAATAATAAACTACTGTACTCAAGGAGTGTTTGAATATAAACAATCTTTCTGAACGATAACACTAGTCTCGGTGGCGCAGTGGGCGAGCGCACGGCCTCTGATCCAGAGGTCCGTTGTTCGATTCCAGACACTGGCTCACACCAATGACTTTTCGAAATTGTTTTCGGAAGTTATGTGTGATAAATACCGATGACTGACAAACTTTGTGCCCGGTATGGCAATAGGTTCGCCACCTATTCCATTTGGGACGTAAACATAACGGCGAGACGAGGCTTAACAGCCGCTGCCTACACCTTCGGGTAACAAAAGGCGTGAAGTTATGTTATGTTATGTAACATGTTTCTGAACGAATTAATTTTAATACATAAATAAAACCTTAATCTGCATCACTTGTCATGAAGCGCTACCTATCAAAGTATTGATCTTGAACAAAAGGTTTGTATTGATTGACTAGCTGACCCAGCAAATTTCGTTAATAAATGTCTAAATTAAGGAATTTTCCTAAAATACAAGAAGCCTAAGTTACGCTTTATTACATTAGCTACCTGCTAATAACAGATCCGTCAAAATCGGGCCAGTTATTTCATAGATTAATAGGAACAAACATACAGATAAACACTAAAAATATATATATTTTGGTGTATCTACCATAAGTTCATATTATGGATTGAATACACTTTATTGTACACCATTTAAAGAATATAAGTAGTACATGGTAATTATTAGGCTAGTACAAAGGCGGTCTTATCGCTTGCTGCGATACGCCAGCCTTAGGATGGACATGTTGAACTAGAAAGAGTAATACGCGGTGTACTTCGTGTGTATTCATTTTTATATATAAATAGATTTTCCAATCATTTATTGAAATCGCACAAATATGTTTAATGACAAATATGCAAACATTAAATATTTTTTTATTGAATTCTTATAACGTAATTGCAAAAAATAAACAACAAGTAGCAATAAATATTTACAACGCCAATCATCAAATTATTCAACCATTAAATCTACGATGATGAAAATTAAAATCTCTCTCCAGCGAGATTGTGCGTCTCTCTCTATTAGTTTAATAATGACTCATTAATATTCATTAAGTGTTCAGTGAGTCGAAGGGAACAAAACAACGTTTTGCTTTACATTGTCCTAAGTTTTCGATATAACGGCTTAACCCTTTTTTAACTGCTTCGTTTTTTATAATTTAATTATAATTATTTAGTGCCACTGCAGACGCAGGCCTCCAGCATAGAACCCCACAGCTTTGGTCCTATGCCTTCTGCATACAGTGGCTCCCAGTAAACTTGACCAGGTCTTCGGCCCAGCTCGCGCCTAGACGTCCTATTCCACGTTGCCCAGTTCGAACACTTCGACCAGAAAACCTTTCTCCCCAAACGATTATGGGCTCGTTGTGCGATGTGGTCTGCCCATCTCCACTTCGGCTTGCTAACCCTTCGGGCTATGTCGGTCACGCCAGATCTGCTGCTGATCTCAATATTACGGTCATTATTACATACATACATACATGCATAACTTCACGCCAAATCCCCTGCGGGGTAGGCAGAGAGAACAAAGCGCCATAGGGCACGATTCTTACACGCCTCACTCGCTTCGTTGACTTTCATAACTCTTTTCATGCACACGCGTCGGTTTTTGAGGCTCTTAACATCACCTTCCTCCAGAACACGTTCTATTTGGTCATGGAATGTGTGTCTTGGCCGTCCTCGACTCCTACATCCATCCGCTTTTGCACTGTATATCTGCTTAGTCAGTCTTGCATCAACCATTCTTTCTACATGTCCGAACCATCGGAGCATGCCTTTTCTTACTTTTACACCGACACTCTCTTTCAAACCAACTTCCTTCCTTACAACCTTGTTTTCTACGCGGTCAGCGAGAGTCACTCCGCAGATTTTGCGTAGTGCCCTCATTTCTACCGCGTTTATTCTACTTTCATGCACACTCTGCAATACCCAGCTCTCGCTTCCATAAGTTAGCATCGGGATCAGGACTGCATTGTGGATTGCTAGCTGGGCTTTTCTGCTAATGTTTTTTGCGCCCAGGAATCTGCCCAACGCTAGAAACTAGAAACGCTAGAAAGACGAGTGGCGATAGGAAATAGCGTAAATGGATTACGCTATTTCCTATCGCCACTCGTCTTTCTACATCCGCGGTGTACCTTCCATCTCTGCTAAAAGCGCATCCAAGATATACAATTTCATTCACCTGTTCCAGCACTTCATCATCAACCATTATCCTTGCATCTGTTCTGGATTCCTCCCTTTCAAACACCATAACTTTCGTTTTCGTCGCATTCAACTGCAAGCCTTTAATCATGCAATCATCTTTCATAGTAGTGACTAGTGTTTGCAGGTCCGACGGCGATTCGGCTAGAAGCACGGCGTCATCTGCGTAAAGCAGGCAGCTCACAACTAGGTCACACATTCGCATCCCTACATCCATCGATGACATCCCGGGAGTATGCCCCACAGATCCTTTCGTAACACTCTGTCAAACGCTTTTTCCAGATCCACAAAACCGCAGAAAACCTTCCGGTTAACAGCCAGTTGTTTCTCCACGATGTTGCGGAGAGATAAAATCTGACCCATGCACCCTCGTCCGCTTCTGAAACCACCCTGAGCCACACCCACCTCCCACAACACTCCATCAGATATCACCCTCATTCTCCTTTCAATAATTTTCCCATACACTTCAGCTGCTAAACTGATCAAACTGATGGCCCTGTAACTGGAACACTGCATACGTGATCCCTTACCTTTATACAAGGGCACAATGACAGCGCGCCTCCAGTCCATGGGAACCTTACCCGACCTCCAGCACAGATTGCTCAAGGTCAGGAAAGCGTCCCGGACACAGGTTCCACCGTATTTGATCATTTCAGCAGACATCATATCAATTCCGGCTGCCTTACCATTTTTCATACTTCGTATCGACCATTCAACCTCTTCCATAGTAATGTCCTCGTCAGATGTTGGCGCAGCGGTATCAGCCGTAGGCTCACCCGCGGCGCCCACATCCGGAACATACTCGTACATTTCCCCAAAATACTCACTCCACCTGCCCAATACATCGCTTAGGTTTGCAAGAATGTCACCAGTCTTAGCCATAATTTTGTCCATTCTGGATGTTGACGAAGAACCCCGAGACTTTCTAACTTCCCTCCAGAAGAGTTTGTTATTCGCCTCGAAGTTCTCCGTCAACCTCACTTCCTCATTCGCAACTAGTCTTTCACGCTTCTCTTTCACTAAGGCTTTGGTAACATTCCTGCAGCGGCGGTAGCTTTCATACTTTTTCTCTGTCATACTATCATTCTGATTCAAACTTGAGACATAATCCAACCATGCTTTTTTCTTTCTTTCGACGCTGGATTTCACATCCGCGTCTCACCAGGCATCACCTATCAGAATCTTATGCCTCTTTGCACTACCACATACTTCTTTTGCACTATCCACTATACTATCTTTCATTCTTTCCCAGAATTCTTCAACACCTAGGTCAGAAAGACTCGTCTCACTGAGTCTTTTACTGACTAGGTCTACATACATACTCCGTACACTTCCATCTTCTAATTTCCCGCATTTTATCCTTTCAAGCTCTCCGAAATGGGTACGCACTCGCCAGTGTCTCCACTTCTTGAAAAGGCCCACGAAACGGCTTACCACCAGGTAGTGGTTCGTATCAAGAGTGGGGCTTCTGTAGGCTCTTGTATCCCTTAGAGTATTTCGAAGACGACTATCTACCAAAATCAAATCAATCATACTCTTTTGTTCATTCCGTCTCCACGTATACATGTGAATATCCTTATGACGGAATAATGTGTTAGACACAAGGAGGTTCCGTTCCAGGCATACGTCCAATATCGGCTTACCAGCATCATTCACTCTCTTGTCACCATTCGGACCAAGGACAGCCTCCAGGCCATCTCTCTTGGTTCCCAAATTATGGGATTTAAAAAGACTTAAAATTTTACAAGTTGCAGTTGTATTAGCAAGTATATTGACATTAAAATCTCGACATACTAAAATACTTTTATCTGAATTACCAACTTTGCATAGGGCTTCATCCATGATTTCTATGAAAGAGTTAAGATCCGCGGCAGGTGGTTTGTATACACATAAAATAATGAACTGCTCCAATTGTACACAGGACAGTTCTATGGAACATTCTGCATAGAGGGACACAATATCTTTCCGTTCTTTAAATTTAAGGTTTTTATTGAGCAAGATTAGCGACCCCCCATTTACTGTGTTGACCCTGCAGAATGAACTGCCTACCTGGTGGTTGCTGAAATTAAACATAAGCTGATGCTTTTTTAACCAATGTTCAGTGATACACATAATACTAATGTTATCAGCGTTCATGAATAATTGCAGTTCTAGTTGCTTGCCTTCAGTCATACAATATATATTCTGATGCACCAGGTTAATATCATTAATTGTATTATTTTTTTACATTTATGTGGGCACTGTGACCTGTTATATTTATCATTTGATTGTATTGCTAAATCAATTAATTGAGAAACGAGTATCAAATATGCATTTAAAGTGTTTCTTTTCTAAAACTTTTTTCCACGTATATTGTTTTATTATATCGAAGAAAGATGTTCTTCTTAATGACACACATTGTAATTCAAAACATTTTTGTAGAGCAAAAGTGAGGCTGTTTTAGTATAATGAGATACACTTTGGTTTAACATAAGGACAGAATAGAAAATGAAATAATGTTTAAATAGATGTATAGTACAGGAACACAACGGCGAGACGAGGCTTAACAGCCGCTGCCTACACCTTCGGGTAACAAAAGGCGTGAAGTTATGTTATGTTATGTTATAGTACAGGAACGGAAGGAAGTAGGAGTTGAGAAAGTTCATAAACCACGTGTTTTTTTCAATTAAACACTACTTATCAGATCGTGGTTGGGCAATTTCATGAAGTGTTATAAAACCAAGCTATAAAAATGAACGAAGTGACTGAGTTGTAGAAGAATAGAGACTCGTATTTTAATGAGAGACACTCGCAGTAGTCTCTATAGAGTGTGCTCTACCTACTGCACACTGCCTACAGTCCTAGGGGACTAAAGGTCAAGTGATGGTACTGGTGGCAATGAAAAAAATTCAAAGCAAAATAATTTAAAAAACATATTAAATACTTACTTAACTCGCGGCAAAAATTTACGAAAATATTTTTAATATAAGTCCTGCCCGTACATATTTAATTTTGTAATGAACTAAATCACGTTACAGCTCTTGGATTAAAATACTTAATTCGATTTACGTTTAAAAAAGGTTTAACGAGTTATAAAAAAAGGCTTAACGTTTGTTTTTGTTATGTACTTTGTATTAACCTTGGATCTTTGACATTTTTAGGGTTTTGTTAAACTTGGAATTTAAAAACGAAATAACGTAAGTGTTGCTAAAACAAACGAAATTTATTTGTTTGAAATGTTTGTTTACTTCTATGATCATCACCATATACTTTAACTAATTTAATTTAAATTTTAAAGGTTTTTTTAATGTAAATATTTTCGAAAAACTTCGCATTATTTTTTAAATTATAGTATAACAAAATTAACATATGTGTTGTGGAACCAGACATTGTTTCTACAAACATATATACATCCCCTCCAGGCCGAGCCCGCGGATCTGTCTGACGACGATAGCCACCCCCAGCTCGGCGAACCTGAGCGTACGCTCGAAGTTGGACCCCGTGGCAACCACCAGAGTGTCGTCTGCGTAGCACACGACACTCACGCCACGGGGCAGACTGGTGCGTAGGACCGGATCGTATGCGAGGTTCCATATCAGGGGCGTGAGCACGGACCCCTGCGGAACCCCGCACGAAACCTCCTTCCTCTGCTCCGTCCCGTTCCGGTCGACATAGTCCACCCGTCTCTCCTGCAGGTAGGCCCCGATGACTGACCTTAGGTAGGGAGGCACCTCGTGGTATACGAGGGCCTCCCTGATGGCAGGCCAGGGGAGGGTCCCGAAGGCGTTGACGATGTCTAGCGACACCACCAGCGCGACCCAGAGCGAGCGCCAGGAGCGGCGCTGCGGGAGGTGAGCCGCGCCACGGCTCGCCCGAGCGCGTTCTCCGTCACCTCCAGCTCGTCGAACCACAGAGTGTGGTCCGACTGAGACGGAGGATCCGAGGGACCGCCCTGGACCCTAGGGAAGAGCGAATCCACCACTCTTCCCACGACGTCCGGGTCCAGGGACTCCGTCAATGGAGGGACCCACGGGGTCAGCTTGCCCAGTACCATTTTTTACGGGCGTCCCCATGGGTCCCTGTCCAGTCCCTCGAACAAATACATCCCTAATATAAACTAGTAGGCCCAGCGAACTTTGTTTCGCCTCAGAAGCAATAAAAAGAAATAAAAATGGTCATTATGGGTTACTAAGAGATATACACTAGGGTGGAGCGATTTTGCATAAAGAAAAAAAAAATGGGTGCGTGTACATAAGTACACGCACCCATTTTTTTTTAAGTAATATCAATCAAAATATTCAATTTAAATCACTACTGAATATAATTTATTAGCACATATATAATTCTCACTTGTATGAAACTAAATCACGTGTTGTGAATGTATAAACTAGAAACATGTTGATAAATATTATAAATAATTTTAATAAATTAGGCACAAATTTATTAAAATTATTTCATGTAGTTTACTTTATCATGGAAAAGAGTATAATCACATATCTCATCTTAAAGTTTATAATTTCATGTTCAGATTCTCCTAATAGCAGCATATTATTTTTATATATATTACAGTAATTTCCTATATAAATTATCTGTACAATTAAGATAATTTTACAAATCAAGTAGGTATCTTTTTTTTTTGTATACACGAGACCCCGTAACAATATTTATCAACATGTTTCTAGTTTATACATTCACAACACGTGTTTTAGTTTCATACAAGTGCGAATTATATATGTGCTAATAAATTATATTCAGTAGTGATTTAAATTGAATATTGTGATTGATATTACTTACTATTTGTGAATATTAGTGAAAAAAATTGTGCTTGTATACTTTTTCAAGTGCTCCAATATAATTGAGATTAACTATCCGTATGTATTATTTATTGATATAAATTAAAATACTTTTATTTAATATAATTAACACTTAATATTATTAAATTATTAATGTTAAATAGTTATTATTGGTTATTTAATATTTACAAAATAAAGAAATAAATTTAATAAAACATTTAATAAAAAGTTTGTGATAAAAATTAAAATTGAACATCAAATTATAATATTAATTTTTAATATTTGCTATTAAATTGAATAAATAATAAATATTTATAAAAATAACTAAATAAATTTAATGAATTTTTTTTGATAAAAATGAAAAGTGAATATTAAATTAAGAAATCAATAAAAATATATAAAAAATGACCAACCTTAAATTCAATTTTTGAATTTATTATTAAATTTATTTTTAAAATATTAAATAATCAATAATAAACATTTAAAATTAAGAATCTTATAATATATCGTACAAATTATGTCTTATATATTTATTATTCTCTAAATTTTGTTTTTAATAATTATATATATATATATATATATATATATATATATATATATTTTAATGATGCCAAAGATAGAAATGATTCCAACATCTATTAGGACAAAAGAAGCTATAATCGCAGCGGCTCGGTCAGAAACTCCATACGATCGCATGCAAGAGCTAACGATGGCAAACTTAACCTCCTCTTTTTTTGTTGGTGGCGCTAATGGTTTTTTTACTAGACTAGAAGCTTCGCCATTGCTGTAACTAGCACTGGTAGTTTCAATGACCAACGTCATTGGATAAAAACGCGAACAACACAGTTTCTCGGGATCTGTTATGTCTCTGCTACGCAAGGAACTTTTTTTTTTTTCCTATTTTTACTTACTTTTTATAGTTGCAGCTAGATCTACACCCCCTATCATCATAGTTTTCTTGTTATTTTTTGATCAAGTAGAAAATGTATTTCTTCTTTCGGAACGCGACTGTTATTCGAACAATAACAATTTGAGATAAGTTGGCATTTGCATTTGTAAATATCAACCTATGTGACTGAGCTGTAAATGAATTTATTTTCTGTTGATAGTTTATGTCGGTTTGACGGCCATGATAAGATTTCATTAAACTTCTATATTTGTCGTAGTAGGCGCGAATTAGTTGAAGTCTCTTGCGGCTTACTGTTGGCAGCGAAGCTTTTTGCCAAATATCTAATACGTCTTGAGCCACTATTTGGGATATGTTATGGACCGTTGGCTCTTTTGTTGATGGACTATCTTTAATTCATATTTAATGAATAGATAATGTTACATCATAAGTTGGCAATTGAGATACTGATAACTTCTCTGGTAAACCAAACACAGGACAAGACGTCGTTTGTTGAGTTTTGTCTTGAGACATTTTACTGTAAATAACTAAAAATTATAGGTATAAATTCAATTTGAAACGACTTTATTTAACCTAGATTACCTTAATTGACAATATTCAATTATAAATACTACTTACCTGTAAGTAGTATTTCTTGATCTCAGCGTTTAAAACCAGAGCGTCTCTCAAATAATATAATCCTCGCACGTAAAGCGATTGTTTAATAATTGGCGTTCAAGCAACGTTTGGTGAGGGTAGTCAAATGACCTCCCCCGCGTACCCCGCGTACCTCACATCGACAAACACATCTGAGGGTTACATTTTTTAGTCATAAGCAAACAAGGCCACGTTCAGAATATATTTTAGCGGAAATAAAACGAATCTTAATTTTGACCAATTTTCGCGAATTTCTCGTATTTTAATGGGGTTGGGGGCACCTCTAAATATTATTAGTGACAAATAAAACTTTGTGTGTATATTTAAGAGTTAGAAAAGCAACTTTTTACAGGTATTCCAAAATGATAACGATAAAAAAAAAATTTTCGCACCACCTTATTATACACCATTGCGGACTTTTTTGTAGACCTTTTGAAGATGTATAATAATGTAAACCTTATACTATATAATCCATTTAGTTGACTATAAAACTGTCACTAACAAAAAAAAATCTTTCAAAAAAAGTTAACGTGAACCACAAAATCTTTAAGTATATAAAAACAGTACCTCTTTAACTAAAAAGCGATGAATAACGTAATTTACGCATTTGTATACTTAATACAATATACAAAACGTAATACTCTAATACAGTCATCTTTAACTGTTAAAATATTTATAATTGTCACTCATTATTGAAGTCTGATTCAGACTCAAGTGTATTTGATATAACAGTGTTTGTGGATGTTGACATTTCATCTGAGGAGTCAGAGCAAGTGGTCTCTTCTGGTTCAAGCTCATTTTTGGACTCAGATAATTCCACTGGAACAAAGTTTCTGTTAACAGTTGATTCTAAGAAGACTGCATCTCTACTCTTGATTATAGCACCAGATATAGGAATAATGAACCTATATCCCTTTGTGGTGTCACAGTAACCAATAAAGATGATCTTACTTGCTTTAGGATCCCATTTCTTGGTTCTCTCCTTAGGTAGATGGACCATCGATTCACATCCAAACACGCGTAAGTTACTGACATTAGGTTTTACTCCAGACCATATTTCTTCAGGAGTTTTATATTCCAATGATTTGGTTGGAATTCTGTTGATAAGATATGCAGCTGTGTGTACAGCTTCTGCCCAGAATTTCTTTGGCAATTTTGCATTGAGCATCATACACTTGGCTTTCTCAACCAATGTTCGGTTCATACGTTCGGCCAAGCCATTTTGCTGTGGTGTATATGGTGTCGTAGTTTGGTGTGTAATTCCATTACTAGTCAAGAGATCAGATATATTCTTGTTCAGGAACTCCAGACCATTGTCAGAACGAAGACATTTAATTTTACATTCCAGTTGATTTTCAACATGGTTTTTGAATTCCTTCAACTTATCTATTACTTCTGATTTTTTCTTTAAGAAGTAAACAAAAACTTTTCTTGAGTAATCATCAATAAATGCCAGAAAATATTTGGCCCCACCAAGAGACCCTATTTCCATAGGACCACATACATCAGAATGAACTAGTTCAAGTAATTGTGTGGCCCTTGAACCTTTATTTTTGAAGGGCATCCGAGTTTGCTTACCCTCAAGGCATGTTATGCATGTCAACTTGTCCTTTCTCTTTAAGGAATTTATACCTTCAGTATTTTCAGTCATTTTTTCTAGGTCTGAGAAATTTAAGTGGCCCATTCGCTGATGCCAGAGGAATGTATCTTTTTCATCAACATCAGATATGTAAGCATGTCCACCATACATGTTCAATCGGTACATATTGTTGATTAAAGTAGCTGTTGCCACTACTTGATTCATATTGTTCATAATTAAACATCCTTTTCTATCAAATTTGACCTGACCACCATTCCTTATGATTTGACTGACTGATATAAGATTAGTTGCTAGTTCAGGCACATATAACACATTCTGAAACAATACCTTTTTGGACTGGCATTTTTCATTGCAAACATCCAGGCTTAGATGACCTGAGCTCTTCACAGATAAGCATTTGTCATTGGCAACCTTGATTGTCTTTACGCTTGGATCAACCTGATTTGTCAACAAGTCAAAATGCTTGGTCATATGCATAGAAGCTCCTGAATCTACAAACCATGCATCATTGCTATTGTGAGAGGCAATAAATGCAGCAGCATAACTGCTTGAGCTTTCTGCTTTATTTTTCTTTTTAGATTTGCAATCTGTGCTGATATGACCATACCTGTTACAAACAAAACAGCGAGGTCCTTTCCGAAAAGGTTTCTTCTTAATATCTTTCCGAATTACAAAAGCTGAAGTTGGGCTGTCCATCTTAACATCTTGCAAGATTTTTGATTTGACTGAATCTGCACTTATCTTCAGTCCAGAGCTTTCTAATGCAATTATCATGGGTTGGTAAGTATCTGGTAAACCGGAGAGAAGTAAGGTACCCAACCACTCATCGTCTACTTTAAACCCAATTTTTCTTAATTTATGTGCTGTAATCATAATTTTGCTCACATAATCTTCTACGCTTTGACAGCTACTGAGTGTCGTAGTACACAGTTCCCGAAGTAATCCAACTCTGCGTGTTAGCCCGGAGTCATCAAACGCTTTGGCAAGATTGTCCCAAACTCGTTTTGCTGTCTCTGCTTCTTGAATATGTACATAGTTTATGGGATCGACTAGAAGTATAATTTTAGACTTAGCTTTGAGATCCTTTTTGGGGTCGACTTTACTGTCGGCATTTTCAATGCAATCCCACAACTCTTCGTGCTGTAAATAGGTTTTAACGGCGAATCTCCATGTAGAATAATTGTCACGGCCTGTTAATTTTTCAATTAATGCTAGTGTATTATTCGAGGACATATTATTATTTGCAAGGTACAACAATAACTTGTAGATTTTCACTCGCGAGTTCTCTTTGAAGGTAGGAATTTTTGCCAATTTGTGTAATCACTAACAGTTCTGTATATTTCTAAGAGATTATATATTTATTTGATCACTTAGGCTCTCTGGGCCATAACCTGTTACAATTAAAGATTAGAAGTAGTTTTATTACTGTTTTATTATAAAATATAATGTACATACGCGTTCACTTTGCTGTCACAGAGAAGAGAGAGAGCATTTAACCACAGACTAACCTTGTGTAGAATATGAGTGGAAGGCGGGTAATTTAAAAACTCAATACCAAAGATATCCATGAATAGTGAAGAAATAAAGCATGAAAATGGTAAATTTTGTGATTGTAATTCAAAAGTACGAAATTGGGTAAGTCTGCAGGGTATGCCAGGATAACTGCCGATATGCTGAAAAGTGGCAAGGGAGTGTTTGTTAGACTGTTGCGACTACTTTTAAAAAGTGGGATTGCGTGATGACTGTGTGAAACACCAGATGACTGGACCAAAGCAGTCATGGTGCCCTTATTGCAAAAACCGGACTGCAAAAACTACCAAAGCATTAGTCTTCTCGGTGTTGTAGGTAAATTGTATGCGTATAAATTGTTTAGAGGAAAGGATATGACACCACTTTACATGGACCATACACAGCCTACTGGTCAGGCGTATCTAGAACCAGTAGAGGTTGTAAAGGTGTTGGGATCATACTTTCTGAGAGAATGAATGAGTGCGTGACAGAATTTGAATGTGTGAGTCCAAGTATACTGTGGCTGAGACTTAAGTTAGGTTTTATGCGCATCTTTGTACTGGGGGTATACGCTCCGCAAGATGCGCAATGGAATCAATCTCCGTCAGCCGAAACAGAGAGAAAGGTTTACTGGGAGAGTGTGAAAGATATTGTAAGTAAGTGTTACGCGAACGAAAAGATAACGTTGATTGGTGATTTTAATGCTTGGGTTGGACTGAAACGTGATGGATCTGCAGGTGTGTTAGGGAGGTATGTCGATGAGAGAATAAATGAAAATGGAGAAAGTTTGCTCGAAGTATGTCTGGAGTCGAATCTTGTGGTCACAAACACTATGTTTGAGCATAAGAAGATTCATTTGTATACAAGAGAAGAAGGAAACCAGCGAAGTATGATTGATTTCGTGATTGTGGATGAACGATTGCGTAAGAGAGTCTTAGATACGAGAGCGTATCGATGTCACGGCGTTGATACGGACCACCTCCTAGTGATTACACGTATAAGTGGAATTTTTAAAAGGTGGCGTGAGAAGCTGGACTTCAGTATGTGAGAACGTATAAAAGTGGAAAAACTGCGAGAATAAAGTATAAAAGAAGAGTTTTCAAGTAAACTGAGTGAGAAATTTGAGGGTTTAAATGATAGTGTACAAGATATTGAACAAATATGGAAGGTATTGAAAGAAGGATTACTGAATGTAGCTACAGAAGTGTGTGGTGTAAGTAAGAAAAAAAAAAGATGTAAGATGAATAATGTGTGTCAGGAGAGTCGAGCGGCAGCGTCAAAAAAGAAGAAAACTTGGCTAGACTCGTTGGCTACAAAAGCTAACCAAAATATAAGGAAGGCAACGAATGAAGATGTATGCAAAGCAAGAACCGAGTATAAAAGATTGAAAGGTGTTGTGAAAGAAGTAACAGCGAAGGAAAAATAGAATGATAGAGATGAATTTGATAGGAAGTTATCTGATGACTTCCAGAATAATATCAAACTATTTTGGAAGTCCATAAGATCAGCCAGAGGAAAAATCTCTACATTGCAACTGGACCAAATCAGAAATAAGAATGGAACTATTTTAAAAGGTGAGAAGTATGTTCTGGGTAGATGGAGAGAATATTTTGAGAGTCTGTTTGAGAAGGAATACAGCAGTGTGTAGAATGAAGTTTTTAGTGAAGGTTGTGTTGAAAGGGATATCAGCATAGAAGAGATTGTGGAAGCACTAAATAGTTTGAAATTAGGTAAGACTCCGGGATATGATAGAATATCAGCCGAGATGTTCAAAGCTGGACAGGGCCTGGTAATAAAACTACTGCACCGGATTTTTAACTTGTGCCTGGGGAGCGGCATTGTGCCTGCAGACTGGTGCAATGCTGTGATTGTGCCGTAAAGGGTTGCAACAAGAGTGCAAGAACTACCGAGGCATCAGCTTGTTAAGCATCGTCGGCAAACTTTATGCAAGAATATTGGTCAAAAGGGTAATGAATGAAACTAATCAGAAAATATGGGATGTGCAAGCAGGATTTAGGAAAGGAAGGGGTTGTATGGATCAAGTTTTCTCCTGACGAAGCATAGTCGAAAAATTTTTGGCCAAAAGCCAAAAGGTTTACTGTGCTTTCGTAGATTTGGAGAAGGCTTATGACAGAGTGGTGAGGAATGAATTATGGTTGACACTATCCTTATATGGGGTGAGTAGTGGCTTGATCAGAGCGATGAAATCACTTTACAGCGATTCCAGAGCTTGTGCCAGGATAGGAGGGGCATATACGGACTGGCTTAACATCGAAAAGGGTTTTAGGCAGGGATGTGTAGCTTCGCCAGGACTCTTTAACCTATACATTGATAATTGTTTAAAAGATTTGAAAGAGAGTGTGTATGGATTAAAAATGAACGATTTAATCATCAAATGCCTTCTTTACGCTGATGATCAGATCCTCCTGGCGTCATCTGAGGAAGAATTGCAGTTGATGATTAATATATTACATGGGTCCTTGAGAGATAAAGGAATGAAAGTGAATGTATGTAAGACTAAAGCAATGGTTTTTGAAAGAGATGAAAATATGTCTAAATGCGAGATTGTGATTGATGGAGAAAAAGTGGAACAGGTGAAAGAGTTCATGTATTTAGGCACAAAGTTTACGAGAGATGGAAAGTATGAATGCAATATCGAAATACGGTTTTAGGCTGGAAATCAAGTGAATGGGGCCCTGAACAACTTTATGAATAGCCAGAAAGTCTCCAAAAAGGCACGACTGGCTGTACACAGAGGGGTTTTGGTTCCCACGCGTATGGGAGTGAATGTTGGGTATGGCAGGAGAAGCACAGAAGTAAGATTAATGCTGTAGAATTGAGGAGTCTGAGGAGTATAGCTGGAGTAAGCTTGGTGGATAAAATGAGAAACAGTGTAATTCGAGAACGTTGTGGTGTGGAAGAAGATATAGTGACAAGGATAGAGAAAGGAATGCTTAGATGGTTCGGACATGTAGAAAGGATGGACGAAAGAAGACTGACTAAACAAATTTATAAGAGAAGTGTGAAAGGGCGAACCGGTAAAGGACGACCTACCACCAACAAATCTACGATGTGTTGGTGAGAGGCCAGGTCAGGAGTGGCCACAACCGACGAGCATGTATGAACGCGATAATGAGAGTGGAGGAAGCAAGAAACGTATGTCAGGATCGTAGCAAGTGGAAAGAATTAGTCTCTGCCTACCCCCATGGGAAAAAGGCATGATTGTATGTATGTATAAATTGTTTTTTATTGTAAGAGTGACGAATGTAACTGATGAGAATTTGTAGGATGTACACGGAAGAGAAGCGAAATTGAGAAGAAGGGGTGTACCGTTCAGATCTTCTGTTTGAGGATCATATATGATACAAATTATCAAAATTCAGAAAAGTATTCTGTGCTTTTATAAATCAAGAGCAGACTTACAATCGTTTACCCAGGAATTAATTATGAGCAACACTTATAAAAGTTATTTAATATAACAGTCTTTGGTAACAAAGTTGTGACAAAGTATTATGTCCACGACATACACTTCTCAATTTCGTGAACAGATGTTGCGCTTATGAGATTTCCTGTTTTACAACAAGCCTAGTAAGAAATTACTTATATTTAGATTTTAGTTCGATTTGGATTTTTTTATAAGATAGTAAGGCAAACGAGCATGCATGTTAACTAATGGAAAGTGACCAGCGCCGCCCATGGACACCTGGAACACACATAGTGTTATAGTTGCGTTGCTGACCTTTAAGGGAGTAGGATGGGAAGGATGGGGAAGGGAGGTGGGCCACCGAGGACCTCACCAAACGAAACGCGGCATGAGCCACTTTACGTCGACCTTCTGAGAGATCGTTGTATTTCACTGACTATATTTCATCTCAGTGTAAAGATTTACGTTCTGCCGTTATCATATTTCAAGTCATTCAACCACATAAAATATTAACTGCAGCGGCACAAGGCCAAGAAAAAGACTAGTTGGCATTACACGTTTCTCTACAATACTAGAGCGTGATACACGTTATTCTAGAGCTTGCTCCACTGCTATCTTTCACAGTTACAAAATTAGTGTCTTGTGTTTAATTCTGACTAAGAATAGTTAGCGACTCTTGACATGTAAGTAAATTCACATTACTACTAAAGCTTAGTGTGTATGCTTTATTTTCATTACTGTCACTACATTTGCTACTGTAAGTGCAGAATATATGTTAAATGTAAGCAAAGTACGGATTAAATAGTTCTAAAACAATATTAGTAACAATGCAAGTTGCGGCGACACTCAACTATTCCAGAGAGTGAGTTGCGCTAATTGCTTCGAACCACAATCTGCTATAAACGCAGTCGGAGCTCACTCGTTACTTAGCGCTTGTGTTTTGTTTTGTTCTCGAATAAAACCACCTCATTAGGTTCATTTTACCAGTTAATTCAGATTATTGTACTTTAAGATAGAGTCACTTTCCGCTGTCTGTCCCTTTACATGCGTATATCTGTGAAAATGCCTAACGGATTTTTTTAATAGATAGAGGGTGTCAATGGGGTGATTTTCATTTATAATTCATATATAAAATCTATACTATTTTTACTATATAGAAAATGTGATAAATCCAAAATTTACTCATTTATTACTTTTGATGCGGAACAAAGTTCGTCGGCCAACTAGTAGATTCGATATAAGCCATCATAGCGCTTTAACAACGGTAAAACTTGTCGATTGCTCTGATCGTGGAATGTTAAGTTTCACTTTTATATTCACATATATTTTTATTCTCTAGAGTTACTCAGAGTCTACTTAAAAAAAAAACAATCTGGCTACTTTGACGCCGTGTATGATATAATATACATATATGATATTATATAATTAAATAATGTTTTAGTAACCATCATCTAGCCGTTTCACCGGTTCAGCCAGTTAATTGAAAAAGCAACGTTTAGTGGTAATATGTAACTAAGACACTTGACCTCTTTGTGTGCCAGAAAAGTCATATAACTGCAAGTGTCTCTGTCACTAGGGAAAGGCGTTCCGGGTCGTTCAATAGTGCAACTGTGTTGCTCTGGCAAAATAGTTTGCCTTTAAGATGTCATAATAACAGAAGAGGATGTGGATTTTTTATGGACTAAGAGGGAAAACGAGCAAGCCGGTCACCTGATGTTAAGTAACTACCGCCGCCCATGGATACCTGCAACACATGTAGTATTTTAATTGCGTTGCCGGCCTTTAAGGGAGTAGGATGGGAAAGGGAGGGGAAGGGGTGTGGACTCCGGAAACCTCTCTCACCAAATAAAACGCGACATGAGTCACTCATCGTTAATATTTCGGTTTAACCGAAATTGACCCGGAAGACATACATAAGGTCGAATTGAATGTAGAGATTGGTTACCATGATATTTCACGAATACCCATGGGATTGAAGAATTCGGATATTTGGAAAGGAAGTGTTTTCAGAAATCAAATTTAAAACATCTTTTTGGGTTTTATAACACATTTTTAAAATACAAGCCACAGTTAACTAGCTACATTTATGACTTATTTTATACAACATGAATATTATTAACAGTATAATATACAAATTAGATTCGACATAATGTTAAGACACAAATTATACTCGTTCATAAAATATAAATCGGTGAATCTGAAAGTAATCAGATATGTCCCTGTACTGACTGTGTAGTTCACAATTTGGCACACGCTCGTACAGCGAATGCCAAATATGTCACATCAAATAATCGTAAAGTATACACTCGTTAAGATACATATTTTAATATATCCCTGCAATTTAAATTATTTAATACATACATACTACACCTCGTGCCGAATCCCTTGCGGGATAGGCAGAGAGAACGCTCTGTTCTCTCTGCCTACCGCACCATAAGGCACGATTCTAACTTCTTCTCACTTGCTTCGTTGACTTTCATTAGCGTTTGATTATGGAATGTGTATCTTGGCCGTCCTCGCCTAGTACATCCATGAGCTTTTGCGTTGTATATCTTATTAATCATCACCAATTTGTCACTATTACGTAATAAAAACACCATACTCGCATACAAGTTTCGATGGATGCCTTCGATTTCTCCTGATTCCTATCATCAGATCCTGACCTGGTGAAAATGGGACCATCTCGGAAGGAAACACTACGGAAGGAAAGAAAAATTTTGAAATCGGTCCATAATTGACGAAAATATCGGTGAACATTCATAAAAACAAAAATATACAACATGCTAACATTACCACTGCGCTTTATAACACTGATTAATGTTGAAAACAAATTTTCAGAAACATGACATGATTAACAGAACCGTGTGTATGTAAGTGACTGGATGACTTTGTTTATTTTCTAGTATTTCACGCCTCAACAACACAACTGATCATAAACTTTCGTTTGTTGCGCAAGCAAAATAAAATACATGAACACATTGTCCTTTTATTTACACTACTGGCGTCAGCATCCGATAACGCGTACTCATTGTGGTCGCAATTAAATAACCGCTCAAATCAGTGGTTATTTTATACTCCAGCTACCGAAACATGCTATTCGCTATTTAAACACCGCAGTCCAACTCTGCCTAAATTCATCGCAATTACTATGTAAATAGTTCTAAAACAGCAGCTACACATTGAAAGCCTTCATTAGGTTAGTATTAACACTACATAAAACTGTGTTCAGTGAAATGCCAGTATAATTATTACAATAGACAATTGTGACCCTTGTCAAGTGACTCTGCTACGATCAGTAATATGTGTTTGCGACTCTACCTCACATCCCCTAGAGCATAATTGAGTGTAATTTCTTTATGATTCTAAGCGATTTGTTCAGACAAATTAAAATATTATCCATAATAATAAACCATTCTTAATAGAGTGTTTTCACAGAAAACTATTGTTATACGAATAACTTAATTGGCAATATTTGATTTTTTTTTATGTGGGGTTGCTGCAGAAAAACTTAAAGGTATTTAAAATTATTTTTATCACCTGCAACAGCTTATTTCTAGACAAGTATTTATACTCTAACTTATTTATGAATTAGTAATTTTATGAAATAAAAAACGGGCCACGTGCGAGCGGCCGTGCGAAAATGTTGTACAAAAAATGAGGAACCTGCGCACGAAGGGTTTCATAACACTCTGATAAAAAACCGTAAAAATATCAAGTTTTTGTATGGGTTGTAGTGCGTTATATTTGGTTGTTATAGAGGAAATAGACATATATAATCTGTGAAAATTTCATCTGTCTAGCTTTCACCGTTCTTAAGATAGCCCGGTGACAGACGGACAGACAGCAAAGTCTTCATCAAATTCAGATTCAGATTCAGATTCAGATCAGCAAATTCATTAAGCTTGAACCCGTGACCTTTTAGTTAAGTACAGTGCTACAAGTGAGCTGTCGGGTATCCAACATATTTGCCACTGTCTACACCTTACAGATATGAAGGATTGAAATCAGAAGTTATAAGATCAAGTTCTCCTCTCTAACACTTCCACATACTTGATCTTTCAAGGAGTTCTCAAAATACATCCAGAATCTGAGTGTGTTCAAAGCGAGTGAGGTCCAAGGTCCGCACTAATAACTTCTTGACTGTCCAAGTGTCCACGAGGGTCGAGCACTCTCCTGTACTGGTGCTCACTACTCGCTCAAGTTCAAGCCACTCCACCTTGATCCTTAAATAGATTCACTCTCATAATATTACTTGGAGTATTATACAAATTAATTAGGAACCAATCAAACCGATAATATCTAAAACAAACCAGGGTCACGTTATTATGTATACATTCGTGACAACTGACTTTACGTTAAATTTGACATAAAATCATGTTCTCACTATTTACAATTATTTTCGAACTGTTTTTTTTTAGTTTCACGCCGGTATTTCGTTTTGGAGCAGAATTAAGTTGTACAGTGCAGGAAATATTTAGTTATAGGAATATATAGCTACTGGTTCCAAGCCAAAAGGTTTTCTGTGTCTTTGTGGATCGGGAAAAAGCGTTTGATAGGATGATGCGAATGTATATGTGGGACATAGTCCCGGGATACGCTGTGGGCGGCCAACTGCCGCGTGCGGTGCAGTCCACTTATGAGGGCTGCACAGCGTGTGTACGTGTTGACGGCGGCTTCTCGCCCTGGTTTGACGACAATATTGGCGTCAGACAGGGTTGAGTGCTGTCCGCTCGGCTAGTCATCCTATACCTGACAGTTGACTCACGAGATTGGAATCGACGAATGTAGGGATGCGAATGGTTGACCTAGTTGTGAACTGCCTGTCTTGCGTAGATGACGCCGTGCTTTTAGCGGAATCGCTGACGGACCCGCAAACATTAGTCATTATTATGAAAAACGATATCTTGACGAAAGGACTTGAGATAACAGTGGTAGAGTCAAGCAGTTCGCTGCAAAAATGGGCCGGCTCGATCGGTGAAATACCACAACCTCTCAGAAGATCGACGTAAAGTGGCTAATGCCGCGTTTCGTTAGGTGAGAGAGGTACCTGGAGGCCCGCCCCATCCCCTTCTCTTCCTATCCTACTCCCTTAAAGGTCGGCAACGCAACTGTAACACTATATGTGTTGCAGGTGTCCATGGGCGGCGCTGATCACTTAACCTCAGGTGACACGCCTGCTCGCTTACCCTCCTATCCGATAAAAAACACTTACAGCTAAATGTGATGGAAACGAAAGTCATGATAGTGCTAGAAGAGCTAGATAAAACTGTATATGGGATCTTGGATGCGTTTTTAGCAGGTAGGTAGGTAGTGGCGTTAGGAAACAGCGAAATATAAAGTAAAAAGTATTATCATGATTGGCTCAGTAGTGGTTTAGCGTAAAAAGGTAACAAACAAACTTAGTTTTGCATTTATAATATTAATACAGAGACATAACTCGTGCCTACGACTTACTGATAATGTTAGATGATTATATTATATTCAGCTAATATACAAATTCTTTCTAAAATTAGGTTATATTTGCCCTTAATGGGGCGGCAGACTCGTACCAAAATAATGTCACAAATCAGGCAGTATATAATATGATGTTCATTCAACGTCTCATTACTAAACAGTACGGATTCTGGACAAGTTTGTTCTGTGTTAGAGAGAACTACAGGCAAGTTTACATTCCACTAAACTAAGTTATCTGAACTTGTTCGTTCAACTGCTCAAGTTGTGAAACGTACGACACTAACTACATTGAAACTAGACGTTTCTTGTTCAACAAGTTTTATATAAATCTACTAATTTTTGCAATGTGCATTTAGGTGCTTAAGTTACACAAAAGACAATAAAAGGTACTTCACAATAAAAAAGTATATTCAGCATAATAATCTGAAAATAGAGCATACAAAGCTTCACGCTAAATCCCTTGCGGGGAAGGCAAAGCAGACGGAGCGTCATAAGGCGTGATTTTTACACACCTCACTCGAGCAAAAAAAATAATAAAATCGAGCAACTCCACCAAAAATTACTTTTTTGTTATAAGTTGTAAATTTGAACACAGTTTATTTTGCAAATGAAACACGTGCCACACTGTTTGATTGCAATGTAAATATAGACACATCGTTTTAATTAAAAAAAAAATTTCAGTACCACTTACACATAACTTAACGATTCACGACTTTTGCTACCTGAGGATGTAGGCAGCGGCTGTTAAGGCCTTGACTCGCCATTACGTTACGTCCCAAATGGTAGCGAAATTATTGCCATACACCGGACATACAGTTTTCAATCATCGATATTGATCACACACTAGCAGACCGCGCGAACTTCGTACCGCCATATTATATACATTTTCCACAAAAAATATTATTGTCCCACTCATATTGTTAACCTAAAGCTTTCCTCAATAAACCTAAAAGTACATTACCTTATACATACATATATAAATTCACGCCAAATCCCTTGCGGTGTATGCAGTGAGAACAAAGTGCCATAAGGTACGAACACGTCACACAAACACTCGCTTAGCTGTCGATATTAGCGGGTACTAACACCCAAAATATTGATAATATCATTCAATGCCTTATAATATTAATAGCAATGCCAGGGACTTGTCCGAAGTTTTTAGTGAACCTTTAGTTTTTTAATACTACAACGACTTTGTTTATCTGGTCATTGTCATTTCATCAAAAAACGGGACACCATATGTTCAAACCAGGGTAACTAACTCACAGTGAGTGATTTTTTTATAAATAAAAATTACTATTAAATAATTTAAAGAAAAAAACTTTTTTAAAGAAGCTTTTATTTAAACGCTCTAAAAAGAATAAAATAATTTTCACCTTAAACATTTTAACTATCAACTTATAAACTTATCAACTTAAAAAAAAGTTAAACCGACTTCTAGAAACGTAAACCACCTAATCTATAAGTATATGAAAACAGTACCTCTTTATCTAAAAAGCGATAAATAACGTAACTTACTCATTTGTATACTTAATACAATATACAAAACGTAATACGTTACGTTAAAGTCATTTTTAAATATCAAAATATTTACAATTGTCACTCATTATTGAAGTCGGTGCAACACAATAGAGTATATTACCTAGGCTAGCAATATCTCCCAAGCAACACGTAAGTCCTATATTACTACCAAACAGTTTCCATCGACTAACTGCAGTACTGTCTCCCAACTCCTAATCGTTATGGAGTTCTGTGGCTTCTTCATCAGCATCAGGTGTATACCCCAGCATACTTCACAAGCATCACGCTAGCTATACATACTACCAAGTAGTTTCTATCGACCAATTGCAGTTCGTTTCAAATCGAACGAGGTGTAAAACAAGGCGACCCTCTATCACCTAAACTGTTCATAGCCGTATTGGAATCCATCTTTAGAAAACTTGATTGGAAAGATATGGGTATCAATATAAATGGCTTATACCTGTCACATCTAAGATTTGCAGACGACATTGTTCTCCTATATGAAAGTCCAAAACAACTGGAGTATATGCTGGAGTCACTCAATTACTACAGCGAAAAAGTTGGATTACAAATAAACAGGGAAAAAACTAAGGTAATGACGAATACAAGAAAAACAGAAATTTCAATAGCGCTGGCACAATTGGACTATGTAGATGAATATATATATCTTGGCCATCTCATATCGTTTAAATCTTGCACTGAGAAAGAAATAGATCGGAGAATAAAAAATACATGGAGTAAATACTGGTCGATGAAGGAAATATTTAAGGGAAATATACCAACAAGATTAAAAACCAAAGCCATGAACATCTGCCTTATACCCTGTCTAGCATATGCTTGTCAAACCTGGCCGTTAAAAAGAACACAACTAAATAAAATTAAAACATGTCAAAGAGCAATAGCAAGGAGCTACATGAATATAAAATTAAAAGACCGAATCAAAACAACGTGTATCAGGAAGAAAACAAAAGCAAAAGACGCCGTCAAACATATACTAACACTAAAATGGAAGTGGGCTGGCCACATACAAAGGGTTACAGATAACAGGTGGTCACAGGTTATTACAAACTGGAGTCCAATATACAAAAAGCGAAGACAAGGCAGACCACGGAAAAGATGGAGCGACGACATAGCACAAGTGGCTGGAGCACTCTGGTCGAGAATGGCACGAGACAGAACAAACTGGCACAATTTGGAGGAGGCTTTCACCGCACAAGGCGGCCCTTACTAAAAAAAAAAAAAAAGTAACATATATTTTAAGTAATGTACTAACACTTTAATGTTTTATGTGCACAAACTGTAAATTTATAAAATAATTGTAAGGATAAATAAAGCTCATTCATTCAATTGCAGTGCTGTCTTCAAACTCCTAACCGTTGAGGAGTTCGGTGGCTTCTTCATCAGCACAGCAGCATCAGATATTAGCACCATAAAGAATATTTTATTTTTATTTTATTTTATTTGGTCAACCAACAACTGTATATACTAATACATTTGAAAATTATAAGCACACAATCAATTCAAAGTATAACAATTAATTAAAGGTTAACACATGCGGTGTTGAAGCAAATGTGTGCAAATTACGGACAATATTATTGACAATTAAAAATGTGACTATTAAAAAATATTAAATTGGGAAATTACACGAGACAACAATTATTAAAATAATATTAAATAAAATTCAGATCATTCAGATCATAATTGTCAGCTAAGAATGTTATCTATATTAAATAAAAGAATAAATATAAATAAAAATGCAATCATATTTTCCAGTCTTAACATTGATGAGATCCAAAAGAACACAACAAAAAAAAATAGGAAAAATAAGAATTAATTGAAAAATTTATTACATTACATGCATTTTATTGTCAACCTAAATTTTTGTAATATTGTATTATGCCTGTAGTTAATATCCACTATGTCACTACATTCATTCAGAACTTTGCTCATCCTAAGTGTGGGTGAATTTGCTCCCAGTACAGACCTTCTAAGTGGCGGACACAGTGGTGTTATACGATGACGGGGGTATCTGGTGGGGACTCGAAATCTAAAGAGACCTAGTAACTCTGGACAGTCAATTTTATTCTGAAGAAGTTTGTGGGCAAATATACCATCTGCTATGTTTTTCCTTAGCGACAATTCGTGTAACCCGAAATACTGCAGTCCTAAGTTGTAGGAAACCAGCATTTTTGTTTTATTTTATGCAAAAGCAAGATGCCAAAGAAAACGCTTTTGGACTATTTCTAAGCGCAAACTGTGTACGGCGTAATGGGACCTCCATACAACGCTGCAGTATTCTAAAATGCTCCTAACAAGGCTGTTAAACAATACAATCTTTGTGCAACTTTTCCGGAATCCCTATCCCTAACACATCACTATTAAGTAATAAAAGCACCATACTCGCATACAATTTTTGGCGGATGCCTTCGATTTCTCCTGGTTCCCATCATCAAATCCTGACCTGGTGAAAATGGGTCCATCTCGAAAGTAAACACTATAAAACGAAAAAAAAATTTTTGTAATCGGTCCATAATTGACGAAAATATCAGTTAACATACATAAAAAAATATTATACATACGGACGAATTGAGAACCTCCTCCTTTTTTCGAAGTCGGTTAAAAATGATGTCGATTTTGCGATTAATCTTAACGAAAATTCACTACATTATAAAAGATATCACGATATTAAAAATATAAAATTTATTATACCTAGAAAGAATTATAAATATACCTTATATCAGTCACACCTTGTCAGTGGTAAAGTCACGTAGTTCGCAGCACGAATGGGCAGGCTCGACCGGTGAAATACCACGACCTCTCAGAATAAAGTAAAGTTGCTTTTGCCACGTTTTGCTCAGGGAAAGACGTATTCTGAAGCCCAATCCCTTTCCCTATCCCATCCTAACCCCACCCATATCCTATTGTAGGAGCCGGCAACGCAACTGTAACACTATGTGTTCAGGTGTCCATGGGCGGCGTTTGTGGCTATCAGGTGACACGCCTGTTCGTTCGCCCCATCTACAAAAAAAAACCTCATCTATTACAAATTAAAACAAAAATACCCCAAAAGACGATAATACTTCAAATTCTAATTAAAGTATTGAGCGATATGATGACAAATAAAGAAACAACATTAGAACATAACTTCATGCCTTTTCAACCCGAAGGTGTAGGCAGCGGCTGTTAAGCCTCGTTTCCCCGCGAGTTTCTCGGCAAAACCAAATCAATGATTAAAGAAATTGTTTTAAAAGAAATGACGAAATATTGCCAAATGTTAATTATTAAACCGTTCTTATTTGTGTAATTTGTTATTTTGTCCATAAAAAATATATATGTACCCACTTACTCCTCCATATGTAAGTGTTAAAAAATTACAAGTAAAAAAATAAAATATCCATCGTTAGTAAAAAATGGCTATTTTATTTTTTACGTTATCGCTGCCTACCCCGCAAAGTATTTGGCGTGAAGTTATGTATATATGTACATACTATACACACAAGATTATTTCCCGTGCGAACGAACTTCGAACGATTTGTCTGCGTTCCTTTAAATTTTGAACTAGGAGCTGACGAACTAAAAGAGCGAACTAGGTCGTTGAGGAGCGGCGACCTAAACTGAGCAATCTTTGTCGCGAACTAGTTCTAGTCTTGCGCATAGGCGCAAGACTAGAACTCACGACCTCTCGATTTAGAAGCGGGGTTCTCGAACCCCGCTTTTAGAAAAAACCCCGAGACCTTTTAGAAAAAAAATCATGAAAAAATCTACCTGCCAAGTGTCGCCTTTCCCGTCCCGCGTCGGTACTACTCGGGATACACATCGCTTATCGTACTTACCCGTACTAAATATTTAATAATAATAATATCTTGGACACAAATCACACAGCGCCCTCCAGTTCCAAACTAAGCAACTAAATGCTTGTGCTATGGATACTAGATAACGGATACTAATACATATATACTTTTCTTTTGTAAATACATACTTATAATACATAGAAAAACACCCATTTGCCTAAGAAACGAATACTTACATTTTGTATTTTGCGATATCTTTTGAATTAAATGTCCGAATTGAATCATTCAAAAAGTTCTAGAAAGGTATTGAATCTATCTTTATATTGAAGTAATTTATTTTGAGCAGAGTTAATACCAAGCTACAAAATAAAGAACTTTTAAAACGACATCATTATATTTATTTTTAAAAAATGAAAAAACTGTTATTTTGCCATAACTACAATAGTTATACATTTGGCGTCGCGGACTTTTCTGTCGACAATTATATATTATGTTCTCTGAAAGTGTAGTACATTGTTTTGTTCTATAATCAATAGTTTTTGCTGCGTTTGCGATGTAAGAATTTTTTTCGGGTCTTTTTCTTACACCTTGGGTTACATTATTGGACTTATAGTAAGGATCCCTAATGCATTTGAAAATATAATATAGCCTAAAGCCTTTATCGATAAATGGACTAAACACCAGTGAAAGAATTTTTGAAATTGGTTTCTGAGATTAGCGCGTTCAAACAAACAAACAAACTCTTCCGCTTTATAATATAACTATAGATAGCTTCCGAAAAGAATGAGAAACAAAGTTCGTTGGGTCCACTAGTAATTTACTAATATCAGTTTTTTTATAATTTATGTCGATAAATAAATTTAATACTAAGCTCTAAATCTCTCTAATCACAGAAAATTCAGTCTTCCCTATTTATATTGGAAGTATTAAGGCAGAAATAAGAAAAAAAAATGTATTATTACAGATGATGGAGTAAGATAACAAAAAAGAAATGAATGCAATAGAGGGAATCCTAATGAATAATACCTACAATGAATACAGCATGAAAATCGATACGTCGAAGAGTTGCAATCACTATGCAATATGTTGTAATGTACTGGATACTGCTTCGATTAGCTAAAAAGAGTCATTTTAAAGTAGGAAATATTGTACTCCGGCTGATAAGGCCTAAGATAGGTACAGTCCATATAGGGATTTAATACAAAATTAAACAAACATAAAAGCTGAGGCAAGGTATCATGCAATATACTTGTTCAAATAGACCGTGCTCTATCACAACGTCACGCTAAGAACCTTAATAAGCAACAAATGTGTGTTATATACAAAACTCGTGCTAGTGAAGCATAGTTCTCACTGGCATCTCTCTCTTCCGTACTCTTAAAGGTCTTGAATAAAGATACGTGATGATATATACATTATAAATCATTGTTACATGTGAGTTACTGTACCAATGTTCTTTGTCACTGAATCCCTCAAGTTTTACCCTTCTTAATTAATTTCATGTTTTCTATTTGCCTTTCATTTTAATATCAGCCGCGACTCGTACGGGCGATCTTTGTTACATCAAAGTATTTATAACATGTTCAACGTTCCAAATGAAAATGTTTTATATTTTTGCAAATTTTCATGTTTATAATGATTTGTATGATATATTAATATATTATAGGTTAAATGACTAATTCACCGAACTATATCATTACATAGTATAAAACAAAGCCACTTTCCGCTGTGTGTCCTATATGTTAACGTAACGCAAATTACGCAACGGATTTTGATAAGTTTTTTTTAATACATTTCAAAAGGGTGGTTTGTATGTATAATTCATGTATAATATGTCAAAGAAAAAAATATAATATTTGAAATTTAGCGCTTTTATTGTGAACACTGTAATAAGTCTCGGTGGTCCAGTGGTCGAGCACCCCGCTTCTGAATTAAGAAGCCGCGGGTTTGAATGATAGCTCACACCAATCACTTTTCGAATTTATTTTCGGAAGTTATGTGTGATAAATATCGATGAATGACAACTTTGTGCCCGGTATGGCAATAGGTTCGCCACCTATTCCATTTGGGACGTTACATAATAGCGAGACGAGGCTGGTTGTTAAGCCTCGTCTCGCTGTTATGTAACGTTATGTAACTGCCTACACTTTCGGGTAGTAAAACGCGTGAAGTTATGTTATGTACGTTTGTTAAAAAATACTTTTGATGCGGGACAAAGTTCACCGAATCAACTAGTATTATTTTACACGAACTGGGGGTTGCTAATTTTATAATAAAGTCAACTATTACATATAGAAACTAAATTAAATAAAAGGTTATATCTAAGGTCAATTAGGCCACGGTCAAAAATCGATATTGTAGTTTTAGCGAATACACAGAACAAACAAACACATTTTTCACTTTAATTTTAAATTTGTTAAATGCACACGCATGAATTCTGTGCTGTACAGTTAAGTATTCTGACTGAAACGGAGACAGTTTTGTGGCGCAATACCAAAACACCTTTACTCGGTCAACAACTTTTGAAACACTCGTGAATATTTCCTGCTGTAAAGTAGGTTCTAATAGACTTCCGAAAGAATGTGGGTCACCCGCCGTCAACATCAGCCCACACTACCTGTATAGTAATATACCTACATACAGGTCGTGTTATAATAATTTTGTGTAGCAAGTATATCGATTCTGATCCAAAAGTAATTCCTCAGAACAAACTTACTATAATATAATTTGAGATTGTTATGCTTATATATATGTCGATATTATAACTCCTTACATTTGTGTTTTATAGTCTCGGTGGCGCAGTGGGCGAGCGCACGGCCTCTGATCCAGAGGTCCGGGGTTCGATTCCAGACACTGGCTCACACCAATGACTTTTTGAAATTGTTTTCGGAAGTTATGTGTGATAAATACCGATGACTGACAAACTTTGTGCCCGGTATGGCAATAGGTTCGCCACCTATTCCATTTGGGACGTAAACATAACGGCGAGACGAGGCTTAACAGCCGCTGCCTACACCTTCGGGTAACAAAAGGCGTGAAGTTATGTTATGTTATGTTACATTTGTGTTTTAATAAACCAAGTTAAATTTGCGGTCTCTTATTTAAGTCTCGGTGGTCCAGAGATTGCGCACCCTGATTTTGAATCTAGAAGTCGTGGGTTTGAATCCGATGGCCAATGACTTTTAGAAATTCTTTTCGAAAGTTATGTATGATAAATAGCGTCTGCAACCTTTGTGCCCGGTATGACAATAGGTTCGCCACTTATTCCATTTGGGACGTAAACCTAACGGCGAGACTGGGCTTAACAGCTGCTGCCTATACCTTTGGGTAGAAAAATTCGTGTTATGTGATGTTAAATTTATTTTATTACACGATAAGTTGGACAATTAATGGATTGGAGACATGAAATTTATTTCAACAGTTTAAAATAGTTTACTATCATGTTCCATATAATTATAAAATGTTTCATTGTTTCAAACCTTGTAATTTTATATCGTGATCAAACTTAACAGCTCGTATATATGCTCATGAATATTAATTCCTCAGTATTTTAATAAAACATTAGCATATGTCAGTAATTAAAACTGGATAGAAGGGACCTTCCGGTTTCTTGGCCGGCACAGCGGTAAAATACCAAGATATCTTAGAATATCGGCGTAAAGTGGCTTATGAATCGTTTCGTTCGGTGAAAAATGTATCCAAAGGCTCAACTTATTTCCCTATCTCCTCCCCATCCCACTTCCGGCCCATTCCCTATCTCATTTTATGAGCCGGCAACGCAATTGTCATACTATCTGTGGTGCAGTACACTTGCTCGTTTGTACTCCTTTCCTATAAAAAAAAAACATACATAATAATATAGATAATTTCACGCTAATTTTGAGGTTGTCAGAGGGAATTGTTCGCCATAAGCCACGATTCTTACGCGCCTCACTTTTTTTTTGACTTTCACATCTCTTGTCATGCGAGCACGTTAATCTACATGTGTAGTCTAAATCTTAACACGTCTTACTGTTTTTGAAACTATTTTAATCAACATAAATGTTCAATTTTGTCGTTTGCTGTTCGAGTCGAACCTTTCAAAATAAAACGCGAGAATTTCTCCGTTAATGAGGCTATTATCGTTTTATATCTAGGACGAAAATAATGCTTCATATCTATCGACATCTAATTAATAGACAAATAACAGCCTTAACATATTCACGGAGGGCTTAGTTTACTTGGATGAGTAAATTGGTTTTGGCTCTTATTAAATGATGAATGATATTTTTTTTGTTATAAGTAAATTATCCTCCCTTGTATAAAAATCCGATAAATAAAATAGCTAAAACCATTTAATATCTTTTTGTTTTTAGTGTCAAAAACAAGTAATTATAACAAATAAATTAAAAGCAAAAACCCTTTTTAAAGAAACCTTTATTTAAGCGTTTTAAAAATAAAAAAACATAAACATAAATAAAAAACATATTAAAACACGAGCGCTTGAGAAAATTGCCACCTTGAAACAAAAACGCACGGACGATTCTGAGTGTAAGATTGTCATGAGAAGAAATGGGCAAAAAACACTCATGTAAATTAATCTACTAACTTTACTATATTATCTATTGCAATTTAATTACCTACTGATAGGGAGTCAAACCTCGCGACAAGCTTTTATTATTATATAAATTGTACATACTGAGGCTCTACGTTGATACTTGAAATTTTTAAGTAAATATTTTTTTCTTATTTTTAAAACGCTTATATAAAAGCTTCTTTAAAAAGAGTTTTTGCTTTTAATTTATTTTTTTATTTTTAGTTATAGCTGGCTAGGTTAGTGTCAATTCAACGTATCATTATTGCAAGTTAGTTTACCGCTTAATTTCAAACAGTCCAGCTTTTCAATAAGGAGATCATCTAATTCAATTTCAGCTTGGAGCTTTTTTCCATTTAATCGCAATGATGAATTTTAATTCATAGCCATATTATGGAAATGCATCAAAAATATGTATGCCGTCATCTTGGATGGACCACCGTATTGTATTTAGAATGACCAGCCCACGTGATAACCATTTTGGCTTCCTATGAACACGCATATTTATTATTTTGTAAGGAAAGCAAAGATCGTAAAATAGTTTAAAAGTATCAAAAAAGTAATTGTATGCTATATTTGGATCAGATTCATTGTACATATTAGAGAACGAAAACTGATTTAAACAAGCCTTAAATTTTTCAATATTTTTAATACAAAAATCTCGAGTTCTTTTATGCCAAACATTTATGGTAGGATATTGTAAACGAAGTTGTATCAGTTGTGCAGTGTGGTCGGACAAAGCTAATTCTAACACTTCAGTCTTGCATGGTTTTGAAAAATTATGGGCAAAATTATCAATACAAGTATTACTAGCTAATCTAGTAGGTTCTTTTAAGGCTAAGGTCATATTGTAATTTAATAGTGAGTTGACAAAGTCCGAAGTTAGGTAATTTGGTTTTAATATGTCAATGTTGAAATCGCCCGCTATGATAATATGTTTGAACGATCTTTTATTCAGTAATTTTAACATGGCTTCTAGTATCGTAAAAAAAGTATTTATGTTTTCAGATTTAGGCACCCTGTATAAACAGACAATCGCAATTTTGCAAGCTAATAGTTCTATTGCGCAACATTCAAAAACACCTAAAATTGTAAGTTTTCTTATTTCGTGTAGTTCTTTACACTTATTACCATTTTTTACTAAAATGCATACACCTCCTCGTCTACTATGGTTCCTGCTAAAGCATGCAGCCAGTGAATAGTTTGGCATAACTAGATTGGTTTCATTGCCGGCCAACATGAAGTGCTCTGTTATATAAATTACATCAACATTTATGTTTCTATTTTTAAGTTCTTCTAAGCATATTGTTAATGTGTCAGATTTATTTATAAGCCCCAGCAATATTTTGATGCAAAATATAAGTACTATTGTGTACGAAAAAAATCCGATGATTTACTGTGGTTAATAATTTGTTTACAGGAGTTATTAACTATAGATGGCAAAATTTTACTACTGGACATGTCAATTATATTGTTCTGGTCAAACTGTGTATAGTCAATTAAAATATTCGTTAGTATATGTTTATAGATCCATGTTTATTTAGTTTTCCGGTTGCATTAGAAAACATGTCAAGTGTTAAATAATGATTACTATCAAAAAGATATGCGTACTTGTTATTTTGTAAGTCAAGATATAGTAGTTTATTAAACATTTCTACTTTGAAATCATATATCAACGACCCCGTTATATAAGTAGGCAAACAAATAACAACATAAGTGTGGGTAATTTTTTCTAAAGATTCTTTGATCTCATTTATAGTTTTTATATGTCTACCCTCATCACTGACATCTTTTTGTCCAATAAATAATAAACAGTAGTCATTATACGTGTAGTCTCTTAATTTATAGCTAATATTATTTGTCAATTCTTTAATAGTGCTATTTGGCATTGTGTAGTGGCAAAAATTAAAGTAATCTGAGAATACTTTCTCAATAGCAGACAATGATCCTCTTTTATAGTTGTTACTGAGTATACACAATTTGTTTTTACGCTTAATTTTCGTGGTTTGGCAATTTAGTAGTACTGCGTTATGCTGAGTAGGCAGTGTACTTTGTGTTGGTGCAGTAGTTACTATATTGTCATCTAATTTATTTTGTGTTTGTGTCGTTTCAGTATAGGTATAGGTAGTCTGGGTTTCTTTGTTTTTCATATCGGACACATTTTCTGTGTTTGTGTTTTGTCTAGTGATATGTTTTCGTTTAGGTGTTTTAGGTTTTCTGTCGGGTGAGATGCATATTGTTTTGTATGCGTTAATTTTTTTAATCATCTCTTGTAATTCCGATTTGAGACGACAGTTTTCAGAATTTAAGACGTAAATCTCTTGATGTGCACTTGAAAGTTCAACAGATAGTGTTTTATTTTGTTCTATCAAGTTCGTTATGGTATCGCTATTATCGTGGAGGCTGTCAGGTATACTTAACATAGTGGTGTCAAACATGGTTTTGTCATGTGTTATATTACTGATGTCAGTTAACGAACTTGCTTTCTGTTGTTTGCGATACGTAATGTTGCTATTAGGATCCATTATAATGAGAATTACAAAAAGATTTTCTGAATATCTAAAAAGTGAATTGCGGGTAGCTCGAAGGATATGAATATAGATATTACGGATATCAGCACTACAACGTAAATGTCTTAGTAAATAATATGTAATGTAGAAGTCTTGACACAATTGCACAATGTGAACACTATTTAATATGTTAAAAGTGATTGGAAAGTAAATTTGTATCACATTTGATTCACCATGGCGGACCAATACTCTGTTCGAATTAGGAGCAAAATTCACTATAAAATATACACACAAACTATAAGTGACGTGGTTTTATCTAATATTTTATGATTTCTTCACTTTATACACAGATTATAAGATCAAAAGTATTATTAATCACTTTAAAATTGCAGAGACAATGTTAACCGTTGAAATTTTTTTTTTTCTCAATGAGTCCTTTCATTTGATACCCATATTGTACAGAAGCTTAAAGTATGTTTTCCTCCATCTTGGATATTCCACTATATTGGATTTAGAATGATGTCATATTCTTTTTTGAGTTACATTCAATAAGTTCTTTCATTTGATACCCATATTGCAGAAATGCATTCAAAATAACCATTCCTCCATCTTGGGTGGTCCGCCATATTGGATATAGAATAATGTCACATATCATATCACGCATTGTCATCCAAAGTAAACGTGTATACAAAATTTCAGCTCAATCGGTTGAAGATATCTACTTCAAAATTGAGTTGCAAGATTCCACCGAACATACATATCTACTTACATACATACATACATACAGTGCAAGTTAGATAAAAGCTTTTAAAAACAAAACATAACCTAACTTCACGCCTTTTTCTACCCGAAGGTGTAGGTAGCAGCTGTTAAACCTCGTCTTGCCGTTATGGAGGTTGTGAACATATTGCCATACCGGGCACAAAATTTTTAGTCATCGATATTTATCACACATAACCTGCGAAATTAATTTCTAAAGTTTTTGGTGAGAGCCAATGTGAGGATTCGAACCCGCGACCTCACGATTCAGAAGCGGAGTGCTTGCAATTGGACCACCGAGACCTTCAAATTCAATTCAAATCCAAAATATCTTTATTCCTTAGACTTTACAAAGTGCTTAGAATCGTCATACAAAACTACAAGCTAAAATACGCGGAGCTTAGATTCCCTTTCATCACACTGTTTTGAATGTGAAAGCGAATCTAAGCGACTCTAACCTTAAAATCTTAAAGATCTTAAAGTAATTATATTTGTGTGTTTACGTGATTTTGCAAAAGAATAAATCTTTGATTAGAGTCGAAAGAAGAGTGGCGTTAGGAAACAGCATAAATAAACTCCTGCAGCAACAGCAGTCAGAAAATGCCTTATTGCTACCCCGCTAGGGATTTGGCGTGAAGTAATGTTGGTATGTATTTAATTAAATTATATACATATATGTATATACATATATTATATAGTATATATGTATTTAAGTATAGATTTTGCCTATTATGAGTAACTTCATAAATCTGTAAATTAAAATAAAATTGATAAATCACATGAAAAACAATGATCCTTCGGGCATAGTCGGTTATAAAGTTGTTTAAAACTGACAGTCACGTTATTTAAAATAGAAATCTTGCTAAAGGTCTTGCAAATGTGTCATCTGAAATTCATTTTATGCGGTCGATCTACGGCGCTCTTCGTAGCTCTGCCACGCGCTACGTCGTAACTATTCAGTGGAGAATATCAATGAATATTGCCATGATGTTCCTTCTGTTCTATTTTATTTAAATTTATATTTTTAAACGTTTTTAATTATGGTACTTTATTAATGTATTTTATTTTAATTTTAAATTTTGTTTTTAATTCTCTTTTATATTTGTAACTATTGTTTGCTAAACTTTATCGAGCGTCGATTTTTTCCCCTTGCTCTTTATTTATCTTATTATGTTGATATACTCAGGATTTTTTTCTATTTCGTACCTGTCCAAATTCACTATTAAACTCGTTCAATAAAATCTGTTACTATTAAATGATTATGTTTACTATTAACTGATAGCTATATTTTAATTTACTCTTGAATATACTACTAATAACCTTTAAAACCAAGCTTTTGGGGGAGGTGCGTATGTACAAATAAAACATTTTATTTTTAATTCTGGTGTAATAGGTTTCAGGTTTCTCCAATATCTTTTTTTATGAGATAGGAGGGCAAACGAGCAAGCGCGTCACCTGATGGTAAGCAACCTGCGCCGCCCATGGACACCAGCAACACATAGTGTTACTGTTGCGTTGCCGACCTGGGAGAAGGATAGGAAAGGATTGGGAAGGGGAGGGTGGTCCTCCGGGTACCTCTCTCATCAAACGAAACGCGGCATGAGCCACTTAACGTCGATCTTCTGAGAGGTCGTGGTATTTCCTTGGTCGAGCCGGCCCATTCATGCAGCGAACTGCTTGACTCTACTACTATTAGATATCTTAAAGACATTGACATCGCCCTAATGACATTGAATTTTGGCAATTTTTTATGGTTATAAGTTAAGAACTGATCACGAACACATAAATGAGACCACATTAATGAAACAAGCAATTTCAATACATTAACGTCGAAATAGAAAAATAAAAGTTACTTCTGTATTTTGCTAGTTATTGTTTTTCCTTTAGTGTAATACTTTTTTGTGGAGCTTCCTCCTGCTTGCAAATAGATTAGATAGTTTTTGTTTCCTTTCGTTTTTTGCGAGATTAGTGTAGTAGTTAGTTTCACTTTTTTTATGGGATAGGAGGGCAAACGAGCAGGCGTGTCACCTGATGGTAAGCAACCAACGCCGCCTATGGACACCAGCAACACATATAGTTTTACTGTTGCGTTGCCGACCTTTAAGGGATAAGGGATAGGAAAGGATGGGGAAGGGAGGTGGACCTCCGGGTACCTCTCTCACCGAACGAAACGCGGCATGAGCCACTTTACGTCGGTCTTCTGAGAGGTCGTGTTATTTCACCGGTCGAGCCGGCCCATTCATGCAGCGAACTGCTTGGCTCTACCACTGTTTCACTTTTCGTAATTCATAAAAAACATTTAGCCTTGAGCCAACTTAACCAAAATAGCCAAAATAACTAATAATTGTATTGAACGTACGTAAAAGATAGACACAGACATAATACGTACAAAGAACCTTCAGAGATACAATAAAATCTAAAGTATATTTGATAGTTATTTTTTACAGTCTCGGTGGTCTCACAATGATTTCTCTGGGTTTTTTTCGCAAGTTAGATGTGATAAATATGGTGACTGACAACTTTGTGCCTGGTGTTTAGCAATAAGGTTAACTGCCGCTGCCTACACCTTCACATAGAAAGTTATGTTTTGTTTATATTATATATTATGTACGGTCGAAATCAGGCCAGACTAAACTATTATGATTAATGACATTAAAACAAACTTTAGGATTATATCGCGTTTATCTATTACCAATTTTATTAATTTCCCTACGTTTCGAACTCTTTACAGAGATCATTTTCACGAGTGATGAACAAAAAGATGGTATCTGTTCAAAAGCTATTTTCATTGATACAGAGAGCACCCACTTTTTGGAAATAAAAATCAAAAAGTTGATGTTAAAAATATGATTTTTACTATTGGTAACCCACATCAGACCATGAAACAAAAATTAAATATTTATTAACAAGATATATTTACTGAAGAAAAAGTTTGGTTTGTACATATCCTTTGTTGTATGATTTAATAGGTAACAGTAGTTATTTTTTAATTATTAGCTAATTATCATATTTCTTTTAAGTTAGTTGAGATCAGAGTATAACTATTATGAAATATTTATTGATTTTAAATTTAAAGGTAAGTATTTGTGAAAAAATCTACCACTGGGTCCCAAACGCGGCCAGTCCTGAGAAAGACCCAGCAAGACTTCTCAGGACTGGCTGCGTTTGCGACCCAGTGGTAGATTTTACTCTGATCTCAACTAACTTAAAAGAAATAAGATAATTAGCTAATAATTAAAAAATTACAACTGTTACCTATTAAATCATACAACAAAGGATCTGTACAAACCAAACTTTTTCTTTAGTAAATATTTATCTTGTTAATAAATATTTAATTTTTGTTTCATGGTCTGATGTGGGTTACCAATAGTAAAAATCATATTTTTAACACCAACTTTTTGATTTTTATTTCCAAAGTCAAAGTCAAAGTCAAAGTGGTTTTATTTTCATAGGTCCTCACAGACACTTAAAAATAGTCAATGTACAAAAATGTTTAAAATTAAAATAATATTTAAAAAGCTAAGACACGAGCGCTTGAAGCAAGTGCCTCCGTGGAACAAAAAAACACGGAAGCAATCGCCACGAGCGGCCCGATTCCGAGTGTAGGGGCTTTCATGAGAAGAATCGGGCAAGAAACTCATGTGCCAATACTCTTTTCAAAACCATTGAAAATTTACACAATAGTATTATCAACGCTACTGAAAAAATATCGCATAAAAGGTGTAGCAGCCAGACTACTCGACAATCACAGTTATGATCCAACCAACTTAAAATCATCGTAGTACAAGTAATGAGAGAAATTATATGATATTAGTCGAGCACAACTGACGCGACATCTTCTATTTAGAATGGTAACGTTGTGCAAAAAGTGGGTGCTCTCTGTATCAATGAAAATAGCTTTTGAACAGATACCATCTTTTTGTTCATCACTCGTGAAAATGATCTCTGTAAAGATTTCGAAACGTCGGGAAATTAATAAAATTGGTAATAGATAAACGCGATATAATCCTAAAGTTTGTTTTAATGTCATGAACGTGATTCGCGAAAGTCTTAGAGATAAATATATTATGAGTAATTCTTGCTTTTTCCTATTCCTAAAGTATGTAGTATTATTAAGTATTTCTCATTTTAATGTTAGCTGTATTTATCAGTAGGGAACAAACATGATTCGATGATATTTTTATTTGTAGCTCTAAGTAACAAAGAGTCATTTCTCCGAGTAATGTCTAACTATAAATACCTAGATGGATATATTAAAAGTTATTAGTAGACAGTACCGCGCATTGGCCGCTACTTCCGTCCCTTGAGTTCATTACGAGTGAGGTTAACTTGATATAAGTTTGCTTTCGTAAGAACTTCAACATATTTACTCTCACTTATGCCATTACTTTTTTAATATATTTTGGATGAGCAATTTGATAATAACCTACCCAATGTGTTAGCGTTACGCTAACACATTGGGTAGGTGCCATGCAAAATTAAAATATAATGTAATCAGACTTAAACCTTCTTCGGAGGAGCGACAAAAACAAGTGCCATTATCAAATTGCTCATCCAAAATATATTAAAAAAGTAATGGCATAAGTGAGAGTAAATATGTTGAAGTTCTTACGAAAGCAAACTTATATCAAGTTAACCTCACTCGTAATGAACTCAAGGGACGGAAGTAGCGGCCAATGCGCGGTACTGTCTACTAATAACTTTTAATATATCCATCTAGGTATTTATAGTTAGACATTACTCGGAGAAATGACTCTTTGTTACTTAGAGCTACAAATAAAAATATCATCGAATCATGTTTGTTCCCTACTGATAAATACAGCTAACATTAAAATGAGAAATACTTAATAATACTACATACTTTAGGAATAGGAAAAAGCAAGAATTACTCATAATATATTTATCTCTAAGACTTTCGCGAATCACGTTCATGACATTAAAACAAACTTTAGGATTATATCGCGTTTATCTATTACCAATTTTATTAATTTCCCGACGTTTCGAAATCTTTACAGAGATCATTTTCACGAGTGATGAACAAAAAGATGGTATCTGTTCAAAAGCTATTTTCATTGATACAGAGAGCACCCACTTTTTGCACAACGTTACCATTCTAAATAGAAGATGTCGCGTCAGTTGTGCTCGACTAATATCATATAATTTCTCTCATTACTTGTACTACGATGATTTTAAGTTGGTTGGATCATAACTGTGATTGTCGAGTAGTCTGGCTGCTACACCTTTTATGCGATATTTTTTCAGTAGCGTTGATAATACTATTGTGTAAATTTTCAATGGTTTTGAAAAGAGTATTGGCACATGAGTTTCTTGCCCGATTCTTCTCATGAAAGCCCCTACACTCGGAATCGGGCCGCTCGTGGCGATTGCTTCCGTGTTTTTTTGTTCCACGGAGGCACTTGCTTCAAGCGCTCGTGTCTTAGCTTTTTAAATATTATTTTAATTTTAAACATTTTTGTACATTGACTATTTTTAAGTGTCTGTGAGGACCTATGAAAATAAAACCACTTTGACTTTGACTTTGGAAATAAAAATCAAAAAGTTGATGTTAAAAATATGATTTTTACTATTGGTAACCCACATCAGACCATGAAACAAAAATTAAATATTTATTAACAAGATAAATATTTACTAAAGAAAAAGTTTGGTTTGTACAGATCCTTTGTTGTATGATTTAATAGGTAACAGTTGTAATTTTTTAATTATTAGCTAATTATCTTATTTCTTTTAAGTTAGTTGAGATCCCAATGTGTTAGCGTTACGCTAACACATTGGGTAGGTGCCGTAGTAGGTGGTGTAGAAAATTTCATGTTCAAATCTTGAGTCACAACAATCACTTCGATTGTTTTTATCAAAAAGATCTGTGTTTTTACATGTTGGTTTTTTTTGACGGATATTTTAAATGAATGAAAATTTGCGTTGTAGCGATTTTCATCATTTGCCTTTTGAGGTCTACTGCTGGACAGGCCTCCCCCATAGAGCGCCACAACTGCCGGTCCATTCACTCATGGGGGGTTTTTGCCATAATCGCCACGCTTGGCAGGCGGGTTGGCGATCGCAGTAAGCTGTATTTTGTTGAGAGAGAATGCTGCTGCCCATTCTTCCAGCCTTTTCCCTTAGTCGCCTTTTACGACACCCACGGGAAGAGATGGGGTGGCGGTATTCTCAGCCGGCGCCACACAGCGTAGCGATTTTATAATTTGTAATTAACAAAATATTTATAATTAATGTAGAGATGTTCTGAAACTCTGCCCTGTACCGCTAGCTGAACTTTTCTGCTAATGGTTTTGTACCTTCCATCCCTGCTAAAAGCGCATCCAAGATATACAATTTCGTTCACCTATTCCAGCACTACATACTCGACCATTCCTTGCATTCGTTCTGCACTCCTCCCTTTCAAACACCATAGGTTTTATATGTAGCTATTCTAGAATTACAGAAGCTTTATAACATAAAGCTTGATCAATTTCTAGATGTTAGCAACTCTTTGTGCCGTTGTACGAGCATAGTGTTACAAAGCCTGCCACAGATCCAGCTTCTTGTAGATTTTCCAGTAAATGTTGGTGGTGCGTGCAGTCAAGTTCTTGTTTGGCTCATGTTGGAATCGTTTCGTAAAACAGGTGTGGAATGCGACATCGTTCGTTGGATCATAAAGTAGTAATATTAGAAAAATATTCAGATGCTTAGTTTGAAGACTAAAAGGTGGTGATACCCTTGTTGTTATTTAGAGCCATTTAGTTCGCTCCATGAATTATCCGGTTCGATCGGTGAAATACAAGCGGCTCATGCCGAGTTTTACTCGGTGAAAGAGATCCAAAGGGCCCTTTCCCCTCTCCCCTTCCCTTCCCACTTCTGACCCTTTCCATACCTCATTAAAAGGGCCGACAACGCTACTGTGAGACTATTTCCCATCGAGTGACACGCATTATTCCATATAAATAGTAATAGCACAAAGCACTGAAATGTTGGATCTTTTTTAATGAGAAATATCGTATGAATGTCAGTGTAAATCTATTTCTTACTTCTTACAGCTCTTAAAGATAGAGAAACCGATACAGTTAAACACTCGGTGCTGGACATATGCTAGTTTTTACCACCTGGCTACATTTCTATTATAAATTTGATAAAATCTAAATGCAGTCAGACAAGTGAAAATAGAATGATACCATTAGCTTTGAACACTGCTCAACTCCAACTTTCAATTACTATTAAAGTTTTGTAATAAGAAAAGTAAGGCGTGAGCATTTAATAGTCGATTCTCTGTTTTAGATCGGTCATTTTTTTTCATTTCTAATATTCGATGTAAAACCTATTTGTTTTAAATAAATAACCTTTATTTTATTTTATTTATTTTATTAATCATATTGTGTTCTGCTTTGAAAAGAAAATAACCGTGATCTTACAAACCGACAATTAATATAAGTGGCAGCAGCAATATATGGTCTCACCTTACATGTGAAAAAACTTTACAATGAAGAAATTAAGATTTGAATTGATTGTAAAACCTAAACTGGATGATAATAAGACAAACATACAACTCTGTGTAAAAAGTATCGGGCATATGTCTATAAAGAGACCCGCGTAAAAGAGGTCGTTCTAATTTTTTTACTGCATGTTGGTAGCACTGTACTGATTTAGCGCGCAAAATTTGAACGGGATCTGTCATTTAATTTGTTTTAAACTAAACTTTTTGTTGGTCATAGTTTTGAGTCCTCGGCGATTTTTACAATGGAAAATATTGTTGAACAAAGAGTGTGCCTTAAATTTTGTGTTTCGAATGATATTTCATGTGGTGAATCACTAAAAATGTTGCGAAATACCTACGGCGAATCATGTATATCGAAAACAAGGGCTTATGACTGGTATAAGGCTTTTAAAGAAGGCCGAGAAGTAGTAGTAGACTTGCCTCGTTCTGGTAGACCTTCAACCGCTACGACCAAAGAAAACATCGACAGAATCAAGAAGCTAGTGCTCGAAAATCGACGTATGAGTCTGAGAGAGTTGGCTAGTGAGGTGAACATATCTTTTAAGTCCGTCCACAATATTCTCATTGACATTTTAGGCATGAAACGCGTCGCCGCTCGACTAGTTCCAAAAGAGCTCAATTTTGTTCAAAAAGGGCAGCGAAAGCATGTCGCTGAAGACATGGTTTCCCGAGCTTCTACGGATCCGACCTTTATGAAACGTATAATAACTGGCGACGAGACATGGGTTTATGAGTATGACATGCAAACAAGCCAACAGTCTTTAGAATGGCGTCTCGAAAACGAGCCGAAACCCAAAAAACCGCGGCAAAGTCGCACCAAAATCAAGGTGATGCTGACAGTTTTTTTTGACTACCGTGGTGTGGTTCACTCCGAATTCCTTCCAGAGGGAGAAACAGTGAATAAAGAATATTATTTAGGCGTCATGAAGCGTTTGCGTGAGAGTATCCGCCGAAAACGTCCAGATTTGTGGCGACACAACTCATGGATGCTGCACCATGATAATGCACCATCACACACAGTCATTATAGTGAAAGAGTTTTTAGCGAAAAATTCAACAAACGTTCTCGACCTAGCACCCTATTCACCTGATATGGCTCCGTCTGACGTTTTTTTATTTCCCAAGTTAAAATTACCACTTCGAGGAAAACGTTTTGAGTCAATAGAAGCCATAAAAGAAAATTCGCTGAATGAGCTAAAGCCCATACCGCAAATAGCCTATAAAAAATGTATGGAAGACTGGGTGAAGCGGTGGAGATGTTGTATTGCAAGCGATGGGGCCTACTTTGAAGGCGATAAAATAAATTTAGATAAATAATTTGTATTTTTTGTTTTATTGACAAATTCCCGATACTTAGTACACAGAAGGTACTTAATCTCGATAGCCAAATACTTAAAACTTGTGATTGGAATATCTTGATATCAAATTTGCAACAATAACTAGTAACTAATTTAGAAATTGTTACAACTACCCACACACTAAGGCTACCCACACTAAGGCTACCCACACTAAGGCTACACACACTAAGGCTACACACACTCCTTTCAAAATAATCTCTATCAATGATTGTTTCCAACTTAACTCTTTAAAAGGTGATCATCGTCATCAATTGCGCTCTTTATTAATTCTTAATTATGGTATTATGATTACTTTGTTGAATTTTAATTAAATCTAAAGCGGCGCCGGGAGATTAAACTTAATATCGCGGTCAAATTAACTGTACTCTGGATCGAGTTAATATAACAGTGGTTTATACACGCACTCTGTGGTTAATCTGCTCCTGTTATTAATAACGAGATTCATGTGAGATATTCAGATAATAATTTCTTAACATTTAAGGTTTCTAGTATATTTTTCGTGTTATGTTCCCATCTAAGGAATTAGTGGTAGAACTTATCCGCCAATTTATCACACGTAACTTTTTAAAATGTTTCTGAAAGTTTTTTTTATGGGATAGGAGGGCAAATGAGCAGGCGTGTCACCTGATGGTAAGCAACCAACGCCCCCCATGGACACCAGCAACACATATAGTGTTATTATTACGTTGCCTCTTCTTTAAGAGATAGGGAATAGGAAAGGATGGGGAAGGGAGTGGGCCTCCGGGTACCTCTCTCACCGAACGAAATGCGGCATAAGCCACTTTACGTCGATTTTCTGAGAGGTCATAGTTTTCACCCGTCGAGCCAGCCCATTCATGCAGCGAACTGCTTGGCTCTACCACTGATTCTGAAAGTCTATCCTTATATCATAACATAACTTCACGCCTTTGTTACCCGAAGGTGTAGGTAGCGGCTGTTAAGTCTCGTCTCGCCGTTATGTTTTTTTTAATTTTTTTATCTTGGACACAAATCACACAGCGCCCTCCAGTTCCAAACTAAGCAACTAAATGCTTGTGCTATGGATACTAGATAACGGATACTAATACATATATACTTTTCTTTTGTAAATACATACTTATAATACATAGAAAAACACCCAGACGCCGCACAAATAATCATGTTTGTCACAAATATTTGTGCTCGAGTGGGAATCGATCCCCCGACCTCAGTGCTGCAGCCGGTAGTTTTGCCAATGCGCCACGAGGCCCGTCAAATGTTTACGTCCCAAATGGAATAGGTAGCGAACCTATTTCCATACCGGGCACAATTTTCCAGTCATCGATGTTTATCACACTTAACTTCCGAAAACAATTTCGAAAAGTCATTGGTGTGAGCCAGTGTCAGGATTCGAACCTGGACCTCTGGAACAGAAACCGTGTGCTCGACCGCTGGACCACCGAGACATAACTTCTATCTATCCTTATATATAAATTAATTTGTACTCAAGCTCTTTTGACCGGTAGTGGACGTGTTAAACCACTGCGCTATCTAGATGACTATTATTTCGAAGACGTTTGAAGATACGTGTTGTATATTTAGGTTAGTAATTTATTGAACACAATAGAAAGACCATTATCATAACTCTTCTACACTCATAAACGTCACTCGGAAAATTTATTTCTTTAAGATTAGCTACGATATTCCTCGTAGATACGCTACGACGTGGACAAATTTTGTAGATACGAGAAAGAATGTCTGCTGTGGATAAGAAAGGGCATTACTATTATCACACTGATAATAATGAAAATTATTATGTATAACTACATGTAGCATTACAAATATACATTTTATATCAACGGCCCAATCAAAACTTATAAATAAATATCTATAAATTCTGAATCCAGATAAATTATTAAATTTAAACTGTCGTAGAGCCTCTAAGATCGCTTCATGAATGGGCTGGCTCGACGGGCTAAATACATACATACATACATAAGGCCAAATTGCTCATGCTACGTTTTGTTCAGTGAGAGAGGTATCCAGAGGCCCTCCCACTCTTCCCCCTCCCTAGCTGGTCTTACAGCCCGGCAACACACCTGTGACCCTCTCATTGTTCCAGTTGTACAAGGGTAGTGCTAGTCGTACACAAATTCGCTAAAATATTTATGGCGCAAATTGGGAGCAGCGTTTATAAAGCAGCAACAAATCAAATACAGTGAAGTTCAGAGGTTATACGTGCGGCGTCTTTATTGTTAAACCTAGTTAATACAAGTTTATTTGGTGCCGCAACCACACGTGTGTACACCGCCTTATGGGACCGATACACAATAATTAAATCATATCTATATCAATCATATTATATCATCAATAGTCTAATCAAATCATAATTAAATTATTTCCTAATTCTAAAAGCTTAATAACATAATTATGTTGTGAATACTCGAACTCTTAAGCTTTAAAAAAAATCAGAGGCGTTTCGGAGAGGTATCTTTCGTTTTCAGAAATTATTAAATATACATACATACATAAGCTCACGTCTGTATTCCATAGGCGTAGGCAGAGACTTTGGCTTTCCACAAGCCATGATCCTGACACAAATCTTTCGCCTCATCCACAATCATTCATCTCGTCATGCATTCACATCGGTTTTGGGTACTAAGCATTTTGCCTTTTTTAAACAGAACATATATTTGGTAGTGGTAGCTACGTCTTGGTCTTCCGATCCCGACCCCTGTATACTCTATTAGTCAGTTGGCTTTTATTCATTCATACAACATGACCAAACCATCTTAACATTCCTACTTCTCTCCACTTCGGTCACCACATCATCTTTCAACTTGCATTTCTCACGCTATTTTTCATTCGATCCGCAAGGGTGACTCCACACATACTTGTCAGAGAACGCATTTCCACTGCATTCACCTTTCTTTCATGTTTCGCCTGCCATACCCCACACCCACTCTCGTATGTATTTTGGTACCGAGAAGCTGTAATTTGTTTGGTTCAATAGAAAAATAGATTTTTGAACTCGAGCCTAGCGTATTATCATACATTATAGTACAAACTGATCAGTCATTGTCAATAATAAATCACACATGACTCTTGAAATTATTTCGAGCTCGAAAAAGAAGTCTATCAGCGAAACTTTTAAGATACAGAGACTATGAGACATAATAACTGGAACTTATATAACAGGCGGGGCGTGGAGCTCGAGTATGTATTAAAATCACACAAAGGTCGGAACAGATTACAAAGTAATTGTAGTGAAGTTGGAGAGCACTTAACTATAAACATGCTATCAGGGCTCGTCCCCGTGCTGTGAGGAATATTAACTGTACACTTGGAGTATTGTCCTATGGGTTAGCGGATACTTGGTTCACCTCACCGACATTGTAGTAAGTCACCCTTGCTTATTATTATGGTTATTACGATAACTTTGATAGTAAAATTTGTGGGAGTCTAGGGGAGGCTTGGGATATTGTGCCAGGATTGTTACAAACTATAACTATTCATTAATACCTAAATTGAATTTATACTTATATTATAAAGCAAAGGACGTTGTATTTATCTCACAATAAGTGATTTTTGTATTTTTTAAAATAATTAAATTAATGTCGTTTTAAAGATGCTTTATTTTGTACCTTGGTATTAACTCTCCTCAAAATAAATTACTTTCATAAAAAGATAGATTCCTTAGCTTTCTAGAACTTTTTGAATAATTCAATTCGGACAATTAATTCAAAAGATATCGCAAAATACAAAATGTAAGTATTCGTTTCTTAGGCAAATATTCCGCGCACATATACATATATGATCGGGAGTCCCGCCCGACTCGGTCATGAGCGCCGCTCATAGCTGGCAGGTATTTTTTTTTTATTCATCTTAGACATTTTTTTGTTTCTTTTTGTCCTAATGAGATTGTAGTATTTAATCGTCTTTTGGGGGATATATATATTTATTTTGTAATAGTTAGATAGTCAATTTATGAGGAAAGCTTGGGGGTATTAATATGAGTGAGACAATAATATTTTTAGTGGAAAATACTTATATATAAAATAAGGCGGTACGAAGTTCGCGCGGTCTGCTAGTAAATATAAAAATATGTAATGAACAACAAAAACAAAACATCCTGTTTTTCCTGCTCGTTCCTTCCTTCACAATAATAAACATGCAATAGCCCTGTTTAGTAACAAACGTTAAATACAGATTTTTTCATTTTTCCGCTTCATTTATAGTTAGTCATTGTCAGTACCTGAAAAGAAAATTTATATTTAAGCTTCTGTAAAAAAACGTATCTAATTTATTCAATCCTATTGGACAAACATAACACGTATGTGTGTATTGTATCTGCAAATGAAACATTGTTTTTATTGTTACATAATACAAACAATATATCTTGAAAATGTAGTGAAGAGAGAGATTTCTTTTGTTTGAATGCGTCATTTTTATAAGTTACTGATCAGACTATAAATATTTATTTTTAATTGATCGCGCGGCAATAGAGAAAATGACCCGCAGATTGTTAGGCATCGTTTTGTTTTGCGTCTTTAACGAACAAGACCTACATATTAGTGCTACAAAAACTTTATTAAACTTTATAGCTTAAACTGAGTCGTTTGTTATATTGTGTACACTCACTGTCTCCCGAAAATGTCGTGGAGTTTTACTATACATTATTATCAGAATCATTACTTCAGTCTCGGCCGCAGTCAGGCGCAGTGGCCAGCACCCCACTTCTGGTTCAAGAAGTAGTTGGTTCAAATCCTAGCACACACCAATGACTTTTCGAAATTTCTGGAAGTTACGTGTGATAAATATCGATGCCTGACAACTTTGTGCCTGGTATGGCAATAGGTTCGCCACCTATTACATTTGGGACGTAAACATAACAGAGAGACGAGGCTTAACAGCCTACCTTCGAGTAGAAAAAGGCGTGAAGTTATGTTAAGTTATGTCATTATTTCAGTGTTGAGTATTCTAACAGTAGAGCCACGTTGTTCGCTGCATGAATGGGCCGGCTTGGCTTGAAAACGACCTCTCATAATGTTGTGGGGCTGATGTTGCGTTTCACAAGGTATCCGGAGGCTCAAACTGTCACGTTGAGTGACAAGGTAAATTTTTATCATAATAAATTTAGGCTTCAAAGACACGGTTTCCAGGTCATAAATAAAAATACAACTGTAGGTAGTATACGAAAGTTAATAATATTATTATATTCATTTAAGTAGGTAGTTAATTATTTAATATGTGAGACTGGCCAGACATTTTACAATTAGACAGGATATTCGGCCATTTGATTTGAAACTGTTATCAAGAAAGGAGCCAGACTACCAGAAAATTAATTTAACTTAAATTTTGATTTTATTGGTGAGTGTTTTAACCAATTCATTTCACCCTAATAGCTAAGATATTATTGCCTGCAGTGCCGTGAGCTTGATGTGCCTAATTTATTAAAATTATTTCATCAAAGTTTTAAAGTTCAAGTTTTATCAAAATTATCAAAGTTTACTATTACATGTTAAGACTCTGTTAATAGCAGCATATTATTTTTGTATATATTACAGTAATTGCTTATATAAATTATTCTGTACAATCTAGATAATTTTACAAATCAAGTAGGTAGTAGTAACCTACCTACACTATTAATTATGTTGCATAATAGATTGCTACAACTCTTTTCCAAATTAATATTATTGTTTTTAAGGTAGGGTTATATGCTTGATCCACCCTGGGCATTTTCCAAATTACTGGCATGTGACACCACTGTCTACCCATTCTGAGAAATGGGGGTCAGTGGTGGCACTGATTGTCGATGCCAGTGAATGGGGATGCTCAGGGGCTGTTACTGGTTGTCTTCCAGACTGGCTGCCCTCTATCTTCGCCTTCATCTCAACTCTACACCTCAATCTTCACCCACATCTCGACTTCTTCTCAACTTTTCCTGTCGGCCATCTGACAGTGCAAGGCAGCCCAACAACATCGGGGAGGAGACTTCTGTGGAGCACCAGGACACCCCTGCAGTGAGCCTTCGCGGGTCACTCGGCATCAGGTCGTACCTGCTCCCTTTCTTAAGAATTTTGGTAACCACAAATTGAGGAGCAACTCGTCGTTAAAATAAAGTTAATAATTTTAATAATCGAGTGAATTTTTTTATTTATATACCCCGACCGCGTTACAAAACCCTTTCCTATCGTACTCCGTTGAAGGCCGGCAATGCAACTGTAGCATTGTCTATGTTGCTGGTTTCTATGTGCAGCGGTAGTTATCACCAGGTGACCTGCCTTCTCGTTTACCATCCTATTCCATAAAAAAGTAACTAAAATTCGCGTTAAGTTAATAAATTGGATCAATATAACGTCTCAAATTCCAACTGAATATGTTTATTCGGTTGGAGTTTAATGAGTTGAAAATGTATTTATATTGTCAAAGAACAGAAATGAAGAGGTATCGCTTAATATATTATTATTTTAATCATCATCATCATTAGCCTGTTGCAGTCCACTGCTGGATATAGGCCTCTCTCAATGTGCGCCACAACATCCGATTCTCTGCCTTCCGCATCCAGTCTTTTCCAGCAGCCCTTCTGAGGTCGTCTGACCATCGGGCTGGTGGGCGTCCTACACTACGCTTACCAAGTCGCGGTCTCCACACCATGACCTTCTTGCTCCATCTACCATCGGTCCTTCGACAGATGTGACCAGCCTATTGCCACTTCAGTGAACTTATTCTGCGAGCTATGTCGGTTACTCCGGTTCTCTGTCGGATATACTCATTCCTAAGTCTATCTTTCAGAGATACTCCGAGCATAGCTCGCTCCATAGCTCGCTGAGCGACTTTAAATTTGTGGACTAGCCCCACCGTAAGTGTCCACGTTTCGGCACCGTAGGTCATTACTGGTAGGACGCACTGGTCAAAGACTTTGGTCTTCAGGCATTGCGGTATAAGCGAGCCGAAAACTCGACGCAGTTTGCCGAATGCGGCCCAACCCAGCTGAATCCTCCTGTCGGCTTCCTTCTCGAAGTTTCGTCTACCTAACTGGATAGTTTGGCCTAGGTAGACGTATTTGTTTACTACTTCGAGAATTGACCCATCGACATTTATCGGTCCGGGCACGACATATTCGTTGAACATGACCTTGGTCTTGTCCAAGTTCATGCCCAGACCGACACGTCGAGAGGATTCGTCTAAGCTGCGCAGTATTCCGCTTAACTGTTCCAGCGACTCTGCCATCACAACGATGTCGTCGGCGAACCGAAGATGCGAGATGTGCTCACCATTCACGTTGATACCCTGTCCAGTCCAGTCCAAGGTCTTAAAGACGTCCTCCAGAGCATTGGTGAAGAGTTTGGGAGATATGACATCTCCCTGTCTTACACCTCGATTCAGCTCGATGGAGTTCGTCACTTGATCCTGGATCTGGACAGCCATCGTGGCGGTGTCGTACAAGCATCTCAACACCTCGATATATCGCCAGTCAATCCGACATCGCTGCAATGCATCCAGAACTGCCCAAGTTTCGATGGAGTCGAAGGCTTTTTCGTAGTCCACGAATGCCATACACAGCGGCTGATTGTACTCTTCAGTCTTCTGTACAATCTGCCGAACAGTATGGATGTGGTCCACGGTACTAAAGCCTTTTCGAAACCCGGCCTGCTCCGGAGGCTGAAATTCGTTGAGTTTTGCAGCGAGACGATTCGTGACAACCCTCGAGAACAACTTGTAGATATGGCTCAGGAGTGAGATGGGTCTGTAATTCTTCAGTAAGGTCTTATCACCTTTTATGAAGAACAGCACCACCGCACTCCCGCTCCAAACCTGTGGTGTTATACCCTGTTGTATGACGGAATCAAAAAGACTTGCTAATTCCTTTAGGATAGGAATCCCGCCGGCCTTTAGAAGTTCTGTTGTGATTCCGTCAACACCGGGTGCCTTGTTGTTCTGGAGTTGCCCGAGAGCCGCACTAATCTCGCTTTCTGTGACATCGGGAATCTCCTCACTGTAGTGACGCGTTAGCGGGGCTCTGTGGTCATCATCGCTGTGTCCCGTCGGCTTGGTCATCCGTGTGGAATAAAGGAGCCCATAAAAAGATTCAATCTCTGCGAGAATCTCGGGCTTAGAGGTGACGACACGTCCATCCGCAGTTTTCAGCTTCGTCAGATGGGACCTCCCAAGCTGCTGAGCGAACACTTTCGACCCTTTGTTGCGGTCGATCGCGTTCTCGATCGCTCGAGTATTCGACTGACGAAGGTCGCGCTGCATCAGGTTTCTAATTTGCTGGTTTAGGCTTTTCCATTCTGACGAAGACAGCTGATCGGATGGAGTTTCTCGCCTTTGCCTCATCAGCTCGAGCGTCTCAGCAGAGAGTTTGGACTCCTTTTTCTGCGATCTCGGGAACAACCTTTGAGATACTTTCCTCAGCGTGTTGACCACAGTGGCGGTCTTTTCGTCCACGTTGCCTGTGGTTTCCAGCAGGTCGAACCGATTTTGAAGTTCCATTTGGAACCTTTCGGTTTCGGCTATTTGGAGTGGCGTAGGTCGGAGAATAGACCTCATCTTCCGGGTCCTTTCAGCTTTCAGGTTAATATTTAGAGAGCCTCGAAGAAGTCGGTGATCACTTCCAGTATTGAACCTGTTGATCACAGAGACATCTCTAAATATATGCTTACTATCCGTAATGATAAAATCTATCTCGTTCCTTGTCACAGAATCCGGGCTTCGCCAAGTCCACCTCCTGTGGAGACCCTTCTTGAAGAATGAGTTCATCAAGAAGAGCCCTTCAGACTCCAGGAAGTTGACCAGCATCTGGCCCCTGTGATTTCGGCACCCCAAGCCATATGGACCGATTTTCGTTTCGCCGCGTTCTTGTACTCCCACTTTGGCATTGAAGTCCCCTATAACAACGTTGTAGTGAGCCTTGGCGGTACCATGTATTGCTTTTGCAATATCCTCGTACATCGCCTCGGCAATCTCAATATATTTTAATACATTCTATTAAATCGAAACAGCCAACTGCGTGGCTTTGCCACAGCTAAACTTGTGTTAGTCTTTTTTTGTGGGATAGGGGGGAAAACGAGCAGGCGTGTCACTCAATGTCAAGCAACAAACGCCGCCCATGGAAACCCGAACATACATAGAGTTGCGTTGCCTTGGTTCCTTATAATGGGATATGGAAGGGGTTGAAAGTAGAATGAGAAGAGTAGAGAGGAACAGGTTACCTCTCTCACGTAGCAAAGCGCGGAACTTTAAACAAAAGTGTAGAAAATATTTAAATGTGAAATCTTTTAATCTTTATTTATTTGAATCTGTCTAAAAACCTTCATATAAATATTTTATATTTAATAAATAAATTTAAACTTAGTTTAACTATTTTTACTATTATATAATGTAATAACTTCTTCAAGGTGAAATAAAATAAATAAATAAATAATAGTTTAAAAAAACTAAAAAACACGCTTTTTATTGAAAACCGAACTAAAAAATAGAAAAATAAAAAAAAAATGCTTTATTTTAAAAAAAGCGTGGGGTGCTTTTTAAGATATTATCGAAATGATAATCACTCTACTCATATCTGTCAATAAAATATTTATAACTATTGACACCATGCACCCCACGCTTTTTTTAAAATAAAGTATTTTTTTTTTATTTTTCTATTTTTTAGTTCGGTTTTCAATAAAAAGCGTGTTTTTTAGTTTTTTTAAACTATTATTTATTTTAAATTTTTTAGTTCGGTTTTGTATGACAGCGCGTTTGTTAGTTTCGAATTTGAGGAATAGCGCCATCTGTGACTTATATAAGGAACTCGTTTCAAGTTGATAACGCAAACTTTCCGCTGATTGCCACTAGATGGTGCGATTTGTGAACTTTCATAGTTCACAAATCGCACCATCTATCGTTCAAAAAAGCGTCGGGTGCATGGTGTCAATAGTTATAAATATTTTATTGACAGATATGAGTAGAGTGATTATCATTTCGATAATATCTTAAAAAGCACCCCACGCTTTTTTTAATTTATATTCATTGAAATTTTTAACACTATTTTCTTAATTTAAATTCATTAAAATTTATTTTCTATTTTTTAGTTCGGTTTTCTAGTCTAGAACTGTCATAGTTCACAAATCGCACCATCTAGTGGCAATCAGCGGAAACTAAAAAAGAAGTCGGTTACAAACAAACCTACAAACCTACAAACCTACAAACATACAAACATACATACAGGTGAAGCTAATAAAAAGCTAATAATAAACCATATCGTAAATAATACTGCGATGGTTGGTTTTGGAAGTAAATCCCAATCAAGAGTGTCTAGCCGCTGAAACCGCTCAAATGTATCTAATAATTAAAGCTTAAGAAAACTTTGAACTCACCTCAGCTTGATCTTCAACTAAGCTCTCAAATATTAGGTATTTCAGGTGAGGTAGAATGTGTATGAGTGTTATTTTATTGTACTGAAATTATTCAAAATATATTATTCATGTATTATAAAGATAAACTTTTACTTCATTGAATAGTTGTGTGAATTAAACAATATTGGTAGAGCCACGGAGTTCACAATGAGCTATGGGACACGATAGTGGAATATTTGGTTCTGTTCTCGCTCGGTTCAAATCCCTCAGTCGGGTGTAATATCATTCAGTAATCAAGTTTATATCTAATCTCTCATCAGACGGTGCTTTGCTACAATATTGAACCAACAAATTTTCTTTGGCGAGCGTCCAAATTGTATTAAATCGACATAACGCCTGAATATTAAATGCCGGTAATCATTTATATTAAAACGGCACAGTTTCGTAGAAAACTTTGCTCATGTTTGTGAAATAGTCTGTATAATATTATAATAAAGACAAAGTATAATATAAAAACGTTAATAATAAGTACGTTGCACTGGGTCACGGTCACATTCGGTCGCGCACGTGTCGGTTTTTTTTTATATTCTGTGTTGATGATTAATATTTTGAATTCAATTACAAAAATATGTACGACCTGTACGACTTAAGACTTATTAGTGATGAAAACTTGCAATTTAAGAAAAAAATGTTGTCAGATATACTTACTTACTTACTTACAATCACCGATAAAATAATAATATCGTGCGTGTAAAAAAAAATCCTTTATTCTAGTTAATAAGGTACATATATTCCAAGGTGACGAATTAGCAGTTACCATCAACGCTTAATGTGACATCGAGGTGGAACAGGAGTCACGCTCCAAAGGGTGTCGCAATAAATAGAGTCCTCGACGTCGGTCCGAGCCACTCCGAGCGCTATAAGCTATACCCTCAACACTCTGGCCCGTTCACTTTTATTTGACCTCCCTCCTCCCTTCCCCATCCCTAAGTGTTACATTTAAGACGCTTCCATTTATCAAAACAAGGGTCGGGTTCAGTAAAAACAAGCGGTTGTAGCAACAACTTAACACAATACACATCATACTTCACAACAGATGTATTATGTTTTTGTCAATGACATTAATATCGAACAACTGTACAAATGTATGTTGGTTTGTATTTATTCCTTCCTGTGCCTCATAGGTGAAGATGCTACTTGTTCATCTCTGGTTCTCGTTCACAACCACGGGTCACTTGCTACAAAATATTCTACAAACACGGTACTACCGCTTTGTATGAAAAAAACGTTCACGGTTTTCATGTATTACGTATGTCTGACGTTTTTCATGTATTTTTTATTTGTATTAATCGAAGTAATCGTCCAAGACAGCGGTCGGTGGTAACGGTGGGACAGGGGGTGCTAGAATCGGATGTTGTGGCGCAAGTTGGGAGAGGCCAGCAGTGGACTGCAATGCATCTTTACCAAAACAGTGAGAGTTTATTAATGCCCTTCTTAAAAAAATGAGCTGAACGGGAGGCAACAATTTTTTCAAAGGCATTTTGTACTGCCACTTTAGTATTGAATTTTTTCCCACAAATAAGATTTCCTAATTCCGGAAAAAGTAGTAGTCCGGCGACGCAAGGTCTGAGTAAGGCGGTTCAGCTCTTACAACTTGGTTTGCGGTTTGCTGTGCAGTGTGACGTTGGGCGTTGTCGTGCAGGAGTAGCAGAGAGAAGTGATTAACCAATGTTGATTGGAGATATGCCAGCTTTTCCATCATTGTGCTCAGTTCTTGTCAGTGTACATCCGCAGTAATGCTCATCCCATTTCGTAAGAAGCCGTGATGAATCATACCGGCGCTAGAAAACCAATCAGAGCAAATTCTTTGAACGACCGAGGCGAACAAACCAGTGGTGGTGCGTAGGTTTGCAGTGTTAGCTTCGTAAACTTTCGTTGAAGCTGGGTGCCGCTTGTACCGCATTGTAGCCGTGACAATTCATATTGTTCCATTATTACTTGAACCTTCAAAATATCCATGATGACGAAATAGATTGAATTGTGTTGAAAATTTAATACGTATCAATAAAGAAATGACTAATTTTGGAAAAATAATTACATGTTTTTAAAATATAATTAACTCGAAATTATGATTCTTGGCCAAATAAAAAATATTTGATCTGGAATGGCCAGTACTGCAGAGCGTCAATTTCATAGGAAATATCAATATCTATTATTTAGGTTTAATAGCCTGCTATTTGAATAATTTGCTCCTCACAAGACACTGAACACATCATACATATTAGTAAAGCATTTTTAGTGGGATACGGGGTTTATTCATTACGGTCATTTATCGAGAAATAGGAATTCATTAATTATCTGTCTAGCGGATGTGATGTTAAATTACCTACGCATTGAGTTGTTAAAAAGCTTAAAGATATGTAATAATGATATTTTATATTTATCGGCTCCTTACTCCACTGTACACGTATTTGTTGTACAACACCTCCGTGTTGTAAGACAGGCTCTCCAGCCTCAAAACGTTCTATGACATACATTAATATAAAATAGCGTCATAAATATTCATAATTATACACTATTTACCTTTTTAACTGTGTGGCGCCGGCTTAGAATACAGCCACCCCATTTCTTCCCCTGGGTGTCGTAAAAAGCGACTAAGAGAAAGAAGAATGGGCAGCAGCATTCTCTCTCAACAAAATACAGCCTACTACGATCGCTAACCCGCCTGCCAAGCGTGGCGATTATAGCAAAAAATTTAAAATTATATAAAAACTTAATTACTTTTATTTTGCAGTGTGTATGTATGTATCTAAGTTCATATGTATGTTCGGGTAAATATTTGAACTCAATTTCGAAGTCATCTGAAAAAGAGAGATCTAAGCTGAATTCGAGTTAGAAAGCGTTCTTCTTGAAGAGATGAACTTTCCAAAATAAACCGCCAAACCACTCTACAAAAATGATGCCTTGAATAAAATGGGCAGACTGAGGAACCTCGCCAGCGATAGCTAAAAGTAAAAAATTGTACGTGGCGCAATCTTTCTGTGATAAAGATATTAAAATTTGTAATTCTTATTCATTATATTTAAGAATAAAACATATGTTACAATTTAAAAAATATATTAATTAATTACATATTTATCTCTAATGTGTCTGTAATTAAAGTCTGTAATTAATTACAATCATATAACGATGCGTGGAATTGTGCAAAAAGCTTATGTAATATTCTAAATTTGTTTCAAAATGTGAAAATTATTTGTCCCTTCTCTTAAAGAAATATTTAGAAAGTTCTATGATTCAAACTACGGACCTCTCATTCAGGTTTGGGGTGCTAATCAATTAGGCGTTTGAAGCGTCATCATGCCTGCATTATCTGGTTTAAAAGGTTCCTCTCACTCCTAATTCTTCAATTCAGAAGTCTCGTTGGCGGTGCTAATGGGAGGTACGGGAGGGATGCGCAGTTGGGGTACCTGGGCACCCCCGTTTATTCTGATTTGATCAGAGATTTTATTTTTTTCTTGATTTGTTAGTATTCTTTTCCGACTGGAAACACTGTTTGATTGTAATTTTTAAGAAAGCTCTTTAATTATATATAGCCAAATGTGTGGTGCAATAAAAATTGACAATAAAGGTTGATTATCTATAAAAGCTATTTTTTATGCAATATATAGTGAACCCGTCCCTCCCCTACCTCCCCTACTACACCATCAATGTCTTTATGACAGACAAATTGCATTGGAACCGTCAAGTTGCAAGCTCAATAAGGATTGCTGGTTTGCGTGTTAGAATTTGTGCATTTATTTTGGAGTTGAGACAATCAATAATCCTTTGTGATACTAACCTACTTTTTTTAGGTATTAAATTTTCTTTGATACAGTCTTTTAAAATCATTTTTAACTTGTTATTTGTAGGTTGTTATTTGTAGGCTTTTACAGTCGAGTACTTTTTAATGCTCTAGCCTACTGCTATGTAGCGATTTTTTGTTATTATTACATATTAAGTATTAAAGCTTATCCTCGCACAGCTACTAAAATACTTTAATGATAATAATCTGCTGCACAATAAGCAATTTGGTTTTACGCGCGGACGGTCAACATGTGATGCGGGGATTAGATTATATTAGAAGGTATATTTGAAGCCTGGGAGGAGTCACAGGATGCCTATGGAATATTTTGTGACTTGTCTAAGGCTTTTGATTGTGTGCAGCATGAAACTCTGGTCAGAAAATTACACCACTACGGTATAAGAGGCATCGCTTTGGATCTTCTCATTTCTTATCTGAGTGATAGGATTCAAAGAGTATATGTTAACGGGAAGCTATCACATGGATCAGCTGTAGCAATGGGTGTGCCACAAGGCTCTATTTTAGGACCTTTCCTGTTTGTACGTACCTGTTTGTTTCCTTTTGTACATTAATGATCTGCCATATCTTGTGAAAAATAATCATGAAATAGTTTTGTTTGGAGATGACACTTCTTTAGTTTTTAAGGTAAATAGACAACAGATAGTAATTGACGATGTAAACAATGCTCTTTCAGAAATTGTAAACTGGTTTAGTGCTAATAATTTGCTTTTAAATAGTAATAAAACCAAATATGTTAAATTTTTTACAAAAAATGTTAAAGAAGTAAAAACCAGTGTAGTGATGGACAATGAGAGATTGGAATTGGTCAATAAGGTTGTCTTCCTTGGTATAACATTAGATTCTAAATTACAATGGGGCCCACATATAGAAACGTTGTCAGGCATACTAAGCTCAGCAGCTTACGCTGTAAGGAAAATACGTCAGCTAACCGATGTTGATACTGCGCGTTTAGTTTATTTTAGCATTTCCACAGCATCATGTCGTACGGCTTATTGCTTTGGGGTAGTGCCGCGGATGCAGATTCAGTTTTTGTGCTCAAGAAACGAGCCGTTCGTGCTATCTATATGATGAGTCCCAGGGATACACTAAGAAATAAATTCAAAGAAATAAGAATTATGACATTTTATTCAAAATATATTTATGAAAATCTTATTTATGTTCATAAATATAAAACTAAATTTAAGAAAAACTGTGATGTTCATAAACTAAATTTAAGAAATAAAAACAAACTCGCTGTGCCCACTACTAGGCTCCATAAAATCTCTAACTCGTTCCCAGGTCAATGTATACGCTTTTACAATAAACTTCCAAACGACGCGATTGAATTATCCATGGGGAAATTTAAAAATTATATTAAAAGTAGATTATATCAAAGGGCTTATTATTGTATCGCAGACTATATAAACGATAAAAAAGTTTGGAATTGAACTGCTCCTTTTGTGTTGTATTGATTGTACTTATCACTATTTGTTAAACTGGATATTTGAAAAGAGTCGGCCTTGAGTTTCTTGCCAGTTCTTCTCAAGAAGCCTTGACGCCGGAACTGGCACTTAGATTCGCTTTCACACTCAAGACAGTGTGATGAAAGGTAATCTAAGCTCCGTGAATGTTTTTTTATGTGACGATTCTAAGTACTTTGTAAAGTCTATGGAATAAAGATATTTTGAATTTGAATTTGAATTTATTATACATAATTTGAAAAGAGTATTTAGAGTAAAGGTGCTCATGATAGCGCATAGCCTTGGAATCGGGCCGCTGCTGGAGAATGCGTTTGTGTTTTCCCGTTCCACGGAGGCACTTTCCTAAAGGTCACATGCTTAAATATTTCATTGAAAATAACATCTTCCTTTTTTTTACTTTTTTATGTGTCTTTGAAGATCTATGAAAATAAAACTTCTTTGACTTTTCCTCTTACTGAACATTGAAATAAAACGGCCTAAAATATGTATGTCCGTTTTAAAAATCCATAGTCATGTGCAATAGTCATGTGATATATTATTACTGGGGGATTTAAGAATTCTACATAGGCGATATCTCGGCACTATTTGGCAACTGTCGTCCAATGATGATTGGGCCTGCATCGTTGTAGGTAAGCAACTTCAATTACTGGAGAGGATTGGATTTTGAGATGACCCGAATGTACCCGAAAATTAAAACACATAATCCTAACACAGTTGGTTAAAATATTTAGATGCAGTAATATAATATAGATTCATCAAAAATAAAATATTTTATACACGAAACACCTGTTTCACTCAACAGGAATCTCGTAAATCATCTAGTCCATGAGTTTTTGTCCGAAAGTATTTCTTTTCATGTCTTCATTCCAGGAACAAGGAGCACAGTACAATGGGCACACATATTTTTCTGCGAACTCTTCTTTGACCGAAAAATTAAAGGAATTTCTTATAGCGTTACTAAAACTGCGCTTTTCTTCGTTAGTTTAGGAAATAGAATATGAGTATACGTTATTTTTGTGCTTTTTTTTTTGTTTAAATTAATTAATTAATTCAATACCAAAATACCAAATGACCATATTTATGCTCAAAGCTCTAAGGAAGCTTCCCAATTAGTTGACAGAGTGCAACGTAGTCACTATCCGACTTCCGAGTACCTCAAACAATCCATACGATTGGCAGTGAAAAGAATTTTCCCAAGGAAAGAGTGCGTGTTTCTATTGATAACTGGCCCCAACGTTTAAAGGCCTGTATTGCAGCCAATGGAGACCACTTCGAATAAGCTTTTTATATTTTATATCGTTTTATATTTATGTATTAAAGTAACACACTGTATAATTAATAAATGTTATTTGCAATAAAAAAATTTTTTTTTTCTTTGTTACAATATATATGGCATGACTAAGTATAATATATGTCATCAACATTAGCCTATTGCAGTCCACTGCTGGACATAGGCCTCTCTCAATTTGCGCCACAACATCCGATTCTTTGCTTTCCCCATCCAGTCTTTTCCAGCATCCTTTCTGAGGTCGTCTGACCATCGGGCTGGTGGGCGTCCTACACTGCGGTTACCAAGTCGCGGTCTCCACTCTACGACCTTCTTACTCCATCTACCATCGGTCCTTCGACAGATGTAACCAGCCCATTGCCAATTCAGCGAACTTAACGTTTAACGCGCTAAACTTACTTAGTTACATTAGAAGTTTCACTTCAATAAACTTTTCATAAAAAAAGACAATCATGTTACATAACAATTAGTAAAAATAGCGCGTAACAATCAAATAAAACGTATGCTAGCATATCGATAATACCCTTGTTTTAAAAGCCGGTAAAAAAGGAATATTTATGAACGTGAAATATGTGTATTATCGGCAAACATCGAGGTGAAATAACTGTCCGCTATCTTGATATATTGTGTCGTGTGTCGTGTGTCGTGTGTCGTGCTCGTGAGGCGACACCGCACAACTTATTACACACATAAACTTTCCTTATTATATTTTCGTTGTAATATTAGCTGCCTTTTAATAATATTTGAACTGATTTGGTATCGTTCAACTGAATAGTGTCATTATATATCTTCACGTTGGTGTCATAAAAAGTGACGGACAGATTTAGCATGATTCCAACCATCTCTTGTATCATCTTGATAGTCTCATAGTTTAGTACTTCGACTTCTAACTAAGAAGTTCCAAGTCGGAATCCTGTCAGACACCAATAATTTTCTGAACTTCAAATTCATCCGTTAAAAGACATTAATTCGGTGTGTCAAGGTATCATTGTTGCTGTCCTTCGGATATATATTAAAGGTGCGAAGTTACAGTATAACATAATAATGATTTTCAACTGATGCTTATGACGTACTTGAGTCGGAAGATATAAAGAGTAGAATGTTGTACGAGTCTCTACTCTCCCCTCAAATGAGAAAACGTCATCAAGCAGTGGTAGAGCCAAGCAGTTCGCTGCATGAATGGCTCAACCTGTGATATACAACGACTCCTCAGAAGATCGACGTAAAGTGGCTCATGCCGCGTATCGTTCGGTGAGAGAGGTACCTGGAGGCCCGCCCCCATCCCCTTCTCTTCCTATTCTACTCCCTTAAAGGTCGGCAATGCAACTGTAACATTATTTGTGTTTCAGGTGTCATTGGGCGACGCTGGTCACTTACCATCAGGTGACACGCATGTTCGTTGCCCTCCCATCCCATAAAAAAATAATAATAGTAATGTAATATATCTTTTGAGGACGAAACACCAACGAACTCAAAACAATATGAGCTTATTTTTTTTAGCTACCAGCATTTGGTGATCAGCATTCATATATTAATAGGACGGTTATAATTTAAAATAGATGGAGTTCATACAGAATTACTGTCTATAATAATATCTATTTATTATTAGCTTTTTATTAGCTTCACCTGTATGTATGTTTGTATGTTTGTATGTTTGTATGTTTGTAGGTTTGTAGGTTTGTAGGTTTGTTTGTAACCGACTTCTTTTTTAGTTTCCGCTGATTGCCACTAGATGGTGCGATTTGTGAACTATGACAGTTCTAGACTAGAAAACCGAACTAAAAAATAGAAAATAAATTTTAATGAATTTAAATTAAGAAAGTAGTGTTAAAAATTTCAATGAATATAAATTAAAAAAAGCGTGGGGTGCTTTTTAAGATATTATCGAAATGATAATCACTCTACTCATATCTGTCAATAAAATATTTATAACTATTGACACCATGCACCCCACGCTTTTTTGAACGATAGATGGTGCGATTTGTGAACTATGAAAGTTCACAAATCGCACCATCTAGTGGCAATCAGCGGAAAGTTGAAGTCACAGATGGCGCTATTCCTCAAATTCGAAACTAAGAAACGCGCTGTCATACATAACCGAACTAAAAAATTTAAAATAAATAATAGTTTAAAAAAACTAAAAAACACGCTTTTTATTGAAAACCGAACTAAAAAATAGAAAAATAAAAACAAAAATACTTTATTTTAAAAAAAGCGTGGGGTGCATGGTGTCAATAGTTATAAATATTTTATTGACAGATATGAGTAGAGTGATTATCATTTCGATAATATCTTAAAAAGCACCCCACGCTTTTTTTAAAATAGAGTATTTTTGTTTTTATTTTTCTATTTTTTAGTTCGGTTTTCAATAAAAAGCGTGTTTTTTAGTTTTTTTAAACTATTATTTATTGTAATAATACTAATACTAAACCAGTTTTATTAATTGCAATATATTTATTTTGTCACTGTTTGTGCACTTAATATGCGATGCACTGTTACTTACTTCATTTTGGCTGAATGAAATATTCAGCTTGAATATTTGGTGGTGCTGTGTGGGTGGGGCATCCTCATTACCAATATTTGGTGGTGCTGTGTGGGTGGGGCATCCTCATTACCAATATTTGGTGGTGCTGTGTGGGTGGGGCATCCTCATTACCAATAATTGGTTTAAACGGCGATAATTATTGTACATGATTTCCAAAAGGTAATAATGTATTAATGTATTTATAATTTGAAACTGGAACAATCTGAACACAGGTAATGTTAATCACATGTACATATAATGACTACTACCTACCTATACTTAATATTTCAATAAAGCTTATTTGAACAACATATACATACGACTTTACTTTATGCCTTTTTCTACCCGAAGGTGTTAAGCCTCGATTCACCGAATCGTTACGTCCCTAATAAAACTGGTGGTGGAACCTACTACTAAACATGTCACACAGTTGTCAGTCATCGATATTTATCACACTTATACTTCGGAAAAGAGTTCTTTATTTTTATGTATTTACGAGAAAAAGGAGCAAAATAGATGTCCAAATGCCGAGAAATTGTTTGTTTCAGCCCGGAATCGATCCACGCCTTTTGGAACTGAAGTGGTAATCTCGAACACTGGACCACCGAGTCATAGTACAGTTCTAGTACATTTGAAGTTTTCTAGAAATTTCGTAGTATATTTCAAATCGTATAAAATCAGTGTTCCGGTTTATTTATACTCTGCTGGTGACAACTTGACAACGGTAAGTTGTTAGGGCACGAGTGAGATAGCTGACAATTTCCCGTGAACTACGACAAGAAAAAGGCTGTAAAGCGTCCGATAGTTTAGGACAAATAAATCAAAGAAACCAGTTAGAATCACAAGGCAGTATTTTCATAATTACAAATTATTTTGTTAAGGAAAGTTAACCACCAATGTATATACAGTAAAACTAGCTGACCCGTGCCCACTTCGTTGGGCATAATGTTAATAGTCCTTATTTAGTACTCAGTGTTATGTTTTAATTTATAACTGCCAAAAGGAGGGTTATAGGTATAGCTTGTATTCGCATGCTAATACAAAATTCTAAAGTAACTCTGTCCGAAAGAAAAATCAATTTCTGGGGGATTTGCTATAGCGAATTCCATGAGGACCAAGTTGCGAGAAAAGTTAGTTTGGGTATGGCAATTTTAATTGTTCAAAACTTCTCTGTAAACTATATTGGATGTAATGTTATCATTTGGTAGCAAAATATATTGTCTATCAGGAGTTCCGACCCGATATAAGCCAACATATAACTACTCGTGGGAAAAACACGGCTTTCTCAGGTCAATGCCCACCAGAGAGAATGTTTGACTTTGGGACTTGTTAATAGTGCGGGCAAAAGAGATCTTCACTGGAAACTGTAGCCTTTTAAACGGTATGGGTAAATCAGTGGGAATCATGGGTATCCGCGGAATATAAGCCAGTTGTCCCACTGCTGGCCCTGTGAGAATTGCCCCCTTCTCCCGAAGCGAGCACGAGCGCGAACCGAATTAAACCCGAAGCCATCGCGCGCCGTCCGCTGCTTTGGCCTACACACTTAAGACGATGAGTTTACTTATTTTTATAAATATTCATAATTTTTGGTAATATGACTAATAAATATGACCTAACGATTTAAATTATTTTATTAACATTAAAAATTTAATAATAATCTATACTAATATTAAAAAAACTACTTTTTGTAATTTAAATATAAAAGTCAGACATTTGCTGTCGTTGACTTTTTTGTAGGCATTTTCAAGCTCCACATCAAAGTTCTCAGCTCTCTAGAACTTAAAAATATATCTTTCATAGTTCAGGCAGCCTTTGTCAGAAACGATTTCATTCGACCGTTTCTTCTCTGATTCCGTAAAAGCCTTTTCATTTTTCGGTTTTTTATATAACCTGTGACACTCAGCAATAATGTGGCTTTATATTGGTGAAAGAATGTTTAAAATTGGTTCAGTAGATGCTGAGGTTACCCCTTATAGTTACAAGACTTTATATTCAAGATAAGATTAAATATTTGTTCTAGATTAATTACGCGCCCTTGTTTGAGCTGATACAGACATACACATATATAGCAAATAATCGTAATTATTAGAGCTGTAATGAAGTGTCACATTCATCACACCACGTGACTCTCACGTGCTAATGAACCAAACAAACACATCTCGGAAATGACATAAGACTCAGTGCTGAACGGAGCAGAGCACAAACTGTTGCCAGAATAAGATGGATGGTCTCTGGTCGTGACTGATATCATTTCTGGAATTGCCCTGTCTGTTATTCCATCTCAATTTGAAAAACTAACGATAAATATACCTTCAGAGCTATTATTATTATAATAATTATTTTTCTCAAATTATCATAATTAGAAGACGGAAAGATATAAAAAACAGTTGGAAATTTGCACAGTTTGCTGCATGAATCGGATAAAATACCATGGTCTCTCAGAATATCGAGGTAATATGGCACACACCGTGTTTGGTTCGGTCCCTTTCCCGTCCTACGGTTCGAATCCTGGCCCACTCCAATGACTTTTCGAAAGTTATGTGTGATAAATATCGATGACCGAAAACTTTGTGCCCGGTAGGGCAATTGGTTCGCCACCTATTTCATTTGGGACGTAAGTATAACAGCGGGTCGAGGCTTAACATCCACTGCCTACACCTTCGGGTAATAAAAGGCGTGAAGTTATGTTATGTAAAATAAGATATGTTTAAATGATCATAAAATTTACAATCATAATGATATTGGCTACAATTTTCATCAACAACAGCTATAGTTCATATTACTTCATATATACTTATATACACTTCTACAGATTATAGACTATACTACAGTATTGTGCTTTATCGATACAACAGAGAGCACTTCCCCTATCAACAAAGTGATCCTGAGTGTCGTCAATACGACCTATAAGATGAACATTAGATAGTTGTCTCTTACTCTCCAGAGATAAGCCTGAACTCTTTCCGATACACTTATTACTAAACTTGTTGCGGCACAAAGTAGATTATGCACACGCGCACATATAATATCGTGTACCAATGAAAATATAAAAGTACTTTTAAAATAAACTTTCTTACATATTTATCTCTAAGATTACCTTCTTACCTTTATTTTCTTTTGGAAATAGATAAATATATAATAATATCCCTCGCGGATAACTCTACCTTTATATACTATTTTGACTGAAGAGAAGTATCAAAGGTATAAAGAAATATGTTCTTCAATTATTGAGTCAAAACTCAGGTTCATAATACAAAAAGATATTTCAACACTGCAGGGCATCCGGTAACGATTACACAGCTGGGATGTGTATCTGTCTGTCTGTCCAGCTCCGCAGCTCCAGCGAACCGAGCAATCATCCAGTCAATCGATCGTAGCGATGCGCTCTGTGTCCTGTCCCGCCGCCCACCTCGGCCTCGATTCACTCCACAGAGCGCACAGCGCTGTCAGCCGCAGACCACTTTTATTTCTCGTACTGATTGAGGCTCGCCTTTTTTTCTTTATATGGCTGCATTGAACCAGGCTGATCTTGTCTCTAAATTGTCGTCTTTCAACTGCCTGTAGCACAAAAGATCTCTAACCAAAATGAAATAAAATAATATTGCTAAATAGCCTGATTTTTCTATATCCACTAATTATAGAAGTCTACAATACTATTTTGATTTAATAAAATCCAAAACGACTATTTGAAGTGTGCCTTAAGACGTACAAAATGAAAAATATTTTTATCGGAACGAAGTTCCTTATTTTTCGATTTGATTCGACTTCACGCTCTACCATAGTTCTTTTTTCTTTGAGAAATTACTATTTAATTGTTTTTAGCATTATGCTTTGGTTATTTTTGGGCGCGCTTTAAGCCAAAATTTTACTTATAAAACATATTACAATGATATCTAACTAACCCGGCGAACTTTGTTCCGCATGAAACGTAATTTTTACCGCGTTTACAATTAAAGTGGTAAATTTAGAAAATGATCACTTTATCTTACTACATTATACATAAAGACGTAACCGTACACACAGACTAAAACCGTTAAGATATTTTTTGCATTAGTTTTTAAATTAATAAAAACACTAATCACACAATTTTGAACTAATTTATCATTACATGGTATAAAACCAAGTCAAATTCTGTGTCCCTCTATCCCTATATATATTTAAATCTTTAAGCCTACGTATCGGATTGTGATGCGGTTTTTTAATAGATAGAAGATATAAACAGGGTAGCTTTTTAAGGGATAGGAGGGCAAACGAGTAAGCGTGTTACCTGATGGTAAGCAACCTGCGCTGCCCATGGACACCAGTAACACATATAGTGTTACCGTTGCGTTGCCGACCTTTAAGGGAGTAGGATAGGAAAGGATGGGAAAGGGGGTGAGCCTCCGGGTACCTCTCTCACCGAACGAAACGCGGCATGAGCCACTTTACGTCGATCTTCTGAGAGGTCGTGGTATTTCACCGGTCGAGCCGGCCCATTCATGCAGCAAACTGCTTGGCTAAAAAATACTCTTTTTTCTACTATATTATGCATAAACCATGCAGCATCCAGTATTATTTTTGAAGTTTTGAGCTTTAATTTCAAACGCTGTCTGAACCCTAACTATAATAATATGCATAAGTATGTATATATATATTTAAGTATAATAATACAAATAGATCACAACAATGTAGTACTTTAATAAACTTTTTCAAAATGTCTACAAAAAAGACTGCGATGATATGTGTATCTCTGTGGAACCACCCTCAATTACCGTTGACGCAGCTTTCGTGTGTCAATTGAATTTAATGAAATCCAAAATTTATACATTTATTGGTTTCACGCAAAACATTGTTTGCAACCGCGAAACCTATTTAACAAACATTTATATACATCTCCGTCCACTCCAGTAGCGCGTGATTCATCTCTATTGCGCGGTGACACGGGTGTCACAGCTAGCATCCGGCTCACTGCTCTCTGCTGACACCCAATAGATCCAGCAGCGTATTACACGCCTGTGGCAGACACTGACTGTCTGAGAGCTTCAGTGGCCATGTTGGGAATTGTTTGACTTTGTATTATACCCGACTATTATTTGTTACAATAAATGATATGAACTTGGACATCTCGCTTAAATTTTAAATTTGTAGAGTCTTTTGTAGACTTAGGGCTATTTTTACGTTATTCCCTAACTTCAATATCAACAAATCTTCCCTCAGTATTTAAATATTGCATTATAATCAACAAAGTAAACGGGAGTTGCGTAAATTAATGTCTTGAGTATTTTTGGTTCTCTTTTAACTCTACAAAATTATATGTTTGATAATGCAATGTGATGTATTTAGTAACAACATCAAACGCAATTTGAATGTAGATGTCGGTAGTTTAACGATTTCCGTATTTTCGTATTTCCTTTTAATTTTACGAAATCACGTTATTTTTTGTCTCTTGCTAAATTAGCTTGTTTTCACTTCGTTAACTCTTTTTGGTGCCAAATTTCATTGCCATAAAATTGAATTTATTGCCTTTATTGATCTTGGCCTCAGTACCGATTAGTCATATATTTGTAATCTATTGTTGGTATTTGTACGAGACGTTTTGTATTTTCATTGAAAACACTACTTATGTATTATAGAATTTAGGAAATGTTCGTACGTTCGTGATCGATGTGAATTCAAAATATGCTATAATTATTCAAATGAACTGCAGCTATTGGATTGTATTGCGTGAAGCCTCGTGGCGCACTCCAGCTCCTCCTACAACTCAACCCCACCGTCGAGCCTTCACGTACATGAAGATTCTATTCTTGGAAACACGTTACAAACGTTTATTGTGCAACACTCCACATCACATCCAGTTGGTAATATATACAAGTTGTTTGAGCGCTCGACGCGGCTTCAAATCCTGGCTCATATCATTTTTGAAATTAATTACGAAAGTTATGTGTGATACATATCGCTGACTGAAAACTTTGTGCCTGGTATGGTAATAGGTTCGCCACCCAATCCATTTGGGCGTAAACATAACGGCGAGTCGAGACTTAACAGGCACTACCTACGCCTTTGGGTAGAAAAAGGCGTAAAGTTGTGTTATGTTATGTTAACTGTGTATCCAAACATTTAGTGTATCTATTAAATGCCTTTACAACCCACAGAACACTGACCGCTTGTTGTCACATGTCAACAGTGTTTACTGCTTGCAGTATTCATTTTTGTTTAATTTTATGAATTAATACAAATTCTTGGATTTATGACAACGTACGGAATGAAAGATGTACACAATTAATTGGATACAATAAGCTACATAATCGATGAACATATTTAAACTCGGATATTTAAGTAAGCAAACGCAAGAAGCCATTAAAAATTAACGTAGTATCGAGTTTCGGCCGCGAACTCTCGAGTGTGAGCTACTTATCGTGTGTTCGTAACGGATCTGTTTGTTCTTGCCGCCCGCGCCGCCCGCCCAGCCCTCGCCGCCCTCACCGCGCGTACCGCCCGCCCAACCCGCACCGCCCGCAGCGGTAACTTCGCTTTTAGCCCAGATCCACAGGGATATATATACTAACATAAACAAACATAGACAATTTGTGTTTTTGTTTTTAGTTTTGTAAAAACGCGGCAGTCACTCGAACTAGCGGATTTTTTAATCTACTTTTTATTTTTTTATTTGAATTTAGTTTTGCTTTTGATTGCCCACACTGGACTCAGCTGGCAACAGTGTTTACTGCGTTTTTGTGTGTGTTTTTTATATTAATATAAATTCTTGAATTTATGACAATGTACGAAATGAAAGATGTACCTAATTATTAGAAAATAAATATAGTTGCTTTAGAACACACGACCGAAGTAGGATTACATAGGTAGGTAGATAGAAATAAAATATATACTTACATCATTTTCTCACTCTTACTAATAAACCCACAACAGTGGTAGAGTCTTTCAGTTCGCTGCATGAATAGGCCGGTTCGACCGGTGAAATACCACGATCTCTCGGAATATCGAAGTGAAGGGGCTCGTGGCGTATTTCGTTCGGTGATAGAGGTATCCGGAGGACCGATCCAATTTCCCCTTCCTTTCCTCTCCTACTCCCTTAAAGACGGCAATGCACCACGGTGTATATGGGCGGTGAGAACTTACTTACCATCAGGTGTCCTACTTGCTCGTTTGCCCTCCTATCCCATAAAAAACGCAAATGATACTGACATTTTATCGTTTTTTTTTCTATCTACCTTCAGAATCTTCTTATATCTTCCCCTGAACCTCCGTTCACTTCCACATTTCAAAACGCATTTATCAGCCTACTCTTCAAATCTAAGATGCAATTTTGCATCAAATTGAATATCACGTGTTTCCAGAAAAATCTCTAAACATAAGTGTGTACGTGTGCCACAACTAGCACACGCATTATTTCAATATCCTTTAGGTACAGCTGTCTGTGAGGTAGACGCAACTCCCCCGTGGAGCCGATCTCTTACGTTTGCTCTCCGCTTGTTCTATTGTACAAAAATGGAATAGCAGAATGCGGAGTTTATTAAACATTAGCTCTGTCTCTTAAATGTTGCAGGTACTCCATCAGGTGGCGTAACGGGAGCGTTATATTTGAAGTTAAGTAACCAAGAGAGACCATTTGCAAGGCGCACGCATCCAAAACCCATCTAATTATTTAAATGTTACCAAGATTGCTCTCGGGTCGGTGTTTTTTCTTACTTACTTCTGTTAAAAATTTGTAGACTAAAATAAAATACCACATATAAAGAAAGAATAATACTTTAAATTATATTCTCTTTTCTAGAACACAGTTACAGTCATGATACGCGAAGTAATACAGGAGTACCTACTGAAATAGCTGAAATCTGATTCATAAGATCCCATTAGTCTTAAATTTGTTTCTCAGTTCCTGTTATTGGCAACTTCAAACTACTAAACAGCAATAATTATGTATGCGAATTAAATGATAGTCTCTTATAAATATATAACTGACCCGGAGACTGACCCTGACCCTTTGTTCCGCATCAAAAGTCAAAGTGAAAATAATTTTATTTTTATAGGTCTTCACAAACACTTAAAAATAGTCAACAAGTACAGATAGCATTATTTAAAATGAAATACAAACACGAGCGCTTGTAGAAAGTGCCTCCTTGGAACAAAAAAGACACGGACGCAATCGCCACGAGCTGCCCGATTCCGAGTGTAGGGGCTATAACATAACATACATAACATAACATAACTTCACGCCTTTTGTTACCCGAAGGTGTAGGCAGCGGCTGTTAAGCCTCGTCTCGCCGTTATGTTTACGTCCCAAATGGAATAGGTGGCGAACCTATTGCCATACCGGGCACTAAGTTTGTCAGTCATCGGTATTTATCACACATAACTTCCGAAAACAATTTCGAAAAGTCATTGGTGTGAGCCAGTGTCTGGAATCGAACCCCGGACCTCTGGATCAGAGGGCGTGCGCTCGCCCACTGCGCCACCGAGACTGTTGCTGTAGGGGCTATCATGAGAAGAATCGGGCAAGAAATTCATGTGCTAATACTTTTTTCACACCATTTGAAATAAATAACAATATTATTATCACTACTGAAAACAAAGCAGTAGGTTAGTGAATAAAAGGTGTAGCAAACAGAATACTCGACAATCACAATTAAGATCCAACCAAATTAAAATCAACGTCGTACATGTTAACTAAGAAATTCTATGCGATCATAGTAGTTGAGCACAACTGTCGCGACATCTTTTAATTAGAGTGGTAACGTTGTGCAACAATTGTGCAACGATATAAGCATGTAAGGGGACAGACAGCGGAAAGACAGACTTTATTTTATACTATGTAATGTTACCGACATTATAATGATTATTACGGATTAATATAGAGGGCGCTGTGTGTATTGTATCGTACCGTTTATAATTCTCCTGTACTACATGTGTATATGGAGTGCTCTGTGCAGGGTGGTGCAGGGCGCGCGTGACTATTGAACCAAACACACTTGTCTATTAATTCCACGTCAAATACGAGCACAGTTCTGATGTAATTTAATATTTCGGACCTGTGAGCTTCACACACGTGGGCAGGGACTAGTCACGTATTTAACCACAATCCGTGCCTTTTTATAGACATAGATATGTCATGTATCATGCCATTTTAATGATCGAGGAAGCTTCAAAGTTCTTTATCCTTTTTTATATATTTTTTATTCTTCTTAATTTTTGCACATTCGACCCTTACTCTAGAGCGGTCTAACCACTGATAAGACTAACAATATGTAGCTGGTTGTTGGAGCCTTTGTTTACTTTTACATTGGTATATTATTTTCTAACATTATTATGACACATATATCTGCTTAGTTATTATTCATACGTATTCCTAACCTGGAGTTTGAATGTTGACAGCCCCTGTAGCTCACAATGAGGGTTGTTCTGTTTTTCGTTTTGCTCGCGCTCGCTACAACGGCCGTGTATGTTCTACTTTGTAGAACGCTTTGTGTCGCAGCCAAGTTTTTGTTTATATCGATCATTCGCATTTAATATTATTTATTATTATTTATTTATTTTATTAGTTACAAGATACATTGTATACATGAGGTAATTATTCACTGTCCCACAAAACTGCACAAACAATTTGTCTGTGGGATCCATAATTGATTTTAAACCCATTATTCATTGATTTTAAACAAATTATAGACACATTTCAATTTCATTATCAATTCATTAAGGGTTTTATAAATAACAAAAACAATAATAATTATGTACATATATCCACATAAACATATATAAATAGATACATACACATACACACACACATACACTTTTCGATTTCATTATCAAATCATTAAAAAATAATTATAAACAATGATAAAGACAATAATCATGTACATGTACGTCCACATACGCATCCATATAGATCCATGTACACACACACACACATGTACACACACATAAACACTACAATTCCATTATCAATTCATTAGCAATTTTACAAATAATAATAACAATAATAATATTTTTATTTACTTCGTGCCTGATACCTTTTGGCAAAGTGTTCAATATTGTATAAGGAATACGTATACTCAATGTTTTATCTATTAACTTCTAGTTTTTGTTATTCATGTAGTTTCTGTTAGATAACAATTGATTTTTCTAAACTACTCTAAATAAATGGAAATTTGTGAATACAGCTATAATCAGAACATGATGTTTATTATAATCATATCTCCTATTATTATTATGAATGCGATTGTTTGTGAGAATAATAATATAATATCTTGGACACAATACACACAGCGCCCTCTAGTTCCAAGCTAAGCAACTAAATGTGCTTGTGTTATGGATACTAGAGAACGGATATTAATACATAATAATACATACTTTTCTTTTACCCAGACGTTACACAAATATTTGTGCTCGGGTGGGAATCGAACCCCCGACCTCATTGCTGCAACCGGTAGTTTTACCAATGCGCCACGAGGCTCGTCATAATGCTCGTCATCGTCGAATGTATGTTTGTTAATCTTTCACGTAAAAACGACTGAATGGATTTTATTGAATCTTTACAATAATATAGTTTATTCATCAGAATAACACATGTGCTATATTTTATACAGATATTATGTGTACTGTTGAAACTATGGCGATAATATAAAAAAAAATAGCCATAAAATGCCTTTGATGAATGACAGAGAAAGAAAATATTTAACAATTTCATAGGCCATATTAATATGTGCAAAAAACATTGCGAGACCATATTTCCAACTTTTGTAGTTATGTTACTGTAACTGCTTTTTCACATTTAAAAATTAGTAAAAGTGCCAATCAAAAACAGACCACTATATGTATATCTCAGAACCGATTTTTAGAAAAATTAATCAATTGACAAATATGCCTGTTTCAAAATCTGATAGTTACTTTTTAAATTATTGAAACTTGGACTTTCTATTCCAAATATATTACGATGTCAAAAATCCACCATGTTATAAATATTTGTTCTACATAATATGTCACTGCGCTAATATGTCACTGTCTGATCAACGCATAGTTTAAGCCGCGGTTCATTAAAGGTGTGTGATTTATATAATGTAGAAATCCAATAACGAAGGATATTCCGAAATTTTACTTTCAAAGAAAGTGAAGTAAAACAACAAATGCGTGACTGGCGTTAAAATACTGCGTACCTAAATGGAGCATTCGACAGATTCCTGGGCACGAAGAATGTTACCAGAAATGCCCAGCTAGCAAACCACACTGCGGTAGTGATCTGGCTCAACACCGTATGAAAGCGAGAGTTGGGTATGCCAGAATGTGCATGAAAGTAGGATAAACGCAGTCTCGAATTTTCTGGAGTGACAGGAGGTTGGATTGAAAGAGAGTTTCGATGTAAAAGTAAGAAAGGGCATGATCCGATGGTTCGGACATGTAATGTAATGTAATGCAATATAATGCAAATATAATCAAAACCATATATGCAATACAAAAGTGGATCGATGTAGGAGTCGCGAACGGCCAAGACACATATTCCGCTAGGAGCCTTAAAAATCGACGCGCGTGCATGAAAAGATTTATGAAAGCAAGAGCGAAGAGGGAAGTAAGTGAGGAGTGTAAGAATCATTTCTTATGGCGCTCTGTTCTCTCTGCCTACCCCACAAGAGGTTTAGTGTGAAGTTATGTATGTATGTAAGAAAATAAGAATAGAGCTATATTGATATGAGAAAAAGTTATTGTGGCCCAATCGTCTTAAATTTTTTTACACTTTGTGTGTTGCTCGGCCTAAAATTATAAATCATCACGCCACTGTTAGGTAATGTGAGTAGCGCATTATCCTTTTTTCGTTGTCAAGATATATTATATGGCGGTACGTAGTTCGCGGGATCTGCTAGATTTTAATAATTTATATGTAACGTGAATAGTCTTAGAGGTCGTAGTCGATCGTTCCGATCGAGCCGGAACTGTAAATAGGTTCCCCGCTAATATAGTTGTTGGGCGAGTTGAAGAGCGCCTGGAGCGAATGGTGCGGCAAATCGTCGCGGACGCAATTGACTCATTTGCCACGAGCGACGATAGCTAGTGATGCGGTGCGAGGCGCGATACGGCTGCGAAGCCAGCCGCTATCAGCGCGCGCCAACTGCGCTATAAGCTAGCTCTCTACAAACAGCCGGATATGCCGCAGTCATTATTTCTCCACTCCACATCCTCATTGCCAAGATAATTTTCAAACGATGCTCGCTCTTTTATTAGCTATAAAACTAAACAAGCTTCCCATTTCGATGGTATCACTTAAATTACTTTATGGTTTGTCTCCGTGTACTGCTATCAACATTACATTTTGAAAGAAGTTTCAAAAACACGTGTATCACACTCCGCTATTTTCCTATTTATATTTGAATTATTTTTGTACAGTCCGTACTTCTCCTGGATTAGCGGCTCCAAACCGCGAACCCAGGAAATATGGTAATAGGTATGGGACTAACGTTGTGCAGGTGGTGCGGACTCCAAATCGTCGTGAGCTGAATGTGATGTGTAGAGTAGAGTAGTAGTAGAGTAGATTATTCTGTTTACTTACACTTACACAAATGAGTTTACTTAGTCAATATCTTACACTAAAACTTAAACAATGAGTTCATCTAATTAATGTCTTATTCACACTTATATTGTTATGAGCTGATGTCAAAGTCAAAGTCAAAGTCAAAGTCAAAATAACTTTATTTTTATAGGTCTTCACAGACCCTTAAAAATAGTTAACAAATACAGATAACATTATGATTTAAAATTAAATAAAAAAACAAACACGCGCGCTTGTGGAAAGTGCCTCCGTGGAACAAAAAAAGACACGGACGCAATCGCCACGAGCGGCCCGATTCCGAGTGTAGGGGCTATCATGAGAAGAATCGGGCAAGAAACTCATGTGCCAAATACTCTTTTCAAACCATTTGAAATAAATAACAATATTATTATCACTACTGAAAACAAATCGGTAGGTTGGTGAAAAAAAGGTGTAGCAAACAGAATACTCGACAGTCACAATTAAGATCCAACCAAATTAAAATCAACGTCCTACAAGTTAACTAAGAAATTCTTTGCGATCACAGTAGTCGAGCACAACTGACGAAGACGAAGACTGACGAAGCAATTTGACGGTCCCACTCCGACTTGTCAGTCATGAAGTCGTTGATGGTGCAGTATGCACCACCAATGAGACGACCCTTCACAGCCCGCCTAAAGCGATCATAAGACAAATCCAGAATATGCGCAGGTATCCTATTATAAAACTGTACACCCATTCCCAAAAAAGACTTGTGTACCTTGTGCAGGCGATGATACGGTAATTCAAGCTTATGCTTGCCTCTAGTATTAAAATTGTGTACATCGCTATGTTTTGTATATTTATCTAAGTTTCTCCTCACAAACATGATGTTATGATATATACCGTTAAAATGCCAATTTCCTTAAAACGTTCCCTGAGGGAGACCCTAGCACCCAAATTATAAATTGCCCGTATTGCTCGTTTCTGAATGTGATACTCTTACACTATATGAGCTAAATTTCTTGAACACAACCGTTATGTCGGAGCTGATATTATGTTCTTATTAGATGGGTTGTGTTGGGCTGGGCGTATTAAACGCGAGTCGCCTGAGCTTAGTTCTGAGATGTTGTCTCCTTTGTGTTCTGTACCCGACCGAATTAACCGACCCTTATTTTAATGGGCACACGTGACGCCCATTTTTTGTGGCGTCACACAGTACATAGGCAAAATTGGCGAGAAACTAGTTCGCCTTCCCTTGGGAGCCCGTGCGTTCTGGTCGCTCGCCAAGGCTGTTCTTGGGAATTTTAGTAAGCCGTCTCTTCCACCGTTGCACCGGGAGGACCAGTCACTAGCCCACGACGCAAAAGAGAAAGCCGACCTTCTTGGCACTATTTTTGCGTCCAACTCGACTTTGGACGATATGGGTAACATCGCACCGACTATTCCACATTGCGGTCACGCCATGCCGGAGGTTCGTTTCCGGCAAAGTACTATGCGACGCATACTTTTATCCCTGGATGTCCACAAGTCGAGTGGGCCTGACGGAATCCCAGCAATAGTGCTGAAGACGTGTGCTCCAGAGTTGGCACCGGTTCTAACGCGTCTTTTCCGGTACTCCTACTCTCTCGGCGCTGTTCCAGCATCATGGAAGGTTGCTTTAGTCCACCCGATCCGTAAAAAAGGTGACCGCTCAGATCCGTCCAACTACAGACCTATCGCCATCACCTCCCTATTCTCCAAAATAATGGAAAGACTCATCAACCGCCAGCTCCTTAAGTATCTAGAAGAGCACCAGTTGATACGTGACCGTCAGTACGGATTCCGTCAAGGTCGCTCAGCTGGTGATCTTTTTGCGTACTTAACCCATTGGTGGGCGGAAGCGGTTGAGAGTAAAGGAGAGGCGCTGGCCGTTAGTTGGGACGTAGCGAAGGCCTTTGATCGGGTTTGGCACAAAGCACTTCTTTCGAAGCTTCCATGTTATGGGCTTCCCGAGAAATTATGCGATTGGGTTTCCAGCTTTCTCACGGCTCGGAGCATTAAAGTTGTTGTCGACGGGTCATGCTCCAACTTAAAACCTGTGAATGCTGGAGTCTCCCAGGGCTGTGTGCTATCCCCTACGCTGTTTCTTCCGCATATCAATGACATGCTGCTTAGCAGCAATCTTCATCGTTATGCGGATGACAGTACCGGGGATGCCTTATATACCGGCCACCCGCGTATTTCTCGGGAAAACGTCGACGAGCACCGGAATAAACTTGTGTCTGAAATCGAAACTCTGCTTAGTCAGGTTTCGGACTGGGGCCGACTAAACTTAGTCCAATTCAACCCTAAGAAGACACAGGTTTAGGGCTAAAAAGACACCCTTTGTCGTAACTCCCTGTTTTGAGAGCACTCCCTTACCCGCCTCAGCCGCTATCGGAATTCTTGGTGTCGACTTGTCGAGTGACGTCCAGTTCCGCGGTCATGGAGGGCAAGGCCAAATTGGCCTTCAAAAAGCTTGGTGTGCTCAATAGAGCGGGACAGTATTTCACGTCAGGTCATCGCCTGCAACTTTACAAGGCGTACGGTTACGGTTACGGTTACGACGCGCGGTTCGGCTTGTCGACAACCAAGCTCTTACTGATCGGCTTGACCCTCTCGCGTTGCGGAGAGAGGTGGCATCTCTATGCATCCTCTACCGCATATACCACGGGGAGTGCTCTGAGGAATTGTTCGGATTAATACCGCCAGCTGATTTCCGCCACCGTTCGACGCGCCAACGCTACCACCCGCATTGGCTGAATGTTTGGCGATCGACAACAGTGCGTTTGAACAGGCACTTCTTGCCACGCACTGTTCCTTCATGGAACCAATTGCCGGCGACGGTATTTCCGGACCGCTACGACCTAGGAACCTTCAAGAAACAAGCCTATTCTCATCTGAAAGGCCGGCAACGCTGATGTGATGCCCCTGGTATTGCAGACGCCATGGGCGGCGGTGATTGCTTTCCATCAGGTTTGCAAGCTCGTTTGCCCCTTCTCCCATAAAAAAAAAATCTTACTCATTTATATGTCACTGAAAATTTAGTTCAAAGGCTTCAAGTACAAATATACTTTTAAAGTGTATTAAAAAAATCACTTCAAAGGCTCATCACACAATTAAGTGCTCGGCTGCCGCAGCGGACATAACCCAGTTCCGTGTTCAGTACGTAAGTAGGATGTGCGTGCCGGTAGTAATTATGAGGAGCCACAGAGTAGTGTGCGCACAGGGTGCCGTGATTGCTGGTGCCGGTGCGTGACACTACACTGTAGCAACAACCAAATGTATATACTACACATTAAATTATAATAGTTACGAAATGTAACGATTATAGTTGAGTTACAGACATACACAAAGCACGTGCGGTCACCGCGAGGTCAGTCGGTGATCACCAACAAACATCACGCGAACTGCTGCCGATATATACCTGGTTACAGTATGTAGGCACATAATACTTCGTGGAACTTTGTTCCTCCCCGTCACTCGCTCAAACTAGTTAATTTAGTATGTATGTATATGTCCCTTAACTAGACAAGTAGAATTCATGTGTTTGATTGAATTCCGGTGGTCTAGTGGTCGAGCACCCCGTTTCTGAATCAAGAAGTCGCGGATTCGAATCCTGGAAGTTACGTGTGATAAGTTTCGATAACTGAAAACTTTGTACCCGGTATGGCAATAGATTCGCTACCTATTCCATTTGGGACGTAAACATAACGGCGAGTCAAGGCTTAACAGCCACTGCGTACACCTTCGGGTAGAAAAAGGCGTTATGTATGTATGTTTAAAATAACCAAAAACTCTTATACAAGTGATGATGTAGTATAATTGTATGAGTCGCAATATGATCACACATCGGTGAACACAAACAGACCATAAACAATAATAACATATAACGCCTCACATTCCCGTCTCGGTTGCGGCGCGCAATCTGTCTTGCTTCCATAATATGACGGTGCTGTGATTTACGCTCGCGCTCTGCCACTCCTCACTATGAATGTGGAGCTGTACGTTTAACGAGCTGAGGCTTCAAAATTACCTCAATGAAAAGTTGTTCAAGTAAAATAATATCATGAGAATATCTCTGGAGCGGAAATATTTATGTGCACTGCGTTTAATGTCAAATAATAGGATTTTTTATTAAACGACTTGTCGTGGTTGTGGTGCAGTGCAGGCGGTTTGTGTGTGCAATGATTAAAGAAATTTATTTTGTTAACTATTGCGCACACAGTTCTAAATAATAAGGACACATTTGTTTTTTGAATAATAATTGACTATTGAGATGAGGTTGCGTGCTATAATTATCGCAATAATATTTTCTCTTGGATCTTATTCTTCCTTTATAAGTTCAAATCTTATTAGATCTGGTGTGACACTGAGCTGGGGAAATGGTACCTGCTCCTCTCGTAGCTGTTATTGTAGATGGACTGACTATTTTTTGTATTGCCTAAAGCAACTATTAGCAATTAGAGAAAAAAAACTATTCCAAATAGTATTCATTTGGTCTCACCTCAAAACCAAATGTATTGTCAAGTTCCTTCAGCACGACTTTGATCACAAACATCTCTTGCTTGTTCTCAAGCTCGTGTGTCACAATCTGTTGCTTGGGTATCATATGTATAATGTTACAAATGTTGTACACATCGGAGGGACGAGCCGAGATGAAAGGCCGCCATGAAATCACATAAAGTTATGTGCTTGTTTATACGCGGCGCTCATATCTGTGGCGGTTCAAAGTGTTCCGTTCTGTTCTATGTATCCCACAGATGTACACGTGGACGTGATGGTGGACGGGGAGGTCGATGATCTACGATTGACTCCGACCACACATCAGAAATCAAGAGGTGCGGCTTCACGCGACGATATCTCATTCATTTTTTTACACGATATTAAACAATTGTTTGCTTGTGATATTGCAAAAAGTGTTATTTGACTAAATAGGTTGACTCCATGCCCTGAGATCTGTAATGGAACATGTTTACCTACACTGACAAATATCCCCGTTTCAACTATCGTTAGCCGGATCACAATTTTCATCACGCATTTATCAGTATAAACCCAAAGAATGCTTAGAAGTTTTATTATAAAATTGTAACAATTTGCACATCAAGTATCATGGGTCAAAGTCAAAGTCAAAATAACTTTATTTTTATAGGTCTTCACAGACACTTAAAAATAGTCAACAAGTACAGATTACATTATGATTTAAAATTTAATAAAAAAAAAAAAACACGAGCGCTTGTGGAAAGTGCCTCCGTGGAACAAAAAAAGACACGGACGCAATCGCCACAAGCGGCCCGATTCCGAGTGTAGGGGCTATCATGAGAAGAATCGGGCAAGAAACTCATGTGCCAAATACTCTTTTCAAACCATTTGAAATAAATAACAATATTATTATTACTACTGAAAACAAATCAGTAGGTTGGTGAATAAAAGGTGTAGCAAACAGAATACTCGACAATCACAATTAAGATCCAACCAAATTACAATCAACGTTAACTAAGAATTTCTATGCGATCACAGTAGTCGAGCACAACTGACGCGACACCTTTTAATTAGAGTAGTAACGTTGTGCAAAAATTGTGGCGAATAATAAGAAATAAAAAAAAATTAAGTTTCTATTATATATGTGAACACCATATCAAGGCAAATTTATAATTAAAAAGCTATCAGAAATTATTACAGAACGCCTCCACTCCGAAAAAGTGAACAAATTCCAATACACAAACTACAAAATCCGCGTTGAGCAAGCAATTTGACGGTCCCACTCCGACTTGTCAGTCATGAAGTAGTTGATGGTGTAGTATGCACCACCAATGAGACGACCCTTCACAGCCCGCCTAAAGCGATCATAAGACAAATCCAGAATATGCGCAGGTATCCTATTATAAAACTGTACACCCATTCCCAAAAAAGACTTGTGTACCTTGTGCAGGCGATGATACGGTAATTCAAGCTTATGCTTGCCTCTAGTATTAAAATTGTGTACATCGCTATGTTTTGTATATTTATCTAAGTTTCTCCTCACAAACATGATGCTATCATATATAAACTGGGAGACAACCGTTAAAATGCCAATTTCCTTAAAACGTTCTCTGAGGGAGACCCTAGCACCTAAATTATAAATTACCCGTATTGCTCGTTTCTGAATAACGAAAATGGACTAAATCTCAGCTGCTCTGCCCCATAACAATATACCATATGACATAACGCTATGAAAATAACTAAAATAAACTATTCTGGCGGTTACAATATCGGTAAGCTGTCGAACTTTTCGAACCGCGTAAGCAGCAGAGCTAAGTTTTCCCGCTAAAGACTTTATTTGTGGGCCCCACTGTAGCGTATTATCTAAGGTAATACCCAAGAATACAGTAGACTTCACTGGGTCAAGAATTTTATTATTAAGAGCTATACTTATATCCGGACCTTTAACACTAGGCATAGTGAACTTTATTATTTTATTTTTATTCGCATTTAGAACTAAATTATTAGCCGTGAACCATTCATGAACTTGTGTGAGAGAACAATTCACATCATCAAATATACTCTTTTTACGGTCTACCTTGAAGAGAAGTAATGTATCATCGGCAAATAGTACAACGTTACAAAACTTCTGTACGCAAAAGGGCAAGTCATTAATATGGATAATAAATAATAAGGGGCCGAGTATCGAACCCTGGGGAACGCCCATAGTCACCGATGATCCAGATGATCTCACTCCACTTATATCAACAAACTGTAACCTGTCACTTAAGTAGGATGCAATTAGCCTAAGTGCCGCGTTATTAATGCCATAATGACTAAGCTTAAGTAAAAGTGTGTTATGCTCCACGCAATCAAAAGCTTTGGAGAGATCACAGAATACACCAATTGCATCCTGCGAGTTCTCCCAAGCATCAAAAATATGTTTTATAAGAGCAGCCCCAGCATCAGTCGTGGAAAGACCTTTAGTGAAACCGTATTGCTCTTTGTGGAAAAGATTATTTAAATTGAAATGGTCTAGTAATTGTCGCGAAATATTTTTTTCAAAAATTTTGCTTTTTTTGCTTTTGGGTCATGTCAAGAGCGTGCACGTCGCGACCCCTGCCGTCCCAGTGGGACGCAATGTTGACCAAAGCAAACTCAGCCGGACGGGCTGCTAGGGCGTGCCCCAGAAGCGACGGGCACCGATTAGCCTCCGTCGGTGCGGCTGGATGCGCATGCGGCGAAGGGGGCCGCCACCCTTCACCCTTCACCCTTCTTGGTAGGCCCGAGACATCTTTGGGTTCGAATAAAACTGGGGATCACGCGAGTCTTCGTGTCTTTTTGGCAAACTGTTAGGGATATTCTGTATTTGGTTGAGGGAAATGAAAGGATAATTCTGTGTGGTGATCTTAATGGATGGGTCGGAACCAAGAGAGATGGCCTGGAGGCTGTCCTTGTTCCGAATGGTGACAAGAGAGTGAATGATGCTGGTAAGCCGATCTTGGACGTATGCCGGGAACGGAGCCTCCTTGTGTCTAACACATTATCCCGTCATAAAAATATTCACACGTATACGTGAAGACGGAATGAACAAAAGAGTATGATTGATTTGATTTTGGTAGATAGTCGTCTCCGAAATACTCTAAGGGATACAAGAGCCTACAGAGGCCCCACTCTTGATACGGACCACTACCTGGTAAGCCGTTTCGTGGACCTTAGAAGTGGAGACACTGGCGAGTGCGTACCCATTTCGGAGAGCCTGAAAGGATAAAATGTGAGAAATTAGAAGATGAAAGTGTACAGAGTATGTATGTAGACCTAGTCAGTAAAAGACTCAGTGAGACGAGTCTTTCTGACCTAGGTGTTGAAGAATGCTGGGAAAGAATGAAAGATAGTATAGTGGATAGTACAAAAGAAGTATGTGGTAGTGCAAAGAGGCATAAGATTCTGAGAGGTGATGCCTGGTGGGACGCGGATGTGAAATCCAGCATAGAAAGAAAGAAAAAAGCATGGTTGGATCATGTCTCAAGTTTGAATCAGAATGATAGTATGACAGAGAAAAAGTATGAGAGCTACCGTCGTTGCAGGAATGTTACCAAAGCCTTAGTGAAAGAGAAGCGTGAAAGACTAGTTGCGAATGAGGAAGTGAGGTTGACGGAGAACGAATAACAAACTCTTCTGGAGGAACTGAACCATGCGGATCAGATTTTTTCTCTCTGCAATATCGTGGAGAAACAACTGACTGTTAACCGGAAGGTTTTCTGCGATTTTGTGGATCTGGAAAAAGCATTTGACAGAGTGTTACGAAAGAATCTGTGGGATATACTCCCGGGCTACGGGGTGAGCGGAGCACTGCTGCGCGCTGTGCAGTCCACTTATGACGGCTGCACAGCGTGTGTGCGTATTAACGGCGGCTTGTCCCCCTGGTTTGACGTCAATATCGGCGTCAGATAGGGTTGCGTGCTGTCCGCTCGACTGTTCATCCTGTACCTGGACAGATGTCTCCAGAGAGTGAGATCGATGGATGTAGGGATGCGAATGGGTGACCTAGTTGTGAGGTGCCTGCTTTACGCAGATGACGCCGTGCTTCTAACCGAATCGCCGTCAGACCTGCAAACACTAGTCACTACTATGAAAGATGATTGCATGATTAAAGGCTTGCAGTTGAATGCGACGAAAACGAAAGTTATGGTGTTTGAAAAGGAGGAATCCGGAACGGATGCAAGGATAGTGGTTGACGATGTAGTGCTGGAACCGGTGAATGAAATCGTATATCTTGGATGCACTTTTAGAAGGGATGGAAGATACACCGCGGATGTAGAAAGACGAGTGGCTATAGGAAATAGCGTAAATAGAGCATTGGACAGATTCCTGGGCGCAAAAAATATTAGCAGAAAAGCCCAGCTAGCAATCCACAATGCAGTCCTCATCCCAACGCTAACTTATGGAAGCGAGAGCTGGGTATGGTAGAGTTTGCATGAAAGTAGAATAAACGCGGTAGAAATGAGGGCACTGCGCAAAATCTGCGGAGTGACTCTCGCTGACCGCGTAAAAAACAAGGTTGTAAGGAAGAAGTTGGTTTGAAAGAGAGTGTCGGTGTAAAAGTAAGAAAGGGCATGCTCCGATGGTTCGGACATGTAGAAAGAATGGATGATGCAAGTCTGACTAAGCAGATATACAATGCAAAAGCGGATGGATGTAAGAGTCGAGGATGGTCAAGCCACACATTCCATGACCAAATAGAACGTGTTCTGGATGAAGGTGATGTTAGGAGCCTCAAAAACCGACGCGCGTGCATGAAAACAGTTATGAAAGTCAACGTAGCGAGTGAGGCGTGTAATAATCGTGCCTTATGGCGCTCTGTTTTCCCTGCCTACCCCGCAAGGGATTTGGCGTGAAGTTATGTATGTATGTAAGTAGGAAGAAGATTCTTATTAACTTAATGTTGAGAGTGCTTCCAAAGAAATTCGTGTTAGACTCGTGAGCGTGTGAACACATCCGTGAGATATGGTCGTTACGTACGTTGCAGTACGGACCTACACGTCGCCAAAATTTGCATCCAGATGTGAATCTCACCACGCTTACATTCTGTATACATACATACTTCTACTTAAGCTGTCTGTCTGTGTGTGTCGCTAAAAACTTTCAGAATAACTTCAGTCACAATTTATCTTTCAACTATATTTAAATGATTTGAACTACTGCAACGAGAAATAGCTGAAAATATCCAGTACTATGTGTAGTTAGTTTCAGTCGGGTCGCAATTGTTTTGAAATTTCACATGGATTGAAGTAAATGAACAATTACAAAATGTTGTTGTCAGTATGTTTGCTCGAATTTATCGTTAAGCTATAAATATATCCGTCACTTTGTACGGTTGGTATTTGTTTTTGAGTATTTGTTCGGATTCCAAGGTCCAGAACTAACACATTAAATTAACAAATAATCTTATCTTAATGTAAACTTACCCAATAAATACACTGAACTCTAATTATAAACCCATCCATTTCATGAACGATGGATCCTTACTTATTATTATTTAATTTTTTTTAGTGGATAGGGTGAAATCTAACTGGCGTGTTACCTGATAGTAAGTAACGAATACCGTTCATGGACACCTGCAATACAGATAATGTTATAGTTGAGTAGCCGGCCTTTAAAATAGGACAGGGAAGGGGTCGAAAGTGGGATAGGAAGAAGAGAGGTAAACGGCCTCGGTCCCCGCATCCTCTCTCACCGAGAGAAACGCGGCGTTAGCCACCTTACGTCAATATTCTCAGAGGTTTTGGTATTCCTGCCGCGTACTGTGCTGCCCTACCACTGTTAAAAGTAGATCTGTATTAGTTGACAACAAGATGTAGACACAGCATCAGTAATCTCCGTCGTTAGTTGGCGGAACGGGAATCATCTCCGATACATTAGTATGTGCGCTGTTAACACATCAACACTTCCCAATTCGCAGATCATAACAATCTCTCCAAATAGATTATTTATGAGGAAATCTTGTCAGTTGTGAGGGCGGGTAGTGCGTGTACTCACTGCGGTAGTGGCAGGTGTACAAAGTGTACATTATTTGAGCACTTTTAATTATTAGCAAAGTAGGAATGAAAAAGGATTATTGGGGACAACTAGGCTGTTATCCAGCTAATCCTGATAAGTATTACATAAACGAAGGTGAGGTTTTTGCATTACACGTGCACGCCACGATTAGCAAACCGATTGTCATGAAGTTGCGGTGTGAACTCGACAGATGAATCTAATATTTTATGTATGTAATATACCTAGTTATAGTCTATTATAGTTTTAAAGTTGAGTATCAGTAAGTGTACCGCGCAGTAATATTCTCCTATTTTAGCTACGGAACCCTAAAACCTCAAAGCATAAGAGAAATCTAACAGTTTCAGAATGTTTAAGGCACAAAAATATTCCATGCAATGGAGCATTACCGAGCGCCTAAATAATATGAGATCGTGCTTCGTGCAGGAGGTATCAGGTATGTGTGTGTGTGTGTGAGTGTATGTAGGTCGACTCACCTCTCTCTGGAATATTCTTTGTTGAAAAATGGTGTTGCTACGTGTCGCCTCACACGACTCACTCTGTGTCTGATTCCACCTCGTGCGCGACATTATTTTTAACAAGTCAAGGTTGAAGAAACACCCAGATTTGCTATACATAACAATATATAAAATTGGAGAGTCTGTTTGTAATATTTAAGTAACCACTGTTTACTAAATGTATATGAATATATATACTGTATAATTATATAATAATAATAATAATAATAATACTGGCAACCCTTTACCACAAAACGTCATATTTTCAATTCTCCTGAATTTATTAATTTATTAATTGAAATTATATTTTTATAATAGTTTTATACATTAATTATACAAAAAGAAGCAATATATTATTTAAAAAGAAAATCAGTAAAGCCAAATTATGAAAGATATTCAAGAAGAAATGCAAAATATAATAGTGACAGCGTCCTGTCAAAATTACGAAAAATTGATATTATGATATATTAGATTGGATTAAACTAACATTGAATTGAAATATCAAGATGTTAACAAGGGCTAAAGCCAGATTAGCAAACGCACTACGACCAACCCCGGATTCATCGCTCCGCTCCGCCTCACAATTGCCGGAACCCATACCTATGTCATTGGCCCCTGTGGAAGCGTCGAGCTCATCCTCAAGTGATGAATATTTCTCTCCCCTGGCATCACCAGCACCAGATCGTCGGAAGAGGAGAGGCCGGCCGCCGTCTAGCTTGGGATCCCGAGGCCCACTGGTCTCTAACAGGATCCCCGCTGCCGGTGGTGAAGTGCACCGCATGAAATGGACCCAAACCATCAATGAGAACGTCATGCGGGCATATTTTAGGGCTACAAGGGGGGGAACTAACCTTACAGCATATCGTAGCCGCATGTTGCTTCTGTTTCAGGATCTTGAGCCGTCTGTCAACGTCTCGGCACAAAGATTGTCGGATCAGGTGAGGGTCATCCAACGCTCTCGTTTGTTGGATGACGTTATACTTGAGCGGCTACGCTCTGAATCCGTACAATCAAGTTCTGATACATCTGCTTCTCAACTTATCAACACGATAACAAATACTAGGAAGCCTACTTCATCAAATCGAGGCATAGAGGTAGATGACAGGATTATTGATGCGGATGCCCAGTATAATAATGAGGAGTTAAAAAAATCTTTGGAAGGTGTGATTCGTGAGTATATGTTCATGCCCCATAATATTAGGCCTCCACTACCGCGTTTGCCCACAAATAGAAAAAACATAGCGCTTGTGAGTGCTTTAAACTCGATTTTAAATAGTTATTTAGACAAAAGTAATAATCTGAGCGATACACATTCAATTCTCTATTGTACTGCACTAACGGCTTGTAGTGTAGCAGGAATAAATATTTCACACAATGATAGTGTTACACGACCCAAACCTAATAAGCCAAGCTGGCAACAGAGGATTGAAAGTCGTATCGCTGATGCTAGAGTACTCATTGGCAAGCTTATCTGCTTCAGGTCTGGTAATACGCGTCCGCGGGTGATGCGTTTTGTGAAGCGGGCGTTCTTAGGGACTACTTATAGACCCGAAGAATATATGGCCCAAATTACAGAACGCATCGATTACCTGAAGTAGAAGGTCTGTGCGTGGGCAAACCGTATACGTAGATATAAAAAACGATATGAACGATATGCTGTGAATCGCATGTTCCAAAGAGATCAAAAGCTAGTATATAGAGACTGGGAACGTCCTCTTCAGGCTACAGATGTTGGACCATTACCAGATGCTATAACCACAAAGAACTTTTGGAGTAGCATCTGGTCAGCACCAGTAGTTCACTCTGAGGGTGCCTGGATCTGTGATGTTGAGCGGGCATGTGAAAATATTACTCGTATGCCATCTATTAAAATTGCAGAAAACGATGTCAGATGTGCGGTCCGTTCGTTATCCAACTGGAAATCTCCTGGACCGGACGGACTGTACAATTTTTGGTTAAAATGGCTACGAAGTTCACATGCTCGTATAGCTACACAGTTCCAAGAGGCCATAGAGAAGGGGACGTTGCCAGAGTTCTTGACGACTGGCAATACATATTTGCTCCATAAAACAGGTAGTACTACGGACCCCAGTAATTATAGACCGATAACATGTATAAGCTTCTTACATCCATTCTGCGATCAAAAATTACTCAACACATTGAAATGAATTCGGTTATGTCTACTTCGCAGAATGGTTGTAGAAAAGGAGGCCGTGGTACTAAAGAGCTTCTCCTCATTGATATGACCATTAACCAACAGGTACGTCGCCGTCGTGGAGATCTGGCGACAGCCTGGATAGATTACAAGAAGGCGTTCGATTCTGTGCCTCATACGTGGCTGATGAGGGTGCTCGAGCTGTATAAGGTAGACAGAACATTGTGCACCTTCTTAGAGACATGTATGAGGCAATGGAAAACAGTGCTTTCATATCCGGGATGTCGGCAGAGCCGAGACGGCGGCGTGCCTTTGAAGATCCAGCGGGGTATATTCCAGGGAGACAGCCTGAGTCCGTTATGGTTTTGCCTGGCACTGAATCCTCTTAGCACTTTGCTGGAGAATTCAGGTCTAGGCTATCGGTTGCAGAGAGGGAGTCGGTGTCTGTCGCACCTGCTTTAAATGGATGACTTAAAGTTGTTTGCCTCGAACAGATCCCAATTAGTGGAGTTATTACGGGTAACTCAAACTTTTAGTAGCTCTATTAATATGGGGTTTGGGGTAGACAAATGTGCGGTCATGCATGTAAAGCGAGGTGTGATCGTGGAATCTGAAGGCATATCACTTTCAGATTCCACACGATTTCGGTCTCTCTCTGTAACCGAAACCTATAAGTATTTGGGTATATCGCAAGCTTTATGCATTAATGAGGTGAGCTTGAAACAACTAATGCGAGAACGTTTCTTTGGCCGTCTAAAGAAAGTTCTAAATAGCTTACTATCTGGCGGTAACAAAGTTCGTGCATTTATTAGTTGGGTCATGCCTGTCCTAATGTATTCTTTCGGTATACTCAAATGGACTCAGACTGAATTAGATGCCCTGGATAGAAAGGTTCGTACACTTTTGACTGCATCTCGGATGCATCATCCACGTTCTTCTGTGATGAGGTTGTATATTCCGCGGAGGTGTGGAGGTAGAGGTTTTTTAAACATCAAATCTCTTCACAACCGCGAGGTGTGCAGCCTCAGACAGTTCCTGCTTCTTGCTGATGTGGGTGTGATCCGGGATGTGGTCAGGGTTGATGACGGATTTACTCCGCTTGCGTTGGCTAAAGAGAACTGGCGCAAACCTGTAGTTTTGAACACCACTGATCGCTTGGAAGTATGGAGGAGTAAAGAGTTACATGGACGTTTTTATCGGGCCTTACATGGGCCCGATGTGGATACATTAACATCTGTATCCTGGTTACGTTTCGGTGATCTTTTTGGAGAAACCGAAGGTTTTGTATTTGCAATTATGGACGAAGTTATGATGACCAACAACTATCGGAAATATATTCTGAAAGATGGCACAGTTGACATTTGTCGGGCATGTCACTGTCCCGGTGAATCGATTAGACATATTGTCTCCGGTTGCAGTCGTCTAGCTAACGGCGAGTATTTGCATAGGCACAACCAAGTAGCCAGGATAATCCATCAACAAATTGCTCTAAAATATAACCTCGTGGAAAGGGGGGTTCCGTACTATAGGTATATGCCCGACCCAGTTCTCGAAAATGGTCATATTACGTTATACTGGGATCGGTCTATTGTTACTGACAGAACTGTTGTTGCCAACAGGCCTGATATAGTGATAGTAGACCGATTAGAGCGCCGAGCAGTGATCGTTGATGTAACCATCCCCCATGACGAAAATCTCGTGAAAGCTGAAAAAGATAAACAATTGAAATATTTGGACCTTGCTCACGAGATTTCTGACATGTGGGATGTTGATTCAACGATTATTGTTCCGATAGTCATTTCAGTAAATGGACTTATTGCCAAGAGCCTCGACCAACATCTAGAGAGGCTCTCGTTAGGCAGCTGGATCAAGGGCTTGATGCAGAAAGCGGTACTACTAGGCACGGCACGTATCGTGAGGAAGTTCCTCTCTTTGGGGCCCTGACCACTGGTAGCTTGGTCCCTGTACCCGATGCCAGTGGGTTTCACTTATTTTTATATTTTTAAATGTATTTTTAATATTTATATTTAAAAATGTACTTATAAAGTGTGAATAATAAATAAAGAGGATAATAATAATAATATCTTGGACACAATACACACAGCGCCCTCTAGTTCCAAGCTAAGCAGCTAAGCTTGTGTTATGGATACTAGATAACGGATATAAATACATATATACTTTTCTTTTGTAAATACATACTTATAATACATAGAAATACACCCAGACACCACACAAATATTCATGTTTGTCACAAATATTTGTGCTCGGGTGGGAATCGAACCCCCGACCTCATTGCTATAACCGGTAGTTTTACCAATGCGCCACGAGGCCCGTCAAATATAATATATTATTTTATTACCTTATAATAAAACTATTTATATCATTACGCTCACCTGGCCAAATATTATATTAATGTTTTATCTCGGAATGCAGCAACATGCAAAGGAAGGGGAGCGGAGAAGAAATCCAAGTCAAAAATATTAAGAATTAAGACTCGTCCATATATTGATATAAATGGAGATCACTGTTACGTCTTTTTTCAAATCAGCATTAATAAATATAAAAAACCAAACAGTCATCGAAATAATTTGAATATTATTGGAACCAAAGGTCAAAGAATTGAGAAAACTTGAAAACTGTTATTAACTTTCCATTTTAACTGTAAAATATTAAACATACTAGCTGACTTAAACGTTGTCTTGCCAAAAAAATTGTCTTTGTGTGAATGTTAAAGTTGTTAATGATGAAAATATTTAAATGTAATCAATACTAAGTTTTCACTACTGCTGACAGTCCCGAAGTGCAACCAATTGTTTGAGAATATATAACTAAAGCGATTATTGTAGAGCTTCTCTATATTTGACGTTCAATTATTTTCAGGTAACAAAATATAGTGATGCACCGACCCGTAATAGGGCAACGTAAAGTTGTCCATGCGTAAAACATTCTTTTCGTAAATCAGTTCCTACTAATTTGAATGTTTGGACCTGGGATTTGTTTATCGTTAGCGCGAAAAAAATTTTTACTGGAAATTGATGGGTATAGGCAAATCAGTAGGGATCATGGGTATTCTTGGTATATACTTAGTCTGGCCATAAATACTGTTACAACTAAAAATAAAAAAATATTACATTTGAATTTTGAATCTGTCATTTTTATACGACTGTTCATTGTGTTTTCTCGTTTTAGCGCCAGTACATTGTACAATATTTTGCGATATTAAAATGGAGTGGGGTGATAAAGAGAACCGAATCGCTGTGATTGCATTACACAAAGTAGGTATACAGCCAAATGCAATTTTTAAAACTCTCCATACACTTGGTATTAGTCAAATGTTTGTGTACCGGACTATTAATAGGTACAATGAGACCTCCTCTGTTTGTGACAGAAAAAGACCTGGCCGTCCACGTAGTGTTCGTACGAAAAAGGTGGTCAAAGCAGTAAGGGAAAGAATTCGAAGAAATCCTGTCCGCAAGCAAAAGATTTTATCTCGGGAGATGAAGATAGCACCTAGAACAATATCGCGTATTTTAAAAGATGACTTAAGACCTGCAGCCTATAAGAGGCGCACTGGTTATTTATTAACTGATAATTTAAAAAAGAATAGGGTGTTAAAATCTAAACAACTACTGAAGCGGTACGCAAAGGGAGCTCACAGAAAAATATTGTTTACGGATGAAAAAGTTTTTACAATTGAGCAACATTTTAACAAACAAAATGACCGTATTTATGCTCAAAGCTCTAAGGAAGCTTCCCAATTAGTTGACAGAGTGCAACGTGGGCATTATCCGACTTCAGTGATGGTTTGGTGGGGTGTTAGCTACGAAGGAGTGACTGAGCCATATTTTTGAGAAAAAGGTATCAAAACATCGGCACAAGTGTATCAAGATACCATTCTTGAAAAGGTAGTCAAGCCCCTTAACAACACCATGTTCAATAACGAAGTATGGTCCTTCCAGCAAGACTCGGCACCGGGTCATAAAGCTCGGTCCACGCAATCTTGGTTGGAAGCGAACGTTTCGGACTTCATTAGAGCTGAAGACTGGCCGTCGTCTAGTCCCGATCTTAATCCACTGGATTATGATTTGTGGTCAGTTTTAGAGAGTACGGCTTGCTCTAAACGTCATAATAATTTAGAGTCCCTAAAACAATCCATACGATTAGCAGTGAAGAATTTTCCCATGGAAAGAGTGCGTGTTTCTATTGATAACTGGCCTCAACGTTTAAAGGCCTGTATTGCAGCCAATGGAGACCACTTCGAATAAGCTTTTTATATTTTATATCGTTTTATATTTATGTATTCAAGTAACACACTGTAAAAGTAATAAATGTTATTTGCAATTTAAAAAAAAAAATTTTCTTTGTTACAATATTTATGGCATGACTAAGTATATGAGCTAATTCACCAGCTGCAGGGCCGGTGATAATCTTAGATACTATTAAATTATCTTTTAGCTCCTTTATAAGAAATCTCGTGCCATTACACATGTACCTTACTCATAGCCCCCCTCCCGCACGCGCTCCCCCACCTTTGCAACGGGCTGTGCAGTAGAAATCGTTCATAACTTCAAAACCAACCGTCCGATTTTAATTATTGAAAGACCAAATATTATCTGCATAAACAGTACTTAGCGATGAAATAATTTATTTTGTTAAGGATCAATGGCATGAGTAAAATTAATGCGTTTAAATGTAATTAAAAAAAGTTAAGATAAAAAATGCTTGTTATTCCTGACTTGACATAGATAGGTATAGTATGTCGGGGACTTTTTTGTAGATATAAGAGCTACAATTAATTAGAGCTTAGAAATAAAATTTAGACTATGTTACTCGTGGATAATGGAGCTTTCTAATGAAATAAATATTAGTTTAAAAAAACTAAAAAACACGCTTTTTATAGAAAACCGAAAAAAATTAAGAAAATAGTGTTAAAAATTTCAATGAATATAAATTAAAAAAAGCGTGGGGTGCATGGTGTCAATAGTTATAAATATTTTATTGACAGATATGAGTAGAGTGATTATCATTTCGATAATATCTTAAAAAGCACCCCACGCTTTTTTTAATTTATATTCATTGAAATTTTTAACACTATTTTCTTAATTTAAATTCATTAAAATTTATTTTCTATTTTTTAGTTCGGTTTTCTATAAAAAGCGTGTTTTTCAGTTTTTTTAAACTATTATTTATTTTATATTTTTTAGTTCGGTTTTCTATAACAAGCGCGTTTCTTAGTTTCAAATTTGAGGAATAGCGCCATCTGTGACTTATTGACTTATACAAGGAACTCGTTTCAAGTTGATAACGTAAACTTTCCGCTGATTGCCACTAGATGGTGCGATTTGTGAACTATGATCACTAAAAAAGAAGTCGGTTACAAACAAACCTACAAACATACAAACATACAAACATACAAACATACAAACATACAAACATGCAAACATACAAACATACAGGTGAAGCTAATAAAAAAGAATTATTAAAATCGGTCGAGTACTTTTTGAGTTTACATAGGTGTACCGGTATGAAATGAGCGTTTTTTTGTGAAAATAAACTATTAATTTTGATTAAATAAAAATATAATGATAATGATTAAATAAATTTATTCAAAATATTGTCCATCACTTACTACACATTTTGTCCACCTTTTTGGTAATTTGTGGATACCATGCCAATAGAAATGTTCTTCTTTTGAAGCAAACCAATCAGACACCCAATTTTCCACTTCCGCGTAGGAATCGAACCGCTGCTCAGCCAATGCGTGTCCCATCGATGAAAATAAATGGTAATCGGAAGGAGCCAAGTCTGGTGAATACGGCGGGTGGGATAGCTACTCCCAGCCAAGTACTTTGATTTTATCCTCAACCGATTTTGCTTTGTGTGCCGGTGCATTGTGGTGTAACAAAATTACTTTGCCGTGTCTTCTGGTCGTTTTTCGATCAATGCGTTGTTCAAATCGATCATTTGTTGTTTGTAGCGACTAGTAATAACAGTTTCACCAGGTTTTAGGAGTTCATAATACACCACACCCTTCTTATCCCACCAAACACCACCAGACAATTCGATGCAAAACTGATTTTCTTTCGTGTCTTTGAAGAAAAATTTCACAAGTGTTTTTCCGGTTTACCATTTGTCTTTCATTCAATTCACGTGGCACCCATTTTGTCATTTTTAACACAATAAAAAAATATGATGTTGTTTGTTTACTAACTGTTAGGTTGATTGAATGTTTGACAGTTGTCATGGCAACCAAACAGAAAAAAATTAAGGCTTATTCACAACCACAGAAATAGATCAAGATATATTTGATTATCTTGATATATTTCTGTGTTCACAACAAATAACCCCTACCAACACATTTGTATCTTAACGCTCATTTCATACCGGTACACCTGGTATTCGTAATATACAAATATACAAATCTTTCCTCTTTATAATATTAGTGTAGATTATAATTTCTCAATTTTTTACTGATAATAATCGGCACAATAATCTATTGCCGGATCATAATGAAATGCATCTCATTCCAAAATCACTGGAGTACTGCGTCTGCGGAATTAATGTTTAAATGTCAATATTCATACGGTACTGACAAACGATGGCCTTTTCTACTAACAATGAACTTTATGATATGTTTTAAAGGTCAAATTGCTTTGTGTGTCAAAGTGTAAACGAATCGTTTGTATGGGAAAATTAAATTGTATTTATTAGTATCTTACTCGCCATTTATCCCTATTTTCTCTATCCTATGTATTATTCCTGGCTCTAAGCTACCTCTCCACAAATTTTCAGCCAAATCTGTATAGCTGTTCTTCAGTTATAAGTGTTGTAACAAACACGACTTTCTTTTATATATATAGACTAGCTGACCCGGCGAACTTTTTTTCGCCTCAAAAGCATACATAACATAACATAACTTCACGCCTTTTGTTACCCGAAGGTGTAGGCAGCGGCTGTTAAGCCTCGTCTCGCCGTTATGTTTACGTCCCAAATGGAATAGGTGGCGAACCCATTGCCATACCGGGCACAAAGTTTGTCAGTCATCGGTATTTGTCACACATAACTTCCGAAAACAATTTCGAAAAGTCATTGGTGTGAGCCAGTATCTGGAATCGAACCCCGGACCTCTGGATCAGAGGCCGTGCGTTCGCCCACTGCGCCACCGAGACCAAGCACCATATGTTATATGAGGAAATAAAATATTTTTTCTAAAATAAAATAAGCCTAAGTTAGTTCTTATTACATCAGGTACCTACAAAAAAGTCCCATCAAAATCGATCCAGCCACTACAAAGATTAGCCTGAACAAACAGACAGGCAAAAATTAAAAAAAAAACGTTATTTTGGTGTGAATACCGTATATATGTATAATAAATGAATATACAAACATGCATTACGTAAAAAGCGTAAACAGATTTTATCGGTCAAGAAATACTTAGAATTATTTCCAATCCTAGAAACAAAAGAACTTAAAGGATCTGCTGGTGGCTCCAATTGTGATAATTTTACTTTGTCTCCGGCGCAACATATAACAGTACATAGATCATTATTACAACGCAAAACAATATTTACAAATTATTATCATATCTCCAATTTTCACCGAGCTGTCGGCACAATAATCGATTCATAGTGAAATGCCGCTCGTTCTAAAATCACAGGAGCACTGCGTCTGCGGAATCGCTTAATGTCGTGAGGCTGTTTTTAACCAACTTCGAAAAGAGCAGGAGGATCTCAATTCGTCTGTATGTGTAAAATTTTTTTATGTATGTTTCCGATATCTTCGTCAATTATGGACGGATTTCAAAAAGTTTTTTTCTTTGTATAGTGTTTACCTCCGAGATGGTACCATTTTCACCAGGTCAGGATCTGATGATGGGAACCAGGAGAAATCGAAGGCATCCACCAAAAGTGAATGCAAGTATGGTGTTTTTGTTACGTGATGGTGATGTCTTAGGGAAATTCTTTATAGTGTCAACATTTGATGCTGCTGTGCTGATAAAAAGGCCACAAAACTCCTCAACGGTTAAGAGTTTGAAGACAGCACTGCAATTGATCGACAGAAACTACTTGGTACAAAGTAGGACTCGCGTGTTGCTTGTGAGGTATGCTTGAATATACACCTGATGCTGCTATGCTGATGAAGAAGTCACAGAACTCCTTAACGGTTAGGAGTTGGGATACAGTACTGCAGTTAGTCGATGGAAGCTATTTAGTAGTATATAGGAATAACGTGTTGCTTGGAACGTATGCTTGAATCAACTTCTGATACTGCTGTACTGATGATGAAGCTACAGAACGCTTATGCGATTAGGAGTTAGGACACATTTCTGTAAAAAATGTTTTTTTTTTCTGCAATAGTTTTCAAGCTACGATTGGCCTTCATTCGGGCTGCAGTGTTATTGGATCTACCCATGATCATTACAAAAATATAAATAGTTAGCAAGTACTATCATACTCTTTTATCTAAGTACCTATTTATGGCAATTAAAACTCCCTAAAAATATTAAACATTTAACAAACGGACTTATAATAAGTGATAATATTTTTAACAAACTGAAAGACATGTAAATTAAGAAACTTCTATCGAAGTTCACAACTCATAAATATCACTAATACTCGTGAAAAAAATTACTTTTAAAAAGAAGTTAAACCAACTTCTAGAAACTTAAACCACAAAATCTTTACGTATTTGAAAACAGTACTTCTATAACTAAAAAGCCATAAATAACGTAATTTACTAATTTATATACTTAATACAATATACAAAACTTTAATAAAGTCATCTTTAACTATTAAAATAAATACAATTGTCACTCATTATTGAAGTCGGTGCAATACAATAGAGTACTTTACCTAGGCTTGCACCGACTCCAAAAATAAGTGATATTTGTGAATACTTATTATTATGATATTTGTGATATTATTCAAATACTTAAAGACTTAGTGGTTTGCGTTTCTAAAGTCGGTTTAACTTTTTTTTAAGTATTTTTTTGTGTTTGATGTGGTCGACCTGATTATATTAAAAAAAACACAATTCTGACATACGACGCTTCTCTTGATCAATCTCTCTCTAGTCATCAGTGCGCGGGTCAATTAGCACATGAGATGACTCTGCGCACATTACATAGACTGCGACTACCATCGTCTTCTCCTCAGCATCCTAATATCTAATTAATTAAAGTAAGAAAGGTTCTCGCGTACTTAGCAGTAAAGTGCCAAATATTCCCAAAATCAATAACAGTGGTAGAGCCAAGCAGTTCGCTGCATGAATGGGCCGGCTCGACCGATGAAAAACCACGACCTCTCAAAAGATTGACGTAAAATGGTTCATGCCGCGTTTCGTTCGGTAAGAGAGGTACCCGGAAACCTACCCCCTTTCCCCATCCTTTCCTATCCCCTATCCCTTAAAGATCGGCAACGCAACAGTAACACTATAAGTGTTTTTGGTGTCCATGGGCGGCGTTGGTTGCTTACCATTAGGTGACATGCCTGCTCATTTGCCCTTCTATCCTATAAAAAAAAACGATCAACAGATATAAATCACATAATGTATATTATTACAATTTATAATTGTAGTCACATACATACATACTTAACATACATAACTTCACGCCTTTTTGTACCCGAAGGTGTAGGCAGCGGCTGTTAAGCCTCGTCATCAATATTTATCAGACAATCGGGTTTGACTCGTGGCTCACACCAATGGGTTCGAACCCGTGACTTCTTGATTCAAAAGCGAGGTGCTCGACAACTGGATCACCGAGACCTAACTGTAGTTATTTGACTAATGTCAACATTCATAACTTTTTATGTTCCTGTCCTTATCATCATCAGTCATCCTATCCAAACTATCCATATTGTGACGAGCCTCGTGGCGCTTGGTAAAAAACTACCGGCTGCAGCAACGAGGTCGGGGGTTCGATTCCCACCCGAGCACAAATATTTATGACAAACATGAATATTTGTGTGGCGTCTGGGTGTTTTTCTATGTATTATAAGTATGTATTTACAAAAGAAAAGTATATATGTATTATTATCCGTTATCTAGTATTCATAACACAAGCATTTAGTTGCTTAGCTTGGAACTAGAGGGCGCTGTGTGATTTGTGTCCAAGATATTATTATTATTATTGGCTAAAGTTTTGGCTCCTTCTAATTGTCTTGATTTGTCCTAATAGTAGTGGTCTTTGCGGTGCTATTCCAGTATCCTGTCGATCATGGTCGCCAGGGTGTTAGGTTCAAAACCGTTCCTTCTATTGAAGAATAGAGACGGTATCGTTACAAATTGATAAATTTGTGCAAAATGTGTGCTCGTAATTTATTGATCCGTTCTTGAATTTCACTATGAGGAAGTTGGACTGATCAGAGAGACGACTCACCACATCTTCTTCATCTATAGTAGATGCAATCTGAACTGATAAATCATTGTCATGTTCTTCGTGGTCACTTGAACAACTTTGGACAAAAATGGCATCGCGTTGGTGGTTTTTGTTACCGCCTCTGTGATGCCTTCTCCAAACCAATGCTTAATTATTTAAATTTTAACACAGATTTTAGTTTAAAAATAACTTATTCAAATATTTACTTGTTTTTAATATTTATAAATTGCAATACTTCAAACACATTACAGTGACATGACACAACAAATCTTGACATTTGATTGAAAGTTTAAATGTCAATATTCATACGATACTGACGAACGATGGTCTTTTCTACTAACAATGAACTTTATGATATGTTATTAAAGGTCAAATTGCCTTGTGTGTCAAAGTGTAAACGAATCGTTTGTATTTTAAATTGTATTTTTTAGTATTTTACTCGCAATTTATCCCTATTTTCTCTATCCTATGTGTTTTTCCTGGCTCTAAGCTACCTCTCCACCAATTTTCTGCCAAATCTGTATGGCCGTTCTTCAGTTATAAGTATTGTAACAAACACGACTTTCTTTTATATATATAGATAGATAGATTAATAATTATAAATACGTACCTAAATAATAACATTATCCTTGCATTAGTACAGACAAGACTCTGTTTTCCAGTAGTAATAGAAAATGTTCCAGATATGATGCGCTGTCTAAAAATACTTATGCAACTAAATTATCCCACTCAAGATGGAACTTAATAATTTACACAGATATTATAAACTACCGCTTCGGAAATATCAGCTAACATCTTCACCTCATTTTTGCGGAGCTTCATGCTGATATTGAAATATGGCAGTAGCTGTGCTTAGTCAGAGAGCTGTGGAGAATGTTTGTGTGTCGTGGAGTGTAAGCTCCCCGTGGAACATTGCCAGCCGGCGTTCTGTGCTCTCAGCAACTATCTGACTCTTATTGAACTGCTTCTACGTGCGACACTGAAAATATTAGGTATCAGGAAATTGCTTTCACTTTAAAAATATACTCGAACAATTTATTTCTCACAGAACTTAATAGTGTGCCGGTGGCGTTGAGAGAAACTTTTATATCTCGACTGTATAATGTATCATTAAAGAAATATGTTTTGCTATTCGTGAATGTACTGAGATATTAACAATACAATATCCGTTTCGTTGTCTATTAAAAATACATACATACATAACTTCACGCCAAATCCCTTGCGGGGTAGGCAGAGAGAACAGAGCGCCATAAGGCACGATTCTTACACGCCTCACTCGCTTCGTTGACTTTCACAACTTTTTTCATGCACGCGCGTCGGTTTTTGAGGCCCCTAACATCACCTTCCTCCAGAACACGTTCTATTTGGTCATGGAATGTGTGTCTTGGCCGTCCTCGACTCCTACATCCATGCGCTTTTGCATTGTATATCTGCTTAGTCAGTCTTGCATCAAACATTCTTTCTACATGTCCGAACCATCGGAGCATGCTCTTTCTTACTTTTACACCGACACTCTCTTTCAAACCAACTTCCTTCCTTACAACCTTGTTTTCTACGCGGTCAGCGAGAGTCACTCCGCAGATTTGCGCAGTGCCCTCATTTCTACCGCGTTTATTCTACTTTCATGCACACTCTACTATACCCAGCTCTCGCCTCCATAAGTTAGCGTTGGGATCAGGACTGCATTGTGGATTGCTAGCTGGGCTTTTGTGCTAATGTTTTTTGCGCCCAGGAATCTACCCAACGCTATTTCCTATCCATGCCATTGCCATTTACGCTATTTCCTATCGCCACTCGTCTTTCTACATCCGCGGTCTACCTTCTATCCCTGCTAAAAGCGCATCCAAGATATACAATTTCATTCACCTGTTCCAGCACTACATCATCAACCGTTATCCTTGCATCCGTTCTGGATTCCTCCCTTTCAAACTATTAATAGTTATACTCTATTAAAAATGATTATAAAATTGCCTTAGGGCATCGAATCACCAAGTAATATTACTCTTTATTTTGTGTTCAGTTGCATGGAATTAGCTTTTGGAAGTGGCTGAACAAGTTCCAGTGAAATATGAATAATAACATAACATAACTTCACGCTTTTCTTACCCGAAGGTGCAGGCAGCGGTTGTGAAGTTTATGTTAATGAATAATGAGACAATTCCTCTGTGAAATGGCATTTCCGTGAAGCAAGTCACGGGATACAGCTAGTAGAAGTGGTGGTATATATTGTTGTATATATTGATTTCACGCGCCCGCTATGTTTTCAAACATCCGTTTCAGGAAATGTGATAATTATAATTATTTATGATTAATTTAATATAATTATTTTAATTGCTTTTTTGATCTGATGGCCAAATCTGTAAATTGTGATGTCAGCACACCTTTGTGGTCACTTCAAGCAGTTGGTGATGATGCACCGCCTCAACGGATCTGTAACATTTTTAAGTGTTGCCTCACAATCTGTGAATGTCTAACTTAACTTGTTTACTCTTACTCATCTCAAAAATCTGGCCTCGTTCCTGTTACAGGAACGAGGTAGAATTTTATATGTTTACTAGCTGACCCGGCGAACTTTGTTCCGCATCAAAAGTAATAAATGAGTAAAATTTGGATATTAAAAAGTTCAATTTGTACTATTTATCAGCACGCGTTTTGGCGCGCAAAGAAATACTATGACCCGCTATGTTAATACTGTAATATCTTCGTAAATATACTTTTGAATTACATACTGTAAAGGGTGTTAGATTATAACTTAACTATATATTTACACTATGTAATAGTATTCAACTTTCTAATTATATACATTAGATAATATTGTTAAACGTTAATAAATATAAACAGGCACACAAACCTTGTAACCACTTACCCTATCCTCACGCACTTGTGCATCTCCTTAATGTGTTCCCCTCCCCAAAACCAATAGTATATTTAAGATGATGTTGTGCCATTTCACAGTTAGTCTAGTAAGTCAATTCATAACCACAGTATCTTCTAAGTTAAATTGTATCGTTATATTTCTATTTCATTTCTAAATTGTAATTTTAGTATTAGAAATAAATATTAGTTCTTAAAAACAAAAGTGTTGCCATTGCCATATAACAAGGACCATATTGATCTATATTAAATGAACAATCTATTTAATACACTTAACTGGATGAAAATTAATACTGTAATGTTTAAAATCGCTTCGTAAATAGGTCATTATTTCTCGTAAAAAGTAAGAAAATAAAAATGGTCATTGTGGGTTATCCCTAAGAGATAGACATATGCCCTTGCAGACTTTTTTGTAGAACATTTAAAGGTGTATAATAATGTGCATTGTTTTAATTTATCACTTAGGGTTCAGGCAGCGTTTGCGATTAAAGTTCTAAATCTTGAAAATTATCACTTTTTTTTACTACACTATACATGAATTATGAATCAAAACCACCCCGTTGACACCCGCTAACTATTAAAAAAACCGCATCAAAATCCGTTGCGTAGTTTTAAAGATATGCGCATATAAGGGGACAGACAGCGGAAAGTGACTTTGTTTTATACTATGTAATGATAATGAAGTATTATATGTTTATTTGGTGTGTCTATTCCAGTTGGGACGTAAACATAACGGCGAGGCGAGGCTTAACAGCCGCTGCCTACACCTTCGGGTAACAAAAGGCGTGAAGTTATGTTATGTTAAGTGTTTAACACTTAAACATATAAAATTCTACCTCATCTCCATTACGTCATAATATATAAACTTACTTACTTAACTTCACGCGAAGTCCCTTGCTTCCTTCGACTCGCCGTTATGTTTACGTCCCAAATGGAATAATATTGCCAAAATTTTCAGTCTTTGATATTTATTACACATAACTTCCGAATCAATTTGGAAAAGTCATTAGTGTGAACTAGGATTTGAACCCGCGACTTCTTGATTCAGTAGCGGGGTGGTCGACCGCCGGACCATCGAGACAAAAGTAGTAAAATTTTTAAAATTTTAATGACTATATTTCAATTAAACAAACCAAATAATTAATAATTGTAAATGAATTATAATTAAGTAATTAATAACTTTGTAAATTGTTATATATGTATATTGAATATGTAGGTATCCGTGGCTGCGACCACGGCTTAATGAATAAAGTCAGTGTGCTAACAGCAGTCAGTAGTTTCACTAGTCCCGTATGCAACATACATGCTAAATAATTGCTTTGAAATTCACCGACACAGTTACCAAGTGTATACTTGGCAACATTCTTTTAGACCCCACTAACTTCAGACCAATATCAGTACTACCGACAATAAGTAAAATTTTCGAAAAGCTTATCCTCACACAGCTACTAAAATACTTTAATGATAATAATCTGCTGCACAATAAGCAATTTGGTTTTACGCGCGGACGGTCAACATGTGATGCGGGGATTAGATTATTAGAATGTATATTTGAAGCCTGGGAGGAGTCACAGGATGCCTATGGAATATTTTGTGACTTGTCTAAGGCTTTTGATTGTGTGCAGCATGAAACTCTGGTCAGAAAATTACACCACTACGGTATAAGAGGATAGGATTCAAAGAGTATATGTTAACGGGAAGCTATCACATGGATCAGCTGTAGCAATGGGAGTGCAACAAGGCTCTATTTTAGGACCTTTCCTGTTTCTTTTGTACATTAATGATCTGCCATATCTTGTGAAAAATAATCATGAAATAGTTTTGTTTGGGTAAATAGACAACAGACAGTAATTGACGATGTAAACAATGCTCTTTCAAAAATTGTAAACTGGTTTAGTGCTAATAATTTGCTTTTAAATAGTAATAAAACCAAATATGTTATTTTTTTTACAAAAAATGTTAAACAAGTAAAAACCAGTGTAGTGATGGACAATGAGAGATTGGAATTGGTCAATAAGGTTGTCTTCCTTGGTATAACATTAGATTCTAAATTACAATGGGGCCCACATATAGAAACGTTGTCAGGCAGACTAAGCTCAGCAGCTTACGCTGTAAGGAAAATACGTCATCTAACCGATGTTGATACTGCGCGTTTAGTTTATTTTAGCTATTTCCACAGCATCATGTCGTACGGCTTATTGCTTTTGGGTAGTGCCGCGGATGCAGATTCAGTTTTTGTGCCCCAGGGATACATTAAGAAATAAATTCAAAGAAATAAGAATTATGGCATTTTATTCACAATATATTTATGAAAATCTTATTTATGTTTATATTTTGTGTATAAATTTAAGAAAAACTGTGATGTTCATAAACTAAATTTAAGAAATAAAAACAAACTCGCTGTGCCCACTACTAGGCTCCATAAAATCTCTAACTCGTTCCCAGGTCAATGTATACGCTTTTACAATAAACTTCCAAACGACGCGATTGAATTATCCATGGGGAAATTTAAAAATTATATTAAAAGTAGATTATATCAAAGGGCTTATTATTGTATCGCAGACTATATAAACGATAAAAAAGTTTGGAATTGAACTGCTCCTTTTGTGTTGTATTGATTGTACTTATCACTATTTGTTAAACTGGATATTTGAAAAGAGTCGGCCTTGAGTTTCTTGCCAGTTCTTCTCAAGAAGCCTTGACGCCGGAACTGGCACTTAGATTCGCTTCCACATTCAAGACAGTGTGATGAAAGGGAATCTAAGCTCCGTGAATGTTTTTTTATGTGACGATTCTAAGTACTTTGTAAAGTCTATGGAATAAAGATATTTTGAATTTGAATTTGAATTTGAAACCAAAAGCTTAGTAAACAAAAGAACCACATTAACTAAAACTTGTCTCACCTAACGTAATCAAAACCAATGACAAGTAATTAAGCAAGAATTAACTGAACAGCTTACATGATTTAGTTCAACAAAACAGCGTTCAGAGAGTTAACACGAGACACGTAAACTGGTGAATAAGTTAGATGATGAGTCAGCTGCAAGTCGACTAGTGAGGGGAACCGCTCTTCGGATGTAAATCAACTGCGAGGAAGGTACTACATATTATATAATTCGACGGCGGAAAGCAAAAACGTAGTAATCCACAAAAACGAAATTGTTCACCAGAGCCAAAAAACTTTGACACTTTTTAAAAAAAATCATAACTATGGTATTTTTGAATTTAGAATCCAGTTTTTTATCATATTATTGATTTGTTTTTTTTTTCTAATTATAATTCTAACTCTCAAATCTCATTAAAACAATTATTTCCGAAAATTTTGTTGATTACGACATTTTGAACTATTTTTACAGAATGATAAAACGGTGTCTCTGCACTATCGAATTGTAAATGCTTTTTTTTTAAGAAAGCAAAAATGTGGTTAGGATCAAAACTAGGACTAGGCATGTCTAACTGAACGTTGTAAACATAGATATCCTATCAAACTAACGTGTTTGATATGGCGTAAATTAAAATATTTGCTGAACTGTGGTCGGACAAATTGTGTTACACCTAAAATGATTTAAACATAACGGAATGTTAAAACGTAGAATTTAACATACTACAATTACTATTTAAAATGTTTATTAATATAAAAACACATGAATAAGTATTTAATTGTGTACAATATACATGCACAGACACAGTCGTAATTACTTTTTAACAACACTATTTAAACGACTCACTATTTAAAATCTATAATAATATTTGTACTTATACAGTAAACTTAAAAACTTAAAAAAATATTGAATACATCTTTAACAAAAGTTATTAATGGTGCGAAATAATGAACATGATAAATTTAATGACATATTTAACTATCCTCCATACATATTCGACGGGCCTCGTGGCGCATTGGTAAAACTACCGGCTGCAGCACTGAGGTCGGGGGTTCGATTCCCACCCGAGCATAAATATTTATGACAAACATGAATATTTGTGTGGCGTCTGGGTGTTTTTCTATGTATTATGAGTATGTATTTACAAAAGAAAAGTATATATATATGTATTAGTATCCGTTATCTAGTATCCATTACACAAGCATTTAGTTGCTTAGCTTGGAACTTGGCGCTGTGTGATTTGGGTCCAAGATATTATAATTATTATATTTATTCATCTTCCTCGTCGGACGTTGATTTTAATTTGGTTGGATCTTAATTGTGATTGTCGAGTATTCTGTTTGCTACACCTTTTATTCACCAACCTACTGATTTGTTTGCAGTAGTTATAATAATATTGTTATTTATTTCAAATGGTTTGAAAAGAGTATTTGGCACATGAGTTTCTTGCCCGATTCTTCTCATGATAGCCCCTACACTCGGAATCGGGCCGCTCGGGGCGATTACGTCCGTGTCTTTTTTTGTTCCACGGAGGCACTTTCCACAAGCGCTCGTGTTTGTATTTAATTTTAAATAATCTGTTATCTGTACTTGTTGACTGTTTTTAAGTGTCTGTGAAGACCTATAAAAATAAAGTTATTATGAATTTTTTTTTTTAATTTTGAATTCTTTATATTTTTCTTGAGAGATTGGCAATTTTGAAGCATACAAATTTGCTTTCGGTATGACAGTACTCAAAGAAACGAGTTGAATTTCTGTGGCATCTGTGCCTGGTAACATTGATGTTTTAAGAAACAATTTGTTAACGTATTTTTTGTGGAAACTAACGGTACATATTTTCGAAATATTGATGTTTTGATTCTTTGTGTAGGTATGTTCCACAACAGTTTCAAAACCTAAAAAATCTTTACCGCTCATTACATTCACAACATATGGCACCGGATTTTTTCGAGCTAGCTCCATAATGTAAATGACGTAAATTTAGGAGTAAATTGAACAAAAACTTTACAAAGTGTAGTAATAGACTCGGTTTGTTAAACTACTACCCGCTAAAATGTCATTAATACGCGATACATAAAATAAGACAAGCGGCAAAAACGTCGTAGTCCGCACTGCACCGAGCGATCCTGACTACGTCATCAACATGTATACTTTTTTTTGGAAAACAAATTGTTGTTATCGACATAGCATAAGTTATTCCTATTTTTTTTCTGTAACTAACAGCCTTTTTGAATACAGGCATTTACTTTAAATCGTATTTTTTCAAAACGTTAATTTTAAAACTAATCATCGTAGAATTATGTGACCTAGACCAGTCGATGCAGTTTTTTTTTCTGATTCGAATAGTACAATAAAAAAAATTTTCATACTTTGTGGACTACTACGTTTTCGCTTTCCGCCGTCGATATATATACTATACTAGTAGTAGGTCTTTTATAGAATAAGAAGGCAAAAGATCCGGCGTGTCACCCGGTAGTAAGCAACTAATGTCTCCCTTGGAGACCTGCAGCTTGGCAGGTGTCCATGTTCATAGAGTTACAGTTTCGTCGCCTGCCTTTAAAATGGGATAAGAAAATGTTCGGAAGTGGGAAGAGAAGGGGAAATTAGTAGAGAGATGGGCCTCTGTATAGCTCTATCACAAAACAAAACGCGACACTAGCCACTTTACGTCGATATTATGAGAGGATCTGGTATGTCACCGGTCGATCCGGCCTATTCATGCAGCGAACTGCTCGACTCTATTGTTGATAGAACTGTTAAGTCACAGGTAAGTTAAGTTAAGGTACACGTAATAACATAAAGGAGAATGTTGTGTGAACAAGATACTTACTCGCACTCACTTCAACTTACTTCACCAACAACTCAACTAACAACAACTCACTGCAGAGCTAAGTATCAACATCGCTCAAAAATAGTTTGTATTATATTTTAGCTCCCAGTTGTAGTTTAAGACATTGTTTGTGTACGCATAGATATAGTTATTTCCCGCAGCCTGCCCTCTCTTAATACTGATTGACTGATTTTGACATCACAGATTTTAATTTTAAATCAAAGTTTAAATCACGCTTTAAACTAAGGTGAATCAATATTTATAAGTGTTTAGGAGTTATATTGACTATGTTCAAAAAGTTTAGTTTTTGCAATACTAGATGGCGTGGTCGTCCAAAATAGATTACGCTATGGTTGCGTTTTCACCTGCTTAATAAGATCAAAAATATTGTGTTTGTATAGGACGAGGAAGAGGATTAAGACACGGCGGTTTAACCCACCAGTTCAATAAACGTCTATCCATCCAGCAGTCCATTAGCCGGTACTTTTTTTTAGTACAACCTACCCCTAGTTCAAGGCTACTGGCTAAACTAACATTGGTCCGTCGAGCCGGATTGGATAGACCTTTTTTTAAGCGGTTAAGCCGCTACTCCCGTGTAACCCGCAGTGGATCGCTGCAGAAGGGTACACGACAAAGCGCAAGAACGCTTGCGCTAATCAGCGGTTGCCAACAAGTAGGTAAATCGTCTGAAGATCAACCAGCGTGCGAATCGATTGAGAGCAGCCATCGATTAGTTCAAGGTGTGGCCAGAAGAGGACGCCACAGGAAGTACAACAATCTGTGTTTGTGTGCAGTATAACTCTGTGAGTACAATATTTTTATTTACTCAAGTGAACAAGTGATTAAGATCAAGATTTAAATCAGCAATTTAAGTAATTTGAACCTTATTTCAATTGAAGTTTTATCTTAGAAAAATACAAGAACAATCTGGGACTTATACATTTTGCGAATATTTTTAATGTTTAGTTTCAAGAATTTATGTGCATGTTAATTTAGGACTTAGAATAGTTTCTTAAAAAGCCAACGGACGGGGAATCTATGTCCAATTATCACCCGATTTGTATGTTTCCAAAACACTTGTAAAATTTTTAACTTTTTGCTGGACTTAGAAAATTTTCGGATTAATATTTACATACTTAGAATTTGTAAAGCTCATCACTCAACATTATATTTGTATTTATTTTAACTCCTGTATAATCTTCACATACCTCTTTAAATAGTCTGTATCAACTTTGACTGCAGAGCTCTGTAGTTTCTAGTATATTTATTTTGTTAATCAAGTACAAGATGGAAGGATTAATCAACCTTTTAAAAAAATTACACAATAATATTAGCAAGGGGCTGACAAATTTTAAGAAGAGTCCTAAAGACAGACTATCTATAGAGTATGTAGAGGCAAGACAAGAGCTTTTGGAACAAGATTGGATTAAATTTAAGGAAACTCAATGTAGACTTTATGAGGAATATTCTATTGGGGATTTTGAAAAGGTTTTAGGTAACATTTATAATACAACAGAGGACAATTATATTGATTACAAAGTATTAATGAAAACAATGCTTAACAAACTTGTTATACAAGCGCCGGTAAAGGATAAGTCCAATGACAATTCGTCTATAAAATCATCTAGCACGTTTGTCAAATTGCCAAAAATTACGATCCCTACTTTCTCTGGTAAATACAGTGAATGGACAACCTTTAATGACTTGTTTACAGCACTAGTGCATAAGAATGATTCATTAGACAATTGTCAAAAGTTACATTACCTTAAGAACCACCTTACCGGAGAAGCTGAACAGCTGATCAGGCACACACCTATTAGTGATGCGAATTATATACAATGTTGGGCTTTACTAGAAAAACGATATAACAATAAGAAGTACCTAGCCAGTTGTATTTTAAAACGACTGTTCGGTCAAAAGCGTATGTATACAGAGTCAGGTTTGGCACTTAAAGAATTATTAGATACTACTAACGATTGTCTCAATGCATTGAAGAATTTGAATGTAGATGTGACCACGTGGGACATTATCATTATTCACATAGTCGCGGATAGGTTAGATTTAGAGACGCGCAAACAATGGGAATTAAATGTTAGTCCAGTCAGTAGTAATGAGTTGCCAACGCTTGAACAGTTTAGACAGTTCCTCGAAACTCGTTACCGTGCATTAGAATTTATAGAGCCAAAAAGGGCATCGGTTCAACAGGTCAAATATATTAATGACTCTCATAACTACCATCGCCCGAAGGCAATGGTCGCATCATTCCTTGTTACATCTCATTCGTGAATCTGAGGACGAAGTGCAAACGAATTCGGCATCACCAACTATCGATAATACCAATAAAATTGCTGGTTCTAATCCGATAGTTTCGTGTTTGTCTACAGGAAAACTCCCTAAGCCGCGACAGGTTTTATTAGCCACCGCCCTAATAAAAGCCGAGTCAAAAACAGGTCAATATCAGCTGATTCGTGCGTTAATCGACCAAGGTTCACAAGCTTGTTTCGTGACTGAAGCTACAGTACAATTACTTAATTTAAAAAAAATCCCTATTCAAGGATGCGTTTCTGGATTAGGAGACAATAGTTCAACCAACGCAAAGCATTCAGTACATTTAACTATACGTTCACGAGTAAATCCTAACTTTGAACTTAAAGTACAAGCGTACGTGCTGCGTAAAATAACGTCATACTTACCTGAACGTGTTATTGATACCCCTTTGGATTGGGTGGGTGTTGGAGATCTACATCTTGCCGATCCAGCATTTAATACACCCAACAAAATTGATATTTTATTAGGTGCAGATGTTTATGGCTGTATCATTACTGAAGGCATTCAGAAGAGTCCTTCAGGTACCCTCATCGCCCAGAACACTACGCTCGGTTGGATTCTGTCTGGTGCAGTTCAAGCGGAAGATAGTTATAGGTCAAATATAAAGGTAATGCACCTCCATGTCAATGAAGATAATATGCTAAGAAAGTTCTGGGAAATAGAAGAGCAAATTAGTTCCAAAAAAATACTTTCGCTGGAAGAGCAGAAATGCGAAGAGTTTTATAGTAAAACAACCAGAAGGGATAGTACCGGGAGATATATAGTGAGGTTACCCTTCCGCGATGAGAACCCCCCGCATAAGTCTAGCAATTCACGTTCCATAGCTGAAAAAAGATACATATCATTAGAAAGGAGATTGGGCAATGATTTAGACCTAAAGAAAAAATATTCACAAGTAATACATGAATACTTACAGCTAGGTCACATGAGAGTAGTACCAAAGGATCAGATGTACAATGAGGAGGCTATCTACTTACCTCATCACGCCGTTATACGAGAGGACAAGTCGACAACAAAGGTTCGTGTAGTTTTTAACGCATCGGAGAAAAACTGTCACGGCGTCTCGCTAAACAACAGGTTAATGGTTGGACCTACGCTGCAGGCTGACTTGCGACACACGGTACTGAGATGGAGAGTTAATTCGATAGCCCTTGTAGCGGATGTGATCAAAATGTATCGCCAAGTCAGAATTGCTGAGCAAGATGTGAAGTATCAGCGCATACTTTGGCGAGATAGCCCTGAAAAAGAGATTAGGGAGTACGAGTTAATGACAGTAACGTTTGGCACTGCTTCTGCTCCCCATCAAGCCGTTAGAACTTTGCATCAAATTGCCTTTGATGAAGGCAAGCACTACCCACTAGCTACAAATAAGGTACTTCATAGTTTTTATATGGATGATTTGATGACCGGTTGTGAAAGCGTTGAGGAAGGTTTGGAAATATTCAAACAAATGAAAGGTTTGTTAGCGAACGGCTGTTTTGAGTTACAGAAGTGGAATAGCAATAATTTAGAGCTATTAGAACATATAAGTACATTAGAACAAAGAGAAATTAAAGAACAAACACACAAACAACAAACACTTAGAGAAAATCAGAACAAAGTACAACTATATATAGCGACTAATACACATCATAAGAGATCAAATGAAATTAAGTTCAACGAACAGAGAGCAATTGAAATAAAATTAGATAGTACGATTAAAATATTAGGACTTACCTGGGACCGGATTGAAGACTCTTTCCAATATGTGGTTCAGTTGCCACCCTTGACTAGTGCACCTCTAACTAAAAGAGCCATAATACTCGTATCAGACATTGCTCGACTGTTTGATCCATTAGGTTGGTTAGCACTGAGTGTAGTGATGGCAAAGATTTTAATCCAGAAGTTATGGCTTGCAGGTGTCGGATGGGATGAGGAGATAAACCTAGAACTAATAGAGGAATGGAAAGCCTCACGAGAAGAGTTAAGGCTCCTGGCTGATGTTCGGGTTCCGCGGTGGCTAGGCACCAGGGCAAGTGATAAGCTGGAATTACATGGGTTTAGTGATGCTTCAAAATCAGCATACTCTGCTGTAGTTTATTTAAGGATCACTGACGAGAACAATAGAGTACAGGTAGCGTTACTAGTTGCAAAAACCAGAGTAGCACCTGTAAAGCAGATAAGTATACCGCGCTTAGAATTATGCGGAGCAGTCTTGCTGGCACAACTTTTGGCTGAAACGGCGGAAGTATTAAACATACCCAAAAACCAGGTCACTGCGTGGACAGATTCCACCGTAGTCCTGGCTTGGATTAACAGTCATCCAAGTCGATGGAAGACTTTTATTGCAAATCGAACATCTGAAATCTTGACTACTATGAAGGCGTCGCAATGGTTTCATGTATCGACTAAGAATAACCAAGCAGACTGCGCCTCCAGAAGAATATCGCCTAGTGCACTTCTGACTTGTGATTTATGGTTCTCAGGACCATCATATCTCAGAGAAAAGTTAATAACTTACAACAGGCCAAAGGATTGTAACACAGATTTAGAACAGTCAGTTAAAGTTCATTTAGTATCCGTACCGGACTATTCATTTTTTGAACGATATTCTACGTTAACCAAATTATTAAGGATTACTGCATACTGTCGTCGATTTCTTAAATAAAATAAAATACACCACAAGAAGCCTTTACAAAAGATTGAGTTAGATGCAGCATTACAATGCTGCTTACTAAAAATACAGAAGGATCAATTTGAAAGAGAATATTTACAATTGGAGGAAGAAAGATATTTAAAAATAAAATCAAGTGTATTAAAATCTTTAAGCCCTTACCTTGATAGTAACGGCATTATAAGAGTTAGAGGTAGACTCGAGAAAGCACAACTGAGTAAGCAACAGAAACATCCAATTGTTCTACCTCACTCTAGTCCTCTCACACAGCTTGTCGTAGCTGAAGCTCATATTAAAACCATGCATGGGGGACCCCAACTAATGTTACAATATTTAGGAACAGGTTACTGGATTATAGGAGTCAGTAACCTGGTCAAACAACACGTCCGCAAGTGTGTGATGTGCGTCAAGCAGAGAGCTAGTACAAAAAATCAAATGATGGGTTCACTCCCCTCTGTTCGATGTAACCCAGCACGACCATTTCAACATAGTGGAGTGGATTACGCGGGGCCTATTAATATAAGAACTACGAAAGGTCGTGGCTACCGCTCGTACAAGGGCTACATATGCCTTTTTGTTTGCATGGCCACTCGTGCTCTGCACTTGGAAGCAGTGAGTGATATGGGCACTCAAGCCTTTCTTGCTGCCTTTAGGCGCTTTGTTTCAAGGCGAGGTCACTGTGCGAAAATATGGAGTGATAATGGTACTACGTTTGTAGGTGCCTCCAGAGAATTGCAACAATTAGCCTCGATTCAGCCATCAATAGCCGAATCCCTGGAAGCGAATGGAACAGAGTGGCACTTTATCCCTCCCCATAGCCCTAATTTTGGTGGGCTCTGGGAGGCTGGAGTTAAGTCCACCAAGTTTCATTTAAAACGCGTCATTGGGGATAGCAATCTCACTTTTGAGGAAATTACCACTCTACTTAGCCAGATAGAAGCGTGTCTAAACTCGCGACCCATGAGCGTTATTCATGTATCAGGTCCTGGTGAACCTTTGCCCTTAACCCCTGGACATTTTTTAATAGGAGAATCGCTGGTTAATGTACCAGATGATCGGGACGATACGTTAAGTGCCAGTCAGTTGACTCGTTGGCAATTCATACAACGAATGCTACAATCGTTTTGGAAACGTTGGTCCAACGAATACTTGTCTACCCTGATGAATCGGTATAAATGGTCTGTCCAAGTTCCAGAACCCAAAATTGGAGAAATAGTTTTAATAAAGGAGGACCATTTACCACCCAGTCGTTGGTTGTTGGGTCGCGTATTGCAAAAGCATTCCGGTGATGACGGTGTCACTCGCGTGGTCACGATACGTACCAAGTCTTCTGTTATAAAAAGGCCAACCTCAAAACTGTGTATCCTGCCAGTAGCAGAATAAAAATTGTTTGGTTGTGTAAAATTGTATGTTTTTCGAATGCTTTTACTTCTGTCGAGTTAAACTTTTATTGAGTTCAAGATATATTGTTTCTTGACACCAAAATGAAACATAAGTGTTTAACTGATTGTTTACATTGTCAAGTTTATTTTTGTTTAAGATTATGTTGTTACGTGTAGAGTTAAACTTACATTTGTTATTAATTGAAAGTGTTAGATCAAATTATTGTTTTAGTTATTGTAATTATTATTATAGCTAGTTACAACGTACAACCTTACGATTCATTTATGAAGGACGTTCCTTCAGTAACGTCCTTGGTGGGCGGTATGTTTAGGAGTTATATTGACTATGTTCAAAAAGTTTAGTTTTTGCAATACTAGATGGCGTGGTCGTCCAAAATAGATTACGCTATGGTTGCGTTTTCACCTGCTTAATAAGATCAAAAATATTGTGTTTGTATAGGACGAGGAAGAGGATTAAGACACGGCGGTTTAACCCACCAGTTCAATAAACGTCTATCCATCCAGCAGTCCATTAGCCGGTACTTTTTTTTAGTACAACCTACCCCTAGTTCAAGGCTACTGGCTAAACTAACAATAAGATTGAATGTAATTTTTCAAATTCTTTCGAAGTTTAATCGATGATCATTTAAATAAATATATTTTGTGAACAATAAAATTTACTAATAATTTATTATATAATATAGATAAATTTACTGTTCAAATAAAGGTTTGACTATGTCTCATCCCACTAATAACTGTGAAACGTCAGAAAACTACTAAAACTTGAATACGCACTAACTTCTATAAAACTTTATGCGCAGTTCAATTTTTGTTAGTACTTACATTATTTATCAATTTATAGTATTATAGCCAGCGGAGTTAATAGAAGGCATTTTTATAAACTGTATTAATTCAAAAGAACTTATGTTTTAAATCTAAATCAATAACTTTGGTCTAATCATTAACTAATCATATCTAATCAATCTACTAAATCATTAACAGTGGTAGAGCCAAGCAGTTCGCTGCATGAATGGGCCGGCTCGACCGGTGAAATACCACGGCCTCTCAGAATTTCGACGTGAAGTGGCTTATGCCGCGTTTCGTTCGGTGAGAGAGGTATCCGGAGGCCCATCCCCTTCACCCTCCCCTTAATGGCAGCGATATTCAAAGATCATTTACCCCAGGGGGGTACCAGCTGCCACAGCACTGGAGAATCCCCCCTTGAGCGTCCACGGCCTGGTATTCACCAAGGCGTGGACGCTCAAGCTGCCCCTCGTAGTCTGGGGAGGGCGCAATCTCGCTCGTCACTAAAAACTGTCCGGGGCAAACGTAAGGGCATTGCGACTCCCCCTGCCACGCTAAACGTGGACTTTTGCAATATCAGGGGCATCCACTCAAATCTGCTTGCCATTCACCACCACCTGGAAACGGCAAAGCCTGCTTTGCTATTCCTTACAGAGACACAGATATCTTCTCCGGCAGACACCTCATATCTCCTATACCCCGGATACAAACTGGAATATACCTTTGTACCGCGGGCCGGAGTTTGCGTGTTTGTCCGGGAGGATATCTGAGCTCGACGCCTCGGCAGCCTTGAAGGAAGGGACCTATCGACCCTCTGGCTGCGTGTTGATAGCGACGACCACCCCCGCATCTACGCATGTCTTTATAGGTCCCATAGCGGTAATACCGAAACTGACCGACTCATGGACCACATTCAAACGGCTGCAGATTCCGTACTTCAACAGGTCCCATCCGCGGAAATCGTTATCCTCGGCGATTTCAATGCCCACCACGTCGATTGGCTTGGATCTCGCACCACCGACCACGCGGGTAGATCTGTTCATGACTTTGCTCTAGCATATGATCTAACACAACTGGTTACCGCACCCACGCGAATCCCAGATGTTCATAATCATATACCTTCCCTGTTGGATCTTCTGCTGACCTCCCATCCGGACGGATATGTGGTTTCTGTAGACGCCCCTTTGGGTTCTTCGGACCACTGTCTGATAAGGAGTACAGTGCCATTCACGCGCCCACTTCGACCGCACATTGCGAGCCGCCGCCGTGTGTGGCACTATAGGTCAGCAGACTGGGATGGGATGCGAAATTTCTTCGCATCTTACCCATGGGGGCAAGTTTGCTTCTCGCCGGATGATCCTGACGTCGTTGCCGACTCTGTTGCTGATGTGGTGCTGCAGGGAATGGAGCTCTTTGTTCCATCCTCAGTGGTGCCAATCGGCAGCAGATCCCAGCCCTGGTTTGATCGCTCATGCAAAACGGCATTACGTTTTAAGCATGAGTGCTATCAAGCCTGGGCAAAAGCAGTGGCGTCCCAGGACTCGGACACCGGCTCTCTTAAGAAGAGGTACAACCTTGCCTCCAGATCCTTCAAAAGAGTTATAGCCGTAGCAAAGTCTCAGTACATAGGCAAAATTGGCGAGAAACTAGTTCGCCTTCCCTCGGGAACCCGTGCGTTCTGGTCGCTCGCCAAGGCTGTTCTTGGGAATTTTTGTAAGCCGTCTCTTCCATCGTTGCACCGGGAGGACCAGTCTCTAGCCCACGACGCAAAAGAGAAAGCCGACCTTCTTGGCACTCTTTTTGCGTCCAACTCGACTTTGGACGATAGAGGTAACATCGCACCGACAATTCCACATTGCGGTCACGCCATGCCGGAGGTTCGTTTCCGGCAAAGTACTATGCGACGCATACTTCTATCCCTGGATGTCCACAAGTCGAGTGGGCCTGACGGAATCCCAGCAATCGTGTTGAAGATGTGTGCTCCAGAGTTGGCACCGGTTTTAACGCGTCTTTTCCAGTACTCCTACTCTCTCGGCGCTGTACCAGCATCATGGAAGGTTGCTTTAGTCCACCCGATCCCTAAAAAAGGTGACCGCTCAGATCCGTCCAACTACAGACCTATCGCCATCACCTCCCTATTCTCCAAAATAATGGAAACACTCATCAACCGCCAGCTCCTTAAGTATCTAGAAGAGCACCAGTTGATTAGCGACCGTCAGTACGGATTCCGTCAAGGTCGCTCAGCTGGTGATCTTTTAGCGTACTTAACCCATCGGTGGGCGGAAGCGGTTGAGATTAAAGGAGAGGCGCTGGCCGTTAGTTTGGACGTAGCGAAGGCCTTTGATCGGGTTTGGCACAAAGCACTTCTTTCGAAGCTTCCATGCTATGGGCTTCCCGAGAAATTATGCGATTGGGTTTCCAGCTTTCTCACGGCTCGGAGCATTAAAGTTGTTGTCGACGGGTCATGCTCCGACTTAAAGCCTGTGAATGCTGGAGTCCCCCAGGGCTGTGTGCTATCCCCTACGCTGTTTCTTCTGCATATCAATGACATGCTGCTTAGCAGCAATCTTCATTGTTATGCGGATGACAGTACCGGGGATGCCTTGTATACCGGCCACCCGCGTATTTCTCGGGAAAACGTCGACGAGCACCGGAACAAACTTGTGTCTGAAATCGAAACTCTGCTTAGTCAGGTTTCGGACTGGGGCCGACTAAACTTAGTCCAATTCAACCCTAATAAGACACAGGTTTGCGCGTTTACCGCTAAAAAGACACCCTTTGTCGTAGCTCCCTGTTTTGAGAGCACTCCCTTACCTGCCTCAGCCGCTATCGGAATTCTTGGTGTCGACTTGTCGAGTGACGTCCAGTTTCGCGGTCATCTGGAGGGCAAGGCCAAATTGGCCTCCAAAAAGCTTGGTGTGCTCAATAGAGCGGGACAGTATTTCACGTCAGGTCATCGCCTGCAACTTTACAAGGCGCAGGTCCGTCCTCACGTGGAATACTGTTCACATCTTTGGGCGGGGGCACCCCAGTACCAGCTTACTCCATTTGACCGCATCCAACGACGCGCGGTTCGGCTTGTCGACAACCAAGCTCTTACCGATCGGCTCGATCCTCTGGCGTTGCGGAGAGAGGTGGCATCTCTATGCATCCTCTACCGCATATACCACGGGGAGTGCTCTGAGGAATTGTTCGGATTAATACCGCCAGCTGACTTCCGCCACCGTTCGACGCGCCAACGCTACCACCCGCATTGGCTGAATGGTTGGCGATCGACAACAGTGCGTTTCAACAGGCACTTCTTGCCACGCACTGTTCCTTCATGGAACCAGTTGCCGGCGACGGTATTTCCGGACCGCTACGACCTAGGAACCATCAAGAAACGAGCCTATTCTTATCTGAAAGGCCGGCAACGCTGATGTGGTGCCCCTGGTATTGCAGACGCCATGGGCGGCGGTGATTGCTTTCCATCGGGTGACCCGCAAGCTCGTTTGCCCCTTCTCCCATAAAAAAAAAAAAAAAAAAAAAAAAAATATTCCGAAACTTCTATTGAATAGGTTGATGTTTCTCTCACCATCATCATTATTGAACATCATCATCATCATCATCATTAGCCCTTTTGAGGTCCACTGCTGGACATAGGCCTCCCCCATAGAGCGCCACAACTGCCGGTCCGCTCAATCATGGGGGGATTTTGCCATAATCGCCACGCTTGGCAGGCGGGTTGGCGATCGCAGTAGGCTGTATTGTCTTAAGAGAGAATGCTGCTGCCCATTCTTCTAGCTTTTCCCTTAGTCGCCTTTTACGACACCCACGGGAAGAGATGGGGTGGCGGTATTCTAAGCCGGTGCCACACAGCATTATATTATTGAATATCTTAGGTTCTAATTGTAACGGTACCAAAGATGGAGTGCAAAGGTTGACATATTGTATTATAGGTATGTAATATAAACCCGCCCGATAAGAGGAGCAGTGAGTAAGGCTGCACGTGCTAATCACACCCCACACTATAAACAAAGTACAGTTGCCTTTAATTTTCTTTGTTCTTTTATTTCCATTCTGTATAAAGTTTCCCCGAGGTGAAATTATCTTTTAAAAATCTTAAGTGAAATGAAGTTTGTGAACAGTGCTCTGGTGCGAATAAAGAGAGAAAACTTATACAACTGGCAGAAGTTAGCGAGAAGCAGATAGAAGCTGATAACAGATATTTTATAGTTCATTAAAGTCTCACTCACGCGTTCATTTGGGACAAGATCATTCCTGCAACGTTTTGTTACATAAAATATACCCTTTTTTTCGGTAACTATCATTTTGAATCTACAATATAGAAAAGTTATACGCTAGTTTGTTTTTATTACAAAATGAGATAATGAAAATAACAATAAAGTGACTGAAGTGAAAAGAAATATAGTTAAACTTATTTATTCAGTTTAATGGTATAGTTTCGATGTCAAATGTACATCCAGACGTGTATCCAGATGAAGTGAACTCGCCATTCAGCCTGGAGCTAATTACCTTCCTGTATTATGACGAGCTCTGTTTAAAGTTAAACATGTCGCAACAGGCTTCGCTAATGAGTTGCTCAACGAGCGGAGCACTCCGCTCGCAATGATCCTCGTTCACCGAATGCCGTGTGATTCCATCGTAGGTGCATTTGTGTCGCCCACATTTACAAAAAAGAGGCCATTTGTCGCGCTACCTTTAAAAGCTCAGCGGATGTTTTTATATTTCCACTATAAATTGTATTTTGATATACCTTTCACCCATTTAATATCCAAAGGCGCTTGCTCTTAACTGTGATTCCATAACTTTACGGTACCGTTTAATTTGAAATATGACCTGTTAAGTGAGAGATATAAAGATCATTGATGTAGTTTTTAATTTTTAAGTTTTAAAGATGGATTCTATAGCTTAGCGTAGCCAAAATATTTTTCAAGAGCGTCTTTGAATTTCAATTTGTATTACGTTTGCAAACACAGACATGGAAGTACCTCCTCGTACTCGTACATCGGGCGCTTGGATCACTTCTCTCACTCTACTTACTCTTATTGTTCTGAATGCACATCTGCTCCACCATTTATTTGAACGTAAATCTAAAACGCAAGAAGAATTGGCCATTGTGTTGGACCAGGCACCATCGGTCGTTCAACACTTTACTTTACTTTGTGACTTTTGTTCGTGAAAATAAAATGTAACAAGTGCAGAGCACTTCTACAAGGATGATCAGTTTATGCTTTTTGAAATGAACGCGTGTTCATATTTGCCTTTCTTCAGTTTTCTTACTGATTCAGTTGACTTACTGATTGTGTTTATCTTACTTCCAAAGCAATATAGAAAATGAATGTTTTCTTGTTCCATGAAGGCACGATTCGAGCGCTCGTATTTAAGGATTTTATTTTAAATAATAAGTAAAATTTTTGTACATGGACTTTTTTTAAGTGTCTATGAAAACATGCATTTTATATTAATAATGACGATTATGAAGAATCCGCTGCGTAAATGATACAGACCGATCTCTGTTGAACTACGAACCCCCGCAGTTACCTAGCAGAGCAGTGAGGCACTGCACAGCGACCGAGCGCGTGCTACTAATAGTTGTGTGGACGTAGAACGTAACATTCGTTTACTTTTCAGTTTGCAGTAGATAAACACGAGTGTAATAATGTGCGGGTTGCGAGAACCGGCTTCATAACCATAACAACAGCTTAGGAAGAGATATGATGGACCACTCGATATTAAAAACACATAACATAACAAATCTTCACGCCTTTGTTACCCGAAGGTGTAGGCAGCGGCTGTTAAGCTTCGTCTCGCCGTTATGTTTACATCCCAAATGGAATAGGTGGCAAACTTATTGCCATACCGGGCACAAAGTTTTCACTCATCGATATTTATCACACATAACTTTCCGAAAACAATTTCTAAGTCATTGGTGTGAGCCAGGATAAGAATCCGCGACTTTTTGGTTCAGAAGCGGGGTGGTCGACCACTGGACTACCGAGACTGTTATTAAAGTTTTATGCTTGTCACAAATATTTGTACTCTAACGAACGCCAATCTTGCCAATGCACCACGAGGGAAGTCATAGATTATGTATAGTGTAGTGTAGTGTAGGCTATATGCAGCTATATATACGTGTGTGTGTGTGGGGGATGACTTATAGTTGAGTTAGAGTAGTGCAGGTGTCAGGTCTGCAGGTGTGCAGGCCGCACCACACTACAGTACGCTCACTGCTAAGGCTTTATTCAATCAGTACTGCAATATCGCATTACTTGTACCAGTGCTACACCAGGGTGACGTCAGGGTGATGTCACGTGACACATCGGTTGGTTTTAGTTATTAAATTTATTTTATTTGACAGGTTACTGACGCGCCGGGCGGCAACATCGCGTACTCTTAAGGAAATTTGATACATTGCAATAAATAATTTGCTTCTCGTGAACACACACACACACGCATTGTAGTATGCATCTTTAAGGAATGTTATGCTGTGATGATCCGTATCGCCCGAGGACCTCTGTGTGGGCTTATTTTATTAGTTAACTTTGGATCTTCCAAAGGATTATTCAAGTACTAAACTATATAAATGGCCTGTATCAGATCTTAGTTAACTCTATTATATATTTTTAATGAGTTTCATTAATAGCGCGCATATGTGTGTGTGTGTGTGTGTGTGTTTGTGTGACATAGACATATTATTGTTAATACTATTCCATCTAATGGTGGTATTTCTACTGTTAGTATCGAGGCTGCTCCACCGTCTCTTCGAGCTCTCGGAAGCTCAGCGATCGTTGATCCTCGGCTTCAGTCTGACTCACGTTCACATTTACTCCGTAAGTATAAAAATATAAATACCTTTATATGATGATACGATCTAACTGCTGTTATTAAGTATGTGACAACGTGTGAACATTAAAATAAATAGTTTACCTACAACTACATGATTGCGTATGAAAATATTTATAAAAGTCAAACAAACGAGCGAGGTGTATGAGGCGCTCTGTTCTCACTGCCTACCCCGCAACGGACTTAGCGTGAAGTCATGTATGTACTAAACATTCATAGAGTTACGCAGATCCTTGCATAAACGAGCCGTCTCGACTTGTGAAATACCACCATCTCTCAGGATATCAATGTAAAGTGGCACGTCTCGTTCAGTGAGAGAGGTATAGGGAGGCCCACCCCACCTCAGGTTTAGATTCACAAATAAGGCCGGCTGATGGCGCTGCAGTCGATTTTGACGTTATTTCAAAACGAAGAATAACAGAAGTAAAATTATATTTGTATTTCAATTCTTAGGTACTTTGTTTGATATCCTAATCGCTTAATATATCGTGCAGAACAACGTCTGTCCGGTCCGTTAGTTGTAAATATAATTTAAAAAAGTATAGTCTAAGTCCAACTATAACGATATTAAGAACGTGAACATTTGTTTTCTTTATGGGATAATTGGGCAAACAAGCAAGTGGGTCACCTGGTGGTGAGCAACTGCTTATCACCCATAGTTACCGTCCTTTAAGAGAGAAGGAGGGGAAAGAAAGGAGAAAGGGGACTCGGGCCTCTGGATACCTCTCTCACCGAAAGAAACGCGGCACGAGCCATTTCACACTGATATTCCGAGAGGAGGTATTTCACCGGTCGAGCCGGCCCATTCATGCAGCCAGCTGCGTGGCTCTACCACTGTTAAAAGCTGGTTATTTAAATTGTACTATAGTATGCAGTTTCCAACAACAATAGATTGGGTCGTCAATTGACTTATCGATTAGTCAAATTGATTCACGTCATCACATCGCACATCAAACGTTAGTGCGGCATGTGGAATTATTGGAATGATTGTGGACGGCACTTTTGAAGTTTGTCTCGTACCAAATCAACTAATGAAAATGTGTTTTTAATCGTAATTTGCGGTTCATATAACAGCGAGTGGTGACTGCCAATGATCGAATGATTTTCTATGGGATTGGAGGCCAAACGAACAGACGTTTCACCTCATGGTAAGCAACCAACGCCGCCCATGGACACCAGCAACACATATAGCGTTACTGTTGTGTTGCCGACCTTTAAGGGATAGGGGATAGCAAAGGATGGGGAAGGGGGGTGGGCCTCCGTGTACCTCTCTCACCGAACGAAACGTGGCATGAGCCACTTTACGTCGGTCTTCTGAGACATCGTGGTATTTCACCGGTCGAGCCGGCCCATTCATGCAGCGAACTGCTTGGCTCTACCACTGTTAAATTATCTAATGTAATGTTTAATTGCCTATCAATGCCTATCCTTAACCGTCTAGAAATATGATGGGTAAGTTTCTCAGTCTATTCATCTCATTCAAAGCATCATTGTTACAAGGGCGTTTGCCGGTTAATTTCGAATAGTCCACCTCTTCAATGAGGAGACCTTATAAAGTCTTTACCCTACTTAAAGCCACGTATGCTTGACCAGCAGTAAAGGGTTTCGAGCCTAAGTAAATAAAAATGTTTGTTACTTATTTGTTGATTTTGCAGCTTAATTTTGTTATGTGGGTGGGACTGTTGTTTAATAACAAAATATGTTTAACCACTTGTGATGTGTAACGTCATCTGTTGTTTTAATCAGTACTCTACACTTACCGACCTGAGTGTAACATTGGAGTGAGTTGTAATAAAAGTTATAGTTCGTTCCCACCATCCACTGTGTTTAATTCTATAATAATACCTATAACACTATAAAAATCCGTTAGTGTAGCATTCATGTTAAAGTTATTAAATCCTGTCCAATTTACGTCGGTATCCTGGAAAAGCATGGCATTGCACCGGTCGAACCGGCCCATTCATGCATCAGATTACGTGGCCGACCACAATTAAAACACTGTTAACAATTAAAACTTAGGTCAACGGAAAGCCGTCGACTGTGATGGACTACCGCTTCAGCCGTAAAGTAGTCGTAAGGTTCTCAATGTTAGCACTAACAAACACTCATTTTGATTATAAACGGACGCGCCCTTAACCCTGTATCTTGACATGGTGATTTGGCATCAGTGACTGAATAGTAAACAACAGATTAACTGACACCGCCCAAACAAGCAGGCCACTAATATCTAGCCGCATTCACATTCTAATTTTTTTATAACATTAATTAATAACATCCAAATCCTCTCATCCAATCCTTCCTCTCCTTTTTCTACCCGAAGGTGCAGGCAGCATTTGTTAAGCCTCGACTCGCCGCTATATTTACGTCTCAACGATCTTTAAGGGAGTAGTATATAGGATATGGGAGTAGGAAGAGATGGAGAAGGGTAGTGGGCCTCCGGGTACCTATCTCACCGAAAAAACGCGGCGTGAGCCGGTTGTGGTATTTCACCGGTCAAGCCAGCCCATTCATTTAGTGAATTGCTGGGCTCTACCACTGTTGCCTACACCGAGCACAAAGTTATCAGTCAGAAATATTTATCACACATGACTTTCGAGAAGAATTTCGAAAAGACATTGGCGTGAGCCCAAAATCGAACCCAAGACTTCCTGATTTAGAAGCGGGGGGATAGTCTACTGAACCACCGAGACATAGTTTTTGAAGTTCTCATATAACTCTCAAATGAAAGGGCCATTTGATACCCATATTTTTTTTTTTTATTTTTTTTTTTATTTTTTTTTTTTTTTTTAAGCATTATAACACCATAACAGTATAACCAAAGCAGTGTTACAAGAAAGATACATTAAATATATTGTTACATAATAAATAATACAATTAACAATACTATAAACATATATATATATATATATTATAAATGTAAAGCTTCAATTAGGAGCTGAGAGGCTGCTGTGAGTTTCGGCAGGCTGAGAGCAAAAATATCAATACCGTTCGCCGACAACGCGTTTATTAGACGAACAGCACAAGACAACGGAGCAAACTTGAGCAGGTTCGTTCTTGACAAAGGAACATCGAGCATAGCGGGGCGACGGCGCGCGCCCACCGCCCCGTCTGGTGCACACAGCCTCAGGGCCATCAGCACCCCCGGGTGGTGCAACTCGCCCCGCAGCACCCTCGCCACATACTTCACAAGAGCCACCCGTCTTCGGACTGACAGCCTGCAGTAGCCTACCATACCTAACATGAATAGACTCGGGTACATTAGCGGGTAATACGGATACACCCCAAACTCCTTTAAATAGAGAAAGCGCGTAAATTTATTTTGAATTCTCTCTATCATGAGGTTATATTTAGCATGGTGGGGATTCCAAATAATTGCATTGGTCTCCAAATGGCTCCGCACCAGGGAATTGTACAATATTCTAACCGCGTGTGTTCTTTTAAAATTAGTGCATTGCCTCAATATGAAACCAAGATTTCTAAATGCTTTGCTGCAGACACTGATAACATGGTCTCTAAAAGATAAATCACGTACCATCTGGAGGCCTAGGTCACGCACACGATCTACTCGAGGCATTACCACGCCACCCACCTCATAATGATGCAGAAGCGGGTGGTGCGCGCGGCCATAACTCATTACGCAACACTTAGACAAATTAAATAGTAACTTGTTAGATAAACTCCATTGAACTACCCTATCAATATCATGCTGGAGTTTAACACAATCTGAAGAGTCCGCTACAGTGAGAAACACCTTTAAGTCGTCAGCAAACAGTAAACACTGCGCGTATTGTATGACGTTCGGAAGGTCATTAATCACAATAACGAACATTAAAGGTCCAAGATTACTTCCTTGGCTCACACCAGAATACGTGAAATAAGGATTCGAATAGAATCCAGCGTATTCAACATATTGCCGGCGGTCAGCCAGGTAGCTGGCAAAAAAATTAAGCAAGTGTGGTGTAAAGCCTATCGTAGAAAATTTTGACAAAAGAACGTCATTATCGACGGCATCAAAAGCTCTTCGGAAGTCAAAATACGCGGAGTCCACCTGCCCGCCAGCGTCCACGGCCGGAGCAAGATTTGACACGAATGAAAGCAAATTGCTCCCCGTACTGCGGCCCGGCCGAAAGCCGTGCTGCTCGTCGCTCAATCGCACTCTGACTTGCGAGTAGATACATCTATGTAAGACGGTTTCGAATACCTTAGAGAACGCCGACAGCACGGCGATCGGCCGGTATCCGCTCACGTCAGACCCCAACTCGGCCTTAGGAACCGGTATTACACGGGTAATTTTCCACCTGTCTGGATAATGACATTCCTTTAAACATAAATTAAAAATATGTAATAAAGGGTTCTCTAAAACCATACCACAGTCCTTGACAATATACGGAGGAATGCCGTCAGGACCCACAGAGTGTTTTGGCTTGAGTGTGCGGAGGGCACCACGTACGTCGCTAGCGCTGAGCTGGGCAATACAGACCCGCGCTGCGTCCGCGCCGGTAGCCGCGCTGCCCGCACGCTCTGCCTCCCTCGGGTCAAGTTTGGGTTGTTCTGAGCTGTACACGGAGTGAAAATATGAGGCAAAACTCTCGGCACACTCCCGATCTCTCAATTCGACCCCGTCTTTAGTGACTTTAGTCTTATTGTGGTTTTTCTGTTTATGCCTAATAAAATTCCAGAAAGACTTGGGGTCATTTATAAAATTTATTTGGAGCCTTTCCTGGTGAGCATCATATGCAACCTTGATCTTATCTTTTACTATGGCGCGGTACCGAGAAAAAACTTCATAATCGCTACGCAATGTTGATACTTTATACAGTCTGTGATATCGCCATTTACGTTGAATATCGTGTATTAAATCTGCGGTGAACCATTCGGGATAAGACCAATGCTTGCTGTGACCAAGTCGCCGAGTTGGCACAGACTCATCTATAGCTTTGTTGATTATCTCGTACAAGTAAGACAAAGCGGCCTCAGAATTATCAATTTCATACAATTTATTATAATCACTACACTCCAATTTGTAATATAAAAGTGAGAAATCACATTTAGAAAAATTCCAACGACGATAACTTAGATCGCCAACTTTATTGGGGGATGTATGACTATCATCACGGCTGCCTCGGCCCACTTTAGATGTAACACAAGCGATCAGCGGAGGGTGCTGCTCGTCAACACTAACCAAATGCTCATCAGACAATAACACCTCGAAGTCGCTACTCGGCAGAGAAGTTAATATTAAATCTAAGACACGATCGTTAACATTGAGTATAGTATTTACCTGCCGAAATCCACAGTAAGCATTCACATATTCCATGTAGCTATGTATTTCTATAGATGTTGACGGCAAATTAAAATCTCCCAACACAATAACCTTGTCATAGTTAACACAAACTGTTTCTATAATATTAAATAAATGCATATATTGACTATCTTCAGCACCTGGTGGGATATATACAACACAACACATAAATAAAAATATATTTTTCAAGTGCACCGTCGCACACACAATCTCAAATAAGGCAGCGTTCACATTGCCGACCGAAACACTCCTAAGTTCATATCGCGACGATGCCGCTAAAAATACACCTCCCAACTTGCGACCGTCCGCTCGATCACAACGCAAAATGCTGAAGCCGGAAGGTATGAGTTCCCCGTCATGTATAGAACTATGTAGACCCGATTCACTAATTGCAAATAAATCGTAGGATGAGTTTAGAATATTATTGTAGAAACGCAAATGTTTATTCCGCCATATTGGGTTTAGAATGACGTCACATTATTTTTCGAGCTACTAATAACGAGCCCTTTCATTTGATACTCACATTGTAGAAATGCATTAAAAAAAACTGTTCCTCTATCTTGGATGATCCGCCATTCTGGATTTAGAATGACGTTACACTATTTTTTTTAGTTACTCCCAATGAGCCCTTTCATTTGATACCCATATTGTACAAAAGCTTAAAATATATGTTCCTTCATCTTGAATATTCCACCATATTGGATTTAGAATGACGTCATATTATATTTTGAGTTACACTCAATAAGCCCTTTCATTTGCTACCCATATTGCAGATATGCATTAAAAATATCCATTACGCCATCTTGGGTCGTCCACCATATTGGATATAGAACAATGGCACACATCATATCATGCATTGTCATCCAAAGTGATCGTGTATACAAAATTTCAGCTCAATCGGTTGAAGATATTTACTTCAAAATTGAGTTACAAGATTCCACCGAACTTACATACTCACATACATACAGTGCAAGTTAAATAAAAGCTTATAATAGAGAGTCCTTCACACTTTTAGCGATCAAATTAGGACTGCTCTAAAGAAACTGTTAAATATCTCCACGCGGCCGTGACACCAGCTATGAACGTCAAAGGAGCCAGTGAGACATAGCTGAGTAAGAATTGTATCGAGGTAACAATATCAATACTGTCGACTCTCTTCGGACTGATCTTTATAAGCTGAGTGCGCAAAATCCCGATGCTTTAACCTGATGCTACTTTGAATAATGAAATTAAAGCACGCTGCATTAGTAAATACAGTTGCTGGAGCGCTAACAAACCGACGCTCTTTCGTACTTGGCAGTGTCATATAGGATCATAGCATAACATATTCAATAGGATGGTCCAATCGATAGCCGCCCTAACTCTCGCTCCATGGACGTAGTATCCACTCAGAGTAAGTGGAGCACAGTGGAGCGGATTGGAGCACAGCGGAGCGGATTGGAGCACAGCGGAGCAGAGTGGACCACAGCGGAGCCCGAGCGTCGGCATATTACATCCAATATACTCATACATGTAAATTATATGCCCATTATGTGCTGTTATCGTGAAGCGCAACACTCGCGCTTTATATCGCCACTCAACAGAATATAACAATAGTCAAGGCATAATAGCCACTGCCTACACTTTCAGCTAGAAAAAGGCATGAGGTTATATTATTATTAGTATCTAGTAGTTCGTATAAGTTGTGAAACTACAGAGAATTATTGAAGTACACACTGTTTGTGTTTATAATAATTAGAATTAGGACGACTTATAGCTACGAGTATATCAACTTTATTATCATTACATAGTATAAAACAAAGCCACTTTCCGCTGTCTGTCCCCTTATATGCGTATAACTTTAAAACTACGCAACGGATTTTAATGCGTTTTTTTTTAATATTTAGAGGGTGTCAACGGGGTGGTTTTGATCTATAATTCGTATATGACATTGTAAAGATGTAAATTTTTCGAGATTTAGCACTTTAAATATAATTCCGTCCCCCTACCAGGTGGACAGACGACCTTGTGAAATCCGCGGGAGGCCGATGGATGCAGGTTGCACAGGACCGGCAGTTGTGGCGCTCTATGGGGGAGGCCTACATCCAGCAGTGGACTTCTAAGGGCTGATGATGATGATATATAATTAACGAGAAAACTATTGTGTGATGACAATATATAATACTTTCGCGTTATTTAAAATTTTACGCAAATTTAAGCTTTCAGGATAAATCTATTTTATTTAATTTGTTCTAATTAGCGTTAACAATAATTAGAAATTAAAAACGAATAACTGTGAGACGCTTGCACATTATTACACCTACGGTGGACAGTGCGACCGGCGCTCGCTAATTTCGACAAACCGCTACTAACTGCTATCAAATATATATAACAACAAACATCCCCGCGCCCACCCCGCGCCCACCCCGCGCCCACCCCGTGCCCTCGTCTCATATTAACTCTCAAGTTAAACACGCAACTCACTCGAGTAATTTGCTCGCGACAAATATCAGGTATTTGTACAAAGAGAGCCGCCGACCAAGTTTCACAAAGAGACCTCAAATATTATATATCGACACGAAACGATACATTGTACACGAGACGTGTTCATTGACGGCTCAATTTGTATTAACTTAAATTTAGTATTAAATGAGGCGGAAATGTAATCAGTATTTGTGTATGCGATATGCAGAGACCCTCTTCACATATTAGACGTTTATGTGAAATAACTTTTGGAGGTTGTGGCGTCTAATTTCGTGTTTCTTGCTTGTCCCTGTATATTGTACGTCTTTACGGGTTAACTAAACTGTTCAACATGCCATTAAAATGGTGAAATACTTTTCGTGAGGGCAAACACTTCAATCAGCGTTAATCATTACATAGTATAAAACAAAGTCACTTTCCGCTGTCTGTACCCTTATATGCCTTATATATCTTTAAAACTACGCAACGGATTTTGATGCGGTTTTTTTTATAGTTAGAGGGTGTCAACGGAGTAGTTTTGATCTATAATTTATATACGATGTTGTAAAGAAAAATTGGTAATTTTCAAGATTTTGCACTTTAGTTGCAAACGCTGGCTGAACCCTAAGTGATAGATCAAAACAATGTTCTACGTTATTAAACAACTTCAGAAGGTCTACAAAAGAGTCTGCGAGATATGTCTATCTCTTAGGGATAACCCACAATGACCATTTTGAATTTTTAACTTTTTACCAGAAATAATGGCTTATTTACGAAGCGATTTTAAACATTACAGCATTAATTTTCATCCAATTAAGATTGTGCATGCAATATAGATGATCCTGGCCCTTTACAGCACGCAATTTTAACGAATATTTTAGAAGATATTGCAATATTAACATAGCGGGACAGCAGTTAAAGCCGATAAATAGCACAAATCAAACCTCTAGATATCCAGAATTTACTCATTTATTACTTTTGATGCGGAACAAAGTTCGCTGGGTCAGCTAGTTAGATATAAAAAAGGCTATCTACACAATTAGTAGTGGTAGAGCAATTCAGTTCGTTACATGAATGGGCTGGCTCGACCGGTGATATAATAATAATAATAACTTTATTAAAACAAAATAAACACTTCAAAGCTTATAAATAATCTGTGCCTCCCAAATTAGGTCGAACCTGTGTCTCTGGAGGCAGTTCCTTCCCATTAAACAAGTAACAATATCTATTATCTAGAATCCAGACATTTAAAAGCTATTCACAATAACATAGTGTATATACTTCTTAAATTTGTAATTACTTTAGTTTTGTAGATTAATAGAATTAATGCTATTATAAATTGCCGGTGCTCTGTAAAACGGAATGCGAAAAACTAGACTAAACACCACGCCCTCTCCGAATATCGACATAAAGTGATTCATGCCGCGTTTCTATCGGTGAAAGAGATATCCGGAAACCCTCCTCCTCTCCCCTCCTTTCCCATCAACGCAATCGTACAATATTTGTATTGGTGTCCATGGGCAGCGGTAGTTGCTTACTTATATTAAATAATATACAGGGTTATTTCAAATATACTAATAATTAGCTAAGGGTATATTCTGTAGGTAATTACCTAACACTTTTGTTCTACGACTTTTTAAAAATCACAATTTTAATTTTTTTTTCATTTCAAACAAATTTAAATAATTAAAATCGGTAGTTGTAAAATATTAACTAAGTCTACGTATTGCATTGAGCGCACCGAGTGACAACGGTATGAGGGGGTAGCGGGGCAAGGTCACGCGGCATTTGAACTTTGATTGCTCCCGTAGGTCATTAGCCAAACATATGTTAGTCGCCCGTAAGACTGATCACGTTTCGACATGTTTTTTAACTTTATGTATGAGTATGTTCGACTTGCGGTGGCAAGTATTTAATAAATGTAATTAGTCGCAGTTGGTATGTCTGAATAATCTCGAATGCTTAATATCGTGGGCGGAATAATCGAGTTTTCACTTAAATACCCACATTAAATAGGTAGGTAAATAATTCAAATTTCCTGAAATACATTAAATTTTAAGTGTATTAGCCTAAAAATACATTTCTAACACCTTTAATTTCGTAATCTACACGATATCCGATTGGGTATGTGAATTAAAAGCAGTTTCGTGTAGAAAGCGCGGGAACTCGCTTCTCTTGTTTAGATGCATAAACAGAGCTGCTACTCTGAATGAAAATCGGGTGAAATAGGTACGTTTAGTACAAAATACAGAGTTACAAAGTGTCAGATGGTACAATTAAATCTTAAAAATCGGTTTTTTTACTAGAGTTTTAGGTTTTTGTAAAACTGGTAAAAGAAAAGTTGTTTAGAATGACACAAAGGAGCTATGTGTAGAATAGTATTAGTATATTAAAATTAACCCTGTATATAAATATACTTATGTTAAAAAAAACAACATCAAAAAAGTGGTCCCTATGTAGGGAAATTGGCGACGTATATACATATAAGCGCGACAAATAATATCGTCTCCTTCAACTTTTGTGTCATAAAACGTTTGTGTTCACGGCTTGTTTATGAAGCGAATTAACCTTGTTGTGTCGTGCTCAGTGCGCACTCACTCACTAATACTTCCACGTGAATTTCACCTTTATCATGAACATTTAGGAGAGAGAGTAGCGTATAACGTAATCAAATCTTACTTAAATTAAAAAGCGGAAGAGTTTGTTTGTTTGTTTGTTTGAACGCGCTAATCTCAGCAACCGATTTCAAAAATTCTTTCACTGGTGTATAGCCCATTTATCGAGGAAGGCTATATATTATATTTTCAAATAAATTAGGGATCGTTACTATAAGTCCAATAATGTAACCCCAGGGTGTAAGAAAATGACCCGAAAAAAATGCTTGCATCGCATACGCTGCGAAAACTCTCACTTTTACACAACATGTAATTGTATACAAAAAAGTTCGCGACATTATCTCACAATAAGTGTTTTTTAATTTTTTTTAAATAATTAAGTTGATGTCGTTTTAAAAATGTTTTATTTTGTACCTTTGTATTAACTCTCCTGAAAATAAATTACTGCAATATAAAGATAGATTCAATACCTTTCTAGAACTTTTTGAATGATTCAATTCGGACATTTAATTCAAAAGATATCGCAAAATACAAAATGTAAGTATTCGTTTCTTAGGCAAATATTCCGCGCACATACTCGTATATAATAGGTTGGGGAAAAAGTATTTTCGTATTTTTGTATGAAAAGTCAAGACATTTTTTTCAAAGTTTATTTACATTTATTTACAATATATATGTACCGTTTTGTTGAATAACTTTCTGCCATTTTGTGGGCAGAGACATTATCCCGTTACTGTAGAAACTTTGGGACTTCTGATCAAAAAAACGGGACAAATAGTTTTGGCAGTCCTCTCTTGAGGTCAACCTTACAGAACCTAAAGAATTCTGAAGAGACCGAAACAGGTGAAAATCTGAAGGCGCAAGGTCAGGGCTATATGGTGGATGCACTAGGACCTCCCAGTCGAACTCTCTTAATTTTTGCTGAGTGGCTAAAGATGTGTGTGGTCTAGCGTTATCGTGATGAAAGACCACACCCTTCCTGTTGATCAATTCCGGCCGTTTTCTCTCGACTGCTTCCTTTAATCTCATCAGTTGCTGGCAGTAAAGATCAGAATCGATGGTTTTGCCGGACGGTAAAAGCTCATAATGAACAATGCCCTTCCAATCCCACCATACACACAGCATCACCTTATTTCGTGTTAGGCCAGGTTTGGCCACAGTCTGTGAAGCCTGGCCAACTTTCGACCACGATCTTTTTCGCACGGTCTTGTCGTACGTGATCCACTTTTCATCGCCAGTTATCAATCTCTTCAAAAACGGCTCGGTTTCATTACGTCTCAATAATGAATCGCAAATGAGTACACGGTTCATTAAGTTTCTTTGAGTGAGCTCGTGTGGCACCCAAATATCGAGCTTTTTTGTATAACCAGCTTTCTTCAAATGGGTCAAAACTGTTTTGTGGTCAATTCCCAGTTCTTCAGCTACATCGTAACTACTAATATGCCGATCTTGCTCCACTCTTTCAAAAATGGCGTCCATTTTATTCGTAACAGGGCGACCAGAGCGAGGTGCATCTTTAACATCAAAATTTCCGGACTGAAAACGTTTGAACCAAATTTGTGCTACTCTTACTGACACTGCATCAGGTCCATAAACATCACAAATTTTTTTCACTGCTTGAGTTGCATTTTTGCCTTTTTTATAATAAAATTTTAAAATGTATCGAATTTCTTCATTAGATTCACTCATTTTTACGGAGAGAAAAACAAATGAAAAATAGCGGGAAACAACTTTTTTTTATTTTTTTCTTTTCATTATAATGTAACCTTTTTAATGTTACCAAAACCAGCCAGACACAAATAGTACAGTCAAAGAAATTTTATAATAAGTTTATACCTACGTTATGCGAAAAGACTTTTTCCCCGACCTAATATGATCGGGAGTCCCGCCCGACTCGGTCATGAGCGCTGCTCATAGCTGGCAGGTATTTTTTTTATTCTTCTTAGACATTTTTTGGTTTCTTTTTGTCCTAAAGAGTTTGTAGTATTTAATCGTCTTTTGGGTTATATATATATTTATTTTGTAATAGTTATTAACTTATGTGAACATGTAATATCTGTGACCCCGTGTCTATTTAGACACATAGATTAGAATTTGATCTATTTAAGAGTAATATAAACGGGATATAACGCGACACGTTTAGGTAAACAAATTGCGCGCCTCACAACGCTTTAGCGTGTGGGTGTGCTCTATTCTCGAAAGACCGCTCTGCGACGATTTTACAACATGAATTCGTTTTTATACCAAAAGTTATCAATAAACGTCGCGAAAAAATGGATGTTTCTGCAACTAGAAACTCTAATTGTTAGTTCAGTTAGGTTTTTTTTTCATATACATCAATAATTATGATGAAATATGTATTTATAAAAAAACAAAATTGTCGTCCGTTGGTCTGTATGTCTGTGCGTTCCATCGATTAAGAAAAAAATACGCGATGAAATGAGTTGAATCTTTTTTTAAACGTTTCTGTACATCCTGAGGATGATCCCTATTGCTTGGCGTGATTAAACTCTAAACGATTCAAAAGATATAAATGAAAGTTCTTCTACAGAAATATAAATGACCATTACCATACCATTTTTTTGTTTTTTTCTTATTTTTTTGTTATGATTACTGTAAAGTTTATTATTACCATTATCTAGGACAAATAGTGTGTGAGGCGCGCACTTTTGGATTTTCCAAATTTACTTACTTGACATTTCGGCCTGGTTGCACTGGCCGTAGTCACAAGCAGACAGATAATTTGTTTACCTACATGTGTCGGGTTATTTTCCGTTCATTATATTTATGTAATATGCAACGCGAATATCAATATATTTACATACTTTAAGTAACCAAAGTCATGGGTCAATGCTAGAGTTAGTTTACAGTTACTTCTTCACGCAGATATTATAATATTATCTATAATTCTTTACAATGAGGATAATGGTTGACGAAGTGCTGGAACAGGTGAATGAAATTGTATATCTTGGATGCGCTTTTAGCAGAGATGGAAGGTACACCGCGGATGTAAAAAAAAGAGTGACGTTAGGAAATAGCGTAAATGGAACGTTGGTCAGATTCCTGGACGCAATATTAGCAGAAAAGCCCAGGTAGCAATCAACAATGCTATACTGATCCCAACGGCAACTTATGGAAGCGAGAGCTGGGTATGGCAGAGTGTGCATGAAAGTAGGATAAACGCGGTCGAAATGAGGGCATTGCCTAAATTCTGCGGACTGACCCTCGCTGACCGCGTCGAAAACAAGGTTATAAGGGAGGAAGTCGGATTGAAAGAGAGTGTCGTTGTGAAGGTAAGAAAGGGCATGCTCCGATGGTTCGGACATGTAGAAAGGATGGATGATGCAAGATTGACTAAGCAGATATACAATGCAAAAGCTGATGAATGTAGGAGTCGAGGACGGCATAGACACACATTCCATGACCAAATAGACCGTGTTCTGGAGGAAGGTGATGTTAGGAGCCTCAAAAATCGATGCGCGTGCATGAAAAGAGTTATGAAAGTCAACGAAGCGAGTGAGGTATGTAAGAATCGTGCCTTATGGCGCTCCGTTCTCTGCCTACCCCGCAAGGGATTTGACGTGAAGTTATGTATGTTATATAAGTACTTCTTTACAATATTGCAACTTCATTTAAATGGACGAAGCGCAATATATGCCTACGCACCATCTTAGCGTCTTTTGCTAAAATATAAAGACTTTGCGGGTTTGTTACACGATTGCGTACCACATAGAGTTGCCCATCTATATTATTTTTTTTACTATCGTGATCTCTTTTAAAATATAGTGAATTTATTTTGATAAGAGTAATACCAAGGTGCCAAATCGACATCATTTAAATTACTAAAAAAAACACTCACTGTGAGTTAGTCATACTGGTAAGAACATGTGGTGACCAGGTATTTTTTAAATCGACCACAATGACCAATTAAAAAAAGGTTTAGGTAGTAATAAAAAAAAACTAAAGATTGACAAAAAACTTCGGACAAATTCCTTGGTATTGCTATTAATATTACTTAAAAAGTGTTGATTGAAGTTGATAATTTTTTTTGATGGAATAGGAGAGCAAAGGATCAAGCGTTGACACGCAGGTGACCCTGATGGTAAGCAACCTGCGCCGCCTATAGACACCGGCAACATAGTTATAGTGTAACCATTGCATTGCCGACCTTTACGGGAGAATAATGGGGAAGGGGGGTGGGCCTTTGGGTACCCCTCTCACCGAACAAAACGCGACATAAGCCACTATACGTTGATCTTCGCAGAGGTCATGGTATTTTATCGGTTGAGCCGGCCCCTTCATGCAGCGAACTGCTAATTATTTTAACTGCTATTATTAAAAGCTTTTATTTAGCTTGCACTGTATGTATGTATGTATGTAAGTATGTATGTTCGGTGGAATCTTGCAACTCAATTTTGAAGTACATATCTTCAACCGATTGAGCCGAAATTTTGTATACACGTTTACTTTGGATGACAATGCATGATAATAATATGATGTGTGACATTATTCTATATCCAATATGGCGGACCACCCAAGATGGAGGAATGGATATTTTGAATGCATTTCTGCAATATGGGTATCAAATGAAAGGGCTTATTGAGTGTAACTTTTTTTTTATGGGAGAAGGGGCAAACGAGCTTGCGGGTCACCTGATGGAAAGCAATCACCGCCGCCCATGGCGTCTGCAATACCAGGGGCATCACATCAGCGTTCCCAGCCTTTCAGATGAGAATAGGCTCGTTTCTTGATGGTTCCTAGGTCGTAGCGGTCCGGAAATACCGTCGCCGGCAACTAGTTCCATGAAGGAACAGTTCGTGGCAAGAAGTTCCTGTTGAAACCCACTGTTGTCGATCGCCAACCATTCAGCCAACGCGGGTGGTAGCGTTGGCGTGTCGAACGGTGGCGGAAATCAGCTGGCGGTATTAATCCGAACAATTCCTCAGAGCACTCCCCGTGGTATATGCGGTACAGGATGCATAGAGATGCCACCTCTCTCCACAACGCCAGAGGATCAAGCCGATCAGTAAGAGCTTGGTTGTCGACAAGCCGAACCGCGCGTCATTGGATGCGGTCAAATGGAGTAAGCTGGTACTGGGGTGCCCCGCCCAAAGATGTGAATAGTATTCCACGTGAGGACGGACCTGCGCCTCGTAAAGATGCAGGCGATGACCTGACGTGAAATACTGTCCCGCTCTATTGAGCACACCAAGCTTTTTGGAGGCCAATTTGGCCTTGCCCTCCAGATGACCGTGGAACTGGACGTCACTCGACAAGTCGACACCAAGAATTCCGATAGCGGCTGAGGCGGGTAAGGGAGTGCTCTCAAAACAGGGAGCTACGACAAAGGGTGTCTTTTTAGCGGTAAACGCGCAAACCTGTGTCTTCTTAGGGTTGAATTGGACTAAGTTTAGTCGGCCCCAGTCCGAAACCTGACTAAGCAGAGTTTCGATTTCAGACACAAGCTTATTCCGGTGCTCGTCGACGTTTTCCCGAGAAATACGCGGGTGGCCGGTATATAAGGCATCCCCTGTACTGTCATCTGCGTAACAATGAAGATTGCTGCTAAGCAGCATGTCATTGATATGCAGAAGAAACAGCGTATGGGATAGCACACAGCCCTGGGGGACTCCAGCATTCACAGGCTTTAAGTCGGAGCATGACCCGTCGACAACAACTTTAATGCTCCGAGCCGTGAGAAAGCTGGAAACCCAATCGCATAATTTCTCGGGAAGCCCATAGCATGGAAGCTTCGAAAGAAGTGCTTTGTGCCAAACCCGATCAAAGGCCTTCGCTACGTCCAAACTAACGGCCAGCGCCTCTCCTTTACTCTCAACCGCTTCCGCCCACCGATGAGTTAAGTACGCTAAAAGATCACCAGCTGAGCGACCTTGACGGAATCCGTATTGACGGTCACTTATCAACTGGTGCTCTTCTAGATACTTAAGGAGCTGGCGGTTGATGAGTGTTTCCATTATTTTGGAGAATAGGGAGGTGATGGCGATAGGTCTGTAGTTGGACGGATCTGAGCGGTCACCTTTTTTAGGAATCGGGTGGACTAAAGCAACCTTCCATGATGCTGGCACAGCGCCGAGAGAGTAGGAGTACCGGAAAAGACGCGTTAGAACCGGTGCCAACTCTGGAGCACACGTCTTCAGCACTATTGCTGGGATTCCGTCAGGCCCACTCGACTTGTGGACATCCAGGGATAAAAGTATGCGTCGCACAGTACTTTGCCGGAAACGAACCACCGGCATGGCATGGTAACTCAAAAAATAATATGACGTCATTCTAAATCCAATATGGTGGAATATCCAAGATGGAGGAAATCATAGTTTAAGCTTCTGTACAATATGGATATCAAATGAAAGGGCTCATTGAGAGTAACTGAAAAAATAATGTGACGTCATTCTAAATCCAATATGGCGGACCATCCAAGATGACGGCATACATATTTTTGATGCATTTCTACAATATGGCTATGAATTAAAAATCATCATTGCGATTAAATGGAAAAGAGAGCTCTAAGCTGAAATTGAATAAGATGATCGCCTTATTGAAGAGCTGGACTGTTTGAAATTAAGCGGTAAACTAACTTGCAATAATGATGCGTTGAATGAAATGACACTAACCTAGCCAGCATAACTAAAAATAAGAAAATAAATTAAAAGCAAAAATCCTTTTTAAAGAAGCTTTTATTTAAGCGCTCTCAAAATAAGAAAATAATATTTCCTTAAAATTTCAAGTATCAACTTAGAGCCTCAGTATGTACAATTTATATAATAATAAAAGCTTGTCGCGAGGTTTGACTCCCTATCAGTAGGTAATTAAATTGCAATAGATAATATAGTAAAGTTAGTAGATTAATTTACATGAGTGTTTTGCCCATTTCTTCTCATGACAACCTTACACTCAGAATCGTCCGTACGTTTTTGTTCCAAGGTGGCAATTTTCTCAAGCGCTCGTGTTTTAATATGTTATGCTTTAAATGTAATCATCATTTTCCTGCCCTTGTCCCACTATAAGTGGGGTCGGCACAACATGTCATTCTTTTCCATTCTCTCCTGTCACTCGTCGTATTTACACTTACTCCCTATATTCATATCAACTTTTACACAGTCCATCCATCTCTTTTTCGGCCTTCCTCTGCTAATGTGTCCACAGTCATTCTCATCGTTCTCCTTGTTACATGGCTTTCGTCCCTTCTCATAATGTGGCCATACCACGCCAATCTACCACTTCTAATTTTTTCCGTTATTGGTGCTACTTTCATGCTTCCTCTTATATACTCATTTCTTATTCTATCCCTTTTTGTCACACCACACATCCATCTTAACATTCGCATTTCTGTTGCATGTACTCTCTTTTCATCCACTTCTTTCAAAGGCCAACATTCAGATCCATACAATACGACAGGCCTGACAACCGATTTGTATATTTTCCCCTTTAATTTAAGGGGCATCCGTGGGTCGCATCCTGTTCCTGAAACCTGTCGCCATTTCATCCATCCCGCATTAATTCTGTTATTCACATCCCGGTCAATATTGCCATCGCATTGAAGAAGCGAACCAAGGTATTTGAAGTTTGACGTAACTTTGAGGCTTTTTCCGTCCAAAGATATTGAGGAAAAGCCAGAGGAGCCACCAAAGTCACAGAAAAGGTGCTCAGTTTTATCGCGGCTGATCTTAAAACCGACTCTCTCTAGCTTATTCTGCCATCTTTTCAGCCTACTTAGCCTCGGCCGCTTCCTCTCCTACCAGAACAATGTCGTCAGCAAAGAGCATGCACCAGGGTGCGTCCTCCTGAATGTCCGATGTAAGAGCATCGATTATCAGGAGGAACAAATAAGGGCTTAAAGCCGATCCCTGGTGTAAGCCCACATCCACACTGAACTGGTTGGTGACACCGGCTACGGACCGGACACTAGTATACGCTCCTGCATACATCGCTTGCACCAGCCTAACATACTTGTCGGGCACTCTTTTTTCTTTTAAAGCCCACCACAGAGCTTTACGAGGAACTCTGTCATATGCCTTTTCTAGGTCAATAAAAACCATATGCAAGTTCTTGTGTGCATGTCGGTATTTTTCGGACAGTTGCCGAAGAGCGAAAATTGCATCTGTTGTTCCTCGTCCCGGCATAAATCCGAACTGGTTCTGGGTGATCTCACTTTCCTCTCTTATTCTTCTTGCTATCACTTTCTCCCATATCTTCATACTATGTGACATGAGCTTTATTCCTCTATAGTTGTTACATTCTTGGACATCACCCTTGTTTTTATAAATGGGCACCAGCGCACTGTTGCGCCACTCATCTGGGATCGTCTCTTCATGAAACAGCATATTGAAGAACAAAGTCAGCCACTTACATCCATCATCTTCCAAAATCTTCCATGCTTCTGCAGGTATACTGTCTGGTCCAGTTGCTCTATTGCTTTTCATACTTCGTACTGACATTTGCACTTCTTTCACGGTCATTTCATTCACTATATCTACATTTGTATAGTTTTCTTCTAATATACCACTCCAAGCATTCTCTTCATTCATTAACTTACTAAAATATTCTTTCCATCGCTTTTTTATTTCTTCATTATCCATAAGCACTCTTCCATTATCATCTTTTATACATTTTACATGCATAATATCTCTCTAATTCATCTCTCTTTGCTTAGCTAGTCGATATAAATTTTTTTCGCCTTGGGGACTTTCAAGACTTTTATATATCTTATCATGTACTTTGCCCCTTGCCATAGCTACCTTTTTCTTGGCAATTTTCTTAAGCGTACAGTACTGCTTCCTTTTACTCTCTTTCATGATCACCTCATCCTCATTCACACTCTTCCATTCTTTAAAAGCAAACTTTTTATATTTCAACACTTTTTGTAGTTCTTCGTTCCACCACCAGGTTTCTCTCTTAATTGTTCCTTTCCCTTTAGTCATACCTAAAACATCTTCTGCAATTTTTCTCACTCTTGATGCCACTTCATTCCAACATTCATTCACTTTCATTCCTACCATACGGTCATTCATTTCTAACATTTTATCAACCACTTTTTCTCGAAAACCTTTCGCACAATCTTCTTTTTCTAGCATATCCCACTTAATTTTTGGCGGGGGCTTGGGTTTATTATTGGTTAATTTTATCACTAATTTCATTTCCATTAGCAGTAACCGGTGTTGTGTTACTACTGCTTCTCCAGGTATCACTATGCAATTAACGACTGTCTTGATATGATTTCTTCTTGTTAAAATGTAATCTATTTGTGTATTAAAATTTCTGCTATTGTATGTAATTAGGTGTTGATTCCGTTTTTGAAAAAAAAGTGTTTGCGATTGCCAAATCGAAAGCGGAAGCAGTTCGCAATAATGCTTCGCCTTCCCGGTTTCGAGTCCCAAAGCCCCAGCCACCATGTACTCTTTCAAATCCTTCATTCATCCGTCCTACATGCCCATTAAAGTCTCCTCCAATGAGCAACTTCTCATTTTGGGGTATATCGATCACTACATCATCAAATTTTTCCCAGAACTTCTCTTTCATTACCTCGTTGCATCCTACTTGGGGCACATACACACTCATTACATTAAAAATCACACTCTCTAACATAAATTTGACTAACATAATTCGATCATTCACTCTATTCACCTCTGTCACACACTTTTTCAGGTTCTTATCAAGGACCACTCCCACTCCATTCTTTCTACCATCATCTCCACAGTAATATAATTTATACCCCGCCCCAATTTCTCTTGCTTTCGTTCCTTTCCATTTAGTTTCTTGAAAACACGCTACATTTATACGTCTCCTTTCTAAAACATCCGCAAGCTCTCTTCCCCTTCCAGTCATAGTTCCCACATTCCAGCTTACTATCCTCATTCTTACTTCTCGGACTAGCTTCTTACGTCGCAGCCGTCCCTGCTGCGACAACCCTAGTCCATTTCTCACAGGAACCGGGTGCTGCCCCTGTGCGTCGCCTACGGGGTACGCCCTAGTCCTATCGCACTTATCATTCACACTATCCATATTGTAAGAGATTTGGCTGTGATTTTACGACCGGCTGCCTGCCTGACGTCAACCCTCCTTGGGAATGTATTCGTTGGTGGTTTATCCCCCACCAGGAGGAGAGGCAACAATAGATGGTGTCGGCCTAAATCTTTCTTAGCCGACTCTTACGGCACCCACGAAACCGAAAGGGGCTGCCTATTCTAAGCCGGAGCAGCACGGCTATGCTTTAAATGTAATAATAAGTTAAATATCTGTATTTACGGACTATATTTATCTGTGTGTGAAGACACAAGAAAATAAAGCTATTTTGATTTGATTTCACATTATAAAATTAGTACAGTTTATTTACAACTCGCGCGACAAGCTTTTATTATTATATAAACTAGCAGACCGCGCGAACTTCGTACCGCCATATTTTATACATTTTCCACTAAAAAGATTATTGCCGCGATCATATTAATACCCTAAAGCTTTCCTCATGAATGGACTATCTAACACTATTTTTTTTTGCAATTCAAGTTCCTGATACATACACACATAACTTCACGCCTGATCCTTGCGGGGTAAGCGCCACAAGGCACGATTATTACACACCTTACTTGGTTAGCTGTTGATATTAGCGACTAACAACCTAGATATGATAATAGCAGTTAAAATAATAAGCAGTTAGCTGATGAATGGGCCGGCTCAACCGATGAAATACCATCACCTCTCAGAAGATCGACGTAAAGTGACTCATGCCGCGTTTCGTTCGGTGAGAGAGGTCCACCTCCCTTCCCCATCCTTCTCCCTTTTGAGTCGGTAACGCAACGGTAACACTATAAGTGTTGCCGGTGTCCATGGGCGGCGCAGGTTGCTTACTATCAGGTGACACGCTTGCTCCTTTGTCCTCCTATCCTATAAAAAAATATTATCAACTTCAATCAATAGCAATACCAGGGACTTTGTCAGAAGTTTTTTGTCAAACTTTAGTTTTTTTAATACTACTTGAACCATTTTTTTTATTGGTCATTGTCGTCGATTTAAAGAAAAAACCTGGTCACCACATGTTCTTACCAGTATGGTTATCTCACAGTGAGTGTTTTTTTATAATTTAAATGATGTCGATTTGGCAACTTGGTGTTACATTTATCAAATTAAATTCACAAAATTTTAAAAGAGATCACAGTATTAAAAATGTAAATATAGATGGGCAACTCTATGTGGTATGCAGACGTGTAACAAACCCGCAAAGTCTTTATATAATATTTTAGCAAAAGACCCCAAGATCGAGGTGCGTAGGCGTAGGCGCATCGTCCATTTATATGAAGTTGCAATATTGTAAAAAAATATAGATAATATTATAATATCTGCTTGAACTGTAAACTAACTCTAGCTTTGACCCATGACTTTCGTTACTTAAGTATGAAAATATTTTTAAATATTCGCGTTGCATATTACTTAAATATAATGAACGGAAAATAACGCGACACATTTAGGTAAACAAATTATCTGTCTGCTTGTGACTACGGCCAGTGCAACCAGGCCGAAACGTCAAGCTAATAATAAAAGTAAGTATTTTTTTACCTATACGTGTCGCGTTATTTCTCGTTTATTATTCTCTTAAATAGATCAAATTCTAATCTATGTGTCAAAATAGACACGGGGTCACAGATGTTACATGTTCACATCTTATTATTACAAAATAAAAATATATATACCCCAAAAGACGATTAAATACATACATTTAACAGTGGTAGAGCCAAGCAGTTCGCTGCATGAATGGGCCGGCTGGACCGGTGAAATACCTATCAGAAGACCGACGTAAACTTATGCCGCGTTTCGTTCTGTTATAAACAAATTATATTAAAGATAATAACTACGTCAGCTAAAACCCCCATCTCCTTTGTTTGTTAATGCCATATTATAAAAGGGCAATATTGTATTCGATACAGTTAGTTCACAGTTAGTTCTCAACAAGTTCTCAATTAGTTCTTAATTCAGTTCTCAGTTCTCTCGACACAGTTCTTTAGTACAGTTCTTTCAGTTAGCCGTGTCGCATTTTAATTTTATGTTATTTGTGTAACAAGTGGTGAAATAAATTAACTTTTATTCTAGCAGTAATTTTGTGTTTTTTTAAAAAGATCTCACGGAGTGCCATCCTAACAAATTGGTGTCAGAAGTGGGATTCCTGGGAAAACTCGTATAGTACTGGGAATCTTTAGGTGTAGGCGTCGCGAAATATTTTCCACTCGTCTGCACCATCTTATATGTTTGGCTCCGTGTATAAAAGATCTATCGTGAGTGTTAATCGCCGGTAAGCCTTGGGCCCCCTGCTCGTTCAAGCTCCGATACAACCTCACGCGTGATCGCCGATAAGTCTTGGGCCCCCTGCTCGTCCAAGCCCGCATCACCTCCAAGCACCAACTGCTACCCTGTGGTCGACGGTAAGCCTCCGCTGGTAAGCGTGAGCCCGCATCACCCCATCATCACTCTACATAAATTTCATCATCAGAGAACTCCGCGGTCAAGAACAAAACTTCGATTCGACGACATCAGTGCCTGCTATACGACTCCCTGAGTCGCCAGGTGCTCGCCGTTTCGCAAGACACCGCACATTCTTCCAAGAATGACAACGAGTACCGTAGCCGTGCCGCTGTTTCTGTGAGTAATATTATCATAATATTCAGTGAATGTGTTTAATTGATAAAATATAGATTCAGTGTTCTTGATCAGCGTTTACTATATTTAACTTTACAATTAGCTGAACTTTATTACATTTTTACTCTTACATCTTTTTTTTACATTTATATGTTTTGATTTACAACATTTTTGTGAATTTGTTTGTTTGTTTTTATTTTCTGATGTTCTGTAGTTCAAATTAATTTAATGCCTTTAAAACAAGAAAAATCTGAAGAAATCGCGTCTTCCCAATCTACCTCTAGTTCTTCCGAGGATAGTCAATTGCCTAAAAAAATAGCTACAAAAATGTCTGACAAAATCACTCTTTCTGTTCTTACTAAATTCATTAAACCCTTCGATGGGTCCCGGGAAATGTTACCCGCTTTCTTAACTAATTGCGAAAATGCTATGTCCCTCGCTACTACAGAACAACAGAACGTTTTGTGTAAATATGTGGTTTCACAATTGGAAGGAAAAGCCCAATTAGCTTGTTGTTTAAAAAAATTTAATAACTGGTTAGATATCAAACAATTTTTGAAAAAAACTTTTGGAGAGAAAAAACACTCCACACATTTATTAGTAGACTTGCAGAATTGTAAACAATTGCCTTCTGAAGACGTGATGCAATTTTCGTTACGTATTGAATCATGTTTAACTAGATTACAATCTGACATCCACTATAGCTGCAATAATGACAAGGAACTTCTAGGCCGGATAGCCGCTATGGAGGATCTAGCCCTCAATACGTTTTTATTAGGGTTGAATACTAAATTTTCACATATAGTGCGTTGTAGGAATCCTCAAAACCTATCAGAGGCAATCACACAGGCAGTAGAAGAAGAAAAATTGTTTAACCTTACAAGATTGTCTTTGAAATCTGATAAGCATTGCACCATTTGTAATAAAACCGGTCACAACGCTTCAGAGTGTTATAAAAATAAAAATACACACTCGTCTCGTAATTTTCAGCACGTCAACTCAATAAATAACGAAAAAAATCAATCTAATAATCAAACTTATAATAAATCAAATTTTAGTTCAAACAAAACCTGTGCATACTGTAAGTATCGCGGTCATTTAATAAACGAGTGTCGCAAACTTAAAGCGAAAAATAATTTTAATTCGCAGAATGCGCCTCGTAACCCTGCATTACCAGGTGCATCGGCACCTAACAATGCAAGTTCGACTTATAATGACTCAAATATGCACGTTATTGACACACCTTGTACAGATGATGTTTTAAACTAAATAAGGTTTCAATTCCGTGTCTGTCGAAACCACGCAATATTATTTTGAATGACACGAATAATTCTATAAGTTTTTTCCCCTGTGTTCCTAAATTATATTCAGCACAGGTTCGCGCTAATAAAGGGACTACACGTCCTTCCCCCTGTGTTCCTAAATTATATTCAGCACAGGTTCGCGCTAATAAAGAGAGTATACGTCCTTCCCCCTGTGTTCCTAAATTATATTCAGCACAGGTTCGCGCTAATAAAGAGACTATACGTCCTTCCCCCTGTGTTCCTAAATTATATTCAGCACAGGTTCGCGCTAATAAAGAGACTATAAGTCCTTCCCCCTGTGTTCCTAAATTATACTCAGCACAGGTTCGCGCAAACAAAGAGACTATAAGTCCTTCCCCCTGTGTTCCTAAATTTTACCCAACACAGGTTCGCGCTAATAAATCTTTTGACAAAAATATTAATTCAGACATCAAAACCAATTCCTCTCCTCGCGATAAGTCGAGTTCTTTTTCTAGGAATTGTTCAAGTCAGAATGCGTTTACTGTAAACTTTATTAATAATAAAATTTCTTTACCTCATATTTATTTACAAACTAATTTAAGTCCACAGCCATTGTGCTTTTTGATAGACACTGGATCTACAATTTCAATTATCAAATATTCCAGTTTAATAAATCAACCAACTCTTAGCTCCGAAATAATAAAACTTAAAGGGTTGAGTGATAGTGATACATATTACGAGACCCTCGGGTCAATCAATATTAATTTCGAGTACCGTGTCTCACCCAAAAATATTATAACATTTAATTACAAATTTCATGCAATTAATGACACGATTCATTTAAATTATGATGGAATTATAGGCAGTGATTTTATACAACACTTTAAAATAAACATTCACTATTCTAGTAATACTCTCAACTTAGAAGACTATAAAATACCGTTTTGCTTTAGTAAACCGTCATACATTATACCTCCACGTTCGGAAACAGTGATCGAATGTTCAGTCGCTAACTTATCTGAGCTCGCAGATGCAAAAGAAGCTCTATTGTTAGACCACAAAATATGTAACGGTGTACACTTAGCTAATTGCATAGTCCAATTAAAAACAAATAATCGAATAAATGTGTCAGTCATTAACACTACCGAATCAGAAGTAAGTGTCGGTAATTTTAAAGTTTATTTAACTCCATTTGACCCTCATCTCTCTAAATCAGTCACTGAGCAAACGGAACAAGTTCATAATTTAAGCTCTCCTTTTAAAAACCGTTCTCAGACAGTTCTTGACCAAATAAGGTACTCTCATCTAAACTACCAAGAAAAAAAGTTATTAATGGACTGCATTTCTAAATATACAGACATATTCCACCTTGATGGCGAGAATTTAACTCACACAAGTGTTCTGAAACACTCTATTAATACTGGTAATGCTGCCCCTATTCACGTTAAATCATATCGTTTCCCCGAGGTCCATAAACCCGAAGTGGAAAAACAAATTAATAAAATGTTGGAACAAAACATTATCCGCCCTTCTACTTCTCCATGGAATGCACCTGTATGGGTGGTTCCTAAAAAACTAGACGCATCAGGCAAGCCTAAATGGCGCATCGTTATAGATTATAGGCGGTTGAACGATATCACCGTTTCAGAAATTTACCCTCTCCCTCTCATTACGGATATTTTAGACCAGTTAGGTCATTCTAAATACTTCAGCACCCTAGACCTGGCATCTGGCTTTCATCAGCTAGTTTTGGATCCCAAGGACGCTGAAAAGACGGCATTCAGTGTTACGACAAATAGCATCTCAGGGCAGTTCGAATTTACACGTATGCCTTTCGGATTGAAGAATGCTCCAGCAACATTTCAAAGAATGATGAATTTAGTTCTTTCGGGCTTGCAGGGACTCCATTGCTATATTTACTTAGATGACTGCATTATCTATTCTCATGACTTAGAATCCCATGTCCAAAAGCTTGAAACAGTGTTTTCAAGACTCAGAGAGGCTAATTTAAAATTGCAGCCTGATAAATGCGAGTTTTTACGCAAAGAGGTTGCCTATTTAGGGCATATTATCACAGACAACGGTGTATCACCTAATCCAGACAAGGTTAAAGCCATTTCCCAATTCCCAACACCAAAAAACTCTAAAGACGTTAAGTCTTTTCTGGGATTGACAGGTTATTATCGTCGTTTTATACAAAACTTCTCTCATTTAACTAAACCTCTCACGTCACTTCTTAAAAAGGACGTTGAATTTCATTGGCTCGCTGAACAAGAGCATGCTTTCAATACCCTTAAAGAAAAGCTTATTTCAGCTCCCTTATTGCAATACCCAGACTTCTCAAAACCTTTTATCGTAACTACAGATTCTTCTAATTATGCTGTAGGCGCGATACTGTCCCAAGGCGATATAGGAAAAGATAAACCTATCGCCTACGCCTCACGTACCTTAAATAAACACGAAGGGAACTATTCGATAACCGAAAAGGAACTCCTCGCTATAATTTTTGGTGTTAATACATTCAGGCCCTATCTTTACGGTTACAAATTCAAGATCGTCACAGATCATAGACCTCTGACTTGGCTATTCAATGCCAAAGATCCGGGTGGACGCCTCTTAAGATGGCGCTTAAAACTCGAAGAGTACGACTATGAAATTGAATACAAACCTGGTAGAGTAAATAGTAATGCAGATGCATTATCTCGCTACCCAGTTAATGCTGTAACCACACGTAGTTGTAAATTAAATTCAGGAACTTATGAACAATATTTTAAAATACAGTTTACAAAATCAAATCTTAATTATGATACAAAAATTATCGAACACAATCAAAGTTTACATACTTCAAAAGAGAAAGTTATCGCTTGTCCAGTTTTCTTAGATTTAGATCCTGCTATGCCTCATTGTGAACAATTACTGGACATGTTAGACGACTCCAAAGAGTTTCGTGAATGTGAACGCGAACCAGATAGTATACAGAAGCGTAGTTTTAAGAATAATAAAATAATTTATTTTCTATTTACCAAAGTCCATCATTTTGATGAGTCAAGTTATAAGATAATTTATAATCTACTAATTAAATTAAGAGATGATATAATATCCCAAGAGGACTATATTAAGGAATTAGCTTTACCAGATTTTTCTGAGCCATTTACTAAGTTAATTTACATTAAGATTTATAATATGATAGCGTATATTTTTCATAGCACAGATATTGAAATACATATGTATAAGAACCAAATATTATATCCTACTCCAGCTGAAATTCCCAATATCCTTAAAGAAAATCATGGGACTACAGTAGCTGGTCACCCAGGCATTAAACGCATGCTAAGTAGATTAAAAACTTCGTATTATTGGAAAACTATGCGTTCAGACGTTGAACGTTTTGTGAAAGATTGTAGAATGTGTCAAATTAATAAACCTTTACGCACATGTAACAAGGCACCTATGATAATAACATCAACAAGTACTAAACCATTCGAAAGATTAGCTCTAGATATAGTTGGAACTTTACCTGAAGCCGGTTTTCAAAATTCAGGTATATTTTAATGTTACAAGATGACTTAACAAAATTTTCATGTGCTTACCCTATGATCACGTGTACCACCGACGAAGTCGCACGTAGCCTTATTCACTTTTTCTCGTTATTCGGATTTCCTAAGTATATACTAACCGATCAAGGCACTACATTCACGTCGGAATTGTTTAAACAACTAACACAAATACTCAAAATCAAAAATCTATTTTCTACTCCTTACCATCCTCAAACTAACGGCGCGTTAGAACGTAGCCATGCCACCCTCAAGGAATACTTGAGGTCATTTGTAAATGAAAACCAAGATGATTGGCACTGTTATATTGCAACAGCAATACTGTCGTATAATACCACCCCTCATTGTACTACAAATTATACCCCATTTGAACTTTTATATGGGTTTAAACCATCAATTCCTAGTAGCGTTTATGAATCAAATAATGATACCACTTATCAAGAATACATTCGAGCACTTCAATATCGAATGAGATATTCTCGTGAAAAAGCTATTGAGTACATAAATAAAAGTAAAGAGAGTTCTAAAAAATATTATGATTCATCGTCAAAAGATATAACATACAAAACTGGCGATTTAGTATATTTAAAACATCATCATAGGTCTCGTAAAGCATTATCTCCCGTATGGAAGGGACCATATAAAATAATGAAAACTCACGGAAAAAACAATGTTACTATCTGTGTTAACAGAAAATACATAAAGTATCACGTTAATGAAATAAAACCAGCGTGAACTTTTTATTTCAGATGGCTCGTGAGCTCAAGCATATCAGAACCAATAGAACCGATTCTCCACAGTCCAGGAATATATTTTGATCCTACATCTATAGTTTATTTCCAAAATGACTATTGGAATGTTATTACTTCAGTTGAAATCGTGCCTATTAAACCTTATATAAATAAGATAGAAAAAGCAATTAAAAATATTTCTGATTTTTGTGAAAAGGCCCGTAATTTAGTTAGTGATTTTAAGTTAGACTGTAGAGATACTATTAACCCCTTAGAAATACTTATTCATGCTAATTATCTTAAAATAGAATCCCTATCGCATTTAGTTTCTGATGACAGCCGCCAAAAGCGCGCTCTTGAATTTGGAGGTGAAATCCTCAAATTTTTCTTTGGTACTTTAGATGCCGACGACGCGAGAAAATATGATGAAGCCATTGGCATATGTGAACAAAACGAACAACACATATACACTTTAATGCAAGATAATATTCACGTAGTTCGCTCTACTATAAACAATTTTAATTTATCTATTCAAAAATTAAATGAAAATGAAAACAAACTTAATATCCAAATTGAAAAACTCAATTACATGCTTACTACAAATATTAAAGCTCATAATAATATGATCAACTTAGAAAGATTTAACTCGATGTTTAATATCATAGAAGGATCACTACTGTCAATTTCTAATATCTTAGATACAACTTTAAACTCCATTTTGTTCGCCAAGGCAAATATTCTTCATCCCTACGTTATAACCCCTACGAAACTTTATAATGAGCTATCAAAGAATAGCCACCAAATGAAAACTTCCGAATTTCCAATACCTTTATCTTTACAAAATATACACACGATTATAGATCTATCGACGCTGACCGTTTATTATTATAATAATAAATTAATGTTCATAATTCAAATACCTTTAATAAAATCTATTGAATTCAACCTGTATAAAAGCTTACCTTTACCAACCCCGCGCGATCACTTAAATTATTATGTGTTAATACATCCTTCAAAGTCTTATTTAGCAATAACGGATGACAGATTGACTTATACTTTATTAGATAGCATTAGTGATTGTAAATCAGTTAACAAAGACTATATTATATGTCCAACAAGTTCCATTCTATCTACTATTAGTAATCCTTCCTGTGAATCTAAGCTAATAACAGAAGCTACCTTGTCGCTTCCTGAAATTTGTGAATCTAAGATTATTTACGGAAATATAAATATTTGGCAAAAGTTAAACAATGACAAATATATTTATGTACAGACTAAAGCCAATAGATTAACCTTAAAGTGTAAAAATAATATAACAGACTATGTTTTACAAGGAACAGGTATATTATCTGTAGAAAATAATTGTGTAGCTTATTTTGAAACATTGCAATTTTATCCTTCTTTAAAATATAGATCAAATATACCAAACCAAATTAATTTAAACTTTGACTTAACTTTAGACGATTGTTGCAAATATGATGTAACTAATATAAGTTCTCATTCTCTTAATCCAATAAGTCTTTCTCACATTGACTTAGAATCATTAAAATTAGCGTCACATAAATTAGATCATTTAGAAAATGAAATTCATACTAGCCAAAATCAACCTCATATCCTGAAATATGGTCATTACTATTCAGGAATTACTTATGTTATAATATCATTAATTTTTATTTATATAGGATACAAAATTTATAAAAAATGTTTTTGTAATAATAGTTCAACATGCTGTATTCAAATTTATAACCAATGTTACAATACCAAGAGACATTTAAGAGAAAACAATGTTAAAACTTCAATTGAACTTACTGAAATTTCAGATGATTTAGAAGATGAAAGAAAATCAATTAAAAGCCTACCAAATATGGACGGTATTAAGAATAACATCAATCTCAGACGATCATATGATTCAACCAGAAATCTCAGTAATTTCTAATTTTTCTAAATATAACTTTGCTAGTTATAGATTAATAATTTAATTTTATTAATAATTTCTTACTTTTGTTTATGCATTTATTTTTAAAATGTTTTAATGTTTAATTTGTTTTACTATATATTGTATTTTTATTAATTCTTTCGCTTTATTAATTATATAAAATAAAGCTCAATCTAAAAGGGGGAGATGTTATAAACAAATTATATTAAAGATAATAACTACGTCAGCTAAAACCCCCATCTCCTTTGTTTGTTAATGCCATATTATAAAAGGGCAATATTGTATTCGATACAGTTAGTTCACAGTTAGTTCTCAACAAGTTCTCAATCAGTTCTCAATTAGTTCTTAATTCAGTTCTCAGTTCTCTCGACACAGTTCTTTAGTACAGTTCTTTCAGTTAGCCGTGTCGCATTTTAATTTTATGTTATTTGTGTAACAAGTGGTGAAATAAATTAACTTTTATTCTAGCAGTAATTTTGTGTTTTTTTAAAAAGATCTCACGGAGTGCCATCCTAACAGTTCGGTGAGAGAGGTACCCGGAGGCCCACCCCCCTTTCCCGTACTTTCCTATCCCCTATCCCAGGTTGGCAACGCAACAGTAACACTATATGTGTTGCTGGTGTCCATGGGCAGCGTTGGTTGCTTACCATCAGGTGACACGCCTGCTCGTTTGCGCTCCTATCCCTTAAAAAAAGAATAAAAAATATATAAATAAAATACTACAAACTGATTAGGACAAAAACAAACAAAAAAAATGACTAAGAAAAAAAAAATTACCTGCCAGCTATGAGCAGCGCTCATGACCGAGTCGGGCGGGACTCCCGATCATATATATGTGCGCGGAATATTTGCCTAAGAAACGAATACTTACATTTTGTATTTTGCGATATCTTTTGAATTAAATGTCCGAATTGAATCATTCAAAAAGTTCTAGAATGGTATTAAATCTAGCTTTATATTGATGTAATTTATTTTGAGTAGAGTTAATACCAAGGTACAAAATAAAGAACTTTTAAAACGACCTCATTATAATTATTTTTAAAAATTCAAAAAACACTGTGCGATAACTACAATAGTTAGACATATAGCCTCGCGGACTTTTTTATCGACAGTTATATGTTCTGTGAAAGTGCAGTACATTGTTTTGTTTTATAATCAATAGTTTTTGCAGCGTTCGCGATGTAAGAATTTTTTCGGGTCTTTTTCTTACACCTTGGGTTACATTATTGGACTTATAGTAAGGATCCCTAATTTATTTGAAAATATAATATAGCCTAAAGCCTTCCTCGATAAATGGACTATACACCAGTAATCAAATCAAATCAAATCAAAATCTCATTTATTCAGTTTAGGTCATTAAAGACACTTATGAACGTCAATAATTTCAATCCGCCAATTCGATTACTCACGTCCTGAGAAGAATTGGCAAGAAACTCAGGGGAGTCTTTTTTTTCTTTTTACTTAATTTTAAGTAAACTAAATTACAAATTATTAGAATAATTTATAGAGCAAGATGAGGTTCCTCACGTAAAACTTAGGACACAGTACGTTAATATTCTTTGGACGCTTGAACAGACCAGTCCCCACAAACAGCACCCGTTCACGAGCATGACCCATATCTCAGCCATCGCCTCCCTCGCCATATTTTAGGGAAGGTGGCGACCCGATCAACGACGCCGCCATAAGCAAGGACCTTTCAGTGAGCATGACTTATTCAAGATCCCAGACAAAAAAAAAATAAACTAGTAAGTTTGCCCGGCGAGAAACGTCATATTGCATACAATCTTACCAATAACAGTAAAGTTTGGTTAGTAGAATAACAATATTTTGCAGCAAATACAAACAATATAACACAAAAGAAGCAATTCAATTCCAAACGGTTTTATCATTGATATAATCTGCGATACAGTAATAAGCTCTTGTATATAGTCTACTTTTAACATATTTCTTAAATTTACCTAACGATAATTCAACCGCGTCGTTTGGAAGTTTATTGTAAAAGCGTATACATTGACCTGGAAACGCGTTAGAAATTTTTTGGAGCCTAGTAGTGGACACAGCAAGTTTGTTTTTATTTCTTAAGTTTAATTGATGGATATCACTGTTTTTCTTAAATTTAGTTATATTTTTATGAACATAGATTAAATTTTCATAAATATATTGTGAATGTAACGTCATTATTCGTATCTCTTTAAATTTACTTCTCAGTGTATCCCTGGGACTCATCATATAGATAGCACGAATAGCTCGTTTCTGGAGCACAAAAATCGAGTCTACATCCGCAGCACTACCCCAAAGTAATAAGCCATATGACATAATGCTGTGAAAATAACTAAAATAAACTAAACGTGCAGTATCAACGTCGGTCAATTGACGTATTTTCTTTACAGCGTAAGCGGCTGAGCTAAGTCTACCAGATAACGTCTCTATATGTGGGCCCCATTGTAGTTTAGAGTCCAATGTTATACCAAGAAAGACAACCTTATTGACCAATTCCAGTCTCCTATTGTCCATCACGACACTGGTTATAACTTGTTTAACATTTTTAGTAAAAAATCTAACATATTTGGTTTTGCTACTATTTAAAAGCAAATTATTAGCACTAAACCAGTTTACTATCTTTGAAAGAGCATTGTTTACATCGTCAATTACTGATTGTTGTCTCTTTACCTTAAAAACTAAAGAAGTATCATCTGCAAACAAGACTATTTCATGACTGTCCTTTACAAGATAGGGTAGATCATTAATGTACAAAAGAAACAGGAAAGGTCCCAAAATAGAGCCCTGCGGCACCCCCATTGCTACAGCTGATCCATGTGATCGCTTTCCGTTAACATCTACTGTTTGGATCCTATCACGTAGGTAAGAAGTAAGAAGATCCAAAGCAATGCCCCTTATGCCATAGTGATGTAATTTTCTGACCAGAGTCTTATGCTGGACACAATCAAAAGCTTTAGATAAGTCACAAAATACCCCATAGGCATCCTGCGACTCCTCCCAAGCCTCAAATATACTTTCGAGTAATTTTACCCCAGCATCACATGTTGACCGTCCTCGAGTGAAACCGAATTGTTTATTATGAAGCAGACTATTTTCATTAAAGTATTTAAGTAACTGAGCGAGGATTAGTTTTTCGAAAATTTTACTTAAAGTAGGTAGTACAGATATTGGTCTAAAGTTAGTGGGGTCTAATGTACTACCTGATTTATGCAACGGAATAATCTTGCTTAGTTTCATCAGGTCAGGAAACACACCACAATCAATGCATCTATTAAAAATCACAATTAAAGCGGGAGCGATAGTGCTAAACAAAGATTTTATAATATATACAGAAATACCCCACAAATCAGCCGTCCTCTTAATATTAATTGATTTAAGCACGACATTTAAATCAAACCTATCGACATGACGAAAATTAAAACCGTTATAAAATTCTGGCACGTTATCTTTAAGTAACGAGTCTGCAATGGAGGTGGAAGAGCCCAGAGCACTAGTAAGATTGACAGGGAAAATAGAAAAAAAATTTTCAAAGGCATTGGCCACCTCATGATCTGAGTTGGTATCATGGCCATCGATACATAACTTAAATTCTGAATCCCTGGCTGGACTCTTACCAGTCTCTTCACTGATGACTCTCCAAGTGGCTTTGATTGTGTTATTACTATTTCTTATTTTACATTTAATGAAAATAGATTTCGCCACTTTACAAACGCGTTTGAAAATCTTTGAATATAATTTTACATAATTTCCAAACTCTTCACTGCGGTTGAATTGTCTTTCATAGTACAACATGTACAAAGTTTGCCTACTTTTATGAATCCCTGTGGTTGCCCAGTCGCCAAAGACAGGGCTATTAGCAACAGTGATCTCCTTGGAAGTAAATATTTGGTTAAATTCGCGAAGCAAACAATTAAAAAATAAACTATACATTGAATTTGGTTCTAATTCATTATCTAAAAAAGGTAAGTTATTGGCTAAGTTGACTTTCATACGTTCCAAGCGACCAGCTGTTACTGGCACAAAAGTAATTTTCTTTTTTACTTCATTTTTATTTTTTAATTTAATGGTAATCATCTGCCCAGAATGATCAGAATCTAATTTATTAATAGTGCATGTTTGTGTTGGACTAATATCTGTATATATATTATCCAAACAGGTAGCTGTAGTCGCAGTAATTCTAGTAGGCTCCATAAATAAGTTAACCAAATTATGGGATTTAAAAAGACTTAGAATTTTACAAGTTGCAATTGTTTTAGCAAGAATATTGACATTAAAATCTCCACATACTAAAATACTTTTATCTGAATTACCAACTTTGCAAAGGGCTTCATCCATGATTTCTATAAAAGAGTTAAGATCCGCGGCAGGTGGTTTGTATACACATAAAACAATGAACTGCTCCAATTGTACACAGGACAGTTCTATGGAACATTCTACAGAGAGGGACACAATATCTTTCCGTTCTTTAAATTTAAGGTTTTTATTGAGCAAGATTAGCGACCCCCCATGTACTGTGTTGACCCTGCAGAATGAACTGCCTACCTGGTGGTTGCTGAAATTAAACATAAGCTGATGCTTCTTTAACCAATGTTCAGTGATACACATAATACTAATGTTATCAGCGTTCATGAATAATTCCAGTTCTAGTTGCTTGCCTTCAGTCATACAATATATATTCTGATGCACCAGGTTAATATAATTAATTGTATTATTTTTTTTACATTTATGTGGGTATTGTGACCTGTTATATTTATCATTTGATTGTATTGCTAAATCAATTAATTTAGAATGTAATAAATTAGAGCTAGAGGTGGTTACCTCTGTTGTCTTATTAACTAATTTAAATGATTTATGATAGGAATGTCAGACATAAGCTCAATAGAAGCTAAATTATAATTAATGTCATTGTTTAATGAACAATTACTGGAAGATACTATATCAATAGTCTTCCCAATACAGGTATAATTAGTAGCCAGGTTATTGGCTACAATATCAAAAAAATAGGATAGCGAAAGTGCTATCTGTCGCTTAAAACTATTAGTGAGGTAATATCTACCTCTTGTCAGATTGTAAAGTTTTGTACTAACAAAACTGTTAGTATCAATCAAATGGAGTTTATCATTATATGTACTTATTGTATGAAGCACATTATTCAACTTATACCTAAGATTATTTTCTGCTTCTGACAGCTTCTTACAGTACGGGAATGTGAACAAAATTATACGATTTAGGTTAAGGGAGAATAAATAGTCACAATAATTAACAATATCTTGTTTGTTCACATTTCCTCTATTTTCTACTAGAATAATGAGGTTATTATGTTTGTTTAATTTTAAATTTGTAATTTTTTTCATAATTACCTCATAAGATGCTAATGGAAAACAATGGTTCACAACTGATTGTCCTCCTAAAAGTGAATTTAACTGTGGGCCCATATTCCTTCCAATACTATCACTAAACATAATGGTACTTTCCACATCACTTGGTATACAACAAGTTACATCTAATGACTGCTCTTCGCTAATACTAGCAAGGGAGCCATCACACAAGGTCTTAGTACTATCATTGGAAACCATGGACACACACACAGACTGTGGAGAACCAACATAAGCGCACTTAAATGACTGATTATTAGCAAGTGAATCGAAGTAGTCTACATTAAAATTACTCACTTCTAAAAGATTATCCACAGCCTCCGAGTACCCCTTAATCTCTTTCTCTAACATATCATATTTATTTTGGGTCAAATTTAATGATTCAGTAAGATGATTAATCTTCAAGTGCAGAGCCTGTGTGTTAGCTTCATATTCAAGTCTAGTATTTTCTAACTCTAATGTACTCAGTTCCAAATCATCATATAATTCTAACTTTTCTTTAATGGATTTGGCACATTTAGATACAATTTTTTGGTTTTTTATTAACTTTTGTGTTTTTTTAATGAATCTATTAACTTTAACATATTTTTTCAGTTTATTATTGTTATTATTATTGTTATTCAGTGAAAGAATTTTTGAAATCGGACCGGTGGTTTCTGAGATTAGCGCGTTCAAACAAACAAACAAACTCTTCCGCTTTATAATATAAGTATAGATAGCGGTACGAAGTTCGCGCGATCTGCTCGTATCTATACTTATCTATCTAGTCTTACATCGCGAACGCTGCAAAATCTCTTGATTATAGAACAAAACAATGTACTACACTTTCACAGAACATGTAATTGCCGACAAAAAAGTCCGCGATATTATATGTCTAACTATTGTAGTTATCGCGCAATAAGTGTTTTTTGTATTTTAAAAATTAATTATAATGAGGTCGTTTTTAAAGCTCTTTATTTTTTACCTTGGTATTAACTCTACCCAAAATAAATTACTTCAATATAAAGATAGATTCAATACCTTACTAGAACTTTTTGAATGATTCAATTCGAACATTTAATTCAAAGGATATCGCAAAATACAAAATGTAAGTATTCGTTTCTTAGGCAAATATTCCGCGCACATATATATGATCGGGAGTCCCGCCCGACTCGGTCATGAGCGCCGCTGATAGCTGGCAGGTAATTTTTATTTTTATTTTCTAAGACTTTTTTTTTTGTTTCTTTTTGTCCTAATGAGTTTGAGTTTGAGTATTTAATCGTCTTTTGGGGTATATATATTTTTATTTTGTAATACGTGATGTGAACATGTAACATATGTGACCCCGTGTCTATTTAGACACATAGATTAGAATTTGATCTATTTAAGAGTATAATAAACGGGAAATAACGCGACACGTTTATGTAAACAAATACTTACTTGTATTATTAGCTTGACGTTTCAGCCTGGTTGCACTGGCCGTAGTCACAAGCAGCCAGATAATTTGTTTGCCTAAATGTGTCACGTTATTTTCTGTTCATTATATTAGGTATGTAATATGCAACGCGAATATCAAAATATTTAAAAAGATTTTCATACTTAAGTAACCAAAGTCATAAGTCAAAGCTAGAGTTAGTTTACAGTTAGTTCTACACGCAGATATTATAATATTATCTATAATTCTTTACAATATTGCAACTTCATATAAATGGACGAAGCGCAAAATATGCCTACGCACCTCGATCTTGGCGTCTTTTGCTAAAATATAAAGACTTTGCGGGTTTGTTACACGACTACATACCACATAGAGTTGCCCATCTATATTTACATTTTTAATATCGTGATCTCTTTTAAAATTTAGTGAATTTATTTTGATAAGAGTAATACCAAGGTGCCAAATCGACATCATTAAAGTTATAAAAAAAATATTTTTTAAATTATAAATTATAAAACACTCACTGTGAGTTAGCCATACTGTTAAAAACATGTGGTGACCATGTTTTTTTTTAAATCGACGACAATGACCAATTAAAAAAAAAAGGTTCAAGCAGTAATAAAAAAAAATTAAAGATTGACAAAGTCCCTGGTATTGCTATTGATTGAAGTTGATAATTTTTTTTTTTACGGGATAGGAGGACAAAGGATCAAGCGTGTCACCTGATGGTAAGCAACCTGCGCCACCCATGGACACCGGCAACACCAATAGTGTTACGGTTGCGTTGCCGAACTTTAAGGAAGAAGGATGGGGAAGGGAGGTGGATCTCCGGGTACCTCTCTCACCGAACGTAACGCGGCAAGAGCCACTTTACGTCGATCCGATACCGGTTCATTTCACTGGTTGAGCCGGCCCATTTATGCAGCTAACTGCTTATTATTTTAACTGCTATTATTTTCATCATATCTAGGTTGTTAGTCCCTAATATCAACAGCTAAGCAAGTAAGGTGTGTAAAAATCGTGCCTTATAGCGCTTTGTACTCTCTACCTACCCCGCAAGGGATCTGGCGTGAAGTTATGTATGTATGTATCAAGAACTTGAATTAAAAAAATAGTGTTAGATTATCCATTTATGAGGAAAGCTTTGGGGTATTAATATGATCGCGGCAATAATCTTTTTAGTGGAAAATGTATAAAATATGGCGGTACGAAGTTCGCGCGGTCTGCTAGTATTAATATAACATAACATATTACATTGAGTACAGTGTGTGTTGTTCGAAGATGCGCGAAGTAGCTCGCTTGAGTTCATAAAAATAATTTAAATGACACCAAAAGTGTACGATATGTGTAGTGGGGTGACGTTGAACACGCGGTTTAAATTTATAGAACTTGTTGAGCGGGACACATGCGCAACACGCTACGGCCACGCTGCGCTTTCAACCGGTCACCACCAAATATGATGTTGTGTGTGACATTGCAGCTGTCTGACAAACGGCTGAACCGACTTGATATATGAAAAAAAAAATAAAAGTTACTTTACAATTTTTAGTGATTGACTAAATTGTGCCAAACGATTGATTTAAAATACTTTGTTTATGTTAAAAATCATTTAATTCGGTGATACTACACAACGCAACTAACTACACCGCCTGATAATAACGCCGTGAATGTACAATAATATTATATACCTATAAGTGATGACTCGTTCCTAAGTAGGTAACTTGCATCTTCTCAGATGGTTGCTGTCCGTGCCAGTTGATGATGATGAAACTTACTGCAATTATTATAGTATATTGTCTCGATGGTCCAGTGGTAGAGCACTCAGTCCGTTGTGGGTTCAAATCCTGACACTCATATCAATGACTTTTCGAAATTAATTTTGATAGTTATGTGTGATAAATATCGATGACTGAAAACTTTCGCCCGGTATGGCGATAGGTTCGCAACCCATTCCATTTGCGACCTAAACACAACGGCGAGTCGAGGCTTAACAGCTACTGCCTACACCTTCGGGTATAAAATGGCGAGAAGTTATGTATAGTATATGTATACGCGACTACTTATACTATACACAAATATTCGCCTGTTTTGTGTCTCACAGAGACAATGAGGTGCTATGATATGAGCCGCCCCCCACGGGACGTACAGGACGCACAGGACGTACCCGCCACACTAATGTGACAGTTCCGGGAGTGCGACATATACTCGTATATATATATATACCTACACATACAGTCCACAATGTACATTCACACCCAATAGTTGAAGATGAGGTGCTATAGATGAAATGGACACGAGCTGGTCACATCGCTAGACGAGCCTATAGCCGTTGAAAAAGAAAAAATGTAAAACTATCAAGCTTCCATCCCGACCTAAAACGAATTAACCTAATGTAATAATTACAGCATGGCCATAGCTTTGTATCGTTAACGCGTGCTGACTGACAAATGTCACCATCACCGACGAGGAGTATTGTTAGTAAACGTTCACATTAGATGGTAATAAACGTTAGAGCTCCAGTTCGTTGCGATGTTTCGACATAATACTTGAAATAACGAGGACCACGTCGCATTTCAATACAGAATTAAACTAATTCCCCAGTCGTTGGGAATTCCACAGAGCTAATAGTTGAGGACACATAAGAGAACAAACGGGAATGAAACGGGAACAGAACGGGAACGTAACGTCGTGATACCACTGCGCACATTAATACGAGTGACACGAATATATAAACGGTTTAGCAAGAGACTTTCAATTTCAGGCTTCGGTTTGAATCTTCGTATTTCTTTACATACGTATATTTTTTTACATATTTTGTACACCAGAAATGCTTTGGCAATACATGCGTAATACCTACGGTTCATCATCATCATCAGCCTATTGCAGTCCACTGCTGGACATAGGCCTCTCCCAATTTGCGCCACTACATCCGATTCTCTGCCTTTCGCATCCAGTCTTTTCCAGCAGCCTTTCTGAGGTCGTCTGACCATCGGGCTGGAGGGCGTCCTACACTACGTTTACCAAAACGCGGTGGTTTCGGCACCGTAGGTCATCACCGGTAGGACGCACTGGTCAAAGACCTTGGTCTTCAGACATTGCGGTATAGGCGAGCTGAAGACCCGACGCAGTTTGCCAAATGCAGCCCAGCCCAGCTGAATCCTCCTTTCGGCCTCCTTCTCGAAGTTTCGTCTACCTAACTGGATAGTTTGGCCTAGGTAGACGTATTTGTTTACGACTTCGAGAACTGACCCTTCGACGCTTATCGGTCCGGGCACGACATGTTCATTGAACATGACCTTGGTCTTGTCCAAGTTCATGCCCAAACCGACACGCCGGGAGGACTCATCTAGGCTGCGCAGCATTTCGCTTAACTGTTCCAGCGACTCTGCCATCACAACGATGTCGTCGGCAAACCGAAGATGTGAGATGTACTCACCATTCACGTTGATACCCTGTCCAGTCCAATCCAGTGTCTTGAAGACGTCCTCCAAAGCGTTGGTAAAGAGTTTGGGAGATCTGACATCTCCCTGTCTTACACCTCGATTCAGCTCGATGGAGTTCGTCACTTGGTCCTGTATCTGAACAGTCATCGTGGCGGTGTCATACAAACATCTCAACACCTCGATATAGCGTCAGTCGATCCGACATCGCTGCAATGCATCCAGAACTGCCCAAGTTTCGATGGAGTCGAAGGCTTTTTCGTAATCCTCGAATGACATACACAGCGGCTGATTGTACTCCTCGGTCTTCTGTACAACCTACCGAACAGTATGGATGTGGTCCACGGTGCTAAAGCCTTTTCGAAACCCGGCCTGCTTCGGAGGCTGGAACTCGTCGAGTCTTGCAGCGAGACGATTCGTGACGACCCTCGAGAACAACTTGTAGATATGGCTCAGGAGTGAGATGGGTCTGTAGTTCTTCAGTAAGGTCTTATCACCTTTTTTGAAGAGCAGCACCACCGCACTCCCGCTCCAAACCTGTAGTGTTATACCTACGGTTGATAAAAAAAAAAGATGTTACATACATACCTTCACGCCATTTTCTACCCGAATGTGTAGGCAGTGGCTGTTAAGCCGTTTCGCGGTTATATTTACGTCCCAAATGGAATAGGTGGCGAACCTATTGCCATACCGGGCACAAAGTTTTCGAACTGTTCGAAATTAACTGGCAAACGACCTTGTAACACTGATGCTTTGAATGAGTGTTGTGAGAATGAATAGACTGAGAAATTTACACAGCGATAACTAATCCCTCCCCCCTTCCCATCCCAATTCCGACCCCTTCTATTTCCCATGGAAAGGGCGGGCAACGCAACTGTAACACTATATGTGTTCGGGTGACCATATATATATTATAAACCAAAAAAATATATTTGGATAATGCGATCCGTCCCAGTAATCATTAAATCTAAAAAAATATTTCTAGATGGTTATGGCTGGGCACTGATAGGTAATTAAACATAGCGACAAGCTTTTATTATCACATAAATTGTATATAATGAGGTTATGACTTGACAGTTAAAATGTTTAAGGTGAAAATTACTTTATTCTTTTTAGAGCGTTTAAATAAAAGTTTCTTTAAAAAAGTTTTTTTCCTTTATATTATTTTCAAAATTTTAGTTATCGCTGGGTAAGTTTCTCAGTCTATTCATCTCATTCAAAGCATCATTGTTACAAGGTCGTTTGCCGGTTAATTTCAAATGTTCAACTCTTCAATTTTTATAACATTAATAATATAACATCCTTTCTCTCCTTTTTCTACCCGAAGGTGTAGGCAGCATCTGTTAAGCCTCAACTCGCCGCTATATTTACGTCTCAACGATCTTTAAGGGAGTAGGATATAGGATGTGGGAGTAGGAAGGGTTGGGCAAGGGGAGTGGGCTTCCGGGTACCTCTCTCACCGAGAGAAACGCGGCGTGAGCCGGTTGTGGTATTTCACCGGTCGAGTCAGCCCATTCATTCAGTGAATTGCTGGGCTCTACCACTGTTGCCATACACCGAGCACAAAGTGGTTAGTCAAAAATATTTATCACACATGACTTTCGAGAAGAATTTCGAAAAGACATTGGTGTGAGCCCAAATTCGAGTACAAGATTTCCTGATTCAGAAGCGGGAGGGCTTATCTACTGAACCACCGAGACATAGCCGCCAACACCGAGAAATAATGAAACAAAAAGATTTTTTTGAAGTTCTCATATAACTCTCAAATGAAAGGGCCATTTGATACCCATATTGTAGAAACGCAAATATTTATTCCGCCATATTGGATTTAGAATGACGTCACATTATTTTTCGAGCTACTATTAACAAGCCCTTTCATTTGATACTCACATTGTAGAAATGCATTTAAAAAAACTGTTCCTCTATCTTGGATTTAGAATGACGTCACACTATTTTTTTTAGTTACTCCCAATGAGCCCTTTCATTTGATACCCATATTGTACGAAAGCTTAAAATATATGTTCCTTCATCTTGGATATTCTACCATATTGGATTTAAAATGACGTCATATTACATTTTAAGTTACACTCAATAAGCCCTTTCATTTGCTACCCATATTGCAGATATGCATTAAAAATATCCATTACGCCATCTTGGGTCGCCCGCCATAATGGATATAGAACAATGGCATACATCATATCATGCATTGTCATCCAAAGTAATCGTGTATACAAAATTTCAGCTCAATCGGTTGAAGATATCTACTTCAAAATTGAGTTACAAGATTCTACCGAACATACATACTTACATACAGACATACAGTGCAAGTTAAATAAAAGCTTACAAAATACTCTCACACAACATAACAAAACTTCACCCCTTTGTTACCCGAAGGTGTAGGCAGCGGCTGTTAAGCCTCGTCTTGCCATTATGTTTACGTCCCAAATGGAATAGGTGGCGAACCTATTGCCATACCGGGCTCAAAGTTTTCAGTCGTCGATATTTATCACACTTAACTTCCGAAAACAATTTCGAAAAGTCATTGGTGTGAGCCAGTATCAGGAATCGAACCCGGGCCTCTAGATCAGAAGCCGTGTGCTCGACTACTGGGCTACCGAGACCCAGAGACTTTCACACGTTCAATAAATAGTAAAGTTGTAGTTGTAGTATTGTATTAACAACAATTTAAATTAGACAATGTGAGGTAAAAATAATCGGTTGACATTAGCGAGTGGAGCGGAGTTAGGTGGAGAGAGATGGAGTGGGGTGTGATGACATCATAGTGAGCGCCTTGCCTACACCTGCCTATACCAACCGGCTGGTGAGGGAAATTATTACATCATTATATAAAACAAACATAAACCTATCTATGCAAAATATCCTTAACAATATATGAGGTGCGTGCCCACAAAATTCTCCAATACTTAATAAGGACATGTTTAAATAGACATTAAAATCGGATGACAGGTGTGGTTCAGTGGACAGTGGCTAGCTATAACTTACTGGCTGCTGAACTGCTCAGGGACCTCTCAGCCACTTTCAACGGTGGCAGAGCTATACCAGTTCGCTGCAAGACCGGTGAGATATCACGATCTCTCACAGTATCGCCGTAAATTGACTCACGTAGCGTTTCTATCTGAGAGAGCTCACTCCTATTCACCTTTCTTCCTACCGGAATGGTGGTTTAATGGCACCAATTATATATTTCTGGTGAACTAATTAAGAAATTAAGTAAAGAATAGGTAACCACCTACAACCACTAAATAGATCTTCACACGTGACTTGCAAAGTGTTTGTTGACGAGTACCTGTATGATCCATCTATACACCAGGACGCGTGAGGTCGTGGGTCACAGTCAGGCGACCTTTGTACTTATTTATCACCACTACATGAATGAGCCGGCTCCGCCGGTAAAATGTATATTACTACTCAGAATATCCACCTAAAGTCATTCATGCCGTGTTCTGTTCAGCGAGAGAGGTATCCGGAGGCCCGCCCTCTTCCCCTCCCTTCCTATCTTATTCCCTTAAAAGTCAGCCACTGTAACACTATTTATAATAATTATTGTTCGAGATACTATTTATATTGTAGGTGTCCATGAGCGGCGTTAGAGGCTCAGGTGACCCGCTTACTCGTTTTCCCACATATTTCATAAAAACGACGGAGCCATTCAAGTTGCTGGTCGTGACAGCGTATCACTGCATCTGAGTATAGTCTATATTCGTACAGGAATGTTACACGCCGTGTTTGTGAATGTGCTTCGTCAAGTTCCGTGTGTGTGTCGGGATCCCCGCGTGAGCCGCGTCCCTGTGCTGCCACTGCTGCTGCTGCTGCACTCTCGTACATGTATTTGTGGATGTGAGGTGTAACATCAAACGTTTCAGGAAGTCAACGCTCGTGGAGACGAGCCGATGACCTCCCGCTGCCGGCTATTTATATCATCGTCCTGTATCGCCCCACACCTCCATGCCCCGCCTGCCCCGCCTGCCTCGCTCACCTCGCCTGCACTATCCTGTACTCTCAGGAGTTATATATGATTTCATTGACAGATTTAGTTTGAGTTTTTATTACGTGTATGATTAGCGGACATATCTCAGAGGGTACTGTAGTGGGAGCTGCTATCTACTAGTATTAAATTGAGTTTATCATTTCTACTACTTTTTCCTTTTCTATAAATAATGGATCCTTTTAAAAATGACATCATTCAATGAATAACTATAAGCATTAGAATAAGGGGTATTTATATACTTAGAGTATTTATATCCTGACACTGGCTCACACGAATGACTTTTCGAAATTGTTTTCGAAGGTTATGTGTGATATATTATATCGATGACTGAAAACTTTGTGCCCGGTTTGGCAATAGGTTCATCACCTATTCCATTTGGGACGTAAACATAACGGCGTGACGAGGCTTAACAGCCGCTGCCTACACCTTCGGGTAACAAAGGCCTGGAGTTATGTTATGTGTGTTATGTTATATACTTAGACTTACTTTTATTTAAAAGCGAAGCTCTGTCAAATTGGTAAAGCAAGTTCAAACGAGCGTGATAAAATACAACGTGTCGTTATAGTGGTGAGCTGCAGGGTGACACGTACCTCAGTACTACTCAGTAGTAGGTACATCAGTTACACTCACGTACTGCATTACAGACACAGCGAGCACGTCACACGTGCGTCGGCGCGCTAACCTTGATACAGCCCTAGAGCGTGTTGTCTAGACTGTACTGTACTGTACCCGCGTGCCTCTGTGTGTACTTGTCTGGCTAATTCGCTGATATTACAATAATTGTTTCCAATTGAGTGACGCAGACATAGTGAATTAACAAGTCGCGACCTAATTTCTGTATTTAGCGGCTAACGTCAGTTGAAAGTGAAGAACTTATTAAATCGGTTGTCATTCATGCTATTGAGGTGTCTCTTTGGCGCTCTGTTTCTTCCTAACCCGCAAGAGATACGAAGTGCTGTTAAGTAAATACGTGTCGGTCTCGTCCCGTGTCCGTGAGCGCGTCTTGTTTATTTGTACCACCCCATTGATTTCTGTAGCACTAGCACTAGCGCGGTGGTCGAGTGGTGGTCGAGTGGTGGTCGAGTGGTGGTCGCGCGACCTTGACGCATGCCTACTGAATAATTCGCAAGTTGATACACGGCCGTTCCATAAGTGTGTACGCAATGAACAATATTACAGCGATAATATATCAATGACTCAATAGAAGAGCTTTGAGTTGATTTTGAGTAAAAAACCTCGAATCAATAATTGAAATTATCGTGGCGCTTTACAAGATACAAGAGCTTTACAACATGTTTCACGCAATTATGTATGTATTAAGCAAAATATCTTAAAAAATATCGTATTTGCAGAAAGAACAATTTAAATAAAAATGTTTGAAAGTGGTTCAGTGATATTCGGTGCGAACCGTACGAAGTAAGTGAGGCTTGCTTGGCGCGGGCGACCCACTCAGACCCGCTCAGCCACCTCTGACATTTAGCTCACCGTGTTCAAGGTGTAGGGGTTAACTTGCACGGATATGACAATGTTCTGTCTACCTCGTCCGTGTTCGTGTGTGTGTGTGTGCTTGTAGCTTTTTGGTTATTTACGAACGGAGAGGTCAAATGAATTCTACACCTTTCTTTTGGAACTTAAACGGTGAAATGAAATGAAATATCCTGACGACATCGTGTATCATGCTTGTATAAAAATTCCTTTTGTTTATAACAAGTATTATTTAACAAAATACGATGTATCAAAATAAAGTATAAAATATGTGTTATTTTACGAGTACTGTATTATTGCTTAACATAATGACGGCCGACTGACCGAGGATATTTTATTTATTTGTAACTACTTGTCTATAACCAAATCTATTTATGTTTTGATTTTGTCAATGAGTTATCCAAATTGCGTGAAAAAATAAAACACATAGTTTTATTTTTTCAGGATTCCGGAGTTAATGCTTAAATTAAGATCAATTAAGAGCAATACATATTTGAAACTTCTTAAATATTTACTGTAGCATCTTATGAGTGATGCGTGCGTCATGTACAGACAGACTATTAGGAGAATATTTAATTGCATTAAATAATTGGTGGCTGGCCAGTGAGCCGGCGCGGCGGCGTCCTGAACAGCGGAAAATGTATTAAACAAATAAAGAATCGACTGTTAGCCGGTACGCAGTTTGCAGGTCAGCTATCTCTCACACAATTGCGATTGAACTGATGAGGCTATCTCAGAAACTATAAGGCCGACAGGCATGAAATTCGGTAGGAGTATTCCTTACGCTGTGTAAAGGTAGGCAGAGGACTAAGGACGAATTTCATCAAACATGAAAAACCTACAAAGGGGATCAATGAGGTGTTACAAAACACTGTATTCAAGTATTGCTTTGATCGGTAAAACAATTGGTAAACATATTATTTTTGGCGTTATAATAATCACTAACAAACTCCTCCAAAACATCTTGACCCATTTTGATGAAATTTTGTGTGATTATCGGGTAGGTCTGAGAATCGGTTAGCATAAAAAGTAAGAAAAATAGTTAAATCTCTTCAATGTTAATAGTAGTCCACAGCCTATTTTTTAGGCAAATCAGTATTTGCCGGGTCAGCTATATATTATAAGTTGACGTTATTATAAGCGCAGACCTTCCCTCTGCTCCGTTTGGTAAATACGCGATCAGTCAGTCTCTATTTATAACCAACATCAATTACAAATAATAAAAAGTTGTGAATGTCATGAAGCAAATCAGTTTCACATTCTAAAGCTTACAATAAAATAAATAAATAAACTCGTCTTGATTTAAACATATAAAAATAAAATGTAACTGTCTCTTAGTAACAACTGCATTTTTACTACATTAATACAATTCATTATACATGAATACGGGACATCGCCAAAATATTATTTTTTTTACAATTTTTGACTGTCCATCTGTTTGTCCCAGGTCTCAAATGGCTGGACCGATTTTATCGAAATTTTGTGTAATAAGTCAAAATGGTTGTTATGTCTGGACTTGTGTGTGTGTGTGTGTGTGTATCGCCAGCTTTATATCCGCATTCATCTAATTTACTCGAGCAATTCCATCTCCACGTGTAATGTGGTTTTCTACCATCAAATTTTATTGGCCATTTGATCGGATTCGAAAGTGCATCATTCGTCAGTAGCGCGTGCTGGATGTGGAGCAACATGTCCACTCCGCTATATTCTACTGTACGGAGAGCTGTTTGATGACGGGAAACGTTTTACAGCGATAGTGGCGCAGTTAACTGTTATTGCACCATCAACCTTCAAGTGCACCGGTCTCTACTCTCTCCTCCACTCCACTCTACACTCACAGATCATATATACATGTGGTGATTTACATACAGACCATTAACGTATTTAATATTACCTACTTGAAACCCTTTCAAGGAATGCAACAATGTACGAGGATATAAATGTAGGTACATAAATGTGTTTAATCACGATGTCCGGGGTAATTATTTCAACCCCGATGCTGGACTATCACATTGTATCAATGACTCCTCACTTGGGACCCAATTTAAGGCAATGGTCTTATCGGCTACCAGCAAGGCACTTGCTAACTAAAGCACGGAATATCTACTATTCAAACAGTTTTATCAACATTTTCTAGTCGAAAAAAGTGGTTTTCAATTTGCCTATTTGTATATAGGTATTTTTTATGTACGTCTAGGGTAGCTAGTCTCGGTGGCGCAGTGATCGAGCACACGGCTTTTGAGAGGTCCGGGTTCGATTCCTGACACTGGCTCACACCAATGACTTTTCGAAATTGTTTTTGGAAGTTATGTGTGATAAATATCGATGACTGAAAATTTTGTTTTATTTTGACAATAGGTTGGCCATCTATTCCATTTGGAACGTAAACATAACGGCGCGACGAGGCTTAATAGCCGCTGCCTACACCTTCGGGTAACAAAAAGCGTGAAGCTATGTTTATGTATGTTATCCGTCAATTACAGACGAATTTCTTTTTTTTTTAATAAAGTTCACTTCAAAAGCATTCCCATTTTCACCTACTGATCGGATGAGGAGAAATCGGAGGCAACCACCAAAACTGGGGTAGTATTGTGTTTTCGTAACTTAATAGTCATTTCTTAGATATTTGGCTTAGGTTGCCAACATCTGATGCTATTATACTAATGATGAAGTTACGGAGTCCCTCATTAGTTAGGAGTTGGGAGACAGGACGGAAATGATCGATAGAAATATTTATTTCTCAGATTTTCGCGAATCACATTCATAACATTAAAACAAATTTTTAGGATTATATCGGGTTCATTTATTACTTATTTTTATTTATTTCCCGACGTTTCGAACTCTTTACAGAAGAATCTTTACTGTAAAGAGTTCGAAACGTCGGGAAATAAATAATCCTAAAAAGTTGTTTTAATGTTTTGATCGATAGAAACTATTTAGTAGAATGTAGGACTATTGTGTTGCTCATGAGGTATGCCGGAGTCAACAGGTAATGCTGCCATGCAGATGATGAAGCTAAAGAAATCCTTAATTTGAAGTCGGTGCAGGTTACACCTTTGATGTCCGTCACACACAATCATCATCATTATCATCAGCCTATTGCAGTCCACTGCTGGACATAGGCCTCTCCCAATTTGCGCCACAACATCCGATTCTCTGCCTTCCGCATCCAGTCTTTTCCAGCAACCTTTCTGAGGTCGTTTGACCATCGGGCTGGTGGGCGTTCTACACTACGTTTACCAAGACGCGGTCTCCACTCTATGACCTTCTTACTCCATCTACCGTCGGTCCTTCGGCAGATGTGACCAGCCCATTGCCACTTCAGCGAGCTTATTCTACGAGCTATGTCGGTTACTCTAGTTCTCTGGCGGATATACTCATTCCTGAGTTTATCCTTCAGAGATACCCCGAGCATAGCCCGCTCCATAGCTCGCTGAGCGACTTTAAATTTGTGGACTAGCCCCACCGTGAGTGTCCACGTTTCGGCACCGTAGGTCATCACCGGTAGGACGCACTGATCAAAGACCTTGGTCTTCAGACATTGCGGTATAGGCGAGCTGAAGACCCGACGCAGTTTGCCAAATGCAGCCCAACCCAGCTGAATCCTCCTTTCGGCCTCCTTCTCGAAGTTTCGTCTACCTAACTGGATAGTTTGGCCTAGGTAGACGTATTTGTTTACGACTTCGAGAACTGACCCTTCGACGCTTATCGGTCCGGGCACGACATGTTCATTGAACATGACCTTGGTCTTGTCCAAGTTCATGCCCAAACCGACACGCCGGGAGGACTCGTCTAGGCTGCGCAGCATTCCGCTTAACTGTTCCAGCGACTCTGCCATCACAACGATGTCGTCGGCAAACCGAAGACGTGAGATGTACTCACCATTCACGTTGATACCCTGTCCAGTCCAATCCAGTGTCTTGAAGACGTCCTCCAAAGCGTTGGTAAAGAGTTTGGGAGATCTGACATCTCCCTGTCTTACACCTCGATTCAGCTCGATGGAGTTCGTCACCTGGTCCTGTATCTGAACAGTCATCGTGGCGGTGTCATACAAACATCTCAACACCTCGATATAGCGCCAGTCGATCCGACATCGCTGCAGTGCATCCAGAACTGCCCAAGTTTCGATGGAGTCGAAGGTTTTCTCGTAATCCACGAATGCCATACACAACGGCTGATTGTACTCCTCGGTCTTCTGTACAATCTGCCAAACAGTACAGATGTGGTCCACGGTGCTAAAGCCTTTTCGAAACCCGGCCTGCTCCGGAGGCTGGAACTCGTCGAGTCTTGCCGCGAGACGATTCGTGACCACCCTCGAGAACAACTTGTAGATATGGCTCAGAAGTGAGATGGGTCTGTAGTTCTTCAGTAAGGTCTTATCACCTTATTTGAAGAACAGCACCACCGCACTCCCGCTCCAAACCTGAGAGGTTATACCTTGGTGTATGACGGAATTAAAAAGACTTGCTAATTCCTTTAGGATAGGAGTCCCGCCGGATTTTAGAAGTTCTGTAGTAATTCCGTCATCACCGGGTGCCTTGTTGTTCTGGAGTTGCCCGAGAGCCGCCCTAGTCTCGCTTGCTGTGATATCGGGAATGTCTTCACTATAGTGACGCGTTAGCGGGGCTCTGTGGTCATCATCGCTGTGTCCCGTAGGCTTGGTCATCCGTGTTGAATAAAGGAGCCCATAAAAAGATTCGATCTCTGCGAGAATCTCAGGCTTAGAGGTGACGACACGTCCATCCGCAGTTTTCAGCTTCGTCAGATGGGGCCTTCCAAGCTGCTGAGCGAACACTTTCGACCCTTTATTGCGGTCGATCGCGTCCTCGATTGCTCGGGTATTCGATCGACGAAGGTCGCGCCGCATCAGCTTCCTAATACGCTGGTTTAGGCTTCTCCATTCTGACGAAGACAGCTGATCGGATGGAGTTTCTCGTCTTTGCCTCATCAGCTCGAGCGTCTCGGCAGAGAGTTTGGACTCCTTTTTCTGCGATCTCGGGAACAACCTTTGAGACACTTTCCTCAGCGTGCTGACCACAGTGTCGGTCCTTTCGTCCACATCACCGGTGGTTTCCAGCAGGTCGAATCGATTTTTAAGTTCCATTTGGAACGTTTCGGTTTCGGCTATTTGGAGTGGCGTAGGTCGGAGAATAGACCTCATCTTCCGGGTCCTTTCAGCTTTCAAGTTAATATTTAGAGAGCCCCGAAGAAGTCGGTGATCACTTCCAGTATTGAACCTGTTGATCACAGAGACATCTCTAAATATATGCTTACTATCCGTTATGATAAAATCTATCTCGTTCCTTGTCACACAATACAACGGATTTATTATTACACTTATTTGTAGAGTCGATGCTTATGGTGGCGGCATATCGCATTAAATAAATCACTTGTAAGTAGCATTAATCACAAGTGATTATCGTCGACCACATGTGTGTATGAGTATAGTAGAGCGGAGTGAGAGAGGCGCGTCAGTTGCACGAGACAGTTGCGTTACTATCTGCGTACTGTTCGTGTAACAAGTGGCCTCCAATCCTCCTCCATTGTCAGACACCCACCACAAGCGTTATATCTCCTCTACGCTACTCGCGAAGTTGAACAAAGACGAATATGATAGTGTAGAAAGTCATTTCGATTTGTTTTGACAAACTTGGTTTCACCTCGGGGGACTTCATTTTTATTATGGCGATTTGCCCGCCCGAATCAAAGCGTCCGAGGTTACACACTTTAGCTCTTAGCGAAGTTGAACGAGTGTGTAAGTAAAGTCACACTTCGAACTTCGCTGCAGTTTGTCGAGGATCTTTGCGAGCGTGTTATGGAGACGTGACAGTAGTAATTTTGTGTAAAGATCGACGCACACACGATAGTGGCGTAGTGGAGTGGAGCTGTGACGTCAGTGCGTTGACTCGACCGTGAGCTGATTAGTTCGGGTGTGTTCTATGTGTGTGTCGGTAAAGTGTGTGTGAGTGCGCGTTATCATTCACATATTGAGTAATTAAACCATTTTGTATATTTACGACAATCAGGTGATTGTTTTCAATAAAGTATCGCTACTATAATATCATTACATAGTATAAAACAAAGTCGCTTTCCACTGTCTGTCCCCTTATATGCTTATATCTTTCAAACTACGCAACGGATTTTGATGCGGGTTTTTAAGGGTCTCAACGCAGTGGTTAACTATAATTCATGTAAAATGTACAAAAGAAAAAATGATATTTTTGAAGATTTTCGAAGAATTTTAATCGCAAACATTGACTGGTTTTGGTAATTGGTAAATAATGGCTTATTTACGAAGCGATTTTAAACATTACAGCATTAATTTTCATCCAATTAAGTCTTGAATAGATTGTCCATGTAATATATATGATCATGGCCCATTACAGCATGTAATTTACACGAATATTTTCGAAGATATTGCAGTACTACTGCACGATATGCTATGTTAGCTGTCAGCTATGTTAGCTGGACAGCAGTTGTAACGCGCAGTAGTACCTGCCCAGACGCGTGCCGATAAATAGCACAAATTGAACCTCATAAATTTACTCACATATTACATTTGATGCGGAATAAAGTTCGCCGGGTCAGTTAGTAATTAATATAAACAATCTATTAGTTATTTTAATAGAACCAAAATCAAATTTATTTCTCTGTTTTTCGCGAATCACATTCATTACATTAAAACTGCTTTTACAATAATATTAATATCGCTCCTGAAAACAAACTAGTAGGTTCGTGCATTAAAGATGTAGTAGCCAGAATATTCGACCATCATAGTTAAGACCCAAGCAAATTAAAATCAACGTCCTGGAAGTTAACAAGAGAAATTTTATGCAAGTGTTATAGCCGAGCACAACTGAAGTGACTTCTATTATTTAGAGTTGAGTTGTTAGTTGTTACACAACACGCAAGCTACACCATCCGCGCTGAGCGGTCCCAAGGCGACTTGTCCCTCATGAAGTCATTGATGGTTTAGTAAGCACTAACAACGAGACGATCCTTCACAGCCCACCTAAAGCAATCGAAAGACAGAGCCAGAGTATGCGCAGGAAACCTGTTATAAAACTGTACACCCATTCCTAGAAAAGACTTTTGTACAAATGTAGGCCATGATGAAAATCCAACAGTGTTATTACAATGGGTTAAGAAATATACTTCCACTGATGGTGACGGTGTGAAGTTAACGTTTATCGTTTTGAATGAGGACGGGCAAAGTAGCGAAGAGTGCAACGGCTCGCTCCGTGTTTATCTTTCCTATCTTAGCGGTTACAACATGTCGGTTGCAATGTATGCACTGTACATTCGATTCTTACTGAACTTGTTCCACATACATTCAACGTGCATTCAACTAAAAAAATTGTAGAAGGCCTTAAAAGTAATCGTTATGTGTGAACGGAATGTCGTCCTCTCCAAATTAATAAATTACACGTAGAAAATTGATGGCAAAATGTGGGAGCTGTCAAATTGATCGATTCGCTAATCAACGAATAATTTTACGGCCGCGCCATATTGAGTGAATCCACATCAGGAACAAAGGGCCACAGATTGCAGTTGCGAAGATTGTTCCACCTCAGATTACAATAATTTTGTTATAACAAGTAGCTCACAATCATCTCATATTGTCATTTTACAAGTCATATATTATAATATAGACGTGAGTAGATAGGTCTTTAAGTAAAAAGACAAAGCTCTCATTTACGTCGGCTTAATCAATCAAGATATTGAGCTCAGTTGCTGCAATGTAATACGTCTCATTTTATCATCCTCTGTCATTTCACTGCGGTGAGGGATGAAAATAATAAATATTTTATTTGTTGTATCTTTTTTGCTTCAGATATATTCATTGTACACATACATCAACACTTAAAGAACTTTTTTAATTCCTTTAAGAGTACTATGTTTATCATCTATACATATAATAAAATTGTAGAAAAGTCAAAACTGTACATTGAATATTTTTTAAAAAGAATACTTGGTGTGTGATCTGCAATCGATACCGAAGCCAAAAATATACTTTTTAGAATTTTTGTCTGTTTGTCTGTTTGTCTGTTTGTCTGTTTGTCTGTTTGTCTGTATGTATGTCCGGGATAAACTCAAAAAGTACTGCATGGATTTACTTCAAATTTGGCACGAAAATTATTAAGAAGTCGGGTCAACATATAGGCTACATATTATCACGCTATCACCTACGAGGAACGAGCAGTGAACCTTTATTTCTTCAATGTATTCTGTAGCAACGTGTAATCTAACGACGCATATTTGTATGTTGTTATGGTGTTATTATGTTAATAACCATGCTTTAATCTATACATATAATAATAATAATAATATAATATAAGTTAGCTTCACATTTTAATTAACTTATGCCGTTAAACATAACAGACAATTTTAAAACAGTGCCATCTATGAGATTTACAAAACAGAAAACATTAAGTTGAATTACACGTGTAAGCACTTTTTGGTTTTAGATATAAATAAATCTTTGAGATTTTAAAAACATCAAGTCGAATTACATGTTTAAACACTTTTTGAATATAAATAATTGAAATTTCATCATGCGCTTGCGGTCAATAGATGTTTTTAAGAGTCATAGATGGAGTTGTGCATTTTCTTCTTTAAAATTGTATCGTTAATTCTTTTCAGAGATGAGCAAGACAATTAAAAAAATGTATTTGTATATGCTAAAAACTGTTAATATTTTTGTTCGGTATTTATTGGTGTAATGATTGCTTCGTAATTTTATAATTTTACACCATTAAAAAAAAATGTTTCCTATTCGCTAACTAGATGGCGTTGGCGTCGAATTAGATCGCGCTATAATTTCGTTCACCAAAAGTGATGTTATGAGTACGGATGTCGCCGCGACAACTCATAGAAACTGGGGTTACCTGCGTTGCTATAAGTTATCGTGTGCTTAGTCGAATTTAACGTGAAAACTGAAAATACTTTCCTGAAATATAATTAAAAAAAAAATATTTACTTAAATAAACTTCATTCGGAATCGGACTACTGCTTACTGCTTAGCTATCATTATCTGTGTGTAAATTCTCAGCGTGTAAATTATTTTCTGTTATTTTTCAAACTTAAAATAATCAAAATGCCTAGAAAACGGTCTAATCTATCCCAATCCTCAAACGATAGTCGAAGGAAAAGGTTAGCTCGATCTCTTGAAACCACCATTGAGCGTGAGGCAAGGATAGCTACTCTTCGAGAACACAATGCGGAAATTCGAGATGGAGAAAGTAGTACGTCGCGCCAGTCCCGATTAGATACTATGCGCACTCAAAATGCATCGTTGCGGTCTCTGGAAAGTATAGAAGCATACGAAATGCGGCTATTAAATGATCGGAAGCGCCATGCTGAGTCTCGCGCGTCAGAGACATACACGCAACAAGAGACAAGACTGAGTTTGCAGCGCAGCCGCACTTATGCCGCTCGATCGTGCGAGAGTGCTGAAATTCGAGAAGCTCGATTGGAAAGCGACCGGGAGCGTCACGCTGAGTCTCGCGCGTCAGAGACGTACACGCAGCTAGAGACGAGGTTGAGTTCCCAGCGCTCTCGCACAGATGCAGCTCGATTTTGTGAGAGTGTCGAAGCGCGAGAAGCTCGACTGGAAAGCGACCGGGAGCGCCACGCTGAGTCTCGCGCGTCAGAGACGTACACGCAGCTAGAGACGAGGTTGAGTTCCCAGCGCTCTCGCACAGATGCAGCTCGATTTTGTGAGAGTGTCGAAGCGCGAAAAGCTCGACTGGAAAGCGACCGGGAGCGCCACGCTGAGTCTCGCGCGTCAGAGACGTACACGCAGCAAGAGACGAGGTTGAGTTCCCAGCGCTCTCGCACAGATGCAGCTCGATTTTGTGAGAGTGTCGAAGCGCGAGAAGCTCGACTGGAAAGCGACCGGGAGCGCCACGCTGAGTCTCGCGCGTCAGAGACGTACACGCAGCAAGAGACGAGGTTGAGTTCCCAGCGCTCTCGCTCAGATGCCGCTCGATTTTATGAGAGTGTCGAAGCGCGAGAAGCGCGACTGGAAAGCGACCGGGAGCGCCACGCTGAGTCTCGCGCGTCAGAGACATACACGCAGCGAGAGACGAGGTTGAATTCGCAGCGGAGTCGCACTTCTCTTTCTCGGTCGATCGAAGATCATGAAGAGCGGATGACCCGGTTAAGAAGAGATCGTTCTCAGCATGCCCTTTCACGGTCGTTAGAGAACGATGAGCAGCGTGAAGAACGTCGTGCAGCTGCTCGGCAGCGGTACCACGACGTGTGTGGCGATACGTCTGCTCATCTATCGCTAGAACGGGATAGAATTCAAGAGTTTCGAGGATCTTGGTCGGGTGAACAGCGTGCGGCACAACTAGAACTAGATCGTCTGCGGCGTAGCATGAATCAACTTTCAACATCTGACGATGAATCCATGGTTTACGATATCGAAGAGCAATCGTGGCTAAATAAAGAGGGAAGTGGATTTATGTACAATGTTGCGATTAACTACGCCGCACACGGAGATATTGGTGTCTTAGAAGAAGTGTGTGCCCACTGTCAAGCCCGCAAATGGAAAGGAGAGCCCAATGGGATGTGTTGTGCATCTGGTAAGGTACGCTTGGAGTCTATGCAAGACCCACCAGATCTGTTAAGAATCTTACTAAATGGCGAACATCCGAAGTCCAGCCATTTTTTGAAAAACATCCGAGCTTATAACAGCGCGTTCCAGATGACTTCGTTTGGTGCAAATCAAATCGTTGAAGCAGGTTTCATGCCGACATTCAAGGTCCAGGGGCAAGTTTACCATCAAATCGGTTCGCTGCTACCTACAGACATTCCAAAATTTTTGCAAATTTATTTTGTAAGTGATTTTGAAGAACAAGCAAACCTACGAAGTAGACACATCCCCAATTTGGACCCTGTTCTGGTCAGAGCAGAACAAAATCAGCACTTTTGAAGTTCAACAATTTTACAAAAGACAGTCTCCCTCTGTTACTGTACTTTCTGTATTTATGAAATGTAAAGAAGTAACGGGTAAATAAATGTTATTTTAAAAGGTATAATCGTAGGTATTTTTGGTGCTGTATAGCGTTCAGGCAGATGACGTCGCGGGCTACAGCTATACTACAAAAAATCCTGTTAAAATGAAAATAAACAATGCGGGCAACAACCATTGCTACCGCAATCTGTACTTATCCTACCAGTTACAATTTCATTTTAGAGGTAATTACTTCTCAACTGTCTATGTAAAAATATAGCTATCTGATCACAAATTCCACGCGTACGAAGTCGCGGGCACAGCTAGTTATATATATTATCAATTAAAATATGAACTATTATTGTATTTATGAATTTTATGAAAAATCTCTGCACAGGACACAGTGTGGAAACTTCCTCTTAATTTGATATGGCGAAGCGATCATCTGCTAATATCCTGAAGTCTAGGTCATCGCACCTTCATCCTTTTAAGTAGTGGCGATGTGACCCGTAGTTTTTTGAAGTCGGTCTATAAACTGTGAGTATTATATATTATATACTAGCTGACCCGGCGAACTTTGTTACGCATCAAAAGTAATAAATAAGTAAATTTTGGATTTCATGAGGTTCAATTTGTCCTATTTAACTGCTGTCCCGCTATGTTAATACTGCAATATCTTCGAAAACATTCGTTTAAATTGCATGCTATAAAGGGCCAGGATCATCTATATTCCATGCACAATCTATTTAAGACACTCAATTTAATGAAAATTTATGCTGTAATGTTTAAAATCGCTTCGTAAATAAGCATTAATTATATTTAATTCGTATGACAGTCGTTTGACAGTCTCGGTGGCGCAGTGGGTGAGCGCACGGCCTCTGATCCAGAGGTCCGGGGTTCGATTTCAGACACTGGCTCACACCAATGACTTTTCGAAATTGTTTTCGGAAGTTATTTGTGATAAATATCGATGACTGACAAACTTTGTGCCCGGTATGGCAATAGGTTCGCCACCTATTCCATTTGGGACGTAAACATAACGGCGAGACGAGGCTTAACAGCCGCTGCCTACACCTTCGGGTAACAAAAAGCGTGAAGTTATGTTTATGTAATTCGTATTTCTCGTAAAAAGTAAAAAAAAAAAAAGTCACTGTGTGTTATCTCTAAGTGATAGACATATGCCCTCGCGGACTTTTTTGTAGACCTTCTGAAGGTGTATAATAATGTAGAACATTGTTTTGATCTATGACTTAGGGTTAAGCCGGCGTTTTCAATTAAGTGCTAAATCTCGAAAATTTTCATTTTTTCTTTATAACATCATATATGAATTATAGATCAATACCACCCCGTTAAAACCCTATAACTATTAAAAAAAAACACATCAAAATCCGTTGCGTAGTTTTTAAGATATAAGCATGTAAGGGGGCAGACAGCGTAAAGTGACTTTGTTTTATACTATGTAATGATATTATGTGTGTGTGTTTAGTATAAAGTGTTTGAAGCTTCAGAGAGCGAATGAGGTTGTCGAGTTGTGTCGCTGTGACTCGCTCTCGCTCTCGGAACTTGGTACACACACGTCAAGCTCCTGATATTTTGTGTATTCAGTTGATCATATTCGATAATGTCATTGCTAATATAAATTTAGATATGCGTGTGTGTGTTGCTGTGAACACTTAATACACAAGTACACAGTTCACTGTGTGTAGGTGTGGTGCCGCCGGTACACACGAAGGTACATTATATATACACAGTACAAAGTGAGTGTGGCTCCCTAAATAACGATAACATAGTACATAATACCATCTACACTACACTACACTACACTACACCGTGCACTACCTAGATTATTGCATTTGTTTGTATAATTTCATTACTGATTATAGAATCTTTCTGTTCTTTGTGTCTCAATAAGCTTTTGATTGTTGACATGACCTTGTGTTCGGGACCTCGACTGATTTTGGCAGACTGTGGTCAAAGATAGTACAATTGATGCGCGGTGATTCGGGCTAGTGCCCAATTGATATAATTTGTGGCATTGATGTTTGGTAGGGTTGTCTGAACCACTTTTTCGTCAAAAAGTTAAAAAGTGACATAAATATTCCAAGTAGGTATTCATTTCTACAGTTCTATTAAAAATACTACAAGGCCATTATGAAATATTAGAGAAAACGCATTTATTATTAGCCACCCTTAATTTCGTGTCACATATCACAATATTAATCTTGTAATTCCTAGGTCTGTAGCGTATTTAACAATTTGACTGCAACATACAAATTAAAGTTATTGACTAGAGTGCGTGTTCAAATATTGGCTCGCTCCAGTTCGACGTGATGTTTGTACAGCGATTAATAATGTTGATCGGTTCGGGAGGTGAGCGCTAACAGATAAACAGTTAAACTGAACACACGCACTATTAGACACTCCAAAATAGTTTTATTCCCGTGTTCAATAAAATTTCGTTACTTTTTCAGTTAAATATTTACAATGATAGTAAGTAGATAAGTACCGCCTGAACACGCCGGGTCAGCTAGTACTACATAAAGCGAACTCTGATTCTTAATAATTCACGCAAACAAAATTACTGTTTCAAAAACAATTTTTTTTAATGAATTTTTCTAGATTCTTATAATATACTCACCACGTGTGGAAAATTAATTGTGCCTCCTACATTTATAAATTGGCCGCGAGGCCAAGAAGTAAATTGACTGGTTTACTAAATCAACATTGATATGGACACACATATTTATTCAGTAAGTAGATGTTATCGCTAGTGATAAGTAAAGCCAGGTGGATCCGCGGCGCGCGTTAGACAATAATCACAGGACATTCACCTCAAGCAACTGATTATCGTATAGCTTGGAATTAAATACAATTAGTGGATAAATAGCTCGGCCTCTAACTCACTCAACATTACGATCTTGACTCTTGTATAATATTTAGAATCGTGTAAGGCTGGAGTTCATGAACTATGACATAACGAAGTGTTAGCTAAATAGAGCTCTAAATATAATCGAACCTTTAAAGTTAATGCTGTTCACCAAAAATAAAATGGGGACTGCTACGTAATCAGTTGTAATTAGAACGAATGAATAGTAAAAGAATGAGTGGTATAATACTACTTATTAAAATAAAGTAAAATGTGTGCAAACTGTATACATTTACTTACATCCGAGCGACATCCAAAAATGTTAGGATAATAATATATACTGCAAAATGTGAACCGTGTTATGGCAATGCGATCAGTTACCATAAATGCCTTTGTTATTTATTAGCATTATGTTTTATTCTGTTGATCTCTGTTGTCATGGCAACTCAGACGTTGCCATGACAACATGTTGAATACGTTTTATTATTTTACTTTCTCGTCATATTTTCGAAATAATTTCGTCATATTTGGAATAAATGGGGTGCCCGTATAATTCGCTTACGAGTATTTAAAAAAGTCTAAAACATTATTTTCATCTAAAATGTAATTTATAGCGACTTCCATTATATTTTGTTTAGGGTAGAGGTTCCAATAATGGACTATAAACCAGCGATGGATATTTTTTATGTATTCAAAGAAAACATAGTTTTTCCATGGTTTTAAAGTTATAAACTGAATAAGGAATGACTATATTGTTAAAATAGTTAAGTTTTAAATAAATTTAATTAAACGGGATTTCATTTATTCGTCTCCTAAATACTGTTTAACTTTGCCATAATTATGTATATGATACGACAAAAACAATGTCAATGACTGGATATTTAATACTAGTGTCTGTGTCATAACTGGGAATAGACAACTGGATCCTAAATGTCTATCAATGGTGATTTTAGATTTTCCTATACCTTCTCAAATTTCTAAGAATTTATTACAGCTACTTCTACTACGCATTCTCGAAATACCACGGCTTCTCAGAATATCGAAGTAATGTGACTCATCCCGCATTTCGTTTGGTAAGAGAGGTATACCCACACCCTTTCCCTCTCCCATACCATTCCACTCACTATCTTAACTGAAAGCCTTGTAACACGACTCGAATACTATCTATGTGTGTATGGCCGCGTTTGTCACTTACCAACAGGTTACCCTCTTGCGAGTTTTCCCCCTTCAATATTAAATTAATTTCCCAGAAAAATATTCAGGTATTCATAATAATATATTAATAATTACATACATAACTTCAAGTATCTGTAATAAATTCTACTACGCATTCTTGAGAATATTGATATGATATTTTACTAATGACTCTTGGTCTGTGTTTTGTACTAATTGCTTGTATTGCTTTTACATTTGATGAACACTATAGTACAAGTGTCCATTATTAGATCCTTCACCTTACTTTATTTATGAAATGTCACATTTGTTGACATTATCGTCGGTTAAACGAGGCTATTGAGGTGGATTAACATAATCGGTTGATTACAGCACCTAATCAATGTTAAGTGCTTGGTGAACAGCAAAATATTGTTAAAGACCCGTTTACGGCGTAATCGCCTGAATAAGATTTAATCATATCTTGGTGAACTCGGGGCTAAGTCTTTTATAACTACAGGATTAAGTTAGTAAATTGTCTAACACGTACTTGGTTGTTTTAATTATTTACATTCAACGTCAAAGTATTTCTAATATTAAATCGTATAATTTCTAAACTGAAAGCTAGTTTATATAATAATGTTGTCGTTCTGAAGCTGCTATACAGTTTCCTCACAAGGGGCTCACTCTCGGTGCTAGCTCGCTCACAGAGGCGCTATTGAACGGTCGGTCTCCACTCGAGGCCGCTCCTGAACCCGCACTTGTGCCCAGGTATGCACGCTCCACTACAAATCGGATTCGAATCCCGATACATTGAGTGTTTTGTATTCACGTGTGGACCGCACCAACTGACCCATATTATATTGCTAGCAGTTCCACCTCGTTGGACCCGTATTACGGTATCTATTTCAAAGCATTTAGGCTTTGTGATGCTAAACTCTTCATTCCCGAACTCCCGAGTTCCGCAAGTGTCGTCTGACTGCTTTCTGCTCAAATAATTGTCTTCAAAGGATTGCTTAAAAGGTAACAAAACAACCGTTGTTCAGTACAAAAACTAATTAGAAGAGAACCCTAATATTATTTGTTTGAATTTGTTTTAAAATATTATTTTGCGATTTTAGCGAATGAAAATTATTATACTATCTCGTTCGGCCGGACTATTCTTAGACTTTAAGTTTTACCTAGACTTTAAATATTTGTACTCGGATGGTGATCGAGGAGCACACCCTCCCCGATTGCGCAGTCGGTTGTTTTACCAATGCATCACGAGGACCGGCCGAATATTGATATTAAAAGCCGCTACGTTAGGAAACTATTAATATAGTAGGTAGGCACCCATAGTAGGTAGTAGGTACAGTATAATATTCCCGATGCCGGTGTGATGAACCCGAGTTAAGCGACTGGTAGTAAACTTATCAACGACTGACGCTTAGCTCCATAATATTGTATCCACGAGACGAGACCAGGACACATATGGCGCAGGGATGTCCGCCACGTGATCTAACCACAACGTATCAACAATTTGTTCATATCAATATAATTTTACTACACTGTATGTATATTATTTAATTCAATGGTTTATGTAATTAAATAATGAATTATCGTTATCAAGTAAATAAATACTTACCATTATAAAATAAGAAAACAATTACAAAATGTATAATATTACATGTTGATCAAAACAACTTTTAGGATTGTATCGCGTTTATTTATTATTTATTTATATTTATTTCCCGACGTTTCGAACTCTTTACAGAGATCATTTTCACGAGTATGAACAAAAAAGATGGTAGTTGCTCAAAAGCTATCCTCATTGATACAGAGAGCACCCACTTTTTGGAAATAAAAATCAAAAAGTTGATGTTAAAAATATGATTTTTACTATTGGTAACCCACATCAGACCATGAGAACAAAAGTTAAATACTTATTTATAAGATGCATTAATACATCCTGCCTCTAAAGATCCTTTGTTGTATGATTTAATAAGTAAAAGTTGTTATTATTAAATTATTACAAATTATCATATTTTCTAAGTTGGTTGAGATTAAAGTATGACTATTATTAAATATTCATTGATTTTAAATTAAAAGATAAAGTGTTTATTAAAAATCTACCACTGGGTCAAAAACGCGGCCAGTCCTGAGAAAGACCCAGCAAGAAAACTCAGCGGCTGTTCTGCAAAACTGATTATTATTTCATTTTGAACGGGCTATTGATATTGCTATTATTTATAATGTTTTTGAGAAAAAAAAAAGGGACTTGGTTTCTAGGTTAATAAAAATTAAATTAAAATTATTTTGTTTTGATTATTACTGCACTACTCAAAATTCTATATTATTATGGTTCCTGATGTGGGTCTGACCTGCAAACTATACTAATAGTGTCTCGCTGTCTATAAATATAAATAAATAATAAATAAACGCGATACAATCCTAAAAGTTGTTTAGATCAATGAGTGAGATTCGCGAAAGTCTTAGAAACAAATAAATATTACATGTATTTGTTATGTGTGCAGTTTTATTACTACCCGATACTAAGGCTCTGTACTTAAACTGCTATTTATAAACAAAGTAAAATTGATTTGATAAAAATTAATAATTCAATATCCGTTAGCTCTCTCACCGATCGAGACGCGGCGCGAACCTTTTCACGGCGATATTCGGAAAGGTCGTGGAATTCACATATTCACATATTCCCTAGCGTACCCATACCTGGCGTATCTATATAGTACATATACTGGTCTATACTATACAGTACCAATACTGGGCAGGGAAGAGGAGTATCATATGAATGTATATGTTGCTGTTATGTATACAGTAACTCTACCGCTGTTGAAGTTTCTTAGAGCACACTATTATCGAACACCCACAATGACCACTTTTATTTGTTCTTAGTCCTTCTTTGGCGAGACAACGCAGGCTGGGTCAACTAGTCTATACTAATATTATAAAGAGGAAAGATTTGTATTTTTGTATGGAACGAATGAACTCAAAAACTACTAGACCGATTTAAAAAAATCTTTCACTAGCGGAAAGCTGCATTCACCCAGAGTAATATAAACTATATTTAATCATCATTGCCATCGCCATTTCGTTTGTACGCGAGTAACACCGCGACGCGGATAGCTAGTATTTTATAAAACGAATGTTAGCCAGCCCTGTGTGTGGTGTCGCGTCTGTAAACATGATTATAAATGTAAGGTTGGTAGTGGTTGTGGTGGTAGTGGTAAGTAGCTGGGAGCTGTTCCAATATCTTTGTGTACTGTACTGTGTACTACTGTACACAGTAAGTAGGAGGCGTGCGTTATCTCCAGCAGGCACAGCGGCCTCCACGCGCCATGCCGCCGTCAGCCGAACAGTGGCGGTGCAGCCATGTTGCTATTACAAACTAGATATTATTATTACTTCGCTATTTGTTTGCAACAAACTCATTTTGTTCATCTTCACAATATACTGATAATGACTCATAATTATGCTCTGTGTCACAGAATACTTTAGCTATACAAGAATTTAATAAAATTTTGACAGTACAAATTAGCAAATTACTAAATGAAACATCTCAGTCTCTTACTTAAATGTAATAAGATTATTATACGAGCAGATCCTGCGAACTTCGGGCAAACTACACACAAAGTGTAAAAAATAATGACATGACTTGCGTCATTCACTTTCATGATGTAAATTGATCAATTAAGTACATAATTGACTAATGAAGGATATTGGTGTTTTCAAAAGTCATAAGCCAAGCATATGTAGAGTACGACAACCCTATAAAGTGTAACTCAAACAGGCCATTGATACAAAGAGTGGCGCCAAGCTCGGACACGGTAGGTATCTATTATATGACACATATTCCCTGGCGTACCCATACTAATCTATCAGTACGCAGTACATATACTGCGCTATACTAGACACCAATACTGGGCAGGGAAGAGGAGTATCATATTAATGTATATGTTGCTGTTATGTATACAGTAATTCCGCCCCTTCTTAATCAAAAGTTTCAAGATCCATCATGCTGATTACTTTTTGGACGTTACGTGTGATAAATATCAAAGACCGACTGAATTGTGCCGCCACCTTTACTTTTGGGATTGCTGTGAAATTACAAAAAAAAAACATATCATCCATCCGCAATATCGCATCGCCCTGGATACATTGAAGGAGAAGATATTTCTCTAGATATCCCCAATTGTAAGTCTACGCAAATCAAAGTAACTCATAAACAAAAGTAATCCTCCAAAACACAAAACTCATCCCTCCTCATCTATATCGCTACAGAGTGCCGTACGATTCTGATAATATAATCTGTCAGTGAGCCAAATGAAATTGAAGCAAAACTAGTTTGATTATGTTGTATTTTATTTTGTGCACATATCCGTGACTAAGCCTAGTTTATAGAGGTCTCTCCGTTGGTCCTGACGGGCCGGATTATCTGTGGATTAGTTTCGTTAACAACCCGGATATAGATCAATGTCGCTACATATCAGTTACGTTCGTGAATCTTTGAGTTGATCTATTCGTTATTTCAACTGAAACAAACTCGCAATTGTACAAAAATTTATTCAAAACATATAAATATGATTTTCGTGTCTAGATGTTTTTGACTTCGTCCAGGACTCTATTTTGTCTGACAAACTTTTATTACTAATTTGTCGCAAATATTTGCCTTCGGCGCTTCGTCCTCCATTTTATGAATTATTATGTGAATACTTACATAATTTCGCGTTGACTTCATCATCTACTGATATTGAGAAGCTTTAGAATTCTTCGCTTCAATGTTCACGGGCCATTTAAATGTTCCACAAAAACCTTTCAATGGATAATGTCGCTTCTTAATAATCTTATTGCTGTACATTTGTCAACATACTTGCAAAGATGTATTTAGAATTTTTATTATATCCATTATTTATCAATGACTGTACCGGTTGCTCTGCAGTACTGATGCCCCAAAACGACATGTCCATGTAGTATATAGTCAATATGTAATTCTAATTGTTTTGTTCTGATACAATATACTGATTGATCGTTGAAAATCTTGAAAATAAAAAAGGTATACATATTCTTAAAAACATTTTTTGAATAGGTAGTATTAGTAGTATTTAGCACAAAATTTAGATTACACACTGACAAAATTATTACGTTATGAGATACTAAGCTAATTTGATTAGCAGCTAACGCCATCTTGTAGTCAAGTTTAATAGCTACATAATTTATAAAACCTATTAGATTTTATTGACTACGATATGTGTTGTAGAAACATGATTATTTGCTGTTTACATTAGTACTACAAGTTGGCTAAAGCTAAAGAAAGTTACTTTTAATTTTTGCTTGCATGCTTGAGTTGGTAGAGATAGAAAGATAATTTTTATGATTATTTTTTTGTCGGTAGGAGGAACAGACATTGTTATCAAAGTTATTATTACTAAAATAACAGCAGCCTTAAAATGGTACAGCGTGTATGACAAGAGTTACGAAAGTCCAAGAATCGAGTGTAGTGTTTAAGAATCGTGCCTTATGCCGTTCTGTTCTCTTTGTCTCCCCTACAAGGCACTTGGTGTTATGTTATGAATGTATGTATTATTATCACATAACAGAACATAACTTCACGCCTTTTTACCCGAAGGTTTAGGCAGCGGATGTTAAGCCTCGTCTCGCCGTCATGTTTACGTCCCAAATGGAATACGTGGCGAACTTATTGTCATACCGAGCACAAAATTTTTAGTCATCGATATTTATCACACATATAACTGACGAAATTAAATTCGAAAAGGCATTGGTGTGAGCCAATGTGAATATTCGAACCCGCGACCTCTGGATTCAGAACCGAGGTGCTCGACGGCTGGTGGTCCCGAGACTTATTGAAATTTATTATTAAAATATAGTTTTAAAATATAATTAGATCGTCATGGTGATAAATGGAACAGTTATTTGTTAGGAAGTATTATTATTTTGTTAAAAATAATACAAATATAGGAGATGTGTAATTAGTAAATAGAGAAAGTGAAAGAATGATTAAAATAGACTAATAACTCTCGAAGTTTATCGACTATCCTACCGTGGTAGAGCCAAGCAGTTCGCTGCATGAATGGGCTGGCTCGACCGGTGAAATACCACGACCTCTCAGAACAACGACGTAAAGTGGCTCATGCTGCGTTTCGTTTGGTGAGAGAGGTTCCCGAAGGCCCACCACCTTCTCCATCCTTCCCTATCCCCTATCCTTAACGGTCCGCAACGCAACAGTAACACTAAATGTGTTGCTGGTGTCCATGGATGGCGTTGATTGCTTAGCATCAGGTGACACGCCTGCTCATTTGCCCTCCTATCCCATAAAAAAGACTATAGATAATGAAACAAATGTTTCTTGTTCATAACATTGGTGCAGTTACAGGCTAGTTGTACATGTGGATGTCGGACCAGTTCCAAGGGATTGTTCCTTGTTCTTACAATAGTTTCATCAGCAACAAGAAGCCTGATCAATGTTCCTTCAAATCAGTTGTGTTAGTTATTTGATTGAATATTTTTCTATTACAATAGTGTATTTTTGGTTATTATGTTATTATGGGAACTCTACAAAGTATATTAATACATATTATGATGTGTCTCCTTTAATCGAATCTGCGAATATATAATAATATTATCTTGGACACAATACACACAGCGCCCTCTAATTCCAAGGTAAGCAACTAAATGCTTGTGTTATGGATACTAGATAACGATATACTATACATATATACTTTTCTTTTGTAAATACATACTTATAATATATAGAAAAACACCCACACAAATATTCATGTTTGTCATGCTTGGGTGAGACTCGAACCCCCGACCTCATTGCTGCAGCCGGTAGTTTTACCAATGCGCCACTCGGCCCGTCAAATATGGCTTTGTTTGTGTGTGTGTGCGTGTGTGTGTTTGTGATTGTGTGTGCTCTACCGAAACTACTCTATCGTTAAACAAATAACAAATTGATTACAAAGTATGTCAATACATCGAATATTTGTAGCTATCAGTGTAAACACGCGACCATAATCTGTATCTAATCATCGTTCGTGATATTGGCCCGTATTTGTTCAGGCATGTATCTATCTGCCTACCCGCCTACCTGCCTGCTGCTCGCATACGTCGGTCATTAGCCCTCACATGTTACATACGAGTATTGTCTGTGCCTGTACTCGTACCTACAGTATGGCGCCTTCGTGAGATAACCTCCGGAACTGCATCCTATAATTAACTACACAAGTAATTAATTTGTCATGAATATCAAGTGGCTGTGACGTCACCGACCGTCGCAACCATTACCACGAGATTCATGAGACGTGTCACAACTAACACACACACACACACACACACACACACACTGAATACTGTTCAGCGACACTATTGATACCGTCTAACATACTTTCATAACGTAATATCTGCAGTTTTATTCCGCCTAAAAAATATAGGTAAGAAATATTAGTAAAAAAGTATACCAGGGAGGCTTTTATTCTAACAAATATAAATTTTTGGTTATCAGGTTAACAGGTGGGTTAATTTATAACCCAATCGTCACTACTATTAAAGGTACAGAGACACATACGAGTGCACCAGGTGTCCCAGCTGTCATCGTGTCTCCAGGTCTAGACATTTTGCTGGCATTTAAGATTACTGCTCGTTATCTAATGCTAAAAGACTAATGAAAATGTGATTAGATTACTCGTCAGCAAAAAAGTCATTAGGAAAATATGAATTCAGATAAACAGTTTATAATTGCAACCACAATATTTGTAATGAATTTAGCTCTTCTAAATCAATATTATTATAGATAATAAACATAAACAAAACAAGTTCAGTCGAGGTGAGCTGCTGTAGTCAGTTGTGCGTCGAACGACGTTCACTCCTTCATTAATATAAACCATTAGGAGCGCGGGAAGTATTTCAATTTGATCCTCGCCTTGTTCACAACACCAGCATTGGTGATGTAGAGCACACACACACACACACACTGGGCTATATTACGCTGTCGATAAAGTACAATTAATAAATAGCTCACACCGAGAGCTCCCCTCCAATAAAACCTGAAGTGTTCGTCGAGGGGGAGGAAATTAACTAACTCTACATTTTTCGAGGGGAGAACTCGCGTACCTACTAGATGTTGTGTGACATGTGAAGCACTCGTTTATTTGTATTTAGCAAATAATGTTTACTGTTCATCATTGATAAGTGCTGACACAAGTGTCGAAGACTGTACAACATATAACTATCAAAGCTAAAATGTTACTATAAAGCCAAGTGTAGTCTTGTAAAGAGCTCTACCATTTGAGAGCTGTTTTGTCTTCCGTTTCATAAATAAAGTGGAGCGGCCGGCACGGGGTGAAATATGATGCGATGTTAAGTTGCGTATTTACCAAACGAAAGAAGTCATGAGCGCAAGTGTCCACCGCAGCCGCAGCTCTCTTACAACTTCTCCATTACAATGGGTTTTCAAAATGAATGAATTGGATAATTTGGATTTGTAAATTTCACAATAGATACGACCTGCGCACACTATATCTACATAGTAATACATAGGTATGTCTGTGACATTTGTGAGTGCCCTTAATTTAAATCAAACTCATAAATAAGTAACGAGGCGGCGCAACGACATCGCCGTCGCTCCAATTAGACATGTACTTAACCATTGTATGTAGTCACTCTAAACAGAGACTTAGTGAATTCAATTCAAGGTCATTCTTTATTTTATTGCAGCTTTTACGTAAAATAAACGTCCGATGACAATGCTGCGTATTTTTTTACAAATTTCTCTGTCTGTGATGTCAAAGTTTTACCATAAAAAAAAACTCTTTAAAGCTAATTGATGAATGTAGAGACATATTTCTGTCGTACGAAACCATTTATTGTAACTATATCGTCTCTACGACGTTTACAATCACTATTATTATTATCGTAGGTATATTGTGATTTTGCTCTTTGATATATTCACACATGCATATCATCAAGTCAAATTTTTCAGACTTGCAGATATTCCTGAAGTGGTGAAAACTCGGTCAATTTTCAAAGTTTTACACCGTACAACCATGTAGAGCTTAGAGATCGAGTCAGACTACCGTTAACTCCGCCGTGTACATCCATTATAGTTAACTAACAGGCCACGATTTGAAGCCCTCGCCATATTCGGTTCAATAGAGAGCAATAAACGTATCGGTTACAGGTAGGCAAGCTCAGCGCGTAGAGCTTCTCTCACCCCGCAAGCCGCACGCTGGAGCCTTTCCTTTTCCCGTGTAAATATATCCAGATAGGTAGATATATATCGAGCGCAACCTCGACGATGCGAATAATTTGCCTTTCACAAAAGTGCACGAGAAACCAGTCAGGCTCGGTGTCAGTCAGCGGCGCCAAACCCGCCCTACTCACGCTAAGTTTATAGGGCAACTTGCGTGCGGAGAGAACGCCGCCTTCCCCGCGCCACCCGCATCGCTCCGCGCGCCCCGAGCCTGCTCTGCTCGCTCCCCTCCCCCCGGCCCGCTAACCGGTGTCTCCGCGCGATGCACTACGTCCGGCGAGTGAGCCAGCACTGCGAGCAAAGCCAGTCTCTCGTCGGCAGTACACGGCGGAGCACGCGAGCTGCAGGTGTTCCCCGCGCCCCGCACGTCACCCCTCTCGTTTGTCGCGACGCCGACCGGCACGTTCACTTTTGTGTCTTGTGAAACTTGAAACAAATATTTTTGGGAATGCGACGCGCTGAGGATCTGTGCTGTGTGTGTGCATGAGTGATCCGTGGCCCGTCCGTGCAGTGATTATATAGAGGTGTGTGTGCACGTGTGTTTCACTCAGGATTGTACCAGTGCAGTGTACTGCCCGGAGTGCCCGGAGTGACCGGAGTGCCCAGAGTGTAGTGTTCTTAACGAGTTCTATGTACATAGAGCCGCGAGTGGCAAACTTACAAGTGGAAGCTGAGCGTCGCGCCGCGACTGTTGAGCAGAGAGCTTGCTTGTACAGCACGCTCGGAGATTGTATACTTAGACTTCTACCGGTACGTCTACAGATATACACCTTGCCATTGAATCACTGGGTTTTATTAACACTATTTAATTATTTACATTTCACGTTTACTGATTATATATTAAGTTAATTAAACTTTTTACATAATAACATTCCGCACATAATGGTGAAAACATAACTTATAAATTACGCAATGCGTATTGTACTAATTACCTTCAGTGAGATTATATTTAGCCGGATTTGTGTATAGTAGGCGCTCGCTTTAATAATACATAAAGGCCCCCGGACCCCCGGACTCAGGGCCCTCCAGCTCCCCACACATTTAAAGAGCCAGTTGAGGTCTGTGTAACAACATGCGGGTCCTCATGTCGAGCCATAGACACGTAGTACTCGAATTAAAAATATATTTGACGTTGTAGATTAATTTATTTAATTGTTTTAAACTATAATAAAACAATATTACGAACAGTTTTAAAAATATTACGACTTGTTTCTTGATTCAAAGAAAGGAGGCGAATGGTGATGAGTGTGATGACAGACTGGAATTGTAGAGCTCATTGAGACACAATCTGTCCAATGACAGATAACTCACTCATACGGAACTAAGCAAATAATATTACTATAATCTTCTCTTCTATAATCCACAATACTATTAACAAGAAACGTATTTGAAGTCTCTCGGATTTAGTTAAGTTATAGTTCGCAGTGATAAAGTTCTGGTTCCGTTTTAAAATAGTCATTTGTTTAAAGTCAATACACCCTGAGCTGTGGTCGCCAAGTGAGTAATATGAGGTTAAGTGATATTCCGAGACTGTTTCGAAAATTAATTCTGTGGTATATTCTATTTGGAAGATCTCTTTGGTCCATAAGAACAACTTTTTCAAAAACTTTGTGTTTAGATCCAACATTGCGACTTTAAATCGCCAGGTCCCAATTTAGTATCTGGGTGTAACTACATTATCAGCATCAGTTAAATGATATGAAATTGTAATGAATGTATTTTAAATTGATAGTATGTACAACAACATTCTACTAGTAAGTTGAGCGCAAGAATACATGTCATGTAAGTGGCGTCTAAGTTTCAAGCTCACCCAGAGACCTATATCATATAGAGTCATGTTCAGTTCCGCTTGATAGAGTTTAGCGGCGACTTCATCACAAGCTGCTCCACACGAACTAACCCGCGTGAATGAGCTACCTATATGTGACTCCTCCACACTGCACTTAGTGTAACTAGTGCTGAACGACTCTACATGCATGCGTACTAAACTAATACGCACTACGTAAAAGTTGCCAACAATTAGCTTTAATTATTAGATTTTATTTCTAACTATTTCAAGTTTATGAAAGTTAAAGAAATATTAAAAAATGATGGAGCTGATGTAACATAACTTCACGCCTTTTTGTACCCAAACGTGGAGTGGCTGTTAAGCCTCGACTCGCCGTTATGTTTACGTCCCAAAAGGAATAGGTGGCGAACCTATGGCCATACCGGCCACAAAGTTTTCAGTCATCGGTATTTATCACACACAACTTTCGAAATTAATTTGGACAAGTCATTGGCGTGAGCCAGGATTCGAACCCGTGATTTCTTGATTCAGAAGTGGGATGCTCGACCACTGGACTACCCAGACTTATGGAGCTGATGTAACGAGAGAAAATTCTATGGTTCGGAGAGCGAATAACAACACCAAACTGTTTTCTTGTTAGAAATGGACGGCCGTGTACATAACTGAACTTGAATCCGATGAAAGTGTTACCTGTGCTCTCAAATAATCCCACTGTTCATAATGATTATGGATTCAGCTAATTCACTTTTATTTTTACTTGACATCCCTAGAAGAGGCAGCTCCGCATTTACGAACTAAATAAGACTCCCAATCAAATCTAAATAAAGCTGTAGGGGATAACTGCCTTGTGATTTTGCACAGAAGTGCCATTATTTTGTAAAAACTAGCATACATACTTGCTAAATTTAGTAGTAGTTTCGTAGTTTTTATAATTTCCTATAATAAGTCCTGCATATAATTTCATATAATTATCTCGCTTGTTCATTGGTCGAGCACCCCGCTTATCAATCTTGAGGTCGCGGGTATAAATTAATTTCGAAAGTTATGTGTGATAAATATTGATGACTGAATACTTTGTGCCCGGTGTGGCAATAGGTTCGCCACCTATTCCATTTGGGATGGTAAACATGAGTCGAGGGTTAACAGAGCCACTGCCTATACCTTCGAGTAGAAAAGGCGTAAAGTTATGTTATGTTAAGTTATGTAAAAATCGTCTATCAATTTCATAGATTACCCTATATAAATAAAAAAACAAATTTTGATGAAACGTTGTTTCTTAATTGAAAGCAGGTACTTAAAATCAAATATAATTTAAATTCGTTTTACCACATGTAGAAATTGGGTCAAAATGACGCTTATCAGATCAGTCGGTACGTATTGGCTCTGTGGCTGGATCACACACAGCTGTACTACGAAACTGCGATAACATTATTACTATCGCTAGACATTGTAACATTCTTAGAAGTAATCGCACTTCCTTACACACTCGCCGGCTCACGACAGGAAAGAATGATGTGTTCAAAATGTCAAAACATATGCAAATACTAGTAGATCACGAGAAATTCGTACCGCCTTATTTATACAATAAATCTTGACAACGAAAACAGGATAATGTTTTACTTATATTTATTATGAAATGCGCTATAATCACATGGTACAAAACAAGGTCGCTTTCCGCTGTCTGTCCCCTTATGTGGTTAGAGCCCGAATACTGAACCGCCACTCAAATATATAAGCGCTACTTAAGCGTTTAAGTAGCTGTCACATTAGACAGAATACGTGAAATTTTAGCAGTAAGTATCACTTTATTGATTGTCAGATTTGAGTGGCGGTTCAGTATTCGGGCGTAGGTCTTTCAAACTACGCAACTGATATCATGTACGATTTATAATGAATAGATGATAACATCGCGCTAATTTGTATGTATAATTCATATTTAATGTAGTAGGGAAGAAGTGATAATCCTCTGATTAGCCTCTGATTGAAGAAGTGGTGGGTTCAAATCCTGGCACCAATGACTTTTCGTAATTTTCGGAAGTTACGTGTGATCAATATCGATGACTGACAACTTTGTGCCCGGTATGGCAATAGGTTCGCCACCTATTCCATTTGGGACGTAAACATAACGGCGAGACGAGGCTTAACAGCCACTGCCTACACCTACGGTTAAAAAAAGACGTGAAGTTATGTTATTCTTTAATTGTAGACCCTGTAAAAATATATTTTGATGTAGAACAAAATTTGCCGGGTCAGCTAGTAATATTTAAAATAGCTTAAGGAGAAACACACGCAAACTGAAACAAAATGAAGACTATTTATTGGACCAAATAATCACTTTTTCTCATAACAGATGCGCCCCACTTTTTACTCTCTTACATAAATAACTTCACGCCAAATCCCTAGCGGAGTAGGGAGAACAGAGGCTAACGACACCTTCCTCCAAAACATCATGGTTCTATTTGATCATGGAAGGTGTGTCCCGGTCGTCCTCAACTCCTACGAGTTGCAGCAGCGACCCAACAGATTTTCCATTACGTATCTGCTTTACCAAACTTGCGTCGTCCATTCTTTCTACATGCCCAAACCACCGGAGTAAGCTCTTTCTTACTTTTATACCGACACTTGCTTTCAATCCAACCATTCCTTACAAGCTTGTTTATGACGCGGTCACCGAGAGTCACTCCGCAAATTTTGAGCAGTGCTTTCATTTCGACCGCGTTTATCCTAATTACATGTACATTTTGCCATATCCAACTCTCGTTTCCATAAGTTAGCGTTGGGATCAGTATTGCATTGTGGATTGCTAGTTGGTCTTTTCTGCTAACAAGGCTTTTTTCGCCCGGGAATCTATCCAACTTTTCACTTACGCCGTTTCCTAACGCCACTCTTCTTTTTTTACTTTACTTTTTTGAGGTAAACTTTCCGAAAATCTTTTGTTATTCGTGCATTATACACATTACATACGTTCGGGTTTCTACGATTCGCGGTTTAAGCTGAGCGTTGCTCAGCCAGTCAATAATGAAGAACAATCAATTTTATGTACATAGTTGATGTTTAATATAACGATACTTTTGGAATGGAATGTCCGCGTTCAATAATTTAAACAGTAATCATTAACAGTAATACTTGCGAATTAATTTATTTTTCTAAAAATCAATGCATAGAAATATAAATATATATATAGTAGTCTGATTTTGATGGGCACTTTTACCAAATTTTAAAACGTGAAAAAGTACTTAGAGTGGCTTGACTATAACAGTTGAACGAATAGTTTTGCGAACTTCTTTATAGATATTGTATTGATTCGGAAAGTCTATAAAATTATAGAATTTTTTTTTTCTATTATCCTTAATTTTCGCGGCGTCCACGATAACAGACATTTTAAGGCTAAATCTCTTGACATTTGTCGCCATATTTTTAACAATACACATAACATCCTTATAAAATGTTATTCTGATGTATATAAGCTATCATTGTAAAATCTCGATAAAATCCATCCAGTTTCATGTGAATGAGTAACACAGAGTTAACAAATATTGGCGAATTTTGTTGGTAAATGTCCCCTACGTTCGGTCCTGTAGGAAACTCGTAAATGTAATGTAATGTAACCCTTACTACAGAGGTCTAAATTTAATAGCTTTTTGCCATTGAGCGTGGAATGTGGCTCGAGTTCCAGTCTAACCCAGAGCATCGAGTGTATAACATTGATCAATATTGTTGATGAAATCGTTGATAGATTCGATAACCGCTCATTGAAGTGGTTAGTTCCACGAAATAGTTGCCACTGGCGTCATCAGCGACATGGCCGGTGGTAGCGGACTAGCGGCGGACGCACGCGACGCGCCAGACTATCCAACCATCATGTGCTGTGTGTACATACAGACAGACAGTACCACGCACACATGTATACATTGGTATGTAGGCTGCAATTAAACTCAATTGACCTAATTACATAGAGCCCGTGGACATGTCACATTGTTAATGGACAACTCTTTCCCAAAAGTGTCGTGAGGAGCAGACGACAGTCCGCCCCTCGCAACAACGTACCACCGCTCTCCACCACCACTCTGTTGGGCTTTATCATGTGGGATCACTGACGCATACAACACCTCTATTACTTGAAACAACGAGTCAGTTCTGTTACAGTCACGAGATAACTAATCAATAGGGGTAGGTAGAGATGAAGTCTGTAGATTACGAATGGGTCACGTACAAGCTGAGTGCAGCTGTAGTCAGTAGAACAACACAAGCACACAAACATACATACACGTCGGGCTTGTTTTATTGTTGAACAATATGGCGCGCTAGGTGCAGTGGGCGCAAGAGGCGCAGTCGCTCAAAATGGAAGCTCATTGTGAAATGTTCGGGACATTTCTAAAATCATCTCGTGTGTGTGTGTGTGTGTGTGTGTGTGTGTGTGTGTGTGTGTGTGTGTGTGTGCGGGTGTGTGTGTGTGTGTGTGTGTGTAATGTATAGAGTGAAGTAAACAATGCTCGCTGGCGGCGGATACGAGATGAATAACAATATGATTTATTTGTACGAAAAACATAATTTATGTGAATCATCATCAATCACCACAAGTTAATGTGACTCACTGAAATATTTAGAACAGTTCTAGATTGACCAGAAGAGATATAATTTTGAGCGAGCTATGAAACCATTCAATAAAAATGTAAGTGCTGATGTGATCGGGGGAACTGAATAAATTAATCAAACTAAGAGTGAAGTGGGCACTCGGCACCTCCAGGTCAGAGACACACTTGTACTTGTACTTTCACCCAGACGACAAACAATTTAACGTGTTTGAACAAAGAATATAAGATATCCAATCTTCTACGACCTCTTCTTAGAAGAGACAAATGTGAAAATATTTTTATGACCTTTATATGGGACGTCCCTCCATATTCGTCGTCTGCTAAAACATTACATATATTTGATATTTAAACGCATACAAAAATTATGGATCAGTTTATAACATCGTTAAATGTGATGAAGATCGTCAAACAAAGTGATGGGCAATTTCATGTGTCTTGTTGTCACGAACATAAAGAGGCTTTCATCAAAAAACTCATTTAGATGGTTATTGTGCTTGGGTTCGTTTTTAGTACAAAGTTTAAAATTAGCTTTATTAGTGTTGTTCATACATCGAGTGATCACGTTTGCTAATCGCGCTAGGCTTGCAAGGTATCCTCCTGCTTGTAAAATGATTGTCTTCTAGTGATTTTCGCATAGCTTGCATACCAAAAACAATATGAACATGTACGGTGAGCTAATAAAGTGTTTTAATATTTAGTCCATACTAAATACAACAAGGCACGTACTTGTACCGGAGCATGTGTTCTCACCACACTATACAACGCGTAGGTAGTTAGTTGTCAATAAAAGTGTCAATGTAATGTCATTATTCTTTCGCTATTAGTAAGTTGCTTTTAACTTAAAAGTTACAAGTTATATTTTCTTGAGGAATTGGTGTTCTGTCTGGACGACATTAAATTTAACAGGTATAACACGACACATAATTATGTTTTGAACAAAATATTATCACAGTTTGTCGTTCAGTTTCTGTTAAACACGATTGCTCTTGCTGAATCCGTTGCTTTTAATTTTCTGTTCAGAATTTAAGAAAACACAGCGCAATAAATAAACTTATCGATGTCACAATATTGGTCGGATCGTCTGTTACTTATAATTTGTGAGTAAGTTGTGTGCGGGATATGGGTCGCGCGCTGGTGACGTCACACTGCGTGACATTTTGTAAATATGGTGCATGAATCAGTGGGCTGCAAGCGGCACGTTGCATCAAGCAAGGATACCGGTGCTCAGGTCCGCAAGCACTCTCTCTCGCTCAATGACACACTGAAGCTAGACGTTGGCTTGGTTACTAAATATTTGAAATTATTTTATCTCGCCACCAAAATAAAGTTATCAGGTACGGATTAAGTGTGAACTCAATTAACGCAGCGCCATCTAGTCCGCAAAACAAATATGGAGCTTGTGTTAAAGGAAACGAACAATTAATAGATACATGGAAAATTTCAATTTAATGTTTTATTTATTTATAATAGTAAGATAAAATAATTTTTAATTACATTATTTACAATATGTACAATTAAAAAACTAGCTGAAATCAAATTTCTCCGCATCTCGGTCTACTGGGAGCGTGCCCAGAAGACTTTGTAAGATCTACGTAGAGTGCACAAATAACGATTAAAAATACTTATAATGTATTAATCACCACTAAAAATATAAACAGATTTCAACCCCCAGACCACTGCTCATGCTCAGAAAAAACAATATAAAAATTAGTACAAAAATATAGTAATAGTAGTATAAAAATATTCTAGTACTTTACACGCCACGATTTATTATAAGCAGGAGGATTCATATTATATTTAAGTGCTATACTTCAAAGTCAATATGTAATTGTACGTTCACTCTGACGTAAGGTACTTAAATTTCATTGATGTATTTCATAGAAAATAAATATAAAAGCATTGTTTAATAATGTTATTTTTCTGTTAATTTGAGCCATTGTTACGTGTTATATAGAGTTAAATAGTCCGCGACAACTTGCCCCGTTCAGACGTAGAACATGTCAGCTCGCTGGCCGTGATCGTCGCTCGTGGAAACATTGCCTCTACATTACTTAATTAAACATTACTCCAGTCAGGTTCTTGATCTGCCCCTTGGCTGCCGCATACATACTGTATACGTGAAGAACTTCGGGTATTAAGGGCGGCAATTACGCTATGACAACTTGAATAAATTAGTAGAGTGGAGTAGTGACCTCTAGCGATACCGTGGATGTATGTTTGTATTGCTACCTGACGCTCTGAGCCGCCGTTACTTGAGAACGAATACGAGTGGTTCCTTCCCCACCGTACCTACCCACTATGTCTGTGGCTGTTTGTACTAGTATGGTAGAGTTCGTTGCCGAACCGAGAATAGAGCAGCTCGACCAGTGTAATACCATGACCTCGTGAATATTGGCGTAAAGTGGCTCATTCCGCATTGCACTCGGTGACAGAGGTATAGAGAGACTCAACCCAACTAGTTGCTGCTCGTTTGCCACTTGTGTGTCTCGCTGCTCACTACTGCCACCTGTTAACGGCATCTGGGACTGTTGTATTTACGTTAAGGTCTCTATTGTGTCGTGACAATTGAATACAGATTATGTTGGGTTATTTCCTGATAAAAAATTGTATCAGCAGTATCCACGGTAGGAGGCAAGCCATTGCTTCTAAAGTTGCTTTTGTTTTGACATCAGTTTGAACAATCTCTACGAAAAATAATTACACCGTAATAAATACTCTGAATATATATTCTAGGATCGTAACAACATACCTAGTATATATGTATTTTGAAACCAAAACAACAGTGACAGTGCCAACAGCCTGAATTGGCCTGGTCAAGTAGCTCATGCCCCGTTTTGTTCACCGACAGAGGGAATTATAGCCGATGTCCATTAACTAATCATTTGTTATACTTTCATAATGGGCTCCAGGCTCATAAAGGGAATAACCAATTATTATTAGCTCTTCTACCAGCTAGATCTTTATTTATTGCTGTTATTCAGACCATGTAGAGATTTTTGTTTGCTTGTTTGAAAGTATATTATATATAAGGGACCTTTTTATTCGATTAAATACTGGTCACAGGAGAAATGAGATGGGCAAATCAATAAAACCGGAGCAATGACAACTGTTTTGATGATTTAATTTTAAACCTCAACTCATAAAGATAAGATGGCACCAAGAGCTCGCTCTACACATAAATGTTCTGCTCTGATTGGCCGAAGCGTTGTAACAATATTATTAATTATAGTAATTACCGAATTTAAGTATTCTTCACAAAGAGATCAAGCAACAGGTCTGGAGAAAAAAGAGTACATCTTTTACTTACTTCATTATGAATATTATTATTTAGCTGACCCGGCGAACTTTGTTTCGCCTCGGAAGCAACAAATAAAGTATTTTTCTTCCCCCCACCTCGGAAATGGTATTTTTGCTATTCGATATCTGAGCGCAAAAGCCGTTTTTACCCGCTTGAGGTTAAAGTAAATTTGAATTTAGAACATGCGATGTTCTAAATTCAAATTTTTGCACGGTATGTGATTTCAAAACATCATTAAACCTATTTACTTCCATCTCCATGGTACCGTTTTTATCGTACAACTTTTTTTTTTAATTTGTTAAAAACTCAAGACTCTGAACCTCCTTGGTGTACTTTTGTTTTTAATTTCTTTACGCGCGCCATTTTGTTTTGATATCGTATTGTTATCAATAAGAAACTTGAAAACAAGTAAAAAAAAACGAAAATGAGTGATTCCAGCGACGAAGAAGTTTATTCTGTAATATTTACATATCATAATGTTGTTGTAAATATGCACCTACACTGAAATAAAAGTATCGTGTGATTGTAAATATTTTATTTTGCATTTAGTTATTTCCTCGCTGAGGGGGGATGAAAAGTTACGTGTTGCACTCGAGTGCAAAGATTTTTCACCTTGTGCTCGTTTTATTCCCTCGCTATCGCTCAGGATTCTAATTTATAAACTAACTTGCAATAATGATGCGTTGAATGAAATGACACTAACCTAGCCAGCTATAACTAAAAATAAGAAAATAAATTAAAAGCAAAAATACTTTTTAAGGAAGCTTTTATTTAAGCGCTCTAAAAATAAGAAAATAATATTTCCTTAAAAATTTCAAGTATCAACTTAGAGCCTCAGTATGTACAATTTATATAATAATAAAAGCTTGTCGCGCGAGTTGTAAATAAACTTTACTAATTTAATAATGTCAAATCAAATCAAAATAGCTTTATTTTCTTGGGTGAAGACCCAATTAATATATGTGTGTCTACTGTGTGTCTTCACACACAGTTAAATATAGTCCGTAAATACAGATATTTAACAAATTATTATATTTAAAGCTATTAAAACACGAGCGCTTGAGAAAATTGCCTCATTGGAACAAAAACGCAAGGCCGATTCTGAGTGTAGGGTTGTCATGAGAAGAAATGGGCAAAAGACTCATGTAAATTAATCTACTAACTTTACTATATTATCTATTGGAATTTAATTACCTACTGATAGGGAGTCAAACCTCGCGACAAGCTTTTATTATTATATAAATTGTACATACTGAGGCTCTAAGTTCATACTTGAAATTTTTAAGGAAATATTATTTTCTTATTTTTAGAGCGCTTAAATAAAAGCTTCTTTAAAAAGAATTTTTGCTTTTAATTTATTTTCTTATTTTTAGTCATAGCTGGCTAGGTTAGTGTCATTTCATTCAACGCATCATTATTGCAAGTTAGTTTACCGCTTAATTTCAAACAGTCCAGCTCTTCAATAAGGCGATCATCTTATTCAATTTCAGCTTAGAGCTTTCTTTTCCATTTAATCGCAATGATGATTTTTAATTCATAGCCATATTGTAGAAATGCATCAAAAATATGTATGCCGTCATCTTGGATGGTCATTTAGAATGACGTCACATTATTTTTCGAGTTATTCTCAACAAGACCTTTCATTTGATACCCATATTGTACAGAAGCTTAAAATATGTTTTCCTCCATCTTGGATATTCCTCCATATTGGATTTATAATGACGTCATATTATTTTTTGAGATACTATTAACAAGCCCTTTCATTTGATACCCATATTGTAGAAATGCATTACAAACAGTTCCTCTATCTTGGATGACCCGCCATATTGGATTTAGAATGAGCCCTTTCATTTGATATCCATATTGTACAGAAGCTTAAACTATGTTTTCCTCCATCTTGGATATTCCACCATATTGGATTTAGAATGACGTCATATTATTTTTTGAAATACACTCAATAAGCCCTTTCATTTGATACCCATATTGCAGAAATGCATTCAAAATATCCATTCCTCCATCTTGGGTGGTCCGCCATATTGGATATGGAAGGATGTCACACATCATATCATGCATTGTCATCCAAAGTAAACGTGTATACAAAATTTCAGCTCAATCGGTTGAAGATATCTACTTCAAAATTGAGTTGCAAGATTCCACCGAACATACATACTTACATACATACATACAGTGCAAGCTAAATAAAAGCTTTTAATAAGACATATTTAGATAAAACTTCAACAAAAATAAATATGTATGTTACAGCAATGCTTAAAAAATCCAAGGAATCTGATAATAAAAGCCAATTAATTTGAACGACCTAAATGTAGAAAGGATCCCGATCCCGAGCTGGCTCCCGACCACACACCACACTAATTGCTGCAAATACTTTCTATATTATTTTGTTTGATTAGAAATGGAAGCCTTTATTTACCGCAATCTCTTGTTCACTTATAATATCGCTTTACGGCCGAAATCAATAATCAATCTCCAATCGAAGATTGAAGCCGATCTAAGATCAATGTGTGTCTGTCGATCGATTCCCCAAACTAAATCAATCCATGGATTGATTGTTGGCACGCTTGGAAATGGATTGAAATATTGATCTTGGATATTAAAATTCGGGTTGGAGTTGATTATTGGTTTCGACAGTTAAGCGCTAGTGTTCGGTCATATGTATCTAAACACATAATATCTACTCGTATAAATAAAATTGCAGTGTCTGTTTGTAATATGCGCCTCTACTACATGTCATGCTAATGAATATAATATGTATACGGTACATTATTATTAAGGGAAACTTTAATACGTCGTCTCAATTTTTTTTAGTCCATCTATCGCATGTAGCGCGATATACTACTCTGTGTAAAAAGTATCGGGTATATGTCAATAAAGAGACCCGCGTAAAAGAGGTCGTTCTAATTTTTTTACTGCATGTTGGTAGCACTGTACTGATTTAACGCGCAAAATTTGAACGGGATCTGTCATTTAATTTGTTTTAAACTAAACTTTTTGTTGGTCATAGTTTTGAGTCCTCGGCGATTTTTACAATGGAAAATATTGTTGAACAAAGAGTGTGCCTTAAATTTTGTGTTTCGAATGATATTTCATGTGGTGAATCACTAAAAATGTTGCCGCTGTTGAGTATCCGCCGAAAACGTCCAGATTTGTGGCGACACAACTCATGGATGCTGCACCATGATAATGCACCATCACACACAGCCATTATAGTGAAAGAGTTTTTAGCGAAAAATTCAACAAACGTTCTCGACCAAGCACCCTATTCACCTGATATGGCTCCGTCTGACTTTTTTTTTATTTCCCAAGTTAAAATTACCACTTCGAGGAAAACGTTTTGAGTCAATAGAAGCCATAAAAGAAAATTCGCTGAATGAGCTAAAGGCCATACCGCAAATAGCCTATGAAAAATGTATGGAAGACTGGGTGAAGCGGTGGAGATGTTGTATTGCAAGCGATGGGGCCTACTTTGAAGGCGATAAAATAAATTTAGATGAATAATTTGTATTTTTTGTTTTATTGACAAATTCCCGATACTTAGTACACAGAAGGTATATAGTGTTTGTGTAATAATTATCAATGAATTTATTATATTTTCTATATGCAACAAAATATGGAACGATGCCGCAGCTATCGTCAAAAATCCAAGTGCATAAAATCAGTTTGACGCATTGCAAAACACAGATTTAACCTAAAATATTAGTTGGAGATCCTTTTATCAAATTTCGTTTCCACTTTTCAAGTAAAAAATTAAGATTAAACAACCTTTTTTTTTATTCGAGAAAATTGCTTCATGCACACCCCGTGCCTGAGCACGGCAGTGTGGGACTCCCAAAACAGTAAACTCCAATCCGACCTTAGGGTTACCCAATAAAACCTCAGTGGAGTCGCCCCCCCCCCCCCACTGTCACGAAGGGTGCACGTCCTCGGGGAGCCTTTCCAGGGCGGGGCGTCCCCGACAACGCGCTGTAAACAGGCGCGCGGCCGGCGGCGCCCCCGACGACCCTCCCCGGCCGCACCGAGGAAGATTGAACAACCTTAATCGCACATTCACCCAAAACATTTTTTATTAAATGCTTGATAAAAATTAACTTTTACCATGGTTTCATAAAACTACTCAATACTTTTTTTCTACATATTTTTTCTGTGTATCTATTTGTTTGTTCTGGCTAATCTCTGAAATAGTTGGACCGATTTTGACTTTTATTGGCAGGTAGTTGATGTAATTAGGAGTAACTTATGCGACTTATATTTTCAATTCGATTTCATTGCCAATATTAAACATCGAACTGTTGATGCAAATATGATCAGCAAGTCAAGGCCAGTAAATGTGCATTTCTGGTTAATATCCACACGAGCACAGACATCGGTATCATCCACCGCGTGACTGTCGATATTTATATGACATGTGACCATTCCCGACACTTGACCATACGCTCGTTGTGTCGAATTAAAATATTTATGAAATATACACGAGTAAATCTAAATTTGGACTTGTTATAAAGAGTTCACACGACCAGTTCACAGTGGTGTGTATGAGGTGCACATGTACGTCAAACACACACACACACACACGCCACACACACACACACGCACGCACGCACGCACGCACGCACGCACGCACGCACGCACGCACGCACGCACGCACGCACGCACGCACGCACGCACGCACGCACGCACGCACGCACGCACGCACGCACGCACGCACGCACGCACGCACGCACGCACGCACGCACGCACGCACGCACGCACGCACGCACGCACGCACGCACGCACGCACACACACACACACACACACACACACACACACACACACACACACACACACACACACACACACACCGTACAGCTTTTATCAAAATGTGAAAACTTAATTTCGACATGCTTAGCTTAGCTTATTCTTGCTGTACCACCTAACATTGTCTCTCAAATGATCTCACTCACAAACAGAACATATAGTGGCTGCATGTGTAAGCACGTAGCAGAGAGTGGTGGACAGCGGGGGAGGCCGGGGGAGAGCGTTGATAAGTATCGTGCACGTGAGCGCGACACTTGACCTCTCACCTAATTGAGGCGCAAAACCGCGGAGTGTCGCCGGCGCCCAACATTCACGAACACGCAACCCCATACCGTCGCTATTGCACCACTCACCCCGCTCTCCCGCTGCAGTCATATACATACAGACACACTCGATCGGACCAGCAACAACAACAACACGATATCAACGTTTTACAAAAATATCTCAATGTTATAGTGAACACTGTAATACAACCTATGAATGGTCACCTTTTTACACATGTACCTAACAATATTAGACAAGACCCTGTGTCACCCTCCACAGTGTAAAGACTAAACGACGATTCTTTTAATCCGTAATTTACTAGCCGATACAGAGACTTTCGACTTCAAACCAACAAAAAATATCTACCGAAATTACGAATGAAATTAAGAAACGCAACCTTCATGCGGTTGTACTTAATCGTTAATGGTGTGAAGCACAATATATTATATATTGTGAGCAACATAAAGTTGCCAAATAATTTACAAATGTATCTGTTACAGTTCTCCTGTAGGTACTGTAGCAGTACATGTGTATGTAATGAGAGCGATCCATCACGTCTCGTTCAGATCGCTAACGCATAACTCTCGCACCGATAAATACAACGCGCAACCATCTTGACGCACCGCTGGTGATCGTCATGTACCATCTGATGTATTCTCAACATCAGTCCCACTGTTGGGCGACAACATTTCCTACTTGCCATATCAGTGTTGTGCGTGTGCTCGGCGTGGTGTAGCGCGTCACGCTCACCACCATCACATTTGAACGTGCTTGATTCGTATCGATCACCAACACTAGCTAGTTGTTGCCTCTCGGTCGAGGCTCGCCGCTGAAACGTCTGTAATAGTCTGTATCATATTTTAACACCTGCATATCGACGGCGGAAAGCGAAAATGTAGTAGTCCACAAAGTTACTATACGAATCAGAAAAAAAAACTGCATCGACTGGTCAAGGTCACGTAATTGTACGATTAAAATTAACGTTTTGAAAAAATATGATATAAAGAAAATGCCAGTACTCAAAAAGGCTGTTAGTTACAGAAAAAATAGTAATAACTTATGCTATGTCGATAACAACAATTTGTTTTCCCTAAAAAGTATATACGTTGATAACGTAGTCAGGATCGCTCGGTGCAGTGCGGACTACGACGTTTTTGCCGCTTGTCTTTTTAAAAACTTTTATTTAGCTTGCACTGTATGTATGTATGTAAGTATGTATGTTCGGTGGAATCTTGCAACTCAATTTTGAAGTAGATATCTTCAACCGATTGAGCTGAAATTTTGTATACACGTTTACTTTGGATGACAATGCATGATATGATGTGTGACATCCTTCCATATCCAATATGGCGGACCACCCAAGATGGAGGAATGGATATTTTGAATACATTTCTGCAATATGGGTATCAAATGAAAGGGCTTATTGAGTGTATTTCAAAAAATAATATGACGTCATTCTAAATCCAATATGGTGGAATATCCAAGATGGAGGAAAACATAGTTTAAGCTTCTGTACAATATGGATATCAAATGAAAGGGCTCATTCTAAATCCAATATGGCGGGTCATCCAAGATAGAGGAACTGTTTGTAATGCATTTCTACAATATGGGTATCAAATGAAAGGGCTTGTTAATAGTATCTCAAAAAATAATATGACGTCATTATAAATCCAATATGGTGGAATATCCAAGATGGAGGAAAACATATTTTAAGCTTCTGTACAATATGGGTATCAAATGAAAGGGCTTGTTGAGAATAACTCGAAAAATAATGTGACGTCATTCTAAATACAATACGGTGAACCATCCAAGATGACGGCATACATATTTTTGATGCATTTCTACATTATGGCTATGAATTAAAAATCATCATTGCGATTAAATGGAAAAGAAAGCTCTAAGCTGAAATTGAATAAGATGATCGCCTTATTGAAGAGCTGGACTGTTTGAAATTAAGCAGTAAACTAACTTGCAATAATGATGCGTTGAATGAAATGACACTAACCTAGCCAGCTATAACTAAAAATTAGAAAATAAATTAAAAGCAAAAATCCTTTTTAGAGAAGCTTTTATTTAAGCGCTCTAAAAATAAGAAAATAATATTTCCTTAAAAATTTCAAGTTGATACTTGAAATTGTACATACTGAGGCTCTAAGTTGATACTTAGAGCCTCAGTATGTACAATTTATATAATAATAAAAGCTTGTCGCGAGGTTTGACTCCCTATCAGTAGGTAATTAAATTGCAATAGATAATATAGTAAAGTTAGTAGATTAATTTACATGAGTCTTTTGCCCATTTCTTCTCATGACAACCCTACACTCAGAATCGTCCTTGCGTTTTTGTTTCAATGAGGCAATTTTCTCAAGCGCTCGTGTTTTAATATGTTATGCTTTAAATATAATAATAAGTTAAATATCTGTATTTACGGACTATATTTAACTGTGTGTGAAGACACATGAAAATAAAGCTATTTTGATTTGATTTGACATTATAAAATTAGTAAAGTTTATTTACAACTCGCGCGACAAGCTTTTATTATTATATAAATTGTACATACTGAGGCTCTAAGTTGATACTTGAAATTTTTAAGGAAATATTATTTTCTTATTTTTAGAGCGCTTAAATAAAAGCTTCTTTAAAAAAATTAAAAGTGTGTGTGTCCGCTCCGACGCACGACTGGAGTTTACTCCTCAAGAACGATTATAAAATAAAATAATAAATATTTACTGTCTACAAATATGAACACATTTCTTCGTAATAGAGAATGGCGTATCGCTATAAAGAGTGTTTCTATAAAGAGCTCAGGACATTGTATGGAGTGCCGACTCTTATTTATATGCTCTGTGACTATAGCGCATAACGCATTTCGTGTGACATGCTATACTCTCTAGTACGATTTTGGTCCCCATAATTTTCATACCCCGGGCCTATATATGTAAATCGATTCTTAAGGAGTAAACTCCAATAATCACAGAGCATATAAATAAGAGTCGGCACTCCATACAATGTCCTGAGCTCTTTATAGAAACACTCTTTATAGCGATACGCCATTCTCTATTACGAAGAAATGTGTTCATATTTGTAGACAGTAAATATTTATTATTTTATTTTATAATCGTTCTTGAGGAGTAAACTCCAGTCGTGCGTCGGAGCGGACACACACGTTTTTTTTTATGTATCGCGTATTAATGACATTTTAGCGGGTAGTAGTTTAACAAACCGAGTCTATTTGTAAAGTTTCTGTTCAATTTACTCTTAAATTTACGTCATTTACATTATGGAGCTAGCTCGAAAAAATCCGGCGCCATATGTTGTGAATGTAATGAGCGGTAAAGATTTTTTAGGTTTTGAAACTGTTGTGGAACATACCTACACAAAGAAACAAAAGTTAGATTCCACAAAAAACACGTCAACAAACTGTTTGTTAAAACATCAATGTTACCAGGCACAGATGCCACAGAAATTCAACTCGTTTCTTTGAGTAATGTCATACCAAAACCAAATTTGTATGCTTCAAAATTGCCAATTTCTCAAGAAAAATATAAAGAGTTAAAGAAAATGATTAATAAAAATTTGATTCCGGAAAGATTCGGCAAAGAATATTTGAGTTTAAAAACCAGTACAAAAGTTACTGACTGTTTACCTGACACCGACGAGGAAGATGATTAAATATGTATGGAGGATAGTTAAATTTGTCATTAAATTTATCATGTTCATTATTTCGCACCATTAATAACTTTTGTTAAAGATATAATCAATATTTTTTTAAGTTTTTATGTTTACTGTATAAGTACAAATATTATTATAGATTTTAAATAGCGAGTCGTTTAAATAGTGTTGTTAAGAAGTAATTACGACTGTGTCTGTGCATGTATATTGTAAACAATTAAATACTTATTCATGTGTTTTTATATTAATAAACATTTTAAATAGAAATTTTAGTATGTTAAATTCTACGTTTTAACATTCCGTTATGTTTAAATCATTTTAGGTGTAACACAATTTGTCCGACCACAGTTCAGCAAATATTTTAATTTACGCGATATCAAAGACGTTAGTGTGATAGGATATCTATGTTTACAACGTTCAGTTAGACATGCCTAGTCCTAGTTTTGATCCTAACCACATTTTTGCTTTCTTCAAAAAAAAGCATTTACAATTCGATAGTGCAATTACACCATTTTATCATTCTGTAAAAATAGTTCAAAATGTCGTAATCAAAAAAATTTCGCAAATAATTGTTATAATGAGATTTGAGAGTTAGAATTATAATTAGAAAAAAAAACAAATCTAATATAAAAAAAACTGTATTCTAAATTCAAAAATACCATAGTTATGATTTTTTGAAAAAAAGTGTCAAAGTTTTTTGGCTCTGGTGAACAATTTCGTTTTTGTCGATTACTACGTTTTTGCTTTCCGCCGTCGATATTATCATACCATAGCCATTTAGATTTCGAGCGCTACTCAGTTCCAGGTGAGCGCTCTATTGCTCCACGACCTTACAATCAACGTGTCCGACTGATACAGTCATGTTAATAACTCTCAGTAATATAATTTTTATGGACCGCCAGAGATCTTCCCAAGGGTGTTGTTATACGAGCAACTATGTACTACCTAATTCTCGGCCAAGTGCGATAATCGAAATGATTCCCAGAACCACCAACGATCTGGAACAGGTCCTTGTGCCTCTCTATTAATTGAACAGAAATTAGCTAACTTTATGACTACGATCAAATATAGGTAACAAGCCGAACTTAACCATCATCATCAATCGATCGTTAGTTCTTACTTTAAAATACTTATTACCTTAACGTTTTAGGCATTTCACTATCCGCTAAACGTTTTGGTAAGCAGGTGGATGGCGCAAAGAACATGCACATAATATGGATAGCACAGATGGACCGGAAACTGACAATCTTAGTGTAGAATTAGCGAGGGGTTAGGATTGAGGGGTGCGGGGTTAGCAGGCGGGACTTGTAAGACAACCACCTTTACAAAACTATATAGAATTGAATCTGTCATCAACTTTGAAGCTATGATGATGACTCATAAAATATAATTTATGGCAATGTTCAAGTATACAAGTAACGGAGTCAAGGTTACAATCAAATGACGCTATAATGTGTCATTTTAATCTTTCGCGCTCTTAAAATAAGTGAAGATGTAGACAGTATTTTCTTGTATTTGTATATACGTACTTCGGCTGTAGTAAATTACGACATTAGTACTACGACAAGCCTATGTAGACATACTGCATACAGTAATAATAGTGTGGTATAGGCATCGTCAATACAAATATTTAATAGATAATGGTCTATACACATCAAGTCCTGTGTACATAAAGCACCCCGAGTGCAAGACATACATTACCTGGCGGGCCTGTCTGTCGTGCAGTGCGCACCGCCGGCACCGCAACACAGCTGCGGGCCTCTCTCCGCTGCACTGTGTACCGTGCATGTTAGTAAACAACCTATCTGTGTGTTAGTGTGTGTGTGTGCAGCTGTCGCTCGCTCTGTCTCACTCTCGCCGTGGCGCCGCACCGCTCGCTCCCTCGCTCGTCTACCACACCACTATGAACGAGCGCGACGTAACGTCCGTTAAATGTTATACCTGATTAATACCGCTCTACGAGATAGACAGAGAGCTCATGGTTCATACATTTATAACAAAACGTTCGCCAAAAACACGTTCACAAGCACTCTCTCGCTCTCTGTGTTCACGAGGGGCCCAAACAGAAACTTTTCAATGTTAGGTAGTGTTCATACTTCTCTTATTACAAGAAGGTTTAACTGTATTGACTCGAACAGGGTTGTCAACTCTAAATTATAATTAAGATACGAGTTTTATACACGCAATGATGGCTGTCAATAAAACAATTAGAAAACTAAAAATAAAAGCTACTCTTAGTATATATACTACGAGTAGAAATGTATGTAATATAGAGAATGTAATACAAATTATTTTTTAACAACTTTGAGTTAAAATTGTTAATATATAATAGCTCCATAAGGATACATTATTTGTGTCTCGTTATTTTATATTTAAACTGCTCTATGTGTGGAGACTATTGTTTTGTCTCAGAATGTGTGTGACCCTGTTTGTTGTTGGGCGCGTCTTTAGTTGGCTCGGTGGTCGGTGGTCGGCCGCTGACCCGCGCTGACGTCACCTCTCTCCGGCCTCCGCATAACTTGTTCTCACAAGTCAGCTCACAGACACACAACACAAAAGGACCCAAGTACCCATACCTACGGACATTATATGTTGCAAGTAGCCCTCACCAGCGCCAAGTCAGCCCAAGCCACCAGTCGCCAGCCACAGCATGACCAACTGTCGCAGAAAACATCGCCGGATATCTATGGTCAGTGGTGAGTTCGTGATATACGTAAAATCCCTACTGATAGGTATTATATAAATGCGAAAATGTGTTTGTTCGTAACCTTTTCGCGCAAAATCTACTCAACCCATCATCTTGAAACTTTGTACAGATACTCTTGGAGGTATCAGAAGTGACATAGAATACTTAATTATTCTATATCCTATGGATTTATCAAGGTTATATTGATTGAATTTGATTGTATTATTAAAATTGACATTAGCTGTATCAGACAGCAGAAATGAAATCAGCTCAGCTCTCACTTTGACATAAAAGGCTGCTCAAAGGTCAATATAATCTATATATATATATATATATATATAAGAGATTTCCACCTATATATTGACTCATCACGATATCTCTGGAACCATAAGGCGTAGCGACTTGAAATTTGGTAGGATTATTCCTTTCGCCGAGTAGAGGTCAGCTAAGAACGGATTTTACCCACAAGGGGGGTTGCGGGGGTGTTAACAATGGAAAATTCCCATTTTTAACCTATAGCTGGTATCGACTTCAAATTTGTCGAAGATATTGCAGTATTAACATAGCGGGGCAGCAGTTATTACTTTTGATGCGAAACAGAGTTCGCCGGGTCAGCTAGTAACCAATAAAGACAATTTTAATAACGACTTTTAGTAGTTAGTTTTTAGTTTAAGACTGTGCGTAGACATCTAGTAGCGGATGGTGGTACTACAGTCATAATTTATATTACAAAGTTTTAAAAGAAAGAAAGATTTTTTTATTTGCTAGATATGTGGTACATTTCAAGCTGTTATAATTGTATGATTCCAATACACATCACCATTTGGCATGCAAAAATTTATTGATAAATTCAAATTCAAAATATTTTTATTCCTTGGACTTTACAAAGTACTTACAATCGTCACATAAAACTACTAGCTAAAATTCGCGGAGCTTAGATTCCCTTAGAAGCCAGATCCACACCGGATCCACACACAACTCACTGTCTTGAATGTGAAAGCGAATCTAAGTGCCAGTTCCGGCGTCAAGGCTTCTTGAGAAGAACTGAAAACGAACTCAAGGCCGACTCTTTTCAATTTCCAGTTTAACAAATGGTAATAATTACAATCAACACAACACAAAAGGAGCAATCTATGCTGGAGGTCGGGTGAGGTTCCCATGGACTGGAGGCGTGCTGTCATCGTGCCCTTGTATAAAGGTAAGGGATCACGTATGCAGTGCGCCAGTTACAGAGCCAACAGTTTGATCAGCTTAGCAGCGAAAGTGTATTGGAAGATTATTGAAAAGAGAATGTGGGTGATATTTGACGGAGTTTTGTGGGAGGCTCAGGGTGGTTTCAGAAGCGGAAGAGGGTGCATGGATGGATTTTTTCTCTCCGCAACATCGTGGAGAAACAACTGGCTGTTAGCTGGAAGGTTTTCTGCGGTTTTGTGGATCTGAAAACATACTCCCGGGCTACGGTGCGAGGTGAACTGCTGCGCGCCGTGCAGTCAACTTATGAGGGCTGCACGACGTGTGTGCGTGTTGACGGTGGCTTGCCGCCCTGGTTTGCCGTCAATATCGGCGTCAGGCAGGGCTGCGTGCTGTCCGCTCGGCTGTTCATCCTGTACCTGGACAGTTGTCTCCAGAGAGTGAGATTGACGAATGTAGGGATGCAAATGGGTGACCTAGTTGTGAGCTGCCTGCTTTATGCAGATGACGCCGTGCTCTTAGCCGAATCGCCGTCTGAACTGCAAACACTAGTCACTATTATGAAAGATGATTGTTTGATGAAAGGCTTACAATTGAATGTGATGAAAACGAAAGTTATGGTGTTCGAAAGGTAGGAATCCAGAACGGATGCAAGGATAATGGTTGACGATGTAGTGCTGGAACAGGTGGATAAAATTGTATATCTTTGATGCGCTTTTCTCGATGGAAGGTACACCGCTGATGTAGAAAGAAGAGTAGCGTTAAGAAACAAACTAAATGGGGAGTTGGGCAGATTCCTGGGCGCAAAAGATATTAGCAGAAAAGCCCAGCTAGCAATTCACAATGCAATACTGATCCCAACGCTAACTTATGGAAGCGAGAGCTGGGTATGGCAGAGTGTGCATGAAAGTAGGATAAACGCGGTCGAAATGAGGGAGAAAATGCGCAAAATCTGCGGAGTGACCCTCGCGGACCGCGTGGAAAACAAGGTTATAAGGAAGGAAGTCGGATTGAAAGAGAGTGTCGGTGTAAAAGTAAGAAAGGGCATGCTCCGATGGTTCGGACATGTAGAAAGGATGGATGATGCAAGATTTACTAAGCAGATATACACTGCAAAAGCGGATGGATGTAGGAGTCGAGGACGGCCAAGACACACATTCCATGACCAAATAGAACGCGTTCTGGAGGAAGGTGATGTTAGGAGCCTCAAAAATCGACGCGCGTGCATGAAAAGAGCTATGAAAGTCAACGAAGCGAATGAGGTGTGTAAGAATCGAGCCCTATGGCGCTCCGTTCTCTCTGCCTACCCTGCGAGGGATTTGGCGTGAAGTTATATATATATATATATATATATATATATATATATATCAATGGACATGTTACCAAGTCAGATTGTGAGGTTGCCAATGACTTGACTTACTTTTGACTTAATGTCCTATGTCCCCTAGGTGGGGCAGAGGACGTCCACAATACGTTGCCATCCCGAATGGTCTGGAGGGCCGCATTTAACTTCACTCCATGTCAGCCCAATTGCCTTCGCTTCTGCAGTGATCGTGCGTCGCCAGGTCTGTTTAGGGCGGCCGCGTCTCCGTTTTCCTTGGGGATTCCATTCTAGGGCTTGCCTCGGTATATGATCGGGATCCCTTCGGAGCGTGTGACCGATCCATTGCCACTTGCGACGTTTGATATGCTGGTCGATAGGAGTCTCACTGAAGCGTTGTAATGGCAGAGTCGCTGGAACAGTTAAGCGGAATGCTGCGCAGCCTAGACGAGTTCTCCCGGCGTGTCTGTTTGGGCATAAACTTGGACAAGACCAAGGTCATGTTCAATGAACATGTCGTGCCCGGACCGATAAGCGTCGAAGGGTCAGTTCTCGAAGTCGCAAACAAATACGTCTACCTAGGCCAAATTATCCAGTTAGGTAGACGAAACTTCAAGAAGGAGGCCGAAAGGAGGATTCAGCTGGGTTGGGCCGCATTCGGCAAACTGCGTCGAGTCTTCAGCACGCCTATACCGCAATGTCTGAAGACCAAAGTCTTTGACCAGTGCGTCTTACCGGTGATGACCTACGGTGCCGAAACGAGGACACTCACGGTGGGGCTAGCCCACAAATTTACAGTCGCTCAGCGAGCTTTGGAGTGGGCTATGCTCAGGGTATCTCTGAAGGATAAACTCAGGAATGAGTATATCCGCCAGAGAACTAGGGTAACCGAAATAGCTCGTAGAATAAGCTCGCTGAAGTGGCAATGGGCTGGTCATATCTGCCGAAGGACTGACGGTAGATGGAGTAAGAAGGTCATACAGTGGAGACCGCGTCTTGGTAAACGTATCTTAGGACGCCCACCAACCCGATGGTCAGACGACCTCAGAAAGGCTGCTGGAAAAGACTGGATGTGGAAGGCAGAGAATCGGACATTGTGGCGCACATTGGGAGAGGCCTATGTCCAGCAGTGATGATGATGAGTTTTGATTGCAGATGACAATTCTTTAGTTTTTAAGGTAAATAGACAACAGACAGTAATTGACGATGTAAACAATGCTCTTTCAAAAATAGTAAACTGGTTTAGTGCTAATAATTTGCTTTATATGGTAATAAACCAAATATGTTAATTTTTTTTTACAAAAAAATGTTAAACAAGTAAAAACCAGTGTAGTGATGGACAATGAGAGATTGGAATTGGTCAATAAGGTTGTCTTCCTTGGTATAACATTAGATTCTAAATTACAATGGGGCCCACATATAGAAGTTGTCAGGTAGACTAAGCTCGCCAGCTTACGCTGTAAGGAAAATACGTCAACTGACCGATGTTGATACTGCGCGTTTAGTTTATTTTAGCTATTTCCACAGCATTATATCGTACGGCTTATTGTTTTGGGGTAGTGCCGCGGATGCAGATTCGGTTTTTGTGCTCCAGAAACGAGCCGTTCGTGCTATCTATATGATGAGTCCCAGGAATACACTAAGAAATAAATTTAAAGAGATAAGAATTATGACATTTTATTCGCAATATATTTATGAAAATCTTATTTATGTTCATAAATATAAAACTAAATTTCAGAAAAACTGTGATATTCATAAATTAAATCTATACTTATATTATAAAGCGGAAGAGTTTGTTTGTTTGTTTGTTTGTTTGTTTGTTTGTTTGTTTGAACGCGCTAATCTCAGAAACCACCAGTCCGATTTTAAAAATTCTTTCAGTGGTATATAGTCCATTTATCGAGGAAGGCTTTAGGCTATATTATATTTTCAAATTAATTAGGGATCCTTACTATAAGTCCAATAATGTAACCCAAGGTGTAAGAAAATGACTCGAAAATAATTCTTACATCGTGAACGCTGCGAAAACTATTGATTCTAGAATAAAACAATGTACTACACTTTTACATAACATAAATTTGTCTATAAAAAAGTCCGCGATGGCATATGTCTAACTATTGTAGTTATCTCACAATAAGTGTTTTTTGAGTTTTTTAAAATAATTAAATTGATGTCGTTATAAAAATGCTTTATTTTGTACCTTGAATTTGAAACTTTCCTGAAAATAAATTACTTCAATATAAAGACAGATTCAATACCTTTCTAGAACTGTTTGAATAATTCAATTCGGACATTTAATTCCAAAGATATCGCAAAATACAAAATGTAAGTATTCATTTCATAGGGAAATATTTAGTTACACTGATGATGTATCCGACTCGGACAGCTCGGACCGCGACAGCTAGCAGGTAGATTTTTTTACGTTTGTTTCTTGCTAAAAGGTACCGGTGGTCCAGTTGTCGAGAACCCCACTTCTGTATAAAGTAGTCGCGGGTTCGAGTTCTGGCTCACAGCAATGACTTTTTGAAGTTTTCTGAAGTTATGTGTATTTAGATATCGATGACTATAAACTTTGTGCCTGGTATGGCAGTAAGTTTGCCACCTATTCCATTTGGGATGAAAACATAGTGGTGAAACGAGGTTTAACAGCCGCTGCCTACACCTTCGAGTAGAAAAGGCGTGAAGTTATGTTTTGTTGTTGTTTCTCTCTTTGTCATCATATCGCTCAATACTTTAATCAGAATTTAAAATTTAAAAAAGTCTCGGTGGCGAAGTGGGCGAGCGCACGGCCTCTGATCCAGAGGTCCGGGGTTCGATTCCAGACACTGGCTCACACCAATGACTTTTCGAAATTGTTTTCGGAAGTTATGTGTGATAAATATCGATGACTGACAAACTTTGTGCCCGATATGGCAATAGGTTCGCCACCTATTCCATTTGGGACGTAAACATAATGGCGAGACGAGTCTTAACAGCCGCTGCCTACACCTTCGGGTAACAAAAGGCGTGAAGTTATGTTTAGTTTAAAATTTGTAGTATTTAATCGTATTTTGTGGTATTTTTATTTATAAAAGTTACTAGCTTTTACCCGCGGCTTCGCTCGCATTAAATCCATTAAATAGATATCAAAGATCATTACTATAGAAGTTAACCAATATGATAACTCTGTTTTATTGCTTGGCTGGAATCATTAGGTTTTAAAATTACTACTTACAATGACGTTTAAAAAACTAACAACATTTTTTTAAGGTAAAATATATAATACACGGTAATACAAAAATAAATAATTTTGGACTGTAACAATTTTATAAGAGTATGTAGGATATTGTTGTAGACTATTTTATAAGTTTTTCCTTCGGGTTCAAAAATATGTAAATTACTTTAAAGAATATGTGTACAAAGTTTCATGGTGATCGATTGAGTAGTTATCGCGTGAAAGCACGCAAACAAACTTACATTCACATTTATATTTTACTAGCTGACCCGGCAAACGTTGTCTTACCAAAAAATTAAATTTAAAAAATAGGGGTTGATCGTAGGGGGTTGAAAATTCTCAGACTTACCCGATATGCATACAAAATTTCATGAGAATCGGTCAAGCCGTTTCGAAGGAGTATGGGAAAATTGTGACACGAGAATTTTATATATTAGAAGTAGGATAGGATAGGAATTAGGTTACATTTTTATTGTATAAGGGGCAAACGAGCAGGCTTATGATAGTTACAAACGCCGCCCATGGCCACCTCATCACATGCAGTGTTACAGTTGCGTTGCCGGCGCTTACAATGGGATATGAGTGGGGTCGGGAGTGGGTTTCGGTAGGGGAGGGGAAAAGGGATTGGGCCTCCGAACACCTCTCTCAGCGAGTGAAACGCGGCTAAGGCCACTTTTCAGCGATAATCTGAGAGGTCGTGGTATTCCACGGGTCGAGCCGGCCCATTCATGCAGCGAACACTGCGTGACTTTACCACTGACAAGGTGTGACTGATGTGACTGATTTATAATACATTCTAGATATATGTAATAAACTTTACATTTTTAAGATCGTGATATCTTTTAAAATGTAGTAAATTTATATCGATAAGCTTAATCGCTAAACCGACATCATTTGACTTATAAAAAAAAACACTCACTGTGAGTTAGCTACCCCGGTTTGAACATATGGTGGCCCGTTTTTTTCGTTGAAGTCAACAATAGTGACCATATAAAAAAAGTTGTTTATGTTGTATTAAAAAAAACTAAAGGTTGAGCAAAAACTTGGGACAAGTTCATTGCTATATTCATTGTTTATAAGTGGCATTGCTAATAAAGCTTTCTTTGAAGTTGTAAATAATATCAATGTCTTGGTTGTCAGTACGCTAATACATACTAGCTAAGCGAGTGACACGTGTAATAATCGTGCCTTATGGCACTTTGTTCTCTCTGCCTACCCCGCAAGGGATCTGGCCTGAAGTTATGTATGTATGTATCAAGAACTTGAATTGAAATAAATATTAGTGTTAGATAGTCCATTTATGATGAAAGCTTTGGGGTATTAATATGATTGCGGCAATAATCTTTTGAGTGGAAAATGTATAAAATATGGCGGTACGAAGTTCGCGCGGTCTGCTATTTAAGAAATAAAAACAAACTCGCTGTGCCCACTACTAGGTTCCATAAAATTTCTAACTCGTTCCTAGGTCAATGTATACGCTTCTACAATAAACTTCCAAACGACGCGGTTGAATTATCCAATGGTAAATTTAAGAATTATATTAAAAGTAGATTATATCAAAGGGCTTACTATTGTATCGCAGATTATATAAATGATAAAAAAGTTTGGAATTGAACTGCCCCTTTTGTGTTGTGTTGATTGTAATTATTACCATTTGTTAACTTGGAAATTGAAAAGAGTCGGCCTTGAGTTTCTTACCAGTTCTTCTTAAGAAGCCTTGACGCCGGAACTGGCGCTTAGATTCGCTTTCACATTCAAGACGGTGTGATGAAAGGGAATCTAAGCTCCGAGAATTTTAGCTAGTAGTTTTATGTGTCGATTCTAAGTACTTTGTAAAGTCTAAGGAATAAAGATATTTTGAATTTGAATTTGTTATTCGATTGCATCCATGACATTGTGCTTTTTAGGCATTCACTATTATTGAAATGTCATCAGCAAATAATATTGATTTGTGTGGAGTTGGTTTTGGAAAAACTTTAATATAAATGAAGAATAAGAGGGGTCCGAGTACGCTGCCTTGAGGCACCCCGTATTTAATCACTAGAAATAATGATCTATATGGGATTAGATATTGGGGATAGTTTATGTATTGTGTTACTTGACGCAATAAAGAAAATACTGCCAATGTTGTCGATTTGCCCTTCTGAAAGCCATTCTGTTCACGCTCAAGAACTTTATGTTTTGACAAAAAGTTATAAACTCGAGAATACATAGTTTTCTAAAATATTTTAGAAAATATGGGAATTAATGTTATTGGTCTATAATTTGTAAGATTATGGCGGTCTTTTTTTTTATATAGGGGTTTGACGATGGAAATTTTAAGTTTATATCGAACTTCAGTGAACGATAAGTTTATGAAATAGGTCAAAATAGGTGCGATAATATCTACACATTCTCTCATAATGCCTGTAGATATAGGTACAATCAATACCGACCGAGTTCGTGTTGTTTAAAGATTTAATAATTTTATGAATTTCTTCGACCGCACAGGGAACCATAAAGCTACTTGGTGTAATATTTTTTATTTGATTTACATATTTACTATCAGTTTCGTGTTCCTTTTCATCGCTAAAGGGTCTGATATTTTTCTGTCATTACAATTAACCCAATCAATGCTTGTGTTAGTTGTATTATTATATACGCTGTTTTTTATATATTATGTAGTTTATCACATATAGTTTACATTATCCCATGTAGTTTAACACACTTTTTTCATGAGATTACTATTTATATATTTTTTTAACAGTTTATGCAAGCTTTAAGTAATTTTGTATAATGAACATAATTATTCTTATTAGTAGAATTTTTATGTGTATAATAAGTGTATTTAAGTTTTTAATCCCAGTTGTTAACCATTTCGGCGAATATTTGTTAAGCTTGACTTTGTATCTTTGGATCGGGAAACATAAGTTATACATTAAGCAGAACATATTGTGAAGGTAATTAAACGCTAAATTGAGATTTGTAATGTTCCATGTTTGTTTGTAATCATTCCAAGAGAGTGAATTCCATAAACTTATTAATGTATTCAATGCTGTAGTTTCGCCTAGCTATAAACCCAGTCTTATTTTTAGTATCTCTTTTAAGAATATGGAAATCAGATAATTTTATTTTCCAATGTATGTATGTAACTATGTATGTTCTGGTGAATTTCGGAACTCAATTTTGAATTAGATAATATCTTCAACCGGTTAAGCTTTAATTTTAAATATACGTTAGCTAAGTTTGGATGATTATATTAATAGCGGTAGCACCACAGCAGCAGTTTGCTGCATGGATAGGCCGGCTCTACCTGTGAAAATATCACGACCTCTCAGAAGATCGACTTAAAGTGGCTCATGCCGCGTTGCGTTTGGTGAGAGAGGTACCCGGAGGAACACCCTCCTTCCCCATCCCTTCCTATCCTACTCCCTTAAAAGTCGGCAACACAACTGTAACAATATATGTGTTGCAGGTGTCCATGGGCGGCGCTGATCACTTAACATCAGGTGACACGCCTGCTTGTGCCCTTCATCCCATAAAAAAAAAGATATTTTTAATGCTTTTCTACAAAAAGACTTTCTAATGAAAGGACTTTTTGGTAGTAACACGAATAATAATCTAATGCGACTCGATATCCAATGTGGCCGAATAATCTTTTTTACAATATGGGTATCAAATGAAAGGGTTTTTTGATAGTAACTCGAAAAATAATGAGACATCATTCCCAATCCAATATGGCATAAGATCCTGAGAGGTGGATGCCTGGTGGGAAGTGGATGTAAAATCCAGCGTCGAACGAAAGAAAAAAGCATGGTTGGATTATGTCTCAAGTTTGGATCAGAATGATAGTATGACAGAGAAAAAACATGAGAGTTACCGCCGCTGCAGGCATGTTACCAAAGCCGTAGTGAAAGAGAAGCGTGAAAGATTAGTTGCAAATGAGGAAGTGAGATTGACGGAAAACTTCGAGGAATATGACAAACTCTTCTGGACGCGTACTTCGTCAGCAGAATGGACAAATTATGTCTAAGGCTGGTGACATTCTTGCAAACCCAAACGATGTCTTGGGTCGGTGGAGTGAGTATTTTGGGGAAATGTACGAATATGTTCCGGATGTGGGCTCCGCTGCGCCGACATCTGACGAGGACATTACTATAGAAGAGATCGAATGGTCGATACGAAGTATGAAAAATGGTAAGCCAGCTGGAATTGATATGATGTCTGGTGAAATGATTAAACATGGTGGAACCTGTGTCCGGGACACTTTTCTGACCTTGAGTAATCTATGCTAGAGCTCGGGTAAGGTTCCCATGGACTAGAGGCGTACTGTCATCGTGCCCTTGTATAAAGTAAGGGATCACGTATGCAGTGCGCCAGTTACAGAGCCATCAGTTTTATCAGCTTAGCAGCGAAAGTGCATGGGAAAATTATTAAAAGGAGAATGAGGGTGGTATCAGACGAAGTGTTGTGGAGTGAAATGTTCTTCTTTTGAAGCAAACCAATCAGACACCCAATTTTCAACTTCCGCGTAGGAATCGAACCACTGCTCAGCCAATGCGTGTCCCATGGATGAAAATAAATGGTAATCGGAAGGAACCAAGTCTGGTGAATACGGCGGGTGGGGTAGCCACTCCCAGCCAAGTACTTTGATTGTATCCTCAACCGATTTTGCTTTGTGTGCAGGTGCATTGTCGTGTAACAAAATTACTTTGCCGTATCTTCTGGCCCATTCTGGTCGTTTTTCGATCAATGCGTTATTCACATCGATCATTTGTTGTTTGTAGCGACTAGTATTAATAGTTTCACCAGGTTTTAGAAGTTCATAATACACCACACCCTTCTAATCCCACCAAACACAGAGCATTGCCTTCTTCCCGAAACGATCTGGTTTTGCAGTCGACGCTGATGGTTGTCCCGGATTAACCCATGATTTTCTCCGTTTAGGATTCTTAAAATAAATTCATTTTTCATCGCCAGTGACAATTCAATGCAGAACTGATTTTCTTTCGTGTCTTTGAAGCAAAATTTCAAAAGTGTTTTTCCGGTTTTCCATTTGTCTTTCATTCAATTCATGTAGCACCCATTTTCCACACTTTTGAATTTTTTCCATAGCTTTCAAATGGTCTGAAATTATCTGTTGTGCAACATTTAACATAGCTGCGATTTGCTTCTGACTCAAAGTATCATCTTTCATCCAATATCGCTTGCAGTTTGGCGTCTTCGAATTTTTTGGTGGTCTTCCACGTTCGTCATTACTCACATCAACATCATTACATTTGAATAGTTGAAACCATCTCTTGCACGTTGCTTCTGATAGAGCATGATCACCATATGCTTCGACAAGCATTCGATGTGATTCTGAACCTTTTTTTTTCAAATGTAAACAAAAAATTAATGCTTTCCTCAAAACATCACTTTCTGGCACAAAATTTGTAATTTTTAACACAATAAAAAAATATGATGTTGTTTGTTTACTAACTGTTGGGTTAATTGAATGTTTGACCGTTGTCATGGCAACCAAACAGAAAAAAAAATAAAGCTTATTCCGCTTTACCCTTTACCCCTACCAACACATTTGTATCTTAACGCTCATTTCATACCGGTACACCTGTTATATATAAAATTCATGTGTCACCGTGTATGTTATTGCACTCCTCTAAAACAGCTTGACCGGTTCTCATGCAATTTTGTAGGCATATTGGGTACCCGGGATTCTATAAATATCAAAATATTGAATTAAACTTATCTATTACTCCCGATGTTATATGATATTCTTATCCTGACCAGGAGCAGTGCGGTCATCGACTAACAAGGTTCAGTTTAAGCTATTAATTCATTGAGCTGAACAATCTCGATAGATGTTGCGCAACATGGTCTCAAGGTTATTATCAAAACACTTGAATCAATCCTCGAGACGAAATTCTGATATTATGACCGAGCGAACAAATTTCAATTGGAACTAGCCTTAGATACAGTGATCTGTTCATCCATGTGTGATAGAAGCTTGAACAGTAGGTACCTACTACGCAGTGTGTGCAGTGTGACGTTTCATAATATTATTAAAACTAATACCATAAAATAATGTTTTATTAGGGATGAAAGTTTTTTGTGTGTTTGTCCTACGAGAAGAGTGTGCAACTGTGGCGTCTGAGTCGTGGCTACTTAAGGAGATTAAAATAGTAAAGTAAAATAATGCTTTAATTTCGTTTAAGTGTAAAGCTCAAATTTAAAACCGCTAGAAGAGAATTCTGAAGTTATCTAACACTATAAAAGAAGTTATACACTACGTATAATTTTAACTCGTATTATTTCAGCGATCGCCATAAAAATGAGTAGGAGAAATGTAATCGCATCTTGTTTACACCAAGATTTCTTATAATCTATGATATTGCCTCGATAGCTTTTCCAAATTATAAGATGAATATGAGATGAATATTTTCTTTATGTACAAAACAAGTGTTTATCAATAGTCCGACAGCTGGCACCAATTTTTGAGTAGGTGTTTGAGGCAAGCTGAAAGCTTATCACACACCTCTCCTGTTATATCCCAACACGGAATCGCAAACCTGGCTACTGAGTACCGGGGCTAAATCAACACTTAATTTTATTTTTTTTTATTTCAAAAAATGTATTTTTGGCAAAACGCTATTTATATAATATGTTGTAGTATATATATAATACTCAATGTATACGGAAACAAATAAGCCAAACCATTTAATCGGGGCTTTTACACTGTCAGACGCATGCAAAAATATTTTACAAAAAATTACAAAGTATGTATTTGAGGCAGCTTCAAATTTTGATGGAGTGTTATAAATAACTAAAAAATAAGATTCTCAAAAAGACAGACCATTTCGGTGGGACTTTCTACCTGCCAGGCGATCAAACAAATAATGGAAAAGTACGAGCCTGAGCATGTGCTGCTCGTGCTATAGACAAGCTGTATGTATGTAGTTTGAGAGAGAGCTGTCTTCGGTCTTGCTAGCCGCGTTACTATCGGCTCTGGCGAGGCCACGCGCCATGACGTCTTACTTAGTCGTTATTTTCAGTCCTATTATTCTACTGATGTGTTACACGTTTTAAAACTGGAAAGTTCCAAAATATTTTGTATTGGATTCATATTTTTGCCGCTGCATTAAAAAGAAAACATTTTTTTCTCTGGCAGTAATTTAAGTCAAAATTTATACGGAAATTAAAACATCTAATGATAAAAACGTTAAATTGAAAAATATAATTGTTTTTAAGTGGTACAATTATTTTAAGTACAAAAAAAATAAGAAGCAAATTAAATTCATCCTACGTCAGATATAAACTGTCATTCTTCTTCATCAGAATAAGTAAAATTTATAATTTATCTTGATTTTTTTTATGGGATAGGAGGGCAAAGGAGCAGACGTGTCACCTGATGTTAAGTGACCAACGCCGCCCATGAACACCTGCAACACATATAGTGTTATAGTTGCGTTGCCAACCTTTAGAGGAGTAGGATAGGAAGGGATGGGGAAGGGGGATAGGCCTCGGGTACCTCTCTCACCGAACGAAACGTGGCATGAGCCACTTTACGTCGATCTTCTGAGAGGTGGTGGTATTTCACCGGTCGAGCCGGCCCATTCATGTAGAAAACTGCTTGGCTCTACCACTCTTAAAATTATTGTTTTTCCAAACAATAATTATATTTGTAGGAGTAGAAACATTAGATCCAATCACAGTATTTTCGATATATTTTTTCATCAAAGCTATAAAATTCTTATAACAACTTGTGTGATAACCATCTGTAAGGTGAGGAATCACTGGCAAAACAATATCATTATATTTTAACCCACGATGTTTACTAGGATGATGTCTCTAGCGCCTCTTGACTTTTTTTGAGAGCTTTCTCCACAAAAGCAACCACTTTACCACCATTTTTTTTACAAATAACACAAACTAACTTTTCACTAGACATTACCTAAATATTTCATTTTTAAAACATGTTGATATTGACTGAAAATAGCGACCAAGAAATTCTGTCAAGAAACCTCATGTCTATTGTAAGTCACGTGGCCTCGCTAGAACCAATAGTAACGCGGCTAGCAAGAACGAAGACTCTCTCATACTACAGCATATTTATAGCACGAGCAGTGCATGCTAAGGCTCATTCCACCTATCCATTATTTGTTTGATTGCCTGGCAGGCAGAAAGTCCCACCGAAATAGTCTGTCTTTTTGGGAATCTTAGTTTTTAGTTATAAATAACACTCCATCCAAATTTCAAGCTGGCTCAAATACATTCTTTGTAATTTTTTGTAAAATATTTTTACACGCGTCTGGCAGTGTAAAAGCCCCGGTTAAATGATCTGTCTTATTTGTTTCCGTATACATTGAGTATTAAACTACAACATATATTAATTGCGTTTTGCCTCAAATACATTTTTTGGCATAAAAAAAATAAAATTTAAAAATTGAAGGGTTGATTTAGCCCCGGTACTCAATAGCCAGGTCTGCAATTCCGTGTAGGGATATAACAGGAGAGGTGTGTGATAAACTTTCAGCTTGCCTCAAACACCTACTCAAAAATTGGTGCCAGCTTTCCTACTACAAGTGCAGTCCCTTAGTTAAGATGTCCGCTACCATATCACTGCCCTTACAAAATATAAAGTTTACATTTATGCTATAAAATTTTTTTAATTGTTCTTTTATCGCACAATTTCAATCACAATACAATATTCTTGATCAGGTTAGTCCAATTTTCTGAAGTACACTGTCGAGTTTTGCCTTTCATAGCCTGCTTCAATCCGTAAATAGATTTTTGTAACAAGCATACTTTTGTTACTTCTTCTCGAGACTCAGGTTTTTCCATATGTTTCTTTCCAGATGGTAGGTTGGTAAGTTTAAAGTTATGCTTTTTTAGGAGTGGTTGGAATTCATCATCCATTCTAATATCTATCATTTTCAGAGGATAGAGCTTACTTTACTAAATCTGGACCTCATAGATTTTTAAAACTACAAAAATAACTAGGTTGTGGATTGTCTTCATATATAATATATGATGCCTATTTATTAGAGGCAAGTGATTGTGCTCCGAGGTAATTCCTGATGTGATATAGGTCAAACATAAAATTAATCTTGATATATGTCTGTTTCTCACTCATCACAGCTCTCACTACTATCTTTAACTGAAGAATCTAATATTTTAACTGTACTCTGTGGAACTCTTACTGATGGTGAAGGCTTATTCAATGCGGCTGTTAACATCTCTCGGTATAGTTTAAATCATTATTACTTTGAAAAACTGAATTGAGCTTGAACTTTATCACGAACATAACGTTTACCTCTACATAATATTGATTATAAATACTTTAATGGCTTTTATCCGTCAATCACTTTCAAATACGAGCAGAAAACTAAATATAATTTTTGTTTTTACAGAGTAAGCAAAGTGCAGTGAGCGGAGAGCTGTATGGTGGGGAGTGATGATAACGGAGCGACGAGCGAAACGAGTGAGGAGCACGTGACGTCCAAGACCACGTGACGTGCATGAGGTGCGTACACTCTGACACATATCCGAAGAGAAGGAATAGGAAGGAATAGAATTTATAGATCTGCACAAGTGTAGGGAGCGCCTAGGGAGTAATATTGTGCGGGACACATTGCCATTACGTTTCACATTGACAGACTAGACAGATACAATAGCTATGTATGTAACTATAACAATAAGACTCGTATTTGTGTGATGCACGTACAAACGTGTAGGCGTTGTATGTTTCAGTGTGAAGGTGTCAGCTCGCCGGTGGTATGTCTGCGCTACGCACCTGCTTGTTGTTGGCGAGCGTGTGGTGGACGGCACGCGCGGGACCCGGCCCACCCATTACGGAACTGCGCTTCGTTCGCGCCGTCTACAATCTCACCATCCCAGAAAACAGTCCTCCCCGTACTTACGCCCAACAGCCTCCCGCCGACGAGCCTCTCGGCGTCTATCTACCCGGGCCCGATGCAAAAGTACGATTCCGCATACGACACGGTGACAAGGACAAGTTCTTCAAGGCCGAAGAACGCACCGTAGGCGATTTTTGTTTTCTATCAATACGGACGCGCGCAGGAAACGCAGACGTGTTGAATCGAGAGCGTCGCGACACGTACCGCCTCGACGTGCGCGCCACGGCGCACTTGCAGGACGGACGAAGTCTTGAGGCTGACGTGGTGCTCGTTGTGTCCGTCGAGGACGAGAACGATCTGAGCCCCCTGTTCTTCCCGACCGAATATGAAGCGCTGGTTCCTGAAGATACGCCGCTGCACGCGAGCATCGCGCGAGTCACCGCAGAAGATGCAGACATCGGTCTCAACGGTGAGATCTACTACAGCCTCGAGAACACCACCGATCGGTTCGCCGTGCACCTCACTACTGGCGTCGTCACCATCACCCGTCCTTTGTCTGCGAGCGATTTTGTCCAAAATGGATTTATTAAGGTAATTCATTCAACCATTGCATACATACATAACCCACTGACCACCTCTGTAACTCTATCGTCTAATCTAATACATAAAATTCTCGAGTCTAGATGTGCGTAATTGAACTCCTCCGAAACGGCTTGACCGATTCTCATGAAATTTTATGTGCGTATCGGGTAGGTCTGAGAATAGGACAACATCTATTTTTCATCCCCCTAAATCACAAGGGTAGCCCTCAATTTTTTTTTTAATTTTTCGACATATTTCTGTTTCTTATTTTTTTTATACAACGGGATACAAAAATACATGCAACCCTAAATTTTCAACCCCCTACGATCAACCCCTATTTTTTAAATTTTATTTTTCGGCAAGACAACGTTTGCCGGGTCAGCTAGTTATTTCTATATAATATGTTACTTTGACAGTTGACGGTGGTGGCGCGCGACCGCGCCTCATTGCGCGTGCGCGGCGAGAGTGCTCCTGCTGCGCGCGCCACGCTCACCGTGCGCGTGCAGCGCGTCAACCTACACGCGCCCCAGATGCACGTGCGACGCATGCCCGAGCTGGTCGAGAACTCTACAGCCGAAATCTACGCCATCGTGGAAGTGAGCGACGAAGACGCCGGCGAACATGGCCGTATAGCCAGCCTCGATATCGTCGATGGCGACCCCGACGGGCACTTTCGTGTTAGAGCGTCTGCGCAGGCGGGTGAATACGATGTGTTGGTGCACGCACTGCTGGACCGCGAGACCGCACCGGCCGGCTACAACCTGACCCTGCGTGCAGTGGATGCGGGACGACCTCCGCGCGCTTCCTACCTCACTTTGCCCGTCACTCTGGTCGACGCCAACGACAACGCACCCGTGTTCAGTCGCGAGGTGTACGAGACGAGCATCCCGGAGACGGTGCCACCCTATACTGCCGTTATTAGGCTCAAGGTTAGCGACCGCGACGAAGGACGAAACGCGCGTGTTTATATAGAGGTTGTGGGGGGCAACGAGGGAAATGAGTTTTATGTAAATCCAGATACGGGCGTATTATACACTGCGGTCGCTTTGGATGCTGAACAGAAGGCCCTCTACATTTTAACAGTATCTGCGATCGACCAAGGTAACGCCGGAACACGAAAACAATCCTCAGCAAAAGTAAAAATCACAGTTTTGGATTCGAACGATAACGACCCTGTATTCGAACAAGAGGCGAGCGAGGTTACTGTTCAGGAGAACGGTCCCAGTGGGGCGGTAGTAGCTCGGGTGACGGCTCGTGATGCTGACTCGGGGGACAATGCATATATTTCATACAGTATCGCTAACCTCCAGCCGGTTCCTTTCGACGTAGACCATTTCTCAGGTGTAATACGCACGACACGCCTGCTGGACTACGAGAGCATGCGACGCGAATATACCCTTAGAATACGAGCTAGTGATTGGGGAACGCCCTACCGTCGGCAAGCAGAGATGAGGCTTGTGGTGCGTGTCGAAGACATTAACGATAACAGGCCGCAATTTGAACGAGTCGATTGCGTCGGTTACCTCGCGCGACGTCTCACCATCGGCTCCGAGATTGTTACCTTGTCCGCCATTGACTTCGACGCTGGAGACGTCGTGTCGTATAGGTTGATCGGCGGTAACGAGGACAACTGTTTCTCCCTCGACGTAAGCAGTGGTGTGTTAACTTTAACGTGTGATTTGAGCGACGTACGCACCGACTCGAGAGTGCTGAACGTAACAGCAACAGATGGAACTCACTTCGCAGACGCCACCTCTATAACGTTACATCTCGTTAGCGGCAGCAGTGACACCAGCGCGCTCGAGTGTCGCGACACCGGGGTGCCACGTCGCCTTACCGACCTGCTGGCTGCCGCTGAGCGTAGCAACGCACCCCTCGATCACAACGATGAATTCTCGCTGGCACCCTCCCGATACGGAGAGAACTTACATGTTCCTGAATTTATCGATTTTCCAGTAGAAGTGAAGGTTAACGAATCAGTCGCGCTGGGCACCTCTCTGGTTAAGCTAAAAGCACGTGACCGCGATTTGGGATACAATGGTCTACTTGTGTACGGCATATCCGGTGGCGACACCCACTCCGCTTTTCGCATCGATCCCGATACAGGTACAGTAATAGTTTTTCTATTATAAAATTCGATTTTTATTTTCTGTTGGACATACTGTACTGTACGTAAGGAAATTTAAGTTAACCACTGATAAATAATATAATTGTAGTAGGATACACATTGTCATACTAAAACTATCAGTTTATTCATACCCGCAGAGAATGTATTAATGTTAATACGACCTGTAATAAGACTTCAAAGAAATAATGAGAAATATGTTCTGTTGCTATTAACAATAAATATCGATGGCCACTAAAATAATTTGCAAAGTAAGATACAAAATCATTCACCAATTTCATGAGACCAGAGCCAGTTCAAGATATAAGTAAAAAAATTGTGTGGTTTTATGAAACCACCGTAAAAGTGAAACTTTTAAAATTGAGTCTTGGGTTATTGATTTTTAAATCTACTTTTTAAATATACATAAACAAAATATTTTTTCAATAATTATTTTTCAATAATTTAGTTACTAAGTTTTTTAAATTGATGATTCTGATAAAATGATTAACATTTATATTTTTTTAGAGTGCAACAGTGTAAAACAGTTACTTCACAGCAATTTTTTTAAAAGTTTGCTTTGGCTTCGTTTTCGAACCGGACGTCACCGGCTTTCAGGGGATTGTGCGATAAGGGCTATTTTAATTTACTTGCCATCTAGTATTTGTTAATAGGGTTTCATAAATGTTTTTTATTTTACGTGGTCACGACAATAATTCCTAGATGGCGCTACTAGGTTGCTACTATTGATGATTCTGCCGTAATATCGTATTATATCGATAGATGTCGCCCGAATCGACAAGTATTCCAGCTACGGCACTAGGGATAACGCGACACCTATTAAACGTTAACAACATTACAACAAAGGATCTTTACAAAACAAAACGATATTTTTTCCTCCAGTAAATATGATATTTCGATTTATTATGAAAATGTGACAAATACATATATAAAGAGCACTATCTTATCTTATATCTTTAAACGAGCAATTCTTGTATATATATATATATATATATATATATATATATATATATATATATAAAATTGGAATCTCGGAATCGGCTCCAACGATTTTCATGAAATTTCTATTCCAGCAGATGGCGTTGTTAACTAACACGAAGTCAATGTGTGTTTGCTTTGCTTTTATTACAGTTTATCACTGCAAAAAATTAAGTATATGTTTCTAATATAATATGTTAGTACATAGTATATATTAGTATATATTTATTATTCTGTCGGTAAGATCGAAAAATATTATTGATATTTCATTATTTTATTAGTATGTAATTCGTACTTAAATATAATTTTCAAATAGTATGTAATTCGTACTTAAATATAATTTTCAAAAAACACAATTTATAAAAACACAATTTATAAATAATATAATTTTTTTTTTTCTCCGCCTGCAATACGTACGTACGTATATGTATGTATGTAAAAAACAAACAAACAAACAAACCCGATCCTAGAAAATGTGTCGAAATTGGTAAAGAGGACGGTAATTAGACGATTATACATACGGCCCTCGTGGTGCATCGGTAAACCGCACTACCGATAACACAAGGTCGGGGCGGGTTCGATCCCTCGTCTGGGGGTGTTTTTCTACATGTTTTTTCTACATGTTTTTACGGTATTTATTTACAAAAATAAAGTGTATATTTGGGTAATTAATTAATATAAATAAACGATAATAGACGTGAAAGGCGCTCTGACGAGCGCCTTCACGTCACCGTCACGCGACATGCAACACGCAGACGAAAAAGTTTGAGACGATGTAATAAAAGTTTCACTTTAAAAGAAAGTCGCTTTCCGCTGTCCGTCCCCTTATGCTGGCCCAACCCTAAGTGATAGATCAAACCAATGTACTAAATTATTGTATACCTACAAAAGGTCTACAAAAATGTCTGCGATGGCATATGTTTATCTCTCAGAGATAACCCACAATGACCATTTTCATTTCTTTACTTATGAGGCGAAACAAAGCTCGCCGGGTCAACTAGTAAATATTAAGCGATTAAAAAAATTAATTAACCTCAAAACCGATGTCGCCAAACCGATGTCGTCTCAAATTGATTTTGAGTTCGTCGAGACCGTCAATCAAAATATAAAACAAATATTTTATCGTTCGATAGGCGATCTGCAAGTGATCGGATATCTAGATCGCGAGCGGGAGAGCGAATACTACCTGAACATAACCGTGTACGACCTGGGCTCGCCGCAGCACTCCGCGTCGCGCCTTCTGCCCGTCACGGTTCTCGACGTCAACGACAATCCGCCGCGCTTCGAGAAGACGCTGGCCAGCTTCCGCGTAACCGAGAACGCGCTGAACGGGACGGCGATCTTCCGAGCCAACGCCACGGACCGCGACGCGGGCGCCTTCGCTCGCGTCGCGTACAGCGTGAGCGGCGCCGGCGCCGGCGAGTTCTGCATCGAGCGCGAGTCGGGGCTGCTGAGCGTGTGCGCGCCGCTGGACCGCGAGCGGCGCGCGCTGTACGAGCTGGCCGTGCGCGCCACGGACGGCGGCGGGCTGCGCGCCGAGGCGCTGGTGCGCGTGGCCGTGGACGACGTCAACGACAACGCGCCCCGCTTCGCGCCGCGCTTCGCGCTCGGCTCCTACGTGGTGCGCGCGCGCGAGGACGTGCCGCCGGGCACGCTGCTGGCCGTCGTGGACGCGCACGACCCGGACCTGGGCGCGGGCGGGGCGCTCACCTACTCGCTGCCCTACGAGGCGCCCGACGACGCCGTCTTCACCGTCGACGCCACCTCCGGCACGCTGCGCACCGCCAAACCGCTGGACTTCGAGGAGAAGCGGGTAAAATCATCACTGACTATTTCGATTATTGATATTTTGCTCTTAACCGAGCGACGCTTGTTATAAAGTTTTTGTACGCCTTCTCGTTTCTGTGCGGTGATCGCTCACCTGTTGTGTTTTTTTAGGGTTACAGCGTGACCGTACGAGCCACTGACGGCGGCCAGCCGGCGTTGTGGTCGGAGGCGAGCGTGTTCGTAGAGGTACGTGTCGAGTGAGCCGGGTGTCATATAAAATTGAATTGTGTCGTTCGGTCTTTTAACGGTCTAAGACGACGCCTCGCGACAGGTGGACGACGTGGACGAGAATATGCACGCGCCGGTGTTCGGGGCGCACGCGGTGCTGACGGGCGCCGTCCGGGAGGATGCGCCGCGCGGGACGGTCGTGCTCAGCGCCGCCGCCACCGACGACGATCCGCCCGGCCGGGACTCGCGGCTCGCCTACTATATCGTCGCCGGCACGGGAATGGCTCACTTCGCTATCGACGACACAGGTATTATTATTTATCGGTTCGGGGCGATGTTCTTTACTCGGCCGAACTATCAATATATAGGTATAACAATTGTCGTTGCAAATTTTATGTCACAAAATATCAATAGAAAAATCAAATAGAAATCCTTCTAGCTGATCTATCTTTTGTCGGCTGACTATGTGCACAATTTTTAATATATCCGTCCGAACTAGTCCATAAATATTAAAGAATAATTTCCAATTCAAATATTTAATATTACCATAGACTTTATCACTATAAAATCGGAAAAAGATATAGGTTATAAAACGTGTGTCGTAATGTGTGCAGGCGTGATCCGCACGCTCACTCCGTTGGACAGAGAGTCCGTGCCGCACTACTGGCTGACGGTGTGCGCGCAGGACCACGGGCTGGTGCCGCGCCACTCGTGCGTGCGCGTGTACGTGGAGGTGCGCGACGTGAACGACATGGCGCCGTGGCCGCGCCGCGCCGCCTACGCGGGCGCCGTGCCCGAGCACTGCCCGCGCGGCACGCACGTGCTCACCGTCAGCGCGCACGACGCGGACGACGCGCCGACCGCACCCAACGTCACCTACTCCATCGTGGCCGGAAACCCCGACGGACTCTTCTCCATAAACGAACGTACCGGTACCTACTCAGTATTACCTACATAATATATATTTCGCGTAGCAGCACCCGACCTACCTACCGTAGTCCTGGGTCTTTGACGGTGAGCGTGAAACCTGATAGGTGTGAAACTGAATTGTAGTCAGTGCAGGACAAAGCTCTTAGAAAAAGTATCATAATATAAATTTTAAGTAGTCTCTATATACCTTTGTTTTTGTGGTTTGAATCTGTGCAGAATATTTATAAATCAACAACTGATATAATATAATATTGTCACAGTGTTATAAATAATAATCATAGTGCAAGTTAACTGTGATGTTGAAGTAAACACAAGCTGCGAGATGCTCCCTGAGCTCTCCACCTAAGTGTGGCATCACGCCAGGGCGTCTCCTCTCATAAAGTTTGTAACCTATTGTTGTACATAATTTGCTGGTTGTCATGTCTGACGTATGTGTCGCAGGCGAGATAGTGACCACGGGTCGCACGCTCGACCGCGAGGCCTGCGCCGTGCACGCCCTCGAGATCCAGTGCTCGGACGGCGAGCTGTCCACCACCGCTCGAGTCACCGTCTCGCTCACGGACATTAACGACCACTCTCCTACTTTCTCGCAGCGTCTGCTCGACATTCGCGTGCCGGTGGATCCCCACTCGTCAGCACACTTCCCGATTTCGCAGGTAACTGCCACATGCCAACTGCCGAGTTCGAGTCGACAGCTTTTAGAGTGCAGTGTGTTTCATAACGACAAGTGTGCCGAGTGGTAGTGTGTAGTGTGTGTACTTCCACAGGAGGATCAGCACCGCGAGGACACGAGCACCGAATGGGATGCGGAGGAGGAGGAGGACGGAACGGGGGCGCGCGCCACCTGGGACCTGTACGAAGAGGCCACGCCTCACGGGACGTATCTTGCTACGGTAACTGTCCCACGCACTTACAGCAGCTACGTTCAGCACATCATATTCATAATTCTACGGCGGGAATAATTAAACAGCGTTAAATCATCATATTTTATCAAGAAACAGTTTAAATCGCATGCCTTATTACTTTGGACTTTCAAAACATAACTCAAGAGTATTTTTAAGTGAAACTTTTAATACAATTTCAGAGCTTTTAACATTTAACGCTCTCATTACATTGAACCCAGCAACTTGTAGGTAAGTTCCGAAATGTTGTTACCTTGACTTTGAGCTATACAGAGACAACTGGTACTAAATAGTGATATCCCAAAAATAATGAACTCATTTTCTTTTCAATGAGAATAACTTACAGAATTCCTCGAGTTCGCTTACTTTAGGAACGGGTGGTTCGTAATAACTAGTTGAACCCGTGAGTTTTGTTTCGCCTCGGAAACTAGATATAAACTGTCATTGCGGGTTATCCTTAAAAGACCTTAAGAGATAGATTTATGCCATCTCGGACTTTTTGTAGACCTTTTCAAGGTGTTTAATAATGTACTACATTGTTTTGATCTAACACTTAGGTTTCAGCCAGCGTTTGCAATTAAGATTAAATGCAAAATCTCGAAAATTATCACTTTTTATTTGGTACAGTATAAACGAATTACTATTTAATATAAACCACCCTGTTGTCACTCTCTATCTACTAAAGAAAACCATATCAAAATCCGTTGCGTAGTTTAAGCTTAAGATCTAAGCTTATGAGTGGACAGACAGCAGAAAGCGACTTGACTTCATTTTATACTATGTAATGAAATTAACAATATTTCAAAAACAAACGTGCTGATGAAACCGTACTTTGCAATGATTTACACTAAACCACTTTTTATATTGTATTCCAATCATCGAAATCCATTGTCATCGAAAAAAAGTTAGCAATTTTACAAAACATTACTTTTTTATTGGCATTCCGAAATAAAAATTGTGATTTATGTCATGAGAAGATATACGGCATGAATTGAAATTGAAGTAATTAAAGTGATATTCTCTGTGGTAGTCTAGTATAAATTATGTTAAATGTCACGTTACTATAACGGCCAACCACACAACCTCATGTTTAATTCTTTGTGGGGCTGAGACAATGTAGTGCTAAGAATTTGTATTAATGAATAAGTGGTATTCTTGGTATCGAGCCAGGTAAACAGAGCGAGCGACGTCAAATTAGCTGAAATAATGCTTGTTGTTCGATTACTCTCCTTTATTAATTTTTAGTTTGACTTGATACACATATCTCAATACATACATACAGAACTTCACGCCAAATCCCTTGCGGGTTAAGCAGAGAGAACGGAGCGCCATAAGGCACGATTCTTACACGCCTCACTCGCTCGTTGACTATCATAACTCTTTTCACTTTCTTTAGTTCTTTAGATCTGTAAATTGGTTCACAGTGGTAGAGCCAAGCATTTCGCTGCATGAATGGGCCGGCTCGACCGGTGAAATACCACGACCTCTCAGAAGACCGACGTAAAGTGGCTCATGCCGCGTTTCGTTCGGTGAGAGAGGTACCCGGAGGCCCACTCCCCCTTCCTATCCTTTCCTATCCCCTATCCCATAAAGGTCGGCAACGCAATAGTAACACTATATGTGTTGCTGGTGTCCATGGGTGGCGTTGGTTGCTTACCATCAGGTGACACGCCTGCTCGTTTGCCCTCCTATACCATAAGAAAAAAAAATCATATTTTATTGATTAATTTAAAAGTTGATTATAAGTTGATTATAAGGTATTATATTAAAATACTTATATTGAAAGACTCGCTGACCCGGTGAACTTGGTTTCGCATCGGAAAATGTATAGAAAATATCTTTTCTAAAAAAGTTACTCCTTATTACACCAGCTACCTGCCTATAAAAGTCCTGTCAAAATCTGTCTATCAGGCGAGAGTGTGGCGATATAACTATCACCTTGTATGATCGTATGGCATGCATCGTCAGGTGGTCGCTTTCGACGGCGACTCGGGAGCCAACGGCACGGTGCGGTACTGGGGGCGCGCGCGCGGCCCGGCCCGCGGCCTGGTGCGCGTGCACGCGGACACCGGCCGCCTCTACCTGTCGCCGCGCCTGCCGCTCGCGCCCGGCGACGCGTACGATCTCACGGTGAGTAACACACTCACTTGTGCTCACTCACTGGTCACTAACTACATTTCACTACCTTTTTTTTATTTTTGGAGTTTACTCCTTAAGAATCGATTTACATATATAGGCCCGGGGTATGAAAATTATGGGGACCAAAATCGTACTAGTCACGTGACTGTCACACGAAATGCGTTATGCAGTCACAGAGCATATAAATAAGAGTCGGCACTCCATACAATGTCCTGAGCTCTTTATAGTCACAGAATCGCGCTAATCTCAGAAACCACCAGTCCGATTTTAAAAATTCTTTCAGTGGTATATAGTCCATTTATCGAGGAAGGCTTTAGGCTATATTATATTTTCAAATCAATTAGGGATCCTTACTATAAGTCCAATAATGTAACCCAAGGTGTAAGAAAATGACTCGAAAATAATTCTTACATCGTGAACGCTGCGAAAACTATTGATTCTAGAATAAAACAATGTACTACACTTTTACAGAACATAAATTTGTCTATAAAAAAGTCCGCGATGGCATATGTCTAACTATTGTAGTTATCTCACAATAAGTGTTTTTTGAGTTTTTTAAAATAATTAAATTGATGTCGTTATAAAAATGCTTTATTTTGTACCATGAATTTAACTTTCCTGAAAATAAATTACTTCAATAAAAAGACAGATTCAACACCTTTCTAGAACTGTTTGAATAATTCAATTCGGACATTTAATTCCAAAGATATCGCAAAATACAAAATGTAAGAATTCATTTCATAGGGAAATAATTAGTTACACTGATGATGTATCCGACTCGGACAGCTCGGACCGCGACAGCTAGCAGGTAGATTTTTTTACGTTTGTTTGTTGCTAAAAGGTACCGGTGGTCCAGATGTCGAGAACCCCACTTCTGTATAAAGTAGTCGCGGGTTCGAGTCTGGCTCACAGCAATGACTTTTTGAAATTGTTTGCTGAAGTTATGTGTATTTAGATATCGATGACTATAAACTTTGTGCCTGGTATGGCAGTAAGTTCGCCACCTATTCCATTTGGGATGAAAACATAGTGGCGAAACGAGGTTTAACAGCCGCTGCCTACACCTTCGAGTAGAAAAGGCGTGAAGTTATGTTTTGTTGTTGTTTCACTCTTTGTCATCATATCGCTCAATACTTTAATCAGAATTTAAAATTTAAAAAAGTCTCGGTGGCGCAGTCGGCGAGCGCACGGCCTCTGATCCAGAGGTCCGGGGTTCGATTCCAGACACTGGCTCACACCAATGACTTTTCGAAATTGTTTTCGGAAGTTATGTGTGATAAATATCGATGACTGACAAACTTTGTGCCCGGTATGGCAATAGGATCGCCACCTATTCCATTTGGGACGAAACATAACGGCGAGACGAGGCTTAACAGCCGCTGGCTACACCTTCGGGTAACAAAAGGCGTGAAGTTATGTTATGTTTAAAATTTGTAGTATTTAATAGTATTTTGTGGTATTTTTATTTATAAAAGTTACTAGCTTTTACCCGCGGCTTCGCTCGCATTAAATCCATTAAATAGATATCAAAGATCATTACTATAGAAGTTAACCAATATGATAACTCTGTTTTATTGCTTGGCTGGAATTATTAGGTTTTAAAATTACTACTTACAATGACGTTTAAAAAACTAACAACATTTTTTAAGGTAAAATATATTTCTCTGTAACAAAAATAAATAATTTTGGACTGTAACAATTTTATAAGAGTACTAGCTTTTACCCGCGGCTTCGCTCGCATTGAAGCCAATAAATAAGTATCAAAATCATTACCATAGAATTGAATCAATATAATAACTCTATTTTCTTACTTAGCTGGGATTATCAATTTTCAAAATTACAACATTAGGTATGACGTTTAAAAATCTCACAATATGCTTTATTAAAATGCAACAACAAACGGTAAAATATATTTCTCTGTAACAAAAATAAATATTTTTGGACTTTAACAATTTTATATAATATAAATGCAGAGTATTAATGTAGGATATTTTTGTAGACTATATTATAAGTTTCTCCTTAGGGTGCAAATATATGTTAATTAAAGAGAGAAAAAAGAAAGTATCCTTTATTACTTCTAATACCCCCAAGAATATATGTACAAAGATTCATGATGATCTGTTGAGTAGTTATCCCGTGAAAGCGTAACAAACAAACTTACATTCGCATTTATAATATTAGTATGATATGAAGTATGATAAGTAATAAGTATAAGTAAAGTTAAGTATAAGTATAAGTATCAACCCTGAATACTGTAATACCGTCCGTCGCGAGGCATAACAGCCGCTGCCTACACCTTCGGATAGGAAAAGGTGTGAAGTTACGTTATGTTATCTAATTTACGAATACTGTAAAACTTCATTACTGAAGTAGCTAAATTTGACGATTTTTTGACAAACAATTGTTTTATCTTTCGTAATTTTTTTTAATTTTTTTTAATATAAAGTACCCTATGTTACTTCTAATACCTTCAAGAGTATATGTACAAAGTTTCATGATGATCGGTTCAGTAGTTTTTGCGTGAAAGCGTAACAAACAAACTTACATTCGCATTTATAATATTAGTATAAGTATATTAGTATAAAAGTATAAATATAAAATGTAGGATATTGTTGTAGACTATTTTATAAGTTTTTCCTTCGGGTTCAAAAATATGTAAATTACTTTAAAGAATATGTGTACAAAGTTTCATGATGATCGATTGAGTAGTTATCGCGTGAAAGCACGCAAACAAACTTACATTCACATTTATATATTACTAGCTGACCCGGCAAACGTTGTCTTGCCAAAAAATTAAATTTAAAAAATAGGGGTTGATCGTAGGGGGTTGAAAATTCTCAGACTTACCCGATATGAATACAAAATTTAATGAGTCGGTCAAGCCGTTTCGAAGGAGTGTGGGAAAATTGTGACACGAGAAGTTTATATATTAGAAGTAGGATAGGATAGGAATTAGGTTACATTTTTATTGTATAAGGGGCAAACGAGCAGGCTTATGATAGTTACAAACGCCGCCCATGGCCACCTCACCACATGCAGTGTTACAGTTGCGTTGCCGGCGCTTACAATGGGATATGGGTGGGGTCGGGAGTGGGTTTCGGTAGGGGAGGGGAAAAGGGATTGGGCCTCCGAACACCTCTCTCAGCGAGTGAAACGCGGCTAAGGCCACTTTTCAGCGATAATCTGAGAGGTCGTGGTATTCCACGGGTCGAGCCGGCCCATTCATGCAGCGAACACTGCGTGACTTTACCACTGACAAGGTGTGACTGATGTGACTGATTTATAATACATTCTAGATATATGTAATAAACTTTACATTTTTAAGATCGTGATATCTTTTAAAATGTAGTAAATTTATTTCGATAAGCGTAATCGCTAGACTGACATCATTTGACTTATAAAAAAAAACACTCACTGTGAGTTAGCTACCCTGGTTTGAACATATGGTGGCTCGTTTTTTTCGTTGAAGTCAACAATAGTGACCATATAAAAAAAAATTGTTTATGTTGTATTAAAAAAAACTAAAGGTTGAGCAAAAACTTGGGACAAGTTCATTGCTATATTCATTGTTCATAAGTGGCATTGCTAATAAAGCTTTCTTTGAAGTTATAAATAATATCAATGTCTTGGTTGTCAGTACGCTAATACATACTAGCTAAGCGAGTGACACGTGTAATAATCGTGCCTTATGGCACTTTGTTCTCTCTGCCTACCCCGCAAGGGATCTGGCCTGAAGTTATGTATGTATCAAGAACTTGAATTTAAATAAATATTAGTGTTAGATAGTCCATTTATGATGAAAGCTTTGGGGTATTAATATGATTGCGGCAATAATCTTTTGAGTGGAAAATGTATAAAATATGGCGGTACGAAGTTCGCGCGGTCTGCTAGTATATAATAATAAGAGTCGGCACTCCATACAATGTCCTGAGCTCTTTATAGTCACAGAGCATATAAATAAGAGTCGGCACTCCATACAATGTCCTGAGCTCTTTATAGTCACAGAGCATATAAATAAGAGTCGGCACTCCATACAATGTCCTGAGCTCTTTATAGAAACACTCTTTATAGAAACACTCTTTATAGCGATACGCCATTCTCTATTACGAAGAAATGTGTTCATATTTGTAGACAGTAAATATTTATTTTTGTAAATAAATACCGTAAAAACATGTAGAAAAAAACACCCCCAGACGAGGGATCGAACCCGCCCCGACCTTGTGTTATCGGTAGTGCGGTTTACCGATGCACCACGAGGGCCGTATGTATAATCGTCTAATTACCGTCCTCTTTACCAATTTCGACACATTTTCTAGGATCGGGTTTGTTTGTTTGTTTGTTTTTTACATACATACATATACGTAAGTACGTATTGCAGGCGGAGAAAAAAAAAATTATATTATTTATAAATTGTGTTTTTTTAAATTGTGTTTTTTGAAAATTATATTTAAGTACGAATTACATACTAATAAAATAATGAAATATCAATAATATTTTTCGATCTTTGGTAATGAAACGAGGGGCGCCACAGTAGCATCGCCAACATCGTACTCCTAATAAAAAGTGTGTGAATCTCGGAATCGGCTCCAACGATTTTCATGAAATTTAGTATATAGGGGGTTTCGGGGGCTATAAATCGATCTAGCTAGGAATCATTTTTAGAAAATTTCATTTTATCGTGTTTTATCGATAATTAACTTAAACATCAACTTACTTTTTTATTGGAATTCCTGACATCTATTGGCGAATGTGAATTATTTTAAATTGTGAGCACTTAACTTGCTTTAACGACAACAACACTAAAGCTATTCCAGCAGATGGCGTTGTTAACTAATTCCAGCAGATGGCGTTGTTAACTAATTACTATTTGTTTCTAATATAATATGTTAGTACATAGTATATATTAGTATATATTTATTATTGGAGTTTACTCCTTAAGAATCGATTTACAATATATAATAATAAGAGTCGGCACTCCATACAATGTCCTGAGCTCTTTATAGTCACAGAGCATATAAATAAGAGTCGGCACTCCATACAATGTCCTGAGCTCTTTATAGTCACAGAGCATATAAATAAGAGTCGGCACTCCATACAATGTCCTGAGCTCTTTATAGAAACACTCTTTATAGCGATACGCCATTCTCTATTACGAAGAAATGTGTTCATATTTGTAGACAGAAAATATTTATTATTTTATTTTATAATCGTTCTTGAGGAGTAAACTCCAGTCGTGCGTCGGAGCGGACACACACTTTTACTTTTTTTATTTATTTATTTTAGGAAGATCAACAGCTACAATAATATTCTATATATAGTACAATAGACATCAGATAGCCAATTATAGATCCTCACGTTTAGTAACTGAACGTAAAACATATGTGAGCATTCATATTGCTATTAAAGTAAATTTAACAACAAGAACAAAAGAAAACATCAACTAAAACAAAAAACTATGAAAAAACAACACCAGGAATTATTCCTGCCGTCAACATGCATTTAAACAGTTATTTCACACACACAACGTAATCATAAATATACATAGTACGTATAATATACACATCAACATATACACTTATGAAAAGAATTCCCTGCTCAGCATCTGTCTCACTACGCTTACACTTGTGCAAAACAAATCCAATGAGTTGAACTTTTTACAAATTGTATTCAATTTTACATTTACTCTGTTCAAATATGAGTTTCTACGATAGTTTGTATTAACTGAGGGATATACTAGGGGAGGGTTGTACCTGCAAAGTTTGAGGGGAATAATAATATTAACCCTACTTAGTAGTTAATATCTCTTCTGAGTGACAATGGTAATAAATGAAATTGCTTACATAATTGAAAATAATTATCTGATTTGTAAGGTATGTGTAGTCTAAAGCATAAAAATTTCACAAACTTTCATGGGTTCCATACCTGTGACGCATTTTCCACATTGCTCCTCACTAAAGAAAGTATCTTAAGAGTTTTGGCTTCCTTAAAACTAATTGAGCATCTCATTAAAAAACCCAATGCTTTAGAGGCTTTCGAGACAATATTTGCAATGTGCTGATCAAATAATAATTTATAGTCATGAATGACACCGAGATCACGGATGCCGTTTATTCTTTGTAATTTTTGGCCTGTGAGTGTATAATTTGCAGTAAGAGTTTTAGATTTTCGACTAAACGTGGTTAGAAAGCACATAATAATATTTAGATGAAGTTTATTTGCATGACAATAATCATCTAGTCTATTCAAATCTTCTTGGAGACATTTAACGTCATCCAAGGTTGTAATTTTCAAAAATATTTTCATGTCATCTGCAAAACATAGTAATTTTGAAAAAATAAAACAGTCGGGTATGTCATTTACGAAAATGGCGAATAACAGAGTCCTAAGAGTGATCCCTGAGGAACTCCGCTTGGGATTGTGACCCAGCTTGAGATATAGTTATTGATGACAACTGCTTGTGATCTCTTCTCAATATAGGACGAAAACCACCTGAATAAATCCCCTTGTATGCCTATCTGCTGGAGTTTGATTAGGAGTATGTTGTGGTCTATTTTGTCAAAGCATTTGGAGTAGTCAGTATATATTACATCCACCTGATGACCAGAGTCCATGGATTCAGTGATGTAGCCGTTTAAAAGAATAAGATTCGTTACTGTTGACCGCCCTTTCAAGAATCCATGGTGAAGTAAATTAAAAGAGTTTTTGAGTTTTTTTTTTATGGGATAGGAGGGCTTGTCACCTGATGGTAAGCAACCAACGCCGCCCATGGACACCAGCAACACATATAGTGTTACTGTTGCGTTGCCGACCTTTAAGGGATAGGGGATAGGAAAGGAAGGGGGGTGGGCCTCCGGGTACCTCTCTTACCGAACGAAACACGGCATGATGGCTCATGCCGCGTTTCGTCGCGTTTACGTCGTTCTTCCGAGAGGTCGTGGTATTTCACCGGTCGAGCCGGCCCATTCATGCAGTGATTGTACAACTCTCTCAAAAATTTTAGAAATTATACAAAGTTTAGATATTGGCCTATAATTAGTTACATCTGTTCTGGAACCTTTTTTATGGATAGGTGATATGAAAGCAGCTTTCCACTTGTGAGGGAAGACACTCTCATTTATAGACCTTTTTAATAGCACAGAAATGGGTATCACAATACTTTCTGCACATTTCTTTAGGAACACAGAATGTATACGATCAGGTCCTGCTGATTTAGAGGTGTCCAGACTAGCAAGAATTTTTAAGATATCGGGATTGGAAATTTGCCACCCGATGAGCATGTGACCGGAGACATGGAAACACTATTATTATGAGAAACGGAAGACGAGAATGTGGATAGGAAGTAAGAGGAAAACGCATCACAAATTTCCTCCCCAGATGATACAATTATGTCATTGTATTTAATATTGTTCGGAATACCGTTACCTTTCGAACGATCCTTTATAAATGACCAAAAATTTTTTGGATCTTTCTTGATGAATTTTCGACTGATTTAATATAATCTTGATGGCAAGACCGTTCTAAGTTTTTTACCCTATCACGCAATAATTTAAAGCTATCCAAGTCGGCATTGTTGCGATATGTAATAAACTTCCTTAAAAATTTAAATTTTTCTTTAATTACTTTTTTTAGAGCCGGAGAGTACCATTTAGGATAGTAGCAGTTGTTCACTTTTTTCTTAGGTATATATTTATCTAAAAGGGAGTTTACAATGTTATAAAAGTAATCGACCACGTCGTTGACTGAGCCAGCGGCCAATTTGGCGTTCCAATCTATATCTAATATCTCCTTATTAATAGAATTATAGTCACCCTTAAAATACGCCAGTTTTGTATAAGAGTTCGGTTTTAATAATTTAAAATCAAAATAGCGTAATGCAATTGAAAGGGGAGTGTGAAAAGGGTCTACGGGTAAAAGTGGGTCATGGCACTCACTAACAGTAGCAGTATCGTTGGATAAGACAAGATCTAAAGTTTTATCATAATTATTCACGCAACTATTATATTGTTATAGGTTTAGTGTTACTAAATCGTCTACAAAATTGACCTCGTCGACACCAGAAACACTAGACGGGGTCAAACAATCTCCACTCCTATCAAGTGACCACAATATACTACTCATATTAAAATCTCCTACAATTAAGTACTTATCGTTAGAATATCTTATCATGTTTTCCGTAAGTTTAGATATAAAATTTGATAATTGGTTAGAAAAAGAGTACCCTTCATTTTGCTTAATCAGGTACAAAACGCATAGATGTAGATTGAGTACGCTTCTTCTGCCGTCTGGCTTTAGAGATAAAGTCAGCCATAAATCCTCCGCGCTAGAATGAAACTCAGGCCGTGACATTACGGTGAATTCTTGTTACGAAAGGATCTGTGGGATATACTCCCGGGCTACGGGGTGAGCGGAGCACTGCTGCGCGCTGTGCAGTCCACTTATGAGGGCTGCACAGCGTGTGTGCGTGTTGACGGCGGCTTGTCCCCCTGGTTTGACGTCAATATCGGCGTCAGACAGGGTTGCGTGCTGTCCGCTCGACTGTTCATCCTGTACCTGGACAGTTGTCTCCAGAGAATGAGATCGATGGATGTAGGGATGCGAATGGGTGACCTAGTTGTGAGCTGCCTGCTTTACGCAGATGACGCCGTGCTTCTAGCCGAATCGCCGTCGGACCTGCAAACACTAGTCACTACTATGAAAGATGATTGCATGATTAAAGGCTTGCAGTTGAATGCGACGAAAACGAAAGTAATGGTGTTTGAAAGGGAGGAATCCAGAACAGATGCAAGGATAATGATTGATGATGTAGTGTTGGAACAGGTGAATGAAATTGTATATCTTGGATGCGCTTTTAGCAGAGATGGTAGGTACATCGCGGATGTAGAAAGACGAGTGGCGATAGGAAATAGCGTAAACGGAGTGTTGGGCAGATTCCTGGGCGCAAAAAATATTAGCAGAAAGGCCCAGTTAGCAATCCACAATGCAGTCCTGATCCCAACACTAACTTATGGAAGCGAGAGCTGGGTATGGCAGAGTGTGCATGAAAGTAGAATAAACGCGGTAGAAATGAGGGCTCTACGCAAAATCTGCGGAGTGACTCTTGCTGACCGCGTAGAAAACAAGGTTGTAAGGAAGGAAGTTGGTTTGAAAGAGAGTGTCGGTGTAAAAGTAAGAAAGGGCATGCTCCGATGTTTCGGACATGTAGAAAGAATGGTTGACGCAAGACTAAGCAGATATACAATGCAAAAGCGGACGGATGTAGGAGTCGAGGACGGCCAAAACACACATTCCAAGACCAAATAGAGCGTGTTCTGGAGGAAGGTGATGTTAAGAGCCACAAAAACATCCGCGCGTGTATGAAAAGAGTTATGAAAGTCAACGAAGCGAGTGAGGTGTGTAAGAATCGTGCCCTATGGCGCTCTGTTCTCTCTGCCTACCCCGCAAGGGATTTGGCGTGAAGTTATGTATGTATGTATGTATGTAAATATTGCGACGAAATATCGTAGTTTTGGTTCGCATACCACGCACATTTTGGTAGTAAATATTTAGTTGAATATTGATATCATCCATTACTACCTGTAAAATCGTAAATTATAAAATAAAAACATAATATAAAGTTCGCATACGAGCAAATACTGCCATCAACATTAGACTCATTATGCACAGAAATGCAAAAGAGCAAGCAACATATGAAAGCAATAGCAAGGAGAGAGACAGTTATAGCTATTAGGTAAGACGTGGCATGAGACATGCCAAGTGAATTATTACGTGAGTGAAAGAGAAGCATGATGCAAGTGTTAAGTGCTGCAGGGACTCTCAACAGTTTGTACAGTTTTCGCTTATAACAATGTATGCATGAGAAGCAATGTGTATGACGAACGTTAACAAAAATATATACAACAATCATTTCACAATATTTTATAAGACAGATTAGGTAATTTTGTTTAAATCTTAAGTATTGTTTTTTCGAACGTGAATCTTGCCGTACTTCACCTATACGTAACTATAGTTTCGTTCTTTGGCGATTGTTTTAGTTCTGGAAAGAAGATACTTCGCGTCGGCGTTCAAGTGGTCGTTAAAAAAATACGGTTAACACAGTCTTTGAAAGCTATATCTGCAACTGTAAGATTTTTAGTTCGCCTAGCAGCAGAAACAAAGTCTTCCTTCACGTGACGATTTAGGAAGCTTACTATTATAGCCTTTTCCTTCGTGTTATATAAGGGCATATAGCTGACTTCTCATACTACGGATTTCTTCCAGGATTGTATCTAGCGAGGCAGGCTCAGGGGTTGACGGTGGTTGCGGGGAGTGAATAAGAGCCTTACAATTATGACACTTCCAAGCCGGACGTCGATCTGCCCCCAATTTCCTCCAACCACTTTCAGATATAGCCGCACAATTAAAATCCATGTTCCTTTTACATGATGCGCACTGGACTCCGTCATTGAACGACAAACCACAGACGGCACACTTCATCGCGAATAACCTTGCTAATGCCTTTTTAACAATTTATTACAAAAAGTTGACGATCTATGAAGTTGCTTTAAAAGTGTCTTTAGTGAATGCTCGCGCGCAACCGACTACCGACATGATCGCGACTGATGATGCGTGTGTGCCAATTGTAGGTGCGCGCGTGCGACTCGGGTGTGCGCGCTCGCTGCGCCGTGTCGCGAGTGCGAGTGCGCGGCGTAGCGCGGGGAGGGGGCGCCGCCCCCACCTTACCCGCACCCACCGCACCGCTACAGGTGGCAGAGCTGGATGCTCCAGGTTTCCTGCTCACCCTGCTGCAGGCCACCGATCCCGACAATGACGCGCTTTACTACAACATCGTAGGTACGTGATGCCACATACCTATTACCTAGAAACATACTGATTACCTAAAAAATAAGATCCTGGCAAATTATGTACCGGCCACAGTCAACGCACTTCCACGTTGTAGATGGAGACCCGCTACAAGAGTTTTACATCGGGCGAGATGATGGCAGTCTCGTGCTCGCCAAACGTTTGCTGTGGGAGAGACAGGCCCACTACTCGCTCAACGTGTCCGTCACTGACGGGCTGCACGTCGTATACGCCACGGTCAGTATGAACATTAAACTTATTATAACATAACAATACATAACCTGACGCCTTTTTTACCCGCAGTTGTAGGAAGCGGCCGATGAGCCTCGTCTCGTCGTTATGTTTACGTCCCAAACGAAATAGGTGGCGAATCTATTGCCATACCGGGCTCAAAGTTTTCAGTCATCGACATATATCACACATAACTTCCGAAAATAATGTTGAAGAGTCATCGGTGCGAGCCAGGATTCGAACCCGCGCCTTGTCGATTCAGAAGCGGGGCGCTCGGCCACCGAACCGCCGAAACTTATTATCTTAAATTTTTTACCTCATATTATCGATCCCGTACGACGGATTCAGTTCAAATATCCAAAGCGCCGTACGCGACAGGTGAACGTGACGGTGATCAACGACTCGTACGAGGGCGGCGTGCGGTTCCCGCGCGACGAGTACACGGTGGAGGTGTCGGAGGACGCGCGCGTGGGCGAGGCGCTGCTGAGCGTGGCGGCCGCCGCGCACCCCGCCGCGCGCCTCCTGTACGGCGTGCACGCCGCGCGCGCGCCCGCCTCGCTGCCGCTGTTCCGCCTGCACGAGCTCAGCGCCGCGCTCGAGCTGGCGCGGCCGCTCGACAGGTAGGCCCGCCCCGCCCGCCCCGCCCGCCCCGCCCGCCCCGCCCGCGCCGGACCCCGAGGGCCCACGAGCCGACCGCTCATCTCACGCGTTCGCCGACAGGGAGAGCGCCGCAGTCCACGAGCTGACGATCTGGGCGCGCGACCAGGCGCCGCGCTCGTCGCGCGCGTACGCCCGGGTCACCGTGCGCGTGCGCGACGCGGACGAGCACGCGCCCGAGTGGGGCCGCGCGCTCAGCGAGGCGCGCGTGCCGCGGGGCGCCCCGGCCGGCGCGCTGGTGGCCGCGCTGCGCGCCGCCGACCGGGACGCGGGGGACGCGGCGCGCGTGGCCTACTCGCTGGCCGACGGCGACGCCGGCGGGCTGTTCGCCGTGGACGCGGCGCTGGGCGACGTGCGCCTGGCGCGCGCGCTGCCCGCGCTGGGCCCGCGCTCCTACACGCTCAACGTGCGCGCCGCCAACCCGCCGCCCGCCGCGCGCTCCGCCACGCTCACGCTGCTCGTGACCGTGGTGGAGCCGGACGACGCGCCGCCCCGGCTCGCCGCCTCCGAACTCACGTGCGAAGTGTTCGAGAACGAGCCCGCCGGGGCCGCGCTGGTGGCGCTCGACGCGCACAGCGCCACCGCCCTCTGGTTCTCCCTGGAGGGGGGCTCGGGTCTCTTTCGTCTCAACCCCGTAGCCGGTCTGCTCACGACGGCCGCACCGCTCGACTATGAAACCCAGAACTTTTACAATTTGAGCATCACTGTCATCAATATGGTGAGTTATTCGTTTATAGGATTGCGCTAATAGCAGGAACAAATATGTATACAGAACAGCGGTCTGCGATACCGCTGATAGAATTTACATATATGATTTCATGAGAATTCAAAACATCGATAACTTATTAAAAACCTTCAAATTCAAAATATCCTTATTCCTTCGACTCTACAGTAATTAGAATCATCACACAAAACTACTAGCTGAAATCCGCGGTGCTTAGATTCCCTTTCAAGGCCTTTGTTTAGTTCACTGTACTCACCACTCACAATAAGGTTCTCAATGGAATAATTAATTAACACACCGATTTATATTTGCACTTTTATTACACACACTAGTACACTTAACTCCTGGACTCCTCTCTCTTAAGACGTTCACACAGGCTCCACATGATGATCGCAGTGCAACGAAACCATATCACGATTTAACTCTTAACTAATAAGCGCCATCTAATTCTTAACTCTGATAACTTGATTTTAATTTATGATCTCGCCACCGTGGCGCTACCAGTACGTTCTAAACATCCCGCCCACCAAAGGACCTCGTCCTTTTTCAAAATCTCAACTTACACTTGCCTTAGACTGAATTTACTCAAAGAAAAGTTACTATGTGGTTCTAGATTATGAGTCGTTGCACCGCCCACCACAACAAACCAATTTAAAATACAATTAAAGTTGACTCTACAAAAAAAAAACAAATTGACTCTAAGTTAACTCGAAATTACACAACCAAATAAACAGAAAAGTTACATCGAAAAGCAAAACTACTCTGTTGCTTTCGGCAAAAAACAAAGATTGTTACACGTTCTCTTGCAGATGCCTAATTTCGTCTTGATTGATACGACGCGAGTCAGGTTATCTTGGCCAGAATGTTTTTCGATGATTTTACCCATCAACCATTTCGCCGGGGGCAAGCTCTTATCACGGATCAGCACGATGTCATCGATTTCTGTTTCAGATCTCGTTTGATTCCACTTGTATCTCTGGTTCAGAGTAATTACGTATTCGTCGGACCATCTCCTCCAGAAGTCTGACATGATTTTCTGGCAGTACTTCCATCGTCTCAAGTTAGATATGGTACTCATCTCCTCGGGTATTTCGTCCGGTATTGTAATGAGGGGCTCTCCCACCAGAAAGTGTCCTGGGGTGAGAGGCACTGGATCTTCAGGGTTGTCACTCAGGTAGGAAAGTGGGCGTGAATTGAGGCATGCCTCTATCTGGGTAAGTACCGTCGTCAGTTCCTCAAAGGTTAATGTTGCATCTCCAATCACTCTCTTCAGGTGTTTCTTGGCAGACCGCACACCTGCCTCCCATACTCCTCCAAAATGCGGCGCGATTGGAGGGATAAATTTCCACTCCGTTCCTTCATTGGCTAGTAAGCGTTCAATTTGATCTGGCAGTGACGTCACGGCGCGATTAAACATGTCTTTCAACTCTCTGTCTGCGCCGACGAAATTAGTCCCATTATCAGAGTATAGAGTCTGGCAATGACCTCTCCTCGATACAAATCTCCTGAAGGCGGCAATGAAGCCTGGGGCTGTCATGTCTGAAACTGCTTCCAGATGGATTGCTTTTGTGCTAAAACAAACAAACAAACAGATGTACCCCTTGTACGCCTTTGCTCCTCTGCCCGGTGAGAATCTGATATTGATGTGACCCGTGTAGTCCACTCCAGATATCTTGAACGGTCTCATTGGTGTAAGTCTTGGCTCAGGAAGTTGTCCCATCAGTTGGTTGTGAGTTGGTTGAGTATACCGTAAGCATGTGACGCATGTTCGATAGCACCTTTTGGCTAACTCTCGTGCTCTGCAAACCCAATAGTTCGATCTCAAGAAGTTCAACATAACTTGCGGTCCTCCGTGTAATGTACGATGGTGGGAGTCTCGCACGATAAGGTCGGTCAAATGGCTGTTATTCGGCAGAATAATAGGATGACGTTTGTCGTAATCAATCTTCGCCTTCTCTATTCGACCGCCTACTCGCAGAATTCCAGACTCATCCAAGAACGGGCAAAGCGTACGAAGCTGACTCTTTTTTGAGACACTCCCTTCATTCTTCAGTTGCTTTATCTCTTGATGGAAATGAGTCTGCTGAGTCTTTATAATGCATATTTTTATAATTTTAGATTTCTCCTCCTTCGTGATTGTTTGGGTAGCACTCCTCCTCTCACCTCTAGGCAGTTTAAATCTTAACCATCTTCTGCAGTAGGCCAATACATTTAACATTTTGTTTAAATCTGAGAACCTTGACCAAATGAACTCCTCTTCTATCGTTTTTGTTGTAGTAGACAAAACTTGTGCACGTGCTTCCTCCGTCGTCTCAAATTTCGGTCCAGGATCCTGTCTATTTTCCTCTCGCAGTAGCCACTTTGGTCCATGCCACCATAGGTCGTGCATAATCAACTCCGGTAATGTAAGCCCTCGTGAGGCACAATCTGCTGGATTTTGGGTTGTCGTGACGTGTCTCCACTGGTCTCGATCAAGCATAGTGAGTATCTCTGAGATTCTATTGCTCACGAAAGTTGTCCATCGACATGGTTCTCCCGCGATCCATGCCAGCACCACTGTACTGTCAGACCATGCGTAGAGGTTCTCCTTTGGAATCTCCATGATCTGGGAAACCTCATAGATTAACTTAGCAGCGAGAAGAGCCGCGCACAACTCCATACGAGGTATAGATATTTCTTTCTCTACTGGCGCAACCTTAGTTTTGGCAGTGATCAAGTTGACTTTAGTCTTGCCTTCTCTATCCGTAGATTTCAAATACACAGCTGCAGCGTATGCTGCCTTCGAAGCGTCAGCAAATGCATGTAGCTCAACGTTATCGTCAGATGTTGTTTGTAGCCACCTTGGAATGCTCACGTCTTTCAGGTTCTTCAGGTCCATTTTGAACTGAGTCCACTCCAGTAAGAGTTGAGAATTGAGCTTCTCGTCCCACTCTAGTTTGGCTTTCCAAAGTTTTTGGATGAAGATCTTCGCAACGACGATGACTGGCGATATCCATCCAATTGGATCGTAGAGTCTGGCTATCTCGGAAAGCACCGTCCTCTTCGTCACACTCTCAGTATCAGGTAAGTTGTAGTTGTATTTGAATTCGTCATTAGATCCGCTCCACAGTATTCCTAGCACCTTAATGTCACTAGATTTAAAAATTATGGATGGACTCGATCTCTGTTTCTCCTTATGAATATGGTTTAGCAACTCAGGACTATTGCTGCACCATTTTTGGAGCTCGAAGCAGCCTCGTCTCATAAGGTTTGTCATCTCATCATATATCTCCAAGGCCTGTGCCGTTGTCTCACAACCAGTAAGTAGGTCGTCCATATAGTAGTCAGTTAGTGTGATTTGAGCTGCCATAGGAAATTGATATTGTTCATCCTTGGCAAGTTGCTGAAGAGACTTCACCGCGAGATAGGGGGCGCAGGAAGTACCGAAGGTAAGTCGCAGCATTTTGTAGTGTCGTATTGGAACGTCGGGGCTCGGTCGCCATAAAATTCTCTGGAAATCGGCGTCGCTCTCGTTAACGCAGACTTGCCGGTACATTTGACGCAGATCAGCTACAATGCATATCTTATGGCGTCTCCATCTCATCAAAATGTGTCGTAAGTCTTGTTGAAGTTTGGGGCCTACAAGAAGATTATCATTCAGCGAGACATTATTTAATCCCTTGCTGGAAGCGTTGAAAACTACTCTCACTCTGGTTGTTTCTTTATCTTCCCTAACGACGGCATGATGTGGAAGATAAATAGCATAAGTATCATCTATCTCCACTTTCTTTGTAATCTCTCTCATATGGTTTTGATTCACATAGTCTTCTATTACTTCCCTGTAGTCTTCATGTAGTTTTGTATCTCTAAGTAGCCTTCTCTCTAGTGACTTGAATCTCCTCACAGCTACTTCTCTCGATTGTCCGTATTGACATTCTGGATTCTCGCTCGTAAATGGTAACCTTACAACGTATCTTCCTTCATCGTTTCTCTTAGTAGTCAGTTCGTAAATTTCTTCTGCTCGTGTCTCCTCTTTTGTTATTTTCCTTCTGATACTGTCTGGTTCTCTCTCTATTTCCCAAAATTGTTTCAGAAGTTGATCCCCTTTCACCTGGGTGTGCAGAACCGTGACTCTCTTATTTGGCGTAGATTCCTTGTTTGTTCTCCCTGATAAGATCCATCCCAAGCGGGTGTCCTGCGCAAGTGATCCATTTGTGTGAGTAAGTAATCCAGGCAGTAAGAGCTTAGCATACTCCTCTACTCCTAGAATTACGTCTATTTTTCCAGGTGACCCATACTCCGGATCAGCCAAAGGTAAATTCTCTATTTCAGGCCAGTCCGGGATCGACGTGTTTGTAGCAGGTAAGAACGAAGTCAATGTCTTCAGTACGAAACCATCTACAGGTATCGAAAACTCGGGGTTACGAAGTGACTCTACATTGAAGGACACTATCTGTTTAGTTTGTATTTCTCGCTCGCCAACTCCAGACAGAACGCCATTCACCATTGTTCCTTTCAGTAGAAGGGATTGCGCAGTAGCCTCAGTGATAAAGGACGCGTCGGCACATTGGTCGAGGAGCACTCGGACGATTTGTGAATGCCCTTGGGATGATTTGACTCTAACCATCGCTGTAGGCATAAGAGCTCTGCGGCGGTGACTCTCTTTAGTAAAATGGGCCACCACCCTAGGTTTGCTCTGACTCGTAGAACTCGGTTGCTCAAGTTTTTCGGTTGTAGAGATAGATGGGATCTCTACATTTGCTCTCTCAAAATGCAGTAAGGTGTGATGTCTCTTGCCGCAGCGACGACAAGACACAGAAGTGTGACAATTCTTAACGGTGTGACTCGTAGACAAGCAATTGAAGCATAAACCCCTTGTTTGTACGTGCTCAGTTCTCTTCTCAGGGGTTTGCGCCTCAAATTCCTTGCACTGGTAGATCGGGTGTTTTCCTGAACACATGGTACAGGTATAGCTCGCCTTTTTCTCTTCAGTTACGGTTGAATGGAATGCTCTCGATTTAGCTGGTTGCCTTGTAATGTTGGTAGAGTTCCCAGGTTTTGCAGTAGATTTGATCGCGTTGGTATGGGGGGGTTCCAGCATCTCAAGTGTACGGAATCGCGTCTCTAGGAACTTCTTGAGTTGAAGCCATGTCGGTAAGTTGTCCACTGAGTTGTTGGACTCCATTCGATTGAGCTCAAGCTCCCACATCTTTCTCGTCTCTACATCCACCTTTGATAAGATCAAATAATTGATGATTGCATCCCAGGAACTTGTGTTAATGTTTAGATTTTCTAGAGATTTAAGACACGATGTTGTTGTGTCAACTAACTGCTTAACAGCGTTGGCAGACTCGCTCGTGATGCTCTTTTGCATGAATAGCCGCTTCATCACTTCATTACAGTTGTAACGCTTGTTGCTGTACCGTCCGATGAGAATCTTCCACGCTTCATCGTAGTTGGCGTCTGTAGTATTAAGATTTCTCAAAAGACTCTCTGCTTCTCCGGTCAAGCAGCTTTTGAGATAATGAAGCTTCTGCACGGCACTCAATTTGTCGTTATTATGGACGATGGATGTAAACAAGTCGTAAAAAGCTTGCCATTGGTCGTATCCACCGCTGAACCTAGGCAAATGAATTTGTGGTAGTTTGACTTCGCATCCTGATGTGACGGCAGGGGCACTTCCACTCAAACTCGCACTCGTGGGCTTAAATACTCGGAGATCCTCTTTTAGTTTGGTCTTATAATCTATGTAATGATCTTCAAACTCTGAGTCTAATTCTTAACTCTGATAACTTGATTTTAATTTATGATCTCGCCACCGTGGCGCTACCAGTACGTTCTAAACAGCCTTCTTCTCGAAAAGCCCAGAAAATACAATCAACAATACACAAGAGGAGCAATTCAATTCCAAACGTTTTTATCATTTATATAATTTGACGAGCCTCGTGGCGCATTGGTAAAAAACTACCGGCTGCAGCAAACGAGGTCGGGGGTTCGATTCCCACCCGAGCACAAATATTTGTGACAAACATGAATATTTGTGTGGCGTCTGGGTGTTTTTCTATGTATTATGAGTATGTATTTACAAAAGAAAAGTATATATGTATTATTATCCGTTGTCTAGTATCCATAACACAAGCATTTAGTTGCTTAGCTTGGAACTAGAGGGCGCTGTGTGATTTGTGTCCAAGATATTATTATATTATTATAATCTGCGATACAGTAACAAGCCCATTATCTGGCCTAGTCTAGTTTTAACATATTTCTTAAATTTACTAATCGATAATTGAACCGCGTCGTTTGAAAGTTTATTGTAGAAGCGTATACATTAAGCTGGAAACGAGTTAGGGAATTTATGGAGCCTAGTAGTGCACAATAAGTTTGTTTTTATTTCTTAAATTTAATTGATGGATTGGAATGGAATTAAATGGGAGAAAGAAATTGAAATTTAATTTAATGGATATCATTGTTTTTCTTAAATTTAGTTATATTTTTATGAACATAGATTGATCCTTATATAAATGGACTACCTGACGCCGCGAATTTTTTTCCGCATCAAAAGTAATAAATAAGTAAATTTGGGTTTTATTACTTTTTCTTTACTATATCATACATGAATCATATATCGAAACCACCCCGTCGACACCCTCTATATATTAAAAATAAAACGCATCAAAATCCGTTGAGTACCTATTTCCAAAGCTATAAGCATATAAGGGGACAGACAGCGATAAACGACTTTATTTTATACTATGTAATGGTGATAATAAAACGATTGCGTGCTGCACATGTACAAAATTGGACAACGGATTTGGCTTAAATTTGGATGTAAGGTGTATATTTCATCCCGGTATACTCATAGGATCGGGACGTAAGCGAGAGAGACGGGTGGGACGGAATTTGTGTCGTGTTATATTATAATACTACGGCTACATTAGCGAGCGATTATTCGTATCGTGTTAGCGTGATATAAACATCGTCGCCTATAGGCGATGTTCTTGTCTACATTAGCGGGCGAATATTCGTGTCGAATTGACGCGATTTATCGTGCCGGATTGGGTTCTTCAGTTTATCGAGATGGGTTCTGTACTATGCCATCAATGAATCTTTCTTCTTCTTCATTTCTTGTACTGTGGTAGAGCAATCAGTTGCCCACGATACGTGGATTCGAATTTAAAATATGCTCAATTAAAAATATACTATCTTTGATTCGAATCAACGCATCGTGTACAAAGTGTATCTTTTTATGGTCGGGGTCACTAGGATTCCATATAATACTGTTAGTTTCATAAAAATTAATGCATTTTAACACGTTTTTCGTTACTCCATTCCATAGTGTAAAAAATTATAGGCATGTCCGTGTCGCTTCAAAATCTGGACGACACTGAATTGCCGCAGATGTAGCTAGCTAAGCGAATATTCGCGCGACAAATCCCCTTGATTCGTGCAAGTTTACCGACAGCTCCCAGATAATACCTCGTCTTCGCCCAAATACTACACGATTACACGATATACCCGGCCACATCTATCGCGTTAACACGAATATTCGCAATAGCCCGCTAATGTAGCCAAAGCATTACAATAACTATTCGCTAATCATCGCTCGTCTGTAAAACTCTCTTCATCTGATAAATATTGACGTATTTGAGCCTAATTTATGTTTGGATTTTTAGGTTAAGACGCTAGAACACTGTTATAGCAACGAGTATTAGTGAGCTGTCTAAAATACAACAATATAATGGACGCAGTATAGTTACATCTAGTCGTTGTGCATGTCCCAGGGCGGCGGCAGCGCCGTAGCGCACGTCAGCGTGCACGTGCTGGACCGCAACGAGTGGGCGCCGGCGCTGCGGCGGCGCCAGTTCCGCGGGCGCGTGTCGGAGGCGGCGGCGCCGGGCGCGCTGGTCACCGACGCCGCCTCGCCGCCCGCCGCGCCGGCGCCGCTCGTGCTGCTCACCGACGACGCCGACTCGCCCGCCAACCGCCAGCGCGCCTACGAGGTGGCGCCGCCCGCCGCCGCCGCGCTGTTCCGCGTCGACGCCACCACCGGCGCCGTGCACCTGCGCGCCCAGCTCGACTACGAGCGCGCCGCCTCGCACCGCTTCACCGTGCGAGTGAGTACCGCCCGCCGTCTGCCCGCCCGCCCGTCATCGGTCCGGCCGATCGGCTAAACTGTGCCGCGCTCTCTCGCTCTAGGTCATCGACATGGGCACGCCGAGGCTGCCCTCGGTGAGCGTCGCGACGGTGACTATCGACGTGATCGACGTGAACGATTGTCCGCCGGAGTTCTCGCAGCCGGTGTACGAGGCGACGGTGCTGCTGCCGACGTGGGCCGGGGTCACCGTGGCCACGCTGGCGGCGGCCGACCCGGACCTGCCGAGCGGCGCCGCCGTCGAGTACGACATTATCGAGGGCGACCCGCAGAACGTGTTCGCGATGTCGGAGGGCGGCGCACTGCGTGTGGCCCGGCCGGACGCGCTGGCCGACCGCTACCGGCTGCGCGTGCGCGCGTCCGACGGGCTATTCTCGAGCTCTGCGCGCGTGGAGCTGCGCGTGCGCGACGCGGACAACTCGGGGCTCGCTTTCCAGAAGGCCGACTACTACGGCTCCGTGGTGGAAAACTCGACCAAGCCGACGACCGTGGCCGTCGTGAACGTGCTCGGTGCTGCGCTCAACGAACACGTCGAGTTTCGTATATTGAACCCCATCGAAGGATTCGAGGTATACGACAAAAGCTTTACTCGCCTGTTGGTATTGTACGCATCTGAGGCATTAATTCGTTTAAATTTTTTTATACCTCTTAGCTATTCACTTTTATTCCCAAAAAACGTTAATCAGTGCTTAAATAATAATCATAAATTACAACATTACAACTTCAAACTTTAAAAAAAGACAGTGGTAGAGCCAATCAGTTCGCTGCATGAATGGGCCAGTTCGACCGATTCGTCATTCATTCCTATCCTACCCCCATAAAGGACGGCAATGCATCAACAATGGTCGGTAAGAAGTTGCATAACATTAGGTGATCCACTTGCTCGTTTGTCGCTCGCTTGCAAAATTATGTACATCACTATGTCCTTATCCGACAGATGGGTAAGACATCGGGCGCCGTGAAAAGTAGCGGCGTGGCGCTGGACCGGGAGGCGCGCGACTCGTACACGCTGGTGCTGGAGGCTCGCAGTGGTAGCGCGGGCGGGGGCGCGGGCGGGGGCGCAGGCGGGGGCGCAGGCGGGGGCGACGGGCGCGTGGCGCGCGCGGCGCTGCACGTGTCCGTGAGCGACGTGAACGACAACTGCCCCGTGTTCGTGCAGCGGCCCTACGCCGCCGCCGTGCTGGCTGGCGCCGAGCCGGGCACGCCCGTGCTGGCCGTGCACGCGGTCGACGCCGACGCCGGCGACAACGGCGAGGTAACGAACTTTGTTTTGCCCCAGAAGAAGAGTAAATAAAACTGGTCATTGCGGGTTGTCACTAAGAGATAGACAGACACCGTCGCGGATTTTGTGTAGACATTTTAAAGGTGTAGAATAATGTATTAAATCGTTTTGATTTATCACTTCCGGTCCAACTAGCGTTTGCAATTAAAGTGCTAAATCTCGAAAATTTCACTTTTTGTCTACATTATACATAACATTAAAGCAACTTTTTAGGATTATATCCCGGTTATTAATTACTTATTGAAGTTATACTTTAGGCGCGTTATGAAAAAATGATGAGAGTGAAATTTTAAGATGCGCGCGCATCTGTGACACAAAATTAACAGTATGAAGTTTTAGTTTCATACAAGTGCAAATTATATATGTGCTAATAAATTATATTCAGTAGTGATTTAAATTGAATATTTTGATTGATATTACTTACTATTTGTAAATGTTAGTGAAAAAAATTGTTCTTATACATATACTTTTTCAAGTGCTCCAATATAATTGAGGTTAACTATCCGTATGTATTATTTATTCATATAAATTAAACTACTTTTATTTAATATAATTAACACTAAATATTATTAAATTATTAATGCTAAATGCTTATTATTGGTTATTTAATATTTACAAAATAATGTCATATATTTATTATTCTCTAAATTTTGTTTTTAATAATTATATATGTATATATATTTTAATGATGCCAAAGAAGTATTATTTCTCACGTGCGTACATAAGTACTCGCACCCATTTTTTTTTATTTATTTCCCGACGTTTCGAACTCTTTACAGAAGTCATTTTCACGAGTAAAAAAGATGGTAGTCGCTGTCGTATTTTCATTGATATAGAGAGCACCCACTTTTTGGAAATAAAAATCAAAAAGTTGATGCTAAAAATATGATTTTTACTATTGGTAACCCACATCAGACCATGAAACAAAAAATTAAATATTTATTTATAAGATATATTTACTAAAGGCAAATTTTTGTTTGTAAAGATCCTTTGTTAAACGATTTAATAGGTAACAGTTGTTATTTATTTTCTTAAGTTAGTTGAAATCAGAGTATAACTATTATTAAATATTGATTGATTTTAAATTTAAAGGTAAGTATTTGTTAAAAATCTACCACTGGGTCAAAAACGCGGCCAGCCCTGAGAAACACCCAGCAAGAAAACTCAGCGGCTGTTCTTCTTTTTTTTGACGTGACAACGTCTTAAATTAGGTTGCGGCTGGGAGTCACTTATGAAAAAGTGTAACGCTCGGTAACGTTACGATGAGTCACCGAACGAGAGAGAGGCCCGCCGAATGCCTTGCGTCTCTCTCCCACTCAACTATGATCGGTCTGCCGCGCGCGCAGCACTAGAGAATTAAGAAAAAATATTAAGAAAAAGTGGCAGATATAAGAAAACTTGATTTAAACTGTGTTGAGCAAGAATTTTAACATCTAATTTAAGTAAATGTTTTAATTTTCAACTTCATCATTTACAATTACAAATTTTAATTAATTTCAAATTTATTTAGCAAAAATTTGAACCTTCGATCTGAATAAGTGTTTTGATTTTCAAATTGATTCTTTAAAATTAAAAATTCATCCATTCAATTTCAAATGTTCAACAGGAATCACCACTCTCAAAACAATGGAAACGGACGAGCAAATGCCTTCAACTTAATTATATTCATATCAATAAATATTCTACCGAGAAAAAGACGTTGTCACGTAAAATCTTCGCCCGTAAAACCGACTTTACAGGCAACCAGATTTTTTTTATTTATGGGATAGGAGGGCAAGCGAACAGGCGTGTCAGCTGATGGTAAGCAACCAACGCCGCCCATGGACAACAGCAACACATATAGTGTTATTGTTGCGTTGCTGACCTTTAAGGAATAGGGGATAGGAAATAAATGGGAAAGGGAGGTTGGCCTCCGAGTACCTCACTCACCGAACGAAACGCGGCATGAGCCACTTGACGTCGGTCTTCTTTTTTTTACGGAAAAAAGGGGCAAACGAGCGAGCAGGTCACCTGATGGAAAGTGACCACCGCCGCTCATGGACCTCTGCAAAACCAGGGGCGTTGCATCAGCGTTGCCGGCCTTTAAGATAAGAATACGCTCGTTTCTTGAAGGCTCCAAGGTCGTAGCGGTCCGGGAATACCGTTGCCGGCAGCTGGTTCCATATAGGAGCAGTGCGTGGTAAGAAGTGACGGCTGAATCGCACTGTCGTTGATCGCCAACTATTAAGCCGATGCGGATGAAAACAATGGAAAACAATTCCGAACAAGTGGTATAAGCGATACATGATGCATAGAGATGCAACATCACTCCGCAACGCCAACGGATCACGGATCAACGCCAACGACGCGCGGTTCGGCTTGTCGACAACCAAGCTCTGATCGGAAAGAGCTTGGTTGTCGACAAGCCGAACCGCGCGTCGTTGAATGCGGTCAAATGGAGTAAGCTGGTAGTGGGGTGCCCCCGCCCAAAGATGAGAACAGTATTCCACGTGAGGCCGGACTTGCGCTTTATACAGTTGCAAGCGATGACCTGACGTGAAATACCGTCCCGCTCTATTGAGCACACCAAGTTTTTTGAGGTCAATTTGGCCTTGCCCTCCAGATGCCCGCGAAATTGGACGTCACTCGACAAGTCGACACCAAGAATTCCGATATTGGCTGAGGCGGCTAAAGGAGTGCTCTCAAAGCAGGGAGCTACGACAAATGGTGTCTTTTTAGCGGTAAACGCGCAAACCTGTGTCTTCTTAGGGTTGAATTGCACTAAGTTTAGTCGGCCCCAGTCCGAAACCTGACTAAGCAGAGTTTCGATTTCAGACACAGGTTTGTTCCGGTACTCATCGACGTTTTCCCGAGAAATCCGGGGGTGGCCGGTATATAGGACATCCCCCGTACTGTCATCTGCATAACAATGAAGACTGCTGTATTGCAGCATGTCATTGATATGCAGAAGAAACAGCGTAGGGAGAAGTAAGGAAGTAGAAGAAATAGCACACAGCCCTGGGGGACTTCAGCATTCACAGGTTTTAAGTCGGAGCATGACCAGTCGACAACGACCTTAATGCTCCGATCCATGAGAAAACTGCCAATTTCTACCATCTGTCAAGTGCCACATCCCCTTGCAAGACCCAGGAGTATATAAGCTGGAATGTGATTGTGGACTCTCTTATATCGGATAAACAAAGAGGTCCATTAAAACCAGGATCAAAGAACACATAGCTGATGTGAAACACAACCGCTATAATAAGTCTGCTGTTTGTGAACACTGTAGGGAGGGCCCATGACACTACATCAGGTTTGAAAAACCACAAATCCTCGCCAAAGAACAACATTATCGTCCCAGGATGATACGCAAGGCCATTGAAATCAAAAAACATCCACAAAATTTCAATAGAGAAGATAGCTGGAAACTATCACCTAGCTAGAATCCTATGACTGGGTTCATCTCATCAAACCTAGCCCACAATCAAACAGTTCAAGACAGTGAGATACTATTAGTATAGTTTGCAGGTCAGACCCACATCAGAAACCAAAATAATGTAGAATTTTGAATAGTACAGTATACAATCAAATGAATTTTATTTACCTGGAAACTTTTTTCTTTTTCTTTTTTCTCAAAATATTACAAATAATAGTACTATCAATAGCCCGTCCAAAATGAAATAATAATGAGTTTTGAAGAACAGCCGCAGAGTTTTCTTGCTGGGTCTTTCTCGCTTCTGTTTTTGACCCAGTGGTAGATTTTTTAACAAATACTTACCTTTAAATTTAAAATCAATCAATATTTAATAATACTTATACTCTGATTTCAACTAACTTAAGAAAATAAGGTAATTATCTAATAATTAAAAATAAATTAAAAGCAAAAATCCTTTTTAAAGAAGCTTTTATTTAAGCGCTCTAAAAATAAGAAAATAATATTTCCTTAAAAATTTCAAGTATCAACTTAGAGCCTCAGTATGTACAATTTATATAATAATAAAAGCTAGTCGCGAGGTTTGACTCCCTATCAGTAGGTAATTAAATTGCAATAGATCATCTTGGATGATCCACCGTATTGTATTTAGAATGACGTCACATTATTTTTCGAGTTATTCTCAACAAGCCCTTTCATTTTATACCCATATTGTAGAAATGCATTAAAACAAATTGTTCCTCTATCTAAGATGATCCGTTATATTGGATTTAGAATGACGTCACATTATTTTTTTAGTTACTCTCAATGAGCCCTTTCATTTGATACCCATATTGTACGGAAGCTTAAAATATGTTTTCCTCCATCTTGGATATTCCATCATATTGGATTTATAATGACGTCATATTATTTTTTGAGTTACTATTAACAAGCCCTTTCATTTGATACCCATATTGTAGAAACGCATATATTTTTCCCGCCATATTAAATTTGGAATGACGTCATATTTTTTTTCGAGTTACTATTAACAAGCCCTTTCATTTGATATCCATGTTGTAGAAATGCATTAAAAAAAACAGTTCCTCTATCTTGGATGATCCGCCATATTGGATTTAGAATGACGTCACATTATTTTTTCAGTAACTCTCAATGAGCCCTTTCATTTGATATCCATATTGTACAGAAGCTTAAACTATGTTTTCCTCCATCTTGGATATTCCACCATATTAGATTTAGAATGACGTCATATCATTTTTTGAGTTACACTCAATAAGCCCTTTCATTTGATACCCATATTGCAGAAATGTATTCAAAATATCCATTCCTTTATCTTGGGTGGTCGGCCATATTGGATATAGAATAATGTCACACATCATATCATGCATTGTCATCCAAAGTAAACGTGTATACAAAATTTCAGCTCAATCGGTTGAAGATATCTACTTCAAAATTGAGTTGCAAGATTCCACCGAACATACATACTTACATACATACATACATACATACAGTGCAAGCTAATTAAAAGCTTTTAATTAATAAAAAAAACTGTTACTTATTAAATCTTACAACAAAGGATCTTTACAAACAAAAATTTGTCTTCACTACATAGTATAAAACAAAGTCGCTTTCTCTTTCCCGTTTTTTTTAATAGTTAGAGGGTGTCAACGGGGTGGTTTTGATCTATAATTCATGAATAGTGTACTGAAAAAAAATGGTAATTTTCAAGATTTAAAACTTTAATCGAAAACGCTGCCTGAACCCTAAGTGATAAATCAAAACAATGTACTACATTATTATACACCTTTAAAAGGTCTATAAAAAAGTCCGCGAGGGCATATGTCTATGTCTTAGGGATAACCCACAATGACCATTATTATTTTTTAACTTTTTACGAGAAATAATGGCTTATTTACGAAGCAATTTTAAACATTACAGCATTAATTTTCATCCAATTAAGTGTCTTAAATAGATTGTGCTTTTAATATAGATCAATATAGCCATTTACAGCAGGTAATTTAAACTAATATTTACGAAGATATTACAGTATTAACATAGCGGTACATAGCAGTTGCGTTTGCGTGCCAAAACGCGTGCCGATAAATAGCACAAATTGAACTTTTTAAGATCCAAATATTACTAATTTATTTCTTTTGATGCGGAACGAAGTTCGCCGGGTCAACTAGTTACTAAATATATCTTATAAATAAATATTAAATTTTTTGTTTCATGGTCTGATGTGGCTTACCAGTAGTAAAAATCATATTATTAACATCAACTTTTTGATTTTTATTTCCAAAAAGTGGGTGCTCTCTGTTTCAATGAAAATAGCTTTTGATCGACTACCATCTTTTTGTTCATCACTCGTGAAAATGATCTCTGTAAAGATTTCGAAACGTCGGGAAATAAATAAAAATAAGTAATTAATAAACGCGATATAATCCTAAAAAGTTGTTTTAATGTTATGAGTGTGATTCGCGAAAGTCTGAGAAATAAATACACATCATCATCATCATTAGCCTGTTGCAGTCCACTGCTGGACATAGGCCTCTCCCAATGTGCGCCACAACATCCGATTCTATGCCTTCCGCATCCAGTCTTTTCCAGCAGCCCTTCTGAGGTCGTCTGACCATCGGGCTGGTGGGCGTCCTACACTACGCTTACCAAGTCGCGGTCTCCACACCATGACCTTCTTGCTCCATCTACCATCGGTCCTTCGACAGATGTGACCAGCCCATTGCCACTTCAGCGAACTTATTCTGCGAGCTATGTCGGTTACTCCGGTTTTCTGTCGGTAATACTCATTCCTGAGTCTATCTTTCAGAGATACTCCGAGCATAGCTCGCTTCATAGCTCGCTGAGCGACTTTAAATTTGTGGACTAGCCCCACCGTAAGTGTCCACGTTTCGGCACCGTAGGTCATTACTGGTAGGACGCACTGGTCAAAGACTTTGGTCTTCAGGCATTGCGGTATAGGCGAGCCGAAAACTCGACGCAGTTTGCCGAATGCGGCCCAACCCAGCTGAATCTTCCTGTCGGCTTCCTTCTCGAAGTTTCGTCTACCTAACTGGATAGTTTGGCCTAGGTAGACGTATTTGTTTACGACTTCGAGAATTGACCGATCGACATTTATCGGTCCCGGCACGACAAGTTCGTTGAACATGACCTTGGTCTTGTCCAAGTTCATGCCCAGACCGACACGTCGAGAGGATTCGTCTAGGCTGCGCAGCATTCCACTTCATTAACTGTTCCAGCGACTCTGCCATTACAACGATGTCGTCGGCGAACCGAAGATGCGAGATGTGCTCACCAGTCACGTTGATACCCTGTCCAGTCCAGTCCAAGGTCTTAACTGCTCTGGAGGACGTCTTTAAAGACGTCCTCCAGCATTGGTGAAGAGTTTGGGAGATATGACATCTCCCTGTCTTACACCTCGATTCAGCTCGATGGAGTTCGTCACTTGATCCTGGATCTGGACAGCCATCGTGGCGGTGTCATACAAGCATCTCAACACCTCGATATATCGCCAGTCAATCCGACATCGCTGCAATGCATCCAGAACTGCCCAAGTTTCGATGATCAGAATGATTAGAATAATGTGATTAGAATGATTGGAAAGATTAGAATATTAAGTAATCGATGTCGCGTCCAGGTGCGTTACGAGATGAAGCGTGGGCACGGCGAGCTGTTCCGCGTGGACCGGCGCAGCGGGCAGATATCGCTCAAGCAGACCGTGGACGCACACAACCAGGTGTACTCGCTCGTGATCGGCGCGTTCGACGGCGGCGTGCCCGCGTGCGGCAGCGAGGCGCCCGTCACCGTGCGCGTGTGGGGCGGCGGCGCGGCGCCCGCCTGGCCGCGCGCCCACTTCGCGCTGCAGGCCCGCGAGGGCGCGCCGCCCGGGGACGCGCTGGCGCCGCCGCTGCGCGCCATCTCGCCCCTCAACAGGCAGCTCATCTACACGCTGCGGGGCGACGACCGCGCGCTCTTCGACCTGCACTTCGATACCGGTAGGTGCCGCGTGCGTCGTGCGCACATTCGACAAACCTGCACCGAGAACGATGCTAAATGTCTCCTCCCGAGGATAAATACGAACGAGCGATATTGTGTGGGACGTTATAAACGTTTTGTGAGCGTTCATAGGATTCATAAGATTATATGAAAACTAATTCTATTAAGATACGTATGAATAACGACGACGTTATTTTATAGGAGTAGCGGTTAAATGAGTAATTAGCAAAAGTTATCAGCGTGATAACCGATGCCGATAGTAGGATATAGAAAATATTGTTATGTTAGGTATTTTCGGTATCATGACGAGATATAAAGATGTAATTAATCCTACCATGCACTATGGAAGTATTTGTAAGATAAACATCATCATAAAAAGACCGAAAGTGAGAAAAGTCTGTACGTGTAGAAAACAAAGAACTTACGTTATCAAGGAGCTATTAGTGATAGTCGGGTTGTATACATGATTGCCATTAAATGAACATACGGTTTACCTATAATCCTTGTTGAGACTCAGATGTAACGACATTGTGTACCTCCATATTAACACGATGATTTTATCCGCAGCATCTGACAGAAGCAATAGTCCATGTGAGTATATTTTCTGGCTTCACCCTGTTTTTGCCCGGCGTTGATTTACGCCGTCACGCTGTCGCGAGTCGCCTCGCCACACACATCGCATGTTGCCATTTCCACAGTTCATCACTCATACAATGTAGCGTATCACGTACCTGACGCTCCCCGACCGTGCCCCCGTCCCCCCAACGTTCTGGCCGCCCCATCGTCAGTCCCATACTCTACATGCTCACATAAATGGACACTATGACAGTTCAGATGAAACATTTAAAGTGCTCCGGCACCTCGTGTAGGTCTTAAAAAGGAAGCGGGAGATGGCGCCACAAAAGTTTTCGTCACATCGTTCATGTTAGGTACATAGTTCACGGGCTCACTCGGTCACGCTTCTTTGTTCAGCAGCAGAGCTAGCGTTGACCGCTCCGAGCGGTTCAGCTCTTCATTAAAATAACACGTTCGCCTGTTCTCATGTCAATTAACACCGCTTTAGATGTGCAAATTTGAAAAGTGTTATGGGAGAGTTAAGGAATATCTGTGATCCCCTTGCGGCACACGCCACAGTCGATGCAGACTGTACAAAGTTTTGAGGGGTTGGCGCGTCGCTCTGTGTGCAGGCGTGCTGGTCGCGCGGGAGCCGCTCGACTACGAGACGGCGCGCGTGCACGAGCTGGTGGTGCGCGCCACGGACGGCGTGACCGGCGCCTTCGCCGACGCCGCGCTCACGCTGAGCGTGCTCGACGCCAACGACGAGGCGCCGCGGTTCCCGCAGGACGCCTACCGCGCCACCGTCACCGAGGCCGCCGCGCTCGGGGACCTGGTGCTGCGCGTGCACGCCACCGACGACGACACCGGTGCGTCACTTTCTATCGTCGGTACACTTCACGCCTCACATCTGTCATAACGGTGCGATCGCGGGGGCCGCAGGTGAGAACGGCGCGGTGAGGTACTCGCTGTCGCCGCTGGACCGCGCCGGCGCGGAGGAGATGCCGTTCAGCGTGGACGGCGAGACGGGCGACGTGCGCGTGGCGCGCGCGCTGGACCGCGAGAGGCGCGCACGCTACCACCTGCTGGTGACCGCCGCCGACCTGGGCGCGCCGCCGCTGCACACCACCGCGCACCTCTTCGTCACCGGTAGGGACGCGCTCCATCTAAACCCGACCGACGTAAACCTAGTCCTCGACATTGCACCGTGCGTGTGTCTGTCCGACAGTGGAGGACGTGAACGACAGCGCGCCGCGCATGGAGCGCGGCGTGGTGACGGCGCTGGTGTCGCGCGAGGCGGCGCGCGGCACGGCGCTGGCGCGCCTGGCGGCCTGGGACCCCGACGAGCGCGACGCGGCGCGCCTGGCCTTCGCGCTCGAGGGCGCCGCGCAGCGCGCCTTCACGCTGCACGCGCGCTCCGGCGTGCTGGCGCTGGCCGACGGGCCCGCGCCGCCGCACGCGCTGCGCTCGCTCAACGTGTCCGTCTCGGACGGCGCTCACGCCGCCTTCGCGAGGGTCAAGCTGTCGCCGGTGCCCTCCAACGGGGCGCCGCCGCGTTTCCCGCATCTCGTCCACGAGACGCGCGCGCTCGAAAACCGGCCGCCGCCGTTGCTGCTCACCACGGTACCCGCCCGACCGTCCCTCTGTCGCGCCCCGGTGGCGACGCGACGGTCGGTCTCACGCGGGTGTTTTCTGTCGGGCAGGTGAAAGCGTACGACGACGACCTCGGCGAGTACGGCGCGGTGACGTACAGCATCCCGTCGGCGCGGCTGCGGGAGACGTTCGCGATCGACGCGGAGAGCGGCGCGTTCACGACGCGCGTGCCGCTGGACCGCGAGCGGCGCGCCGAGTGGGAGGTGCCGGTGACGGCCCGCGACGGCGGCGGCCTGCTGCAGCACACCGTGGTGCGCGTGCGCGTGCTGGACGCCAACGACAACGCGCCGCAGTTCGCGCTGCGCGAGTACCGCGCCGCCGTGCGCGCCGACCGCGCGCCGCGCCTGCCCTTCCTCACGCTGACGGCGCGCGACGCCGACGGGCCGGACAACGCGCGCTTCAACTACTCGCTCTACGAGCCCGACACCGACCTCTTCCACGTCGACCCGCTCACCGGCGCGCTCTCCTTCGCCCGGCCCGCCACGCAGTACGGTGAGGATCGGGTGTCCCGCTCGCTCGTTCGCTGTCCCGTTCCATAAATAATAGTAACGATTCGCGTGTCCTGCGCAGCATCGCGCAGCCTGCAGGTGTGGGTGCGCGCGCGCGACGCGGGCGGGCTGGCGGGCGAGGCGCCCGTGGCGGTGTACGTGCTGGGCGCGGGCGAGGCGGCGCCGCGCGTGGCGCCCCCGCCGGCCGACCTGTTCCTGCGCGAGGACGCGGCGCCCGGCACGCTCATCGCCGAGCTGCGCGCCGCCGCGCCCGCGCCGCGCTACCGCCTGGCGCCCGCGCTGTGGCCGCGCGACCTGTTCTCCATAGACGACGCGGGCCGCCTCGTGCTGTCGGGCCAGCTCGACCGAGAGACCGCCGCTGAACATCTTATCGGTATCATTTATTATTATATATCGTCTAGTAGATTTTTCCCGTCTTTCCTGGAAATATGGGAAATGTTACATTTGCCTAATTGTGTTTACGTCTCAAATGGAATAGGTGGCGAACCTGTTGTCATACCGGGCACAAAGCTTTTAGTCATCGATGTTATTCGGACATAATTTTCGAAATTAATTAGTTTCGAAAAGTCTTTGGTGTGCGCCAGGACTCGAACCCGCGACCTCTGGATTTAGAAACCCCGTGCTCGACCACTGGACCACCGAGGCTTTCATTATTTTATTATTATTTTTGAAGTGAAACTTCTTTAGAATCGTTGTGATTTCAAACCGGATGCAACAAAAATACGACAGGTAAGAGACACAAATACAAAAATGTGTAGGAAATATACATACTATTTTATTTTATACTATCGGTCTCTCCTCTTTGTTTTTTGGAATTTCAGTTTCTATATTGACACACTGTATAGAAACATTTTTTATAATCACAAAAACATCCAAAGGCTAAACCCAGCCTCGATGTCACTCAATTTAGTGGTTGGCCGAAGCGGCGTATCTACTAGGCTACGGATGTTAGTTGTAATGATCGTTAATTACCCGTATATATATAATAACTAACTACGAACATTTCGGAACGCGATTTCATTTATTGTATTGCCATCTATGTCCATGAGGTATTACTACTTACCACACAGATTACCGATGTAGATTTGAACGACTTCCTTAACTTTATTTAAGGTTTAGCGATAATTATTAATAGTGATAACGATTGAACGAGTTGTTTTTAAATATTTGTGTCAGCCATGAGCCACTATTACTTTAGTTCGTTTTATGTAAATAATACAAAAATCGATAAATTTATTACTCGTTACTCAAATACATACAAATATTTTGGTAGGTATGTAATTATAAATATAAAAATTCAAATTTCTATCTTATTTATTACTGGTTTTATTTAATCCTGTTTCAAGTATAAACTAATATTTCAATGTTTTTCAATCAATAAATTTGATTTTTATTTTATACTGATCATGGATTATATTAATTATATATATATATATATTAGTTAGAACGGATATTTATTTAAATATATATTCTAATAACTACTACATTCGACACGGCCGTCCTACATTTCATCTGACCCAGATGAATCGTCTTCTGGATCTATCCACGGCTTCATTAGGTCCGCAGAAGTAGTTGTATTGATTGGGCCATCACTTCTTCCAGATTTTTTCACAATACCAAGATATTTAGGGTACAATTTAGCTCCTTGTGAAAATTGTGTTCTCTTAATGGCTACCAAATCTCCAATCTGATATGTAATAGCTTCTTTTCTTTTCTCTTTCTTTTGCCTTTTCTCTAAGTTCCTGTCTTTGTTCTGTGTAAATCTTTATATTTTCTTTTTCTATCAATTTATGAAGGTTTTCGTCTTTGTCTCTCATCTTCGTCCCAAGTAACAACTCAAAAGGAGTTATTCCAATACTCCGTTGGTAAGTCCCATTCAAACAACGTTATACCTGGAATACTCAGCGGTACCATTTCGTGGGATCATCAGCACTTAACTTGCCCAAAACTACTATTATTATTTGGTGAACTCGTTCAACTTGACCATTTCCTCTGGGTTGACCTGTTGTTATGGTGTAGTGTTTTTTTTTTTTTTTTTTTATGGAAAAAAGGGGCAAACGAGCGAGCGGGTCACCTGGTGGAAAGCGATCACCGCCGCCCATGGACATCCGCAACACCAAGGGCGTCGCATCAGCGTTGCCGGCCTTTAAGATAGGAATACACTCGTTTCTTGAAGGTACCAAGGTCGTAGCGGTCCGGGAATACCGTTGCCGGCAGCTGGTTCCATATAGGAGCAGTGCGTTCCAGGAAGTGACGGCTGAATCGCACTGTCGTAGATCGCCAACTATTCAGCCGATGTGGATGGAGACACTGGCGAGTCGGGCGATTGCGAAAGTCAGCAGGCGGTATAAGTCCGAACAATTCCTCAGAGCACTCCCCGTGGTATAAGCGGTACATGATGCATAGAGATGCAACATCTCTCCGCAATGCCAACGGATCAAGCCGATCGGAAAGAGCTTGGTTGTCGACAAGCCGAACCGCGCGTCGTTGAATGCGGTCAAATGGAGAAAGCTGGTAGTGGGGTGCCCCCGCCCAAAGATGAGAACAGTATTCCACGTGAGGCCGGACCTGCGCTTTATACAGTTGCAAGCGATGACCTGACGTGAAATACCGTCCCGCTCTATTGAGTACACCAAGCTTTTTGGAGGCCAATTTGGCCTTGCCCTCCAGATGACCGCGAAATTGGACGTCACTCGACAAGTCGACACCAAGAATTCCGATATTGGCTGAGACGGCTAAGGGGGTGCTCTCAAAGCAGGGAGCTACGACAAATGGTGTCTTTTTTGCGGTAAACGCGCAAACCTGTGTCTTCTTAGGGTTGAATTGGACTAAGTTTAGTCGGCCCCAGTCCGAAACCTGACTAAGCAGAGTTTCGATTTCAGACACAAGTTTGTTCCGGTACTCATCGACGTTTTCCCGAGAAATCCGCGGGTGGCCGGTATATAGGGCATCCCCCGTACTGTCATCCGCATAGCAATGAAGACTACTGTACTGCAGCATGTCATTCACATGCAGAAGAAACAGCGTAGGGGATAGCACACAGCCCTGGGGGACTCCAGCATTCACAGGTTTTAAGTCGGAGCATGACCCGTCGACAACGACCTTAATGCTCCGATCCATGAGAAAACTGGAGACCCAATCGCATAATTTCTCGGGAAGCCCATAACATGGAAGCTTCGAGAGAAGTGCTTTGTGCCAAACCCGATCGAAGGCCTTCGCCACGTCCAAACTAACGGCCAGCGCCTCTCCTTTACTCTCAACCGCTTCCGCCCACCGATGGGTTAAGTAGGCTAAAAGATCACCAGCTGAGCGACCTTGACGGAATCCGTACTGACGGTCGCTAATCAACTGGTGCTCTTCTAGATAGCTAAGGAGCTGGCGGTTGATCAGTGTTTCCATAGTTTTGGAGAATAGGGAGGTGATGGCGATGGGTCTATAGTGGGACGGATCTGAGCGATCACCTTTTTTAGGGATCGGGTGGACTAAAGCTACCTTCCATGATGCTGGTACAGCGCCGAGAGAGTAGGAGTACCGAAAGAGACGGGTTAGAACCGGTGCCAACTCTGGAGCACACATCTTCAACACGATTGCTGGGATTCCGTCAGGCCCACTCGACTTGTGGACGTCTAGGGAGAAAAGTATGCGCCGTACAGTACTTTGCCGGAAACAGATCTCCGGCATGGCGTGGTCACAACGTGGGATGGTCGGTGGAATTTTCCCCTTATCGTCCAGAGTCGAATTAGCCGCAAAAAGAGTACCAAGAAGTTCGGCTTTTTCTTTAGCGTCGTGGGCCAATGACTGGTCCTCCCTTTGCAGAGGTGGAAGAGATGGCTTGCAGAAATTCCCAAGGACAGCCTTGGCGAGTGACCAGAACGCACGAGTTCCCGAGGGAAGGCGAACTAGTTTCTCGCCAATCCCGCCTATGTACTTAGACTTTGCTATGGCTATAACTCTTTTGAAGGACCTGGAGGCGTGGTTGTACCTCTTCTTAAGATTACCGGTATTTAGATCCCGAGACGACGCTGCTTTTGCCCAGGCCTGATAGCAGTCATGCTTAAGGCGTAATGCCGTTTTGCATGAGCGATCAAACCAGGGCTGGGATCTGCTACCGAACCGCACCACTGAGGATGGAACAAAAAGCTCCATCCCCTGCAGAACCACATCAGTGACAGAATCGGCAACGACGTCAGGATCCTCCGGTGAGAAGCAAACCCGACCCCATGGGTAGGATGCGAAAAAATTCCGCATTCCATCCCAGTCCGCCGACCTGTAATGCCACACACGGCGGCGACTCGCAACACGCGGTCGAAGTGGGCACGTGAGTGGCACCGTACTCTTTATCAGACAGTGATCCGAAGAGCCCAAAGGGGCGTCTACAGAGATCACATATCCGTCAGGATGGGAGGTCAGCAGAAGGTCCAACAGGGAAGGTAAATGATCGTCCACATCTGGGATGCGCGTGGGCACAGTAACCAGTTGCGTCAGATCAAATGCTAAAGCAAAGTCATGGACAGATTTACCAGCGTGATCGGTGGAGCGCGATCCAAGCCATTCGGCGTGATGTGCATTAAAATCGCCGAGTATCACGATCTCCGCAGATGGCACCTGTCGAAGTACAGAATCTGCAGCCATTTGTACGTGATCCATGAGTCGGTCTGTGTCGGTGTTGCCGCTGTGGGACCTATAAAGGCATGCGTAGATGCGAGGGTGGTCACCGCAGTCTATACGCAGCCAGAGGGTCGATAGGTCCCTTCCTTCAAGACTGCCGAGGCGCTGAGCAGAGAGAGAGAGAGAGTGTGCAATATTTTCATCATTAAAATACAATATTTTTGAAAATCACTTGAAGTGAATGCGGCGTTTCTATCTGTAATAATTCTTTCAGGTGAGCCAAATGTGTGCTGTACTCTTAATTTTTCTAAACTCTCTTCAGTAGTCAAAGTTTTGACTGGATAAATCCAAGTAAATTTAATGTACACATCTACAACTGTGAAGCTGTACTTGTAATTTTTGTGAGTCGACGTCATTGGACCCAAATGATCTATGTCATATGTTTGTAGTGGTGCATCTCCTTTATCTATAGGGTGTAGTAAACCTTCCTTTTTACCTCTTTTGTGCGATATAAGTATACACTCTACACCATTTCATATTACTTTCTTAATCTTCTCAGGTAATCGTTCAATGTAATATTCTCTGTTTATTAATTCTTCTGTCTTGTCTACTCTGAAGTGCCCCTTTTCATGAGCTTTCGGTATTATTTCATATTGCATTCTTTTAGGTACCACGACATTTCTAACTCCTTTGTTTTCTATTTTAGATGGCAAAATAATATCATCCAAATAAACTAACACAGTTTCATCAATTATTAAATCAATGAAAATATCATTTATAAATCTTTGAAAAACAGATGGCGCTGTGCAAAGTATAAACGTTTTTCTGAATTCATATTGGCCTTGTGGAGAAACGAAGGATGTGTATTTCTGACTATCTTTATGGATATTTACGTGAAGGGAACCATTTTTTAATCTAGTGATGTAAATACTATTGCTTCTTTTAATTTATCTATCTGATCTTCTATTATGGGAAGAGGAACTCTTTCTTTTATAATCTTCTGGTTCAATCTTCTATAATCTACGCACATTCGATGCGATTCATCTTTCATGTTGGCCAGTACTAAACGACTTGCAAAATCAGACTTGCTAGGTTTTATAATACCTTTTTGTACCCATTCTTCAATTTATTTGTTCACAATATTCATTTCTAAAGGTGACATACGTCTTGGACTTTGATAAACAGGTTCTTCATCTTTAAGTATTATTTTCAATTGTACGTTACTCTCGTTCTTCTTTTCATTTGGTTTATACGAGTTACACAACTTATAAATTCCATCTTTGTATTCACAGCTGTCTATATCCAATTGTTCTGTTTCTTCTTCTGCAAAAACTGCTAAATGTAAAATTTTCTCCATGTAAATTCCTTCTGGTGTAAAAATCATTTTAAAATAATATTGGGTCTCCAATAATGAGGCTTACAGGTATTTCATTGTCCTTGACGATATGAAACTTGACATCAGCGTACTGACCATCAATTTATATATTCACAATAAATGTTCCTTCTGTATTTTTTTTTTATGGGATAGGAGGGCAAACGAGCAGGCGTGTCACCTGTTGGTAAGCAATCAACGCAGCCCATGGACACCAGCAACACATATAGTGTTACTGTAGCGTTGCCGACCTTTAAGGGATAGGGGATAGGAAAGGACGGGGAAGGGGGGTGGGCCTCCGGGTACCTCTCTCACCGAACGAAGCGCGGCATGAGCCACTTTACGTCGGTATTCTGAGAGGTCGTGGTATTTCACCAGTCGAGCCGGCCCATTCATGCAGCGAACTGCTTGGCTCTACCACTGTATAAAATCTTTCTGTAAATCTTTTTCTCGGCTATTCCTGTCAAACATGTTGAGGCTTCTTTATCATAATTTTTAATTTCTTCTTTAATCTTTTTGAATTAGGTCATTGTAATGAGGTTGACATCAGAGCCAGTATCTATCAACGATGTTATTTCTTCATCTCTAATTCTTATCTTCTTTTAAGGACGTTTCGTTGTTTCAGATTTACTTTGAACATTCAATGCTTTCTTTGTATTAAAGCATTCATTTGATTTGTGGCCGAATTCATTCCACTTGAAACATTTTACTCCTTTAGGACATGTTGGTGCTTGATGGTCGGAGTCACCACAGTTGTAACATCTTTTGCTAGGCAACAATATAACAGTTTAAGCAGTCAAATATACAATGCTGTCAATGCAAAAATGAATATAGTCAAATTAAATAAATATAAACTCAAGAAAGCAGTCACAGAGTGGCTACTAAAAAATTAATTATGAAGAATACACACACACACACACACACGTTAAGTAATCAAGCACATAGGTACGTGACGGCACACCAAGTTATTAAGTGTTTTATCGAGAGTAGCTGACTCCCATAATACAGGCCTTTGGCCTAGTTTGGAGAGTTAGTCTACATTTAAATAATTGTTTATATTATAGAAAATAAATAATTATGACATTGTTAAGAAAGAATTGTAATTGTAAAGTGCCAATAAAATTTCATTTCATTTCATCTCTTAGTATGATAAGATCTTCGACTAGAGAGACTGCCAGATGCGTTTGCCTGAGAACTTGGATGCGTCGGTTTGTTAATCATCTTTTTTCGGAAGCTGCTGTAGACATCTAACTTCTTGCGAAAATCTTTAATATCTGTAGTACCGTACAAAATAGATTGATTCGTTACTAGGTCACGAATACCATCAATCACGTATTCTATGAGAGCTACGTCTTCAACTTTAGCGTGAAGTGCTAATTTTTTCATAGCAAGGAAATATTGTTGATAAGTCTCATCATTCCTCATCTTACGCAAAGCCAGCTTCTTATGTATAATTGCACTATTAATCTTCAGTCCAAATTCTTCTTTCAGTGCCTTCTTTAAAGTTAAATAATCTTTCACTCTTCCAAACGATCGTAGAAATAATTTTGCTGTGACGTCTAAAAGCCTTTTAGCGTATACTAGCTTCTCAACCTTACTCCATTTCATGACTTCTACAACATCTTCAAATTCTTCTAGAAAAGTGTCAATCGGGTAAGTGTCATCACCGGTAAATACAGTCATTGATTTTTCTAAATCTTTAAATAAAATGTGTATCTCTTGCTCCTGTTCATCATCATCATCTTCTTGGCAATCTTTTTAGGTGGCATCTTGATTGAAGGCGACTTTATTTTGGTCGGACAATAAGTAGGTCTTGTTGAAGTCATACAAATAAAACGGTAGATCGACCTTTCCGAATTTCACAAAGTGGCAACATTAATTATCTCCGTAGACAAATGTTTGTAAAGTTATTGTGGTAGCACTGCGTCGATAAAACAGTGTATGTGAACGCAAATATCTTCGATCTGAGCAAAGTCCAATCTTCATAACGACGATTGATTTTTGTTGTAATATTTCTTTACCTTCTGAATTCTTCTCTTCTATTATTACTTCGATCGATCCCGGACGAGCCCCCAAAAAAGATGTAGGGATCGAGGCAGTGATAAAATGACTTCTCAACATTTTTCAAACAACTTTTATTTAAATAACAGAAAAAAACTTCTTCATCTTTATCTACCATTCTTTCGCTACAACTTCACTCACATCAACCTATCTTTCAACCGATACACCAATGTTGCCATACACACCATTTAAAAAAAAGTACAAATATTATTTTAATAACTATTCTTATAACTACTACATATATCGATTTACTGAAGTTTCACTTCTATCGTGTGTGAATGGCACACACACCATTTTTTTTATTGATAATTAACATAACATAACTTCACGTTTTTTCCACCCAAAAGCCTCGTCTCTCCGTTATGTCCCTAATGGAATAGGTGGCGAATCTATTGCCATACCGGGCACAAAGTTTTTTAGTCATGGCCCCGGGAAAAACGATAACGAAGATGCAAACAGTGACGGATAAATAAAACTGGCTGACCCGGCAAACGTTGTTTTGCCTAAAAATAAAATTTAAAAAAATTTAAAAACATATTTAGGGGCTACCCTTAACATTTAGGGGAATGAAAAGTAAATGTTTTCCTATTCGCAGACTTACCCGATATGCACACAAAATTTCACGAGTATCGGTCAAGGGGTTTCGGAGGAGTATTTGAACGAACATTGTGACACGATTGATGATTGATGAATTTTATATTAATATATTAGATGTATACTTATATATTATGATTGTGTGACGTCCGTCGTTCGTAACTCGTCACAACGTTGCAGGCATCATCGCCGAGGGCGCGGGCAGCCCGGCGCCCGCCGTCCTAGTGAGCACGCGCCTGCACGTGCTGGACGTCAACGAGCACGCGCCCGCCTTCCACTCGCAGCCCTACGTGGTGCACGTAGCCGAGAACACGCCGCCGCACTCTAGCCTCGTACAGCGTACGTATATATAAGTATAAGCGTCCTTGTACTTACAATCTGGAGTAATGGCCGACTTTGTATAAACGTAGTAGAGACAGTATCGAATGCGACTCGAGAAGCGACACGGCGCTGGCCTTCGACGTCCACCGCGTCACGAATCGTTGATAAAATCCATAAAATGGGTGACACTATGGGGGATTAGTGAGTGGGTGCCGCGTGATCACCGACCGACGAGAATTGGAGTCACCATTGTATTCCAGAAACATGGTACAATCATTACAGTGGAAACATTACAGTGCTTCCGTAGACTAAGCTGGGCGGCATAATTATGCAGTTAAAAAAAGAATGTATTTATTTATTATTGTATGTCAAGTCTTATGGCATTCTACTGTGGAGATTATCTGCAGTGGGATCATAAACGCAATCTTTTACTCCAAAAAAGTGCTGTTCGTTAAATTGATGGTCGAGGGCCGCAAAGTTTCCCTGGGCAGAAGTTAGTTAGCACAAGAAATTTGTTAAATGTAAAAAGATATATATTAGCAACTTTAAAAAATGTAATGATACTAGCTGACCCGGCGAACTTTGTTCCGCATCAAAAGTAATAAATGAGTAAATTTTGGATATCACGAGGTTCAATGTGTGCTATTTATCGGCTTTAACTGCTGTCCCGCTATGTTATAAATAAATAAAAATAGCCTTTATTACTGATAACACCTTTTACATTTTTTTTCACATATTGGTTGTCATTTATCTTTTTTGAAGTGGAACTTCTAATGTCTCGTGCAAAAGCGTTTAACGCTTTTAACGCCCCCTCGCGGGTATTATAGGTAATATAAAACACTAAAACATAAATCGGCTTATATAAACCAAGGAAGAGAATTTCCATAGCGTGATTAAAAACTGTACATAGACATCTAGTAGCTAGTAGCGGCACTGTTTTTATCGCACCATGTCTCAAAAGTACTAACTGCATAAAAAATATTGTTTTTAAATTTTAAATTTATATGCTACTTAAAAAAACGAACAAAACCAAAAATTCAAATATTAGTAGGAATATACAAACAAGGCATTTCTTAATGCTATATAATAATAATAATAAAAAATAATAATTAGTTTGCATAATTATTGTAGTTGAGTTTCATTGAATATTTCATTTGCATAATTCTTGGGATATGATCTACAATCGATACCGAACCTCAAAATATAGTTTTTAGAATTTTTGTCTGTTTGTCTGTATGTTTGTTACGGATAAACTGTAAAAGTACTGCATGCGTTTACGTCGAATTTTGCTTAAATATAGCCAAGAGGGTCGGGTCAACACAGGCTAAATATTATCACCCTATCACTAACTGGGGGTGAGCGATAAACCCGTATAATGGCACAGGCACAGTATTCTTCCTGCTTTTTTGGCGTCCACGCAGATGAAGTAGCGAGCAACAACTAGTATAGTTATTAAAATGCAATATGTAGCTAGTAAAATAAGGGCTTTTTAATTTCTTTGTATTTAATTTCATTACATAAACTAAATTTTGATTTGTCTTAATTATTTTTACCTTATTGCAATTTCTTTCTAATTAATTCTTTTTGTGCTATCTGTACTAGTATTTTTTTTTGTAAATCTCTATTTTTTTTTTGTAACACAACAAGTAGGTACGAAGCGGCTACCGAACATGCCAGACGTATATTTGTTATTATAAGGATAATTAAATCGATATTTGTTATTTTGCAATACTTAGATACTTACATAAAGTATCTAAGTATGTATATAATAAGTATGTAATAAATATTTATAATGTATTGAATCTTAGAACTCAATTTTAAAGTTTTTATACACGCTAAGTTTGGATAATATTATTAACAGTCGTAAAGCAAAGCAGTTCGCTGCATGAATGGGCTGGCTCGACCGGTGAAACTCCACCGCCACTCATTCAAATATAGTTTTAATGCTTTTATACAATATAGGTATCAAATGAAAGGGCTTTTCGATAGTAACTTGAAAATGTGACGTCATTCTAAATCCAATGCTATAAGTATTTTAATCCATTTTACAATATGGGTATCGAATGGGCTTGAGCTTGGGGGGGGTACCTAAATCAAAGAACAATGCGACGTCGAATATGGCATATCCTCCTAAATAAAATAGTCACCAAATTCTTCCCAGACCTTAAGATGGGGATACTCGAGTGGCTATCGAACCCGCCAATCTCCATTCCACAGTCAGTAGTTTTACCGTGTATTGGTAAAACTACCGACTGTGGAATGTAAGTTGTGCTCTTTATAAATTAAGCGTGTTATAAATGTTCGTCTGTTAAAAAGTTCCACTTCAGTAGCGCGTAGGGACTCCGCGTATTTTTTTTTTTAATACATCGGAATTATACAGTAAATTTCATGCATTTCAATAATTCATGTTTAATCTATCAACTCCAAACTTCATATTAAAATTTGTTGTTATTTATGTTTTTTTTTTTTCATCATCATCATCATTTGCCTTTTGAGGTCCACTGCTGGATATAGGCCCATATTCATTCACATATTCTATTTGATTAGAGTCTAACGAAATAGGTGTTTTTTCGTGATTAGTCATTAGTTTTTTTTTGTCTAGGTTCATAGTCAGACCCACCCTTTTATTTTCCCTTTCTAATAGTGTTTGCATCGTTTTTAAGCTTTCGTGGTTTTCGTTAAATAAAATCAGATCGTCTGCGAATCTAAGGTGGTTAAGCTTTTCTCCATTTATGTTTATCCCAAAGTCGTCCCAATTATTTCTGCCTTGTCACCTTTTTTTGTGCAACAGTATGATAGTTGACGATGTCCACTGTTGCGGTATTATTTCTTTAAATAGTTAATACTGCTATGTTAATACTGCAATATCTTCGAAAATATTCGTTTAAATTCCATACTGTAAAGGATCATCTTTATTACATGCACAACCTATTTAATACACTTGATTGGATGAAAATGCACGCTGTAACGTTTAAAATCGCTTCGTAAATAAGCCATTATTTCTTGGAAAAAAGTAATAAAATAAAAATGGTGATTGTGGGTTATAAGAGATAGACATATGCCCTTGCGGATTTTTTGTAGACCCTCTGAAGGTGTCTCAAGATTGTTTGAATGAAGAATGTAGAACATTGTTTTGATCTATCGCTTAGCGTTTAGAGAGCGTTTGCAATTAAAGTGCTAAATCTTGAAAATTATCATTTTTTCTTTACAACATCATATATGATTTATAGCTCAAAACCACCCCGTTGATACCCTATAACTAATAAAAAAAACCGCATCAAATCCGTTGCGTAGTTTTAAAGATATAAGCATGTAATGGGATAGAAAGCGGAAAGTGACTTTGTAATGATTCACAATTTTTAATACCTGGAACAAGCAGCCTGTTATACATAATACATGTCTCCGCGAAATTAGTAACTCATTCATGGTTCTAAAAAAAGTTCCCAACGGTATGCGTAATAATAATAATAAGCCTCATTTATTCCATGACAATAACAGTATGTACAATTACAGAGTTAAAGTGGTCTACCTTTTGTTCTTTTGCCGCCAGACCCGCCCCATTTGGTAACACGATTTGGCCACCTATCTTCAGAGTATCGGGCAATATGGCCGGCCCATCTCCACTTCAGACGTTGTGCATGTTGTAGCGCATCTAAAACTTGGGTTTTTTGTCTAATTTTGTCACTGTTCTGTTTTTCTGAAATTTTTATACCAAGGATGCTCCTCTCCATAGCCCGCTGGCATGAACGAATTTTTGATTTAGTTTTATTGTTGTAAATCCAGGTTTGAGCGGCGTAAGATAGACAGGGGAGTAGACAGGAATCCATTACTTTTTTCTTTAATTGCATAGAAAGTTTCGACTTCATAATTTCTTTAAAGCTCCAGTACTTTTTCCAAGTCATATTTATACGTCTATCTAGCTCATCTACATGTCTTGAGCTTTTAAATGATGTTTGTTTACCTAGATATACATAGTTTTCCACATATTCAACAGGTGTTCCATTTATTTCAATAGGGGTTTTCTTGCCGTTGGTACCTTTGTTATTGAGGTGTTTAGTAAAAGACCTATTGTTTCGCTAACGTCGCTTAATTCTGTAAGCATAGTTTGTAGTTGTTTGGAAGTATTAGCAAATATAACTATATCATCTGCGAATCTAAGATTGCTAAGGTACTTTCCATCTCTCCATTTTCTATTCCAGTTCAAGTTTTTCATTATATATTGTAGTACTGCTATAAAAATCCTAGGAGATAGTGGATCTCCTTGTTTCACACCTCTGTTAATATTGAACTCTGGGCCTACTCTGTCTAGTTACGCGACTGGTGCTTTTGTTGTAAATGTTTTTAATTATGTTGATGTACTTGTACGGTAGGTTTTGATCCTCTAATGTTTTCCATATGCTGATATGTGAGATAGAGTCAAATGCCTTGGCGTAGTCAACATAAGCAAGGTAGAGATCTTTCTTAAATTCTAAATGCTTCTCTATTATCTGGTCCAGAGTGTGTATTTGTTCGACTGTTGATTACCCTTGACGAAAACCAGCCTGTTCCACTGGTTAGCTCTTTTCCAGAATTGACTTTATTCTTTTTTCCAAACACATTGCGAACAGTTTATATGATGTGGGCAGTAAGCTGATTGGTCGGTAGTTACTTATATCTGTTGGATCGCCTTTTTTATAGATAAGTATTATACGTGACTTTGTCCACTTGGAAGGTACTTCCTTTGTTTCGAGTATTTCAGAGGTTCTAGCAATACGTGGCAACCGACTATTAAAGCTTCGTTGGGTATGTTGTCTTCACCTGGGCTCTTTTCCTTCTTCCGTTTTTTAATTTTCATCATGATTTCGTCGCCAGTGAAGGGTTGAATTGATATGTTAGTGTCTGTTGACTCCGAAAGCTTTTCGTAGCTGTAACTATTGATAGATGTATCGTCGTACAATTCCTTGTAGAATTCAGAGACAACTTGACAGAAAATATGATCATCATCTTCTATAATATTTTTACCTTCGCGCCTGACCTCCGCGAGGCCTATAATGTCGTATTTGATTTTTTCTAGGGAATGCTTTAATATCTAATAACATTCGTTGTGGTGAAAGTAATGATTTTACGTTGTATGTGCTTAAGTAGAGTTTTTGGCGAATTGGAGGGTTACAGTCTAAATCTCCCGCGGTGACAAGCCGTGTTGGGTAATATGCCTCTAAATAAATATAATAAGGCTATTAAAGTCAGACTCTGTAGTAATTGCGAGTTTTCTTATGGACCGAACAGAGTAGACATGAGCGGCTCCTCATACAAAATTGTATCGTATAATTCCTCAGTGGCTTGTGTACAGCTAGTTCATTGTATTTTGGTCAGCATATTTTGTTTTAAACAACATAATAATACTCTTTTTGGCCTGTTGTTTCATCCTGGAATTATTTAGCGTAAAATGTTATGTTTGAACTGTCATATTAAGTTTAATCTACTATTTTCAGTGTCTGTGCGGACCTATGAAAATAAGGCTTATAATCAAAGTTTTTTAGTATGTTTTATCGGTCAGGACGAGAACTTTGGAACAACCCTCGTATATTGGTCATAATGTAAGTCATAAGTGTAACAAAAATAATGTCGATAGCGCGCTCCTACGGTCGTGACACCCCAGTACCCCACTCTCGTATACAGGAGCAAATCGGCCCTGCACGCGATCATATCGTGGCCTCGGCTCACTCGATTGTTAACTCTCAGTGATGGCCGACGACCCTGACTCCGGAACCAACGGCGAAGTGCGCTACTCGCTGGCGGCGGAGAGCGCGGCCGAGGCGGACGGACTGTTCGCCGTGGACCCGTACACCGGCTGGGTGAGCACGCTGGCGCCGCTGGACCGCGAGGCGCGCGCCGAGCACCGCCTGGCGCTGCTGGCCACGGACGCGGGCGCGGAGCGGCGCACGGCGCGCGGCACGCTGGTGCTGCGCCTGGTGGACTACAACGACTGCCCGCCGCGCTTCGGCCGCGACCAGTACCGCGCCGACGTGCGCGAGGACGCGCCGGCCGGCACCGTGCTGCTGCGGCTGGACGTGCGCGACGCCGACGCCAGCGCCGCGCCGCTGTCCTTCTTCATCGCCGAGGGCGACGCGCGCGCGCGCTTCCAGCTGCGTTCCTCGGGCGAGCTGCTGGTGGCGCGCGCGCTGGACCGCGAGGCCGAGCCGCGCTACGACCTGGCCGTGGCCGCCACGGACGGCAAGTTCACCGCCACCACGCGCGTGCACGTCACCGTCCTCGACGTCGACGGTGAGTCCCTCTTCTGTATGCTGCGGCTGTGGAATGTCGCCTTCCTAATCGGGCCCGACTTCTGCAGACAATCCGCCGTATTGCCTGCGTCACCGGTACGCGGTGCGCCTGCCAGAGGACGCCGCAAACGGTACGCGCATCATGACCCTGGAGACGGGCGACGCCGACGAGCCCCGAGAGTCCAATCTGAAGTACTACCTGACCGGCGAGCAGTCGCATCATTTCACCATCAATAAAGTGAGTGAACGAGTCACGCACTACGGCTATATATATATATACACTAGCTGACCCAGCAAACGTTGTCTTGCCGAAAAATAAAATTTAAAAAATAGGGGTTGATCGTAGGGGGTTGAAAATTTAGGGTTGCATGTATTTTTGTATCCCGTTTTATAAAAAAAAATTGAAACAGAAATATGTCGAAAAATTAAAAAAAAAATTGAGGGGTGGGCTACCCTTGTGATTTAGGGGGATGAAAAATAGATGTTGTCCTATTCTCAGACCTACCCGACACACACATAAAATTTCATGAGAATCGGTCAAGCCGTTTCGGAGGAGTTCAATTACGCACATCTAGACTCGAGAATTTTTTATATTAGATGTAAGAATATGCGTGTATAATCGTACGTGTGTACCAAACCAAAAACCCTTTTTAAAGAAGCTTTTATTTAAGTGCTCTAAAAATAAGAAAATAATATTTCCTTAAAAATTTCAAGTATCAACTTAGAGCCTCAGTATAGTACAATTTATATAATAATAAAAGCTTGTCGCGAGGTTTGACTCCCTATCAATTCATTTTCATTTTCTTATTTTTAGAGCGCTTAAATAAAAGCTTCTTTAAAAAGGGTTTTTGATTTAAATTTATTTTTTTATTTTTAGTTATAGCTGGCTCGGTTAGTGGCATTTCATTCAACGCAACATTATTGCAAATTAGTTTACCGCTTAATTTCAAACAGTCCAGCTCTTCAATAAGGAGATCATCTAATTCAATTTCAGCTTGGAGCTTTCTTTTCCATTTAATCGCAATGATGATTTTTAATTCATAGCCATATTGTAGAAATGCATCAAAAATATGTATGCCGTCATCTTGGAAAATCCACCGTATTGTATTTTAGATACCCATATTGTAGAAATGCAAATATGGTGGAATATCCGCCATATTGGAATTAGAATGACGCCATATTAAATTTTGAGTAAATTTCAACAAGCCCTTTCATTTGATGCCCATATTGTTGAAATGCAAATATTTTTCCCGCCATATTGGATTTTGAATGACGTAATTTTTTTTTTCGAGTTACTATTAACAAGCCCTTTCATTTGATACCCATATTGTATAGAAGCTTAAAATATGTTTTCCTCCATCTTGGATATTCCGCCATATTGGATTTAGAATGACGTCATATTATTTTTTGAGTTACACTCAATAAGTCCTTTCATTTGATACCCATATTGCTGAAATGCATTAAAAATATCCATTCCGCCATCTTGGGTCCTCCGCCATATTGGATATAGTATGATGTCACACATCATATCATGCATTGTCATCCAAAGTAAACGTGTATACAAAATTTCAGCTCAACCGGTAGAAGATATCTACTTCAAAATTGAGTTGCAAGATTCCACCGAACATACATACTTACATACATACATACATACAGTGCAAGTTAAATAAAAGCTTTTAAAATGGTTTAAACGGATAATGTTCCTTTCCTATAACAGCAACGCGAGAATCTGAGATCGCATTGCAATTATAAAGTACTAAAATCAACGTCGAGCATTAAGAATACGATCGTTTCGGCCGCTTTAATTTCGAGCTGTTTAATTTACATTAACGTGTATAGGAGACGGGCGAGGTGAGCGTGGCAGCGGCACTGGACCGCGAGAAGTTCGGCGCGTACGAGCTGCGCGCGCACGCGCAGGACCGCGAGCGGCCCGACTGGGGCTGCAGCTCGGAGCTGCGCGTCACGCTGGACGACGTCAACGATAACGCGCCCACGTTCTCCGCCAGCACGTACAGCGTTACGCTCCCCGAAGATGCGGATATTGGCACGCTCGTGGCCAAGGTGCACGCCACAGACGCAGACCTGGGACTCAACCGAATGGTACGCTACACGTTTGTGGAAGAAAATGCTGCATTCGACCTGGCATCGGAGACCGGCATCGTCACCCTGAGGACTCTGCTGGACCGTGAGACGCAGGTAAAGGGAAATAATCATTAAACTTATCCATTTATTACACAGAACACTGTGACTCAAAACTGATCAGAAACGATATTTACGTAATGGAGTCTCCGTGGTCCAGTGTCGAGCACCCGGCTTCTGAATCAATAAGTTGTGGATTGGAATCCTGGCTCACATTGATGAGTTTCAGAGTTTGTGGCCAGGGTATGGCAAAAGGTTCGCCATCTATTCCATTTGGGACGTAAACGTAACGAGGAGTCGAGGCTAACGGCTGCTGTCTACCTTGTCGGGTAGCAAAGAAATTGAAGTTATGTAATTTAGGTAATCTAAGGCTAGCACGTCCCAACAGAATCATATGCATGTAGTTAAAATGCTTTGTTTCAATATGAAAACAGACACTATAATTGTATTTAAATGTATTGATGTATATATTAGATGTCTTCTGTAGATTCCGCATTTCGATTCTGACATAATATTATCATGAATATTACTGGCAGGCCGAGCACCGTCTCGTGATATGCGCCACCGACGGCGGGAGACCGGCTCGCTCCGCCACCACCACACTGCGGCTCACTGTCGCCGACGTGAACGACAATCCGCCGGAGTTCGAGTTCCGCGAGTACCGCGCCAGCGTGCCGGAGCTGGACGCGCCCGGCACCGAGCTGCTGCGCGTGCGCGCCACCTCGCGGGACTCCGGCGTCAACGCCGACGTGTACTACTCGCTCGTGGGCGGCGACGACCGCGAGCACTTCGCGATCGACCGCGTGTCCGGGGTGCTGGCCGTGGCGCGGCCGCTGGACTACGAGCGGCGGCGCGACTACCTGCTCACGGTGCAGGCCACGGACGGCGGCACGCCGCCGCTCAGCGACCTGGCCGCCGTCAACATCACCGTGCTGGACGGGAACGACAACGCGCCGCGCTTCACTCAGCAGGCCTACACGGCGCGCGTGCGCGAGGACGCCGTCCCGGGCACGCGCGTGCTGCAGCTCGTCGCCGACGATACAGACTCAGGTATCTACATTTTACGACGCAACGAGCCAAATTAGCAATGATGCCTTGAGACGCTTAGCGGTTGTCTGGGGACTTACATCTAAACATAATTACAAAATGCCAAACTATTCTTAAGTACAAAAGTAGATAAAGTAATACTAATTTGAGGACAAGTAACATATTTTATCATCAGCAAATTAACGATTAACTTATTTTAAAAGTCTATATGTATATAAAACTCAAAGGTGACTGACTGACATAGTGACATATCAACGCACAGCCCAAACCACTAGACGGATCAGGCTGAAATTTGGCATGTAGGTAGATGTTATATTTTGATAAATTTTACCTCCAAGGGGATAAGGCGAGGAAATAGGGGATGAAACTTTGTATGAAACTTTATCAATTTTAAGCCGATCGGACTGACACTTTGCTTGCATAAAGCTATTATGACGTATGGAGGATGTAAATGTATTAGTTTGAACGTATGAGTACCTAAAAGAATGAATAAATAAGACGAATATAGTTATTTGTTATACAAGAGTGCAAAGTTGCTTTTTAACCGCGTGCTCAATTTTGATAACCGAGCATGCGAAGGATTCTAAAATTGAATCACGAGCGCAGCGAGTGATTCAAAAAAAAAAATATTGAGCGTTAGCGAGAGAATCAATAGAGCACAAGGTGAAAAATCTTTGCACTCGCGTGCAACACGTAACTTTTCATCCCCCCTCAGCGAGGAAATGACTAAATGCATAATACTTATTTAGGATAGGTGTCGTTAAGTATGTGTTTTTTCATCTTTAATGTTATTTTCGGCATTGAATACGTACTCCATAGAGTGCTTGATTTCTTGGTCTCGGATAATTCAATAAAATATGCCAACAAAACGCTTTCTGAGAAAGTTTTGGCTCCTTTAGCTAGTCGCCACGAGTTAAACATATCGTACTGTTTTAAATACTTCTCGCGTGATTGTTGAGGGAGAAAGCTCATTTGCGCTTTAATAACAGTTTCTGTCAATTCGGTAGGCGTTAAATAAACTTCTTCGTCGCTGGAATCACTAATTTTCGTTTTTTTTTTACTTGTTTTCAAGTTTCTTATTGATAACAATACGATATCAAAACATAATGGCGCGCGTAAAGAAAATTAAAAACAAAAGTACACCAAGAAGGTTCAGAGTCTTGAGATTTTAACAAATTTAAAAACGGCGGCCTACATTTTGATCAATTCTACGCCTAAGGGGATAATATAGGTGATGATGGAGGGTGTAAATGTATTAATTTGAACCTATCACTACCTACCTAATGGAAGGAATAAATTAAGACGAAAAAAGTAATTTAGTTCTAAATATTTTATTTTTGTTTACATATTTATTGTGGTTTCAAGAAATTTCTTGATTTGCTTTCACATATATATGATTCTAAACATAACAAACAATTTATGATTTAACAAATTGAACGTTATTACCAGGTTGAGTCGCCTTATCCTTATAGGGACGTTACTCTAAAATCGGAAGTAAATAAGTGGAATCAAATGCATCGGTTATTTGTGAAGAAATATCATTGTAAATTAATAACTACGTTGTGAGCAGTGTTGGGCAATAATCAATTAATTACTACTAATACTTAAAAAAAATAAAGAAAAAATAATAATGGAACAGGGATTCACCTAAACATTTTTGAAATTTACATATTTTTCAAGTCTGTAACGATTTATTCACTTTAATCGTTCTTTTTAATCTCTCTAAAAAGTCGCCGTTATTGTTGGTGACAGGTTATTTTAAAGCTGCAAAAAACTATACTTCTTAACGCGAGCGAAGCCGCGAGCAAAAGCTAGTATAGTATATTATGTAGAATATAGTTATTTTAAAATAGTAAAATACTACCTATAATATATAATATACACATCTAGACGCGTCTATTGGCCCACTTTGCTTTTTCAGTTTCATTTGATACTTTTTTTTTTACGCGAGGAAATGCTTTATGCACACCCCCCGTCTAACGGCAGGGGGTAGTGTGGGACTCCCAAAACAGTAAACTGCAATCCAATCCTAGGGTTACCCACTAAAACCTCGCGGCGGCCTTCCTCCGGCGTTGGGGTGGCCCAGGACAGTGCATCGGCCCTCTGGTCCACCCCGCCGTCGCTTTTTAAGATATTATCGAAATGATAATCACTCTACTCATATCTGTCAATAAAATATTTATAACTATTGACACCATGCACCCCACGCTTTTTTTAATTTATATTCATTGAAATTTTTAACACTATTTTCTTAATTTAAATTCATTAAAATTTATTTTCTATTTTTTAGTTCGGTTTTCTATAAAAAGCGTCTTTTTTAGTTTTTTTAAACTATTATTTATTCAATTAAGAACAGAACAGTTCGGTATTTTGTAATTGTATGTTTAGATGTAACACCGCAGACAGGTGCTAAGCGACTAGACGCATTTCGACGACATTCGTCGGCTGGGGCGTAGCTACAACATAGTTTTATGTATGGAGATACCACTTAATTCTGATAAATATCAAATATAGTGCATACATATATTCGGATAGTTTCAAATATCTGCTTGTAACGGTTCCGGGACCCCCCTATTTTTAAACTTATTTTTATATTTTTTCCCGCGTTTACACACAACTACAGAAGCAAGATTACAAATTTCATTCTTCTAATTCACGTAGAAGTAATTCACTCACCCGGAAGTAGGTTAGGTTTAGCTATCAAATATACTATGTAAGTCACTCAGTTTGAATATTTGCGACTTTTGGACCTTTATTTTTTTATAACCGTTTGAGCTAGCTTCATGAAATTTGCGCTTCCAGGTGTCCTAGTGGATAGATACGTTACAGGGGTTTTAACATTTACAGATTTAGAAGGGTCAAAAGTTGCACCAAGTGATTCGTGGATACTCACCAATCACTTTATGTATGCTATATGAATTGATTGAATTGATTGTCCACAGGTGCCAACGGACGCATAACATACTCCATAACTCGAGGCGACCGTGATAGCCGTTTTTCTATCGATCCCGACACCGGCTACCTGTCGGTGGCGGCACCTCTCGATCGTGAAATGGTTCCCGTGTACATGCTGGAGGTGCACGCGCGAGACCACGGCCTGCCCGTGCTGGACGCTACGGTGCGCGTCACCGTTGAAGTGGGGGACGCCAATGACAATCCGCCGCTGTTCGTGCAGCACAACTACACCGCCGTAGTCCAGGAGGACCGCCCGCTCGGCCACACTATACTCAAGTTTGTGGTGGAGGATGCTGACGCGCCGCCCAACGCCGCGCCGTACACCTTTGATTTTCAGTCCGGTAACGAGATGGGCGCCTTCCGCCTCGAACAAGACGGGTATCTTCGTTCGGCGACTCGATTCAACCATCGCATCAAGGATCGATATGTGCTGCAAGTGCGCGTATTTGACAACGGCACTCCTCCGCTCTATTCGGATGCGTGGGTGTACATCAAAGTCATAGAAGAGTCGCAGTACCCCCCTGTGGTGACCCCCCTCGAGGTCCTAGTCAATTCCTATCTGGATGAATTCCCGGGCGGTGTCATAGGACGAGTGATCGCTTCCGATCGTGATGCTTATGACACACTGACTTATTTCATTGCACCGATAGACGGTGCCCCGTACCCGCCCACCGACTTGTTTGAGATCGACCCCTCAGACGGCACGCTTCGCGCGGCTCCACGTCTAGACGTCGGCGAATACAGGTGTGTTGTATAATACAATGCAATGGGTACTTAATTTGTTTAAAGTAGTCAAATCAATGCATGTTACAACGTTTTGTAATCCCTTTTTGGGCGTGAATACCGATTTTATACGAGTAAGACGAAACAAATTGAACAAAATAATCTTTGTCGTATGTATTTGACAGGCTCAATGTGACCGTCGACGACGGCAAGTTTCTCGGATTTGCGATCGTGAGAGTGACGGTGCTCCTGGTGACCGAAGAAATGCTGGCACAAGCGATCGTAGTACGCTTCAGGGAAGTGACGGACCGAGACTTTGTACTCGGCCACCGCAAAGGTTTCATAAGAGCGGTGGCCGAAGCGACCGAGTGCGACATCAGCGACGTCATCTTGCTGAGTGTACAACCGTCTGACGAAGACGCGACTGATCTATCGAAGGGGCGGGCGCGCCGCCAAGTGGCTCAGGACCTGGACGTGGCCTTCTGCGTGCGAAGTGCGGGCGGGCTGCTACCCGCGGACGCGCTACGGAGGCGTCTGCACCAGCACCTGGAGAGACTCGAGGAGAGCTCCCGACTCGTGGTCGAGGAGCTGGTGCGCGCCACGTGCGGCGGCTGCGTACACGGCAACTGTGCCGAGCGCGTGGAGCTACGCGCCACCGCCGCACACCCCGTCTGCGCCGACGTGTTCGCGTTGGTGGCCAGCGCCCACCGGCTGCGCGCCAAGTGCACCTGCGAGCGCGGTTACGAGGTATGTACGAGTTGGACGGGAGTGTTGAGTGTGAAATTATGACGCCTAGAGGCGAGTTTAAAACGGAACGACGTGTTCGTATTTCAGGGTGAGCGTTGCGACCGCGTGGCGCCCGAGTGCGGGGACTGCGCGGCGCCGGCCCCGCTCGTGGCGCACCTCCAGGGCGACGGCTACCTCGCGTACCGGCTGGAGCGCGGCGCGGTCGAGGGCGCGCGTCAGCCGGACGACGAGCTGACGCTGTCGCTGCGTTTCCGCACGCGCAGCGAGCGCGGCACGCTGCTGGCGGCCACGGGCCGGGTGGACTACGCCGTCCTCGAGGTGGCCGAGGGCTACCTGCAGCTGCGCATGGAGCTGGGTGCCGGGCCGGCCGCAGTGCGCGCCGCGGTCCCCGTGGCGGACGGCGCCTGGCACTCGGCGCGCGTCGAGCGCAGCGGCAGCTCTATGAGGCTGACGGTGGACCGGCGCAGCGCGCAAGCGCAGACGCCGCCGCCTGCGGCCGTGCTCGACGTGCGCGCCGACCGCCTGCTGCTGGGCGCCGCCCTCACCAGGCACGCTCACGCCTTTTCGAACGAACAGGTACACTCATATTGCATAAATACGCGGTCGCATATCTCAACGAATCGACAATGTTAATATAATTATACAAAATAGATCGTGGCAAATTTAGAATCGATCAGATCGTCAGTTTAATATGAACTCGGCTTAGTTTCTCATTTGTTAATTTGATTTCGTTTTATATCGCCGTATTCGATACTCGCACAAACTTAAAGCCGTCAGTTGACGCGGAGGGTCGAGCGAGCCCTAAATACGTATGGCCTCATACAGGTATCGTACGGATTCCACGGATGCATCACGGAGCTGATGCTGGGCGGCAGCGCGCTGCCGCTGGAGGAGGGCGGCGTGTCGAGCGACGGGCGCGCGCAGCTGACGCGGCGCGTGCGCGTGCGCGTGGGCGCCGCGTGCCCCGCACTGCCGCCGCCCACGCCGTGCGCGTCGTACCCGTGCCTGAACGGCGGCTCGTGTCGCGACCTCGCCAACCTGCTGGAGGGCGACGCCGACGAGGGCTACGCCTGCAGCTGTCACGCGCGCTTCTCGGGGCGGCGCTGCGAGCTGGACTCGGACCCGTGCGCGTCGCAGCCCTGCCTGCACGGTGGCTCGTGCGCGCCACTCGCGGGCGCCTACCGCTGCGCGTGCCCGGCGGGGCTGGCGGGCGAGCGCTGCGAGCGCGGGCGCTGGTGCGGGGCGGGGGGCGGCGAGGCGGGGGACGTGTGCGCGCACGGCGGCGCCTGCGAGGAGGGGGAGGCTGGCCCCTCGTGCCGCTGCCGGGGCTACTACGGGCCGCGCTGTCAGTACGACGTGGACGAGTGCGCCGGGGAGCCTTGCCTCAATGGCGCCACCTGTCTCAACGAGCCGGGCTCGTTCCGCTGCTTGTGTCCTCCGGACAAGACTGGTGGGTCTCGTTGATCATTACGTCATAGTATATTAACACGATGAGTAAACGCGAAAAAAAAACCACCAGACTGGGCACCATTTTTGAAATTTTAAGGTTTTTTATGGGATAGGAGGGCAAACGAGCGAGTAGGTCACCTGATGTTAACTTCTTACCGCCCATGAACACCGCGGTGCGATGCCGCTCTTTAAGAAAGTAGGAGGGGAAAGGGGATTGGACCTCCGGATACTTCTCTCGACGAATGAAACGCGGCGCGACGCAATTCAATTAAACAGTGGTAGAGCCAAGCAGTTTACTGCATAAATGGGCCGGCTCGACCGGTGAAATACCACGACCTCTCAGAAGACCGAGGTAAAGTGGCCCATGCCACGTTTCGTTCGGTGAGAGAGGTACCCGGAGGCCCACCCCCTTCCCCATCCTTTCCTATCCCCTTCCCTTAAAGGTCGGCAACGCAACAGTAACACTATATGTGCTACTGGTGTCCATGGGCGGCGTTAGTTGCTTGCCATCAGGTGACACGCCTGCTCGTTTGCCCTCCTATCCCATAAAAAAAAAAAAAATTCACGCCGATATTCCGAGAGGCTGTTCCGAGTGGTATCTCACCGAGCAGCAGCACCCAGTCATGCAGCGAACTGCAAGGCTCTACCACTGTATAAAAACGTTATAAAAATGGCTCGGTAGTACAGTGGTTTCCTTGCTTCTGAATCGAGAAGTCGCGGGTTCAAGTCGTAGCTCGCACCAATGACTTTTCGAAATTGTTTTCGGAGGTTATGTGTGATAAATATCGATGACTGAAAACTTTGTGCCCGGTATGGCAAAAACAAAATTTTAAGTACATTGGCATAAAAAACGAATTTGCCTAAATTTAGCGATAGAGTTAGCGTATTATACAGCGAGATATCAATATGGTCATATTTTGAACAATACTTACATTATCTTTATAGATAGTAGCCTATATGTTATCCTGATGTATAAGGTATATTATTGTAAAGTCGCAACAAAATCCATTCAGTAGTTTTTAGGTGAAAGAGTAGAAAAAAAATGTGTGGAGTCCCTCCGCGCGTTAGAAGTGTAACTTCGTGTTATAGAAAAGAAAATAAAAAGGGTTAGAAATTGATTCAGAAATAGAGAAAAATAATCACTGCATGAACAGGCTGGCTCGACAGGTGAAATACCACGACCTCTCAGAAGATTGACGTAAAGTGGCTCATGCCGCCTTTCGTTCGGTGAGAGAGGTACCCGGAGGCCCACCCTCCTTCCCCATCCTTTCATATCCTACTCCCTTAGGTTTGCCTTTTATCCCATAAAAAATACCGTAGAGAACCTAAAATTAACTATATTAAGATACCAAAAAAAAAACCGAGAAATCCGGTGTGAGCCCTGAATCGATCCCAGGACTCCAGAATCGGAGAGCTCGACTACTTAACTGGACCACCGAGACTATTAATATTTATTACTAATATATTATAGGTACTATTAAAAATGGGACTGATTAAGAGAAATGGTAACTAAGTTCCTATCTAATATTTTATTTAAATTTGTGTATAAAAATGCAACATACTGATGAAGATTATTTGAACCGGGGATCATAAACAGATTATTATATAAATGTTTTTATAAGGTTACTTAACCATGAGTATAAATGTGTATCATGTCTTGATTGAAGTTTATTATATTATAATGTTTTATTCGTCTCGGCCATAGGGGTCACTATTCGTCAATTTATTAAATCGCGCTATTGTTTCACTCCATGGAGTTTATATAAGTATTTAAGAACATATTATTGAATATTGGTAAAATATTTAAAAAAATCTGTTCTACTACACATAATTATAAGTGTTATTTATGTATTTATTTTTTTAATAGATTTTAGAAATAAAATAATAAATTCAATCAAATACTGCAAATATAAAGGAATGTAGTTGACACTAAAGGCCGCGTTTCTAGTGTCAATTATAGTACCTCCATACATCTTGTGGCGGGTGGAGGGTAGTATGATTGATTTTACAAATCAATTATAGTACCTAAACCTGATACTGATGTCTGTGTACAAATGAAATTCAAGGTTAACAAATTGAATGGTAGTGGTGAAGCCAAACAGTTCGCTGCATGAATGGGCCGGCTCTACCGGTGAAATACCACGACCTCTCGGAAGATCGACGTAAAGTAGCTCATGCCGCGTTTCGTTCGGTGAGAGAGGTACCCGGAGGCGCATCCCCCTTTCCCATACTTTCCTATTCCCATTCCCTTAAAGGTCGGCAACGCAATTGTAACACTGTATGTGTTGCAGATGTCCATGGGTGGCGCTGGTCACTCACCATCAGGTGACGTGTTTGCTTGTTTGCCCTCGTTTGCCCGGTATGGCCACCTATTCCATTTGAGACGTAAACATAACGGCGAGTGGAGACTTAAAAGCCACTGCCTAGATTTTCGGGTAGAAAAGGCGTAAAGTTATGTTACTATATGTGCGCGCAATACATATTTGCCTAAAAATCGAATACCTATATCGTGGATATTGCGATATCTTTTGAATGAAATGACCGAATCAAATAATTCAAAAAGTTCTAGGAAGCTATCAAATCTATAATGTATTTTAATCAGAATTAATATCAAAGTACAAAATAAAGGTCTTTAAAAATGACATCATTCAAATTATTAAAAAAAAAAACACTTATTGTGAGATAACTACAATAGTTAGACACATGTTGTTGCGACCATTTGTGTAGACAATTATATATTCTGCAAAGTTGTAGTAGATTTTTTTGCTCTACAATCAATACTTTTTGCAGCGTACGCGATGTAATCATTTTTTAGGTGATTTTTTTACACCTTGGGTTACATTATCGGACTTTTAGTAAAGATCCCTAATTGTTAAGAAAATATAACATAGCCTAAATTTTTCCTCTATAAATGGACTATACACCATGAAAGAATTTTTAAAATAGAACCAGCGATTTCTGAGAATAGCACGTTCAAAGAAACAAACTATTATGCTTTATAAGTATTAAATGAGCGGTATAGTGCCACCACTAGCTACTAGATGTCTATGTACAAATAAAAATCACGCTTAAGCAATTCTCTTCCTGGATTTATATATACACTGGTTCAAATTCGTCCTTTTTATTATTATATATTATGTTTTGTGGCTGCCAGGGGGCGACGGGCGTTAAAAGCGTTAAAACGGTTGCACGAGACATTAGAAGTTACACTTCAAAAAAAATTAAATTTTCTCATACAACTTTCACCTTAATAATATAAGTAAGATATGATATACCTACTCTTACGTGGATTCGCTGTGGATAAGATTTGTATTAAAATGACACTCCATTAAAGGCTTCTTTTTTGCGGTATTTTTTTCAGTTGAGATAACAATATAACTTTAATTACAACTATTAAGCTTGTTTTAGTTGAAACTAGCCAGGTACTCGCTTAATTATCAATTAAGATAGCACGTGCAAACTCCCAATAAGATCGTACATCCTGGCGCGCCTAAAGCCAGAGTTTCTATTGACAATATTAGACCGCATACTTGAATATTTTTACTGAGGCTTTCGATTTATGTGCTCAATTTCAATTTGTGACTTCAGGCATGAACTGCGGCAATCCACTCTACTCGGACGCCGTGGTGGCTGGCGGTGCCGGTGACTCGACGGCGCGGGCGTTGCGAGACGCGTGGCGCTGGGCGTGGGAAACCCGCTGGCCGCTGGCGGCTGCAGGCGTGGTGCTCCTGTTGTTGCTGCTGCTAGCTCTCGTAGTTCCCCTGGCGCTGAGACGACGCCGCCGCTTTACGCGCGCGAAACCATCCGAAGCGTCCCAGCTGAACAGTCTCACTCTGGACAAACTGGCTCCGCGCGCCTCCAAACTATCCAATTTAGAGGCCGTACGGCGCGAACGTCCCGCCTCCTGTGCCGATCCGCCGCCGCTAAACAACGTGGACACGCTCCGAAGCTACGGGTCGGCCGGCGACGAGCTCGAAGGCATCCCGCCCGACTATAGACGTAACCTCAACATAGACGTAACCGACCGCAAACCTTGGTCAGAACAGATGCACCTTCACACTTTCGTCGATAACAAAATATATAATGGTAAGCATAGATAGACAACGAGTTCCAAAAGAATTATTAATATGAATTTAATGAATAAGAATTAGGTACAAAGTTTCACTTCTTTAGGAGGGTCTCCATGCACTAGTTTTATAGCGTTCAGTGTTCTTTTGACAGACTTGAAAGGGTGCAAAAGCGTACTGCGCACGCGGTCCCCGGGCGTGGCGCGGCGCGCCGGGGTCGCGGCGGGCGCGGAGCCGCAGCCGGCGGGCGTGTACCACTGGGACTGCTCGGACTGGTGCGGCGGCGCGGGCGCGCTGCCCGGCATCAGCGAGGTGGCCGGCTCCGAGCGCCCCGACTCCTCGTCGCCCCCCTCGCCCGCCACACCCGCTGCCACACCCCCCGCCTCGCCGCAGCCGCGCCTCCTCGACGGTCTGTCCTCATCATTACTATACGGAGCTTCGGCAGTTACATGTTTCGCTATTTTCGGATTTTACAACTAGGTTTATTACTGGAGAAAATTACAGCAGGAGACCACATTGCCTCCCGAAATAATATCGCTCCTGAAATACTGGTATAACAACCAAACTAATAATGTGAAGTGGGCAGGGTTTACAGGGTGGAATGTGGGGTAAGGCAGGGTGGATTGACCTCGCCGCGGTTATTCAACCTTTACATAAATCAGTTGATTGTCGAGCTTGGCAACGCCTGCGTCGGATGCTATATTGATGGTGTCTGTATAAACAATATTAGTTACGCAGATGACATGGTGCTGCTGAGCCCATCAATCGCTGCCATGAGGAAGTTGTTGTCTTTGTGTGAAGGATATGCGGTGACTCATGGGCTCAGGTACAATGTCAAGGAAAGTGAGCTTTTAATATTCAAAGCAGGTACCAGAGAATATCAAAGTATACCCGAGGTGTTACTCTGTGGATCACCTCTTCTAAGGGTCACCAGTTTTAAGTGCTTGGGTCACTGGATCACCGAGGATCTTAATGACAAGAAGGACATTGAAAGGGAACGTAAGTCGTTGTCTGTGCGGTGTAATATGCTGGCCCGCAGGTTTGCGAGGTGCACAGACCCAGTTAAAATTATATTATTCAAAGCATTCTGCCAAACTTTCTATTCATGCAGTCTGTGGACCAGTTATGGTCGGCGCGTATACAGCGACCTACGGGTCCAGTACAATAATGCGCTCAGGGTGTTGTTGGGGCTGCCGTGGCGCTGCAGTGCGTCAGGAATGTTTGCCGAACGGGGTATTGATGGCTTCTCGACAATAATGCGTAAAAGATGTGCCTCCTTCCTAACACGTCTAAGAGGCAGTACCAACGGTACCCTGAGGGTATCTGTTGACAAATGGGAGTCTCCAATAATGCAACATTGGATGGGGCTCCACACCAGTTTTAATAAATAATGTATTTTACTAACACTAGTTTATAAGATCATTGTTACTAACACTATATGGGCTTGCCCGAAATAAAAGTTTACCATTATTATTATTATTACTGTATTTACGTCGTCGCTCACTAAAGGCGTGCATTTGATTTCAGTGTCATCGTATATGCTGAGCGCAGATGACTACGTGTCGGACACCGAACCGTTGCGCGCGCGCACGCTCCGCGAACCCGACTCCACCAGCCTCATCACGATGCTCGGTGAGTGGCCACTATCCACTGTATCATATCAGATTGACAATTGAACACGAATAACACTCCCGTCGCCCGTAAATCGGCATCTCGCTGAAGAACGTCCGTGAACTGTTCACAGAGGAGCGGAACTCTCTGCTGAGATGCGACGAGGACGCTTCTGACAGCGAGCTGTCGGCCAACTTGTGCGAGATCGAGGAGTCGGACGAGGAGGGGGAGGCGGCGGCCCCCGCGCCGCGCCCGCCGGCCGCGCTCGGCGCGCGCCACACGGACGTGTGACGTCGGCGCGCGGCCCGCGAGCCGCCCCCGAGCCGCGCGCCTGCCCTCTAGCGCCCCACGCTCTAACTCTCTCCACGAAAACATTCAATGTGATCAAAAGTACTATTACATTTGTAAAGGCCAACCAACCAGTCTGAAGTGAACCACTCGATTATTGTCATTACGGCAGCGCTGCCTTCCTCTGCTTTTCCATTCTCCAATTATATTCTTTATATATATGACAAACAGCTCGATATCGCCGACTGTTCAACTCCCGTTGCGGTAAATTAATTTAAACAAATGTGATTGAAGTCACATAGTAACACGAAGACGAGTTTTTCACTTCACAAATACACATTACTGGTCATAAATTGTATGTTTTGTTTTATTATTTTGGTTTAGTTTTAAGCGTACACCAATTGTGCATGTGTATGTATGGTGCATTGAAGGACCGATGTATCGATCTAGCGCCACGAACCCAGACAGACAGCTAGGTACATAATATTAGAGAAAATGAAGGACTGCGTACATAAATGTATCATATTGTACCCAATCATAAACTTGCCAATGTTCAAATTAATGCGGCACATTGTGTCCGTGTTGCGTGTCCGAAAGGAAAAAGTACAATAAGATAGTTGAAGATTGTGTAAATAGTATTGCAAATAGTGAGTATATGATGTAAGATATTAGTTAGGACAAACTTGTAAATAATTGTAACAAAGTTACGGGCGCGGCAGGCTCGCTCTGAGATGGGATCCCGTGTCTGAGTGAGCCGGCTCTTCTCGCATATATTGTATTGTATAAAATGGTGCTCCGATATTGTAGTCTCATATCATACTCTAAACTGTGCATTTAATTGATGTCGAGGTGTCGACGCGCTCTCCTCCTAGCCTAGCCACTTAAGTGAGGGATCTATTTTTATATGTATGAATGTAAGCGACACGCGACACGCGGCCGCGCGCGGAGCTCGTGCGTGACGCGTGCGTGCGCGCGGCCGCCTGTCAACCGCTTTAGCGTCTCTGTCTTTTTTTTATAAAGAGATGTTTATATGACATAAATTATTATTGAATTGTTGTGTATGTTTTAACACGACCAATAAAGACTTACCCCAAACAAATATGTGAGTTTCATTACCCGCTATAAGTATTTTTTTATTTTAGTAATAGCACTGGTAAGATACGACACCGGCCAGGGCACGGTACAAATATGGCCAGTAAAGAAAGTGTACGAAACAAAAGCTTACTTGTTACAAATAGTATAAATAGGGTTTCCACTTTACCCACAGTGATCAATCAATGTAATATAGACACGCTTCAGTTCAAGAAAAGGAACTGGTTAACCAGTAAAATTTCACGAATCACTTAGTGCAACTTTTGACCCTTCATTAATTTACATTTAACACCTCTTTAATTAACTTAATAACATAAAACTTCGTGTGTTTTATTACCGATAAGAACATCTACAAACCCAAGTTTCATGTAGCTAGCTGAAACGGTTATAAAAATTTCAACTTCAAAAAGTCGGAAATTTAGCATTGACTTTTTTTTTATGGAATAAGAGGGCAAACGAGCAGGCGTGTCACCTGATGGTAAGTGACTAGTGCCACACCTGTACACCTGCAACACATATAGTAGTTTCGCAATATAGGTGTTTGATGTCAGATAGACATATTTTCTTCCAGTTTAGATTGCTCTTATTTAACAGTTGTTTGAATTCGCTATCGCTGCATTGTGCGTCTGCTATCTCGCTCCAATTCATAGGTGTTGGGCAATCTATTTGTTCGACATGTGATAATGCATCGGCCACAGGGTTCATGTCACCGGCGAGGTGTCTTATGTCAGTCGTGAATTATTGTGCAATAAATTCGAGGTGACGTAATCGTCTTGGGGATTCTTTTTTATTTGTTGGACTTTGTTTAGTGCTAAAAGCATAACACAACGGTTTATGATCAGTGTAAATTATCAACTCTCGTCCTTCAATATAGGGTTGAAAAAGCATTACTGCCATGTAGATTGCCAGTAATTCTCGATCATATGTGCTGTAATTCGATTGTGTTTCGCTTAAGCTTTTAGAAAAAAATTAAACTGGTTTCCACTTGTCATTTTCGTACGGTTGTAGGACAGCGTCGATGCATGTTTGTGATGCATCCGTCATGAGTGACAGCGGAGAGTTCATCGTTGGTGACGTCAATGTAACGGCGTCACACAGACTTGCTTTGCATTTTTCAAACGCTTCTAATGCCTCCGAGGTCCATTCGATTTCTGTCTTGTCATTTCTCTTAGGTCGAACCAAATACTTGTTAAAAGCTTGATATTTGGCTGCTTGTGGTATATTATTTCGATAGAAGTTAATCATACCTAAAAATCGACGTAATTCGATCACGGTCTTTGGAATTGGATATTTATTTATTGCTGCGACTTTCTCAGGTAACGGTTTGATACCGTGTGGAGTAATTAAATAGCCAAGGAACTCTATTATTTGTGTCTGACCGAAAACACATTTGGATCGATTTATTGCAATACCATGCTCGTCCAATCGTCTGAATACATCACGGAGATGACGTTGATGAACAGTGTTAGATTATACAGGGTGCTTCACAGACCCTATTCTAACCACTTATATCTAGAATCTAGACATGCTTTGAAATCTAGATATCCTATAGAAAGTAAAAAAAGGCAAAAAAAAATTTTTTTTACTTTTTTTACAAAAATTATCCCGCAGAAATATGAACCATGATCACCCTACTTATGACCTACGACAACTGAGTTCATTGTGACTACTCGCCTAAAGTATTTCATTCATTTTTCCATTTCGATCATCAATAGGGTTGTCATCTCTAATTTTTAATAATTATGTGAAGTTACAAAAAAAATTAAGCTGACTACATTCTGATCTTCTTTCTAATCATTCTTTAAGAAACCACATGGAATTACCATAAAACATAATCAGTAAATAGTTTTCCCGGTCTACACTCTCATGTATTTGAGGCGTGAAGTTACACAAAAAAGCTATCTGTATTCGGTTCGCATTAAGAAATCTTATAAAATTACTATGAAACATAATCAATAAGTAATTTTCGCTGCCTACACCCGCATGTATTTGGGGCGTGAAGTTACAAAAAAATTTAAGCTGACTACATTCTGATCTGTTTAAGAAATCATATGGAATTACCATGAAACATAATCAGTAAATAGTTTTCCCTGCCTACACTCTCATGTATTTGAGGCGTGAAGTTACACAAAAAAAGGCTATCTGTATTCGGTTCGCAATAAGAAATCATATAAAATTACCATGAAACATAATCAATAAGTAATTTTCGCTGCCTACACCCGCATGTATTTGGGGCGTGAAGTTACAAAAAAATATTAAGCTGACTACATTCTGATCTGTTTAAGAAACCACATGGAATTACCATGAAACATAATCAGTAAATAGTTTTCACCGCTTACACTCTCATGTATTTGAGGCGTGAAGTTACACAAAAAAGCTATCTGTATTCGGTTCGCAATAAGAAATCATATAAAATTACCATGAAACATAATCAATAAGTAATTTTCGCTGCCTACACCCGCATGTATTTGGGGCGTGAAGCTACAAAAAAATATTAAGCTGACTAGATTCTGATCTGTTTAAGAAACCACATGGAATTACCATGAAACATAATCAGTAAATAGTTTTCACTGCTTACACTCTCATGTATTTGAGGCGTGAAGTTCCACAAAAAAGCTATCTGTATTCGGTTCGCAATAAGAAATCATATAAAATTACCATGAAACATAATCAATAAGTAATTTTCGCTGCCTACACCCGCATGTATTTGGGGCGTGAAGTTACAAAAAAATATTAAGCTGACTACATTCTGATCTGTTTAAGAAACCACATGGAATTACCATGAAACATAATCAGTAAATAGTATTCACTGCTTACACTCTCATGTATTTGAGGCGTGAAGTTACACAAAAAAAGCTATCTGTATTCGGTTCGCAATAAGAAATCATATAAAATTACCATGAAACATAATCAATAAGTAATTTTCGCTGCCTACACCCGCATGTATTTGAGGCGTGAAGTTACAAAAAAATATTAAGCTGACTACATTCTGATCTGTTTAAGAAACCACATGGAATTACCATGAAACATAATCAGTAAATAGTTTTCACTGCTTACACTCTCATGTATTTGAGGGGTGAAGTTACACAAAAAAAGCTATCTGTATTCGGTTCGCAATAAGAAATCATATAAAATTACCATGAAACATAATCAGTAAATAGTATTCGCTGCCTACACTCTCATGTATTTGAGGCGTGAAGTTACACAAAAAACTGTGAACCCTACTTAATGATTCATTTGTAGGTCATGTGTATATGTGCTGTGTATATGTGTGCACCTCTTACACGTGCTGTGACCTGTTACACGCGCCCGAAACTTCCTTTGAGAATTGCCGCCTGCCTTTCGGCTCGCACAAGGTAACCTTGAACTCATCAGGCGGCATTTATAAAAAGAATTTGTCGGCATTTCTAAATTTACAGTGAAATATTTTGAAATATTAATATTATTTATTATGGGTCCGTATAATTTTAATGTACCAACGCAAATTAATAAAGTATATTATTATTATCATTATGTTGCATAACACGTGAAAGCTTAAAAAGTATTACGTAGGTAAATCCTATGAGTCTCGGTGGTCCAAAGCTTCTGATCCAGAGGTCTGGGTTCGAATCCTGACACTGGCTCACACCAATGACTTTTCAAAATCGTTTGCGGAAGTTAAGTGTGATAAATATCGATGTCTGAAAACTTTGTGCCCGGTATGGCAATAGGTTCGCCACCTATTCCATTTGGGACGTAAACATAAGGGCGAGACAGGGCTTAACGGCCGCTGCCTACACCTTCGGGTAAGGCGTGAAGTTATGTTATGTTAAATCCGGTATTCGGTATTGTGCGTATTATTACTTAAAATTTAGAGATTTTCTAAAATACTATTCCAATTTGCTTTGGATGAGATTTGAGTGAAATTAAAATATCTAGTAGACTCTGTAGTACAGCGACTAGTATTTTTAAAGTTATTATAAAAAAATAAGTTATCGTATAAAGGTTCCGTATTTTGGTATAACGGTACCCTAAGAAATTAAAAATGGCAGAGACACTAGTATTTAGGAATGTGACATTAAACATAAGAAAACGATTTTTGATTAAACGATTAATTTATTACAATGAAAAAATCGATAATTAATAATCGTATTTATTTAAGAAAATAATCGATTTATTTAAATTAATGGATTTTTAAATTTTTGGGCAATATGTACAATTAGTTTTAGGGGGTCATGTCAAGAGCGTGCACGTCGCGACCCCTGCCGTCCCAGTGGGACGCAATCTTGACCGAAGCAAACTGAGCCGGACGGGCTGCTCCGGCGTGCCCCAGAAGCGACGGGCACCGATTAGCCCCCGTCGGTGCGGCTGCATGCGCATGCGGCGAAGGGGGACGCCACCCTTCACGCAGCGCCAATCCTGGTGGGACGAGGAGAGGGGAGTGCCGTATAGGCACGTGGAATGTTAGAGGTAGTATGATCAGAAAGATGAATGAGATGATGAATGTAATAAATGAGAGATGCCTGGATGCCTTATGTTTGACGGAGACAAAGCGGAGGGGGAGTGAGACCGAGGACCTCCCCGGTGGCATGGTAGCCCTATGGTCCGGAGTGGACCAGGACGTCCGTCCTAGTGGGGGTGTTGGAGTCGTTCTCTCCTCCCACTTTGCTTCCGGAGTGAAAGATTATGAGTTGGTAGGCCCAAGACATCTTTGGGGTCGAATAAAACTGGGGATCACGCGAGTTTTCCTGGTCGCAGCTTATGCTCCCGTAAGCTCCGCGGATCCCCGCGAACTCGAGGAGTCTTGGGAATCTGTTAGGGATATTCTGAATCTGGCTGAGGGACATGAAAGGATAATTCTGTGTGGTGATCTTAATGGATGGGTCGGAACCAAGAGAGATGGCCTGGAGGCTGTACTTGTTCCGAATGGTGACAAGAGAGTCAATGATGCTGGTAAGCCCATCTTGGACGTATGCCTGGAACGGAACCTCGATGTGTCTAACACATTATTCCGTCATAAAGATATTCACACGTATACGTGGAGACGGAATGAACATGATGATTTTGGTAGATAGTCGTCTCCGAAATACTCTAAAGGGATACACGAGCCTACAGAGGCCCCACTCTTGATACGGACCACTACCTGGTAGTAAGCCGTTTCGTGGGCCTTTCAAGAAGTGGAGACACTGGCGAGTGCGTACCCATTTCGGAGAGCTTGAAAAGATAAAATGTGAGAAATTAGAAGGTGAAAGTGTACGGCGTATGTATGTAGACCTAGTCAGTAAAAGACTCAATGAGACGAGTCTTTCTGACTTAGGTGTTGAAGAATGCTGAGAAAGAATGAAAGAAAGTATAGTGGATATTGCAAAAGAAGTATGTGGTAGTGCAAAGAGGCATAAGCATAGGATTCTGAGAGGTGATGCCTGGTGGGACGAGGATGTGAAATCCAGCGTCGAAAGAAAGAAAAAAGCATGGTTGGATTATGTCTCAAGTTTGAATCAGAATGTTAGTATGACAGAGAAAAAGTATGAGAGCTACCGCCGCTGCAGGAATGTTACCAAAGCCTTAGTGAAAGCAAAGCGTGAAAGACTAGTTGCGAATGAGGAAGTGAGGTTGACGGAGAACTTCGAGGCGAATAACAAACTCTTCTGGAGGGAAGTTAGAAAGTCTCGGGGTTCTTCGTCAACATCCAGAATGGACAAAATTATGTCTAAGGCTGGTAACATTCTTGCAAACCCAAGCGATGTATTAGGCAGGTGGAGTGAGTATTTTGGGGAAATGTACGAGTATGTTCCTGGTATGTTTCTATGTTTCTGGCAAGGTAGCTGGAATTGATATGATGTCTGCTTAATGATCAAATACGGTGGAACCTGTGCCCGGGACTCTTTCCTGACTTTGAGCAATCTGTGCTGGAGGTCAGGTAAGGTTCCCACGGACTGGAGGCGCACTGCATACGTGATCCCGGCACGTATGCAGTGCGCCAGTTACAGGGCCATCAGTTTGATCAGTTTAGCAGCAAAAGTGTATGGGAAAATTATTGAAAGGAGAATGAGGGTGATATCTGATGGAGTGTTGTGGGAGGCTCAGGGTGGTTTTAGAAGCGGACGAGGGTGCATGGATCAGATTTTTTCTCTCCGCGACATCGTGGAGAAACAACTGGCTGTTAACCGGAAGGTTTTCTGCGGTTTTGTGTATCTGGAAAAAGCGTTTGACAGAGTGTTACGAAAGGATCTGTGGGATATACTCCCGGGCTACGGGGTGAGCGGAGCACTGCTGCGCGCTGTGCAGTCCACTTACGAGGACTGCACAGCGTGTGTGCGTGCTGACGGCGGCTTGTCCCCCTGGTTTGACGTCAATATCGGCGTCAAACAGGGTTGCGTGCTGTCCGCTCGACTGTTCATCCTATACCTGGACAGTTGTCTCCAGAGAGTGAGATCGATGGATGTAGTGATGCAAATGGGTGACCTAGTTGTGAGCTGCCTGCTTTACGCAGATGACGCCGTGCTTCTGGCCGAATTGCCGTCGGACCTGCAAATACTAGTCACTACTATGAAAGATGATTGCATGATTAAAGGCTTGCAGTTGAATGCGACGAAAACGAAAGTTATGGTGTTTGAAAGGGAGGAATCCAGAACAGATGCAAGGATAATGGTTGATGATGTAGTGCTGGAACAGGTGAATGAAATAGTATATCTTGGATGCGCTTTTAGCAGGGATGGAAGGTACACCACGGATGAGACGAGTGGCGATAGGAAATAGCGTAAATGGAGCGTTGGCCAGATTCCTGGGCGCAAAAAACGTCAGCAGAAAGCCCAGCTAGCAATCCACAATGCAGTCCTGATCCCAACGCTAACTTATGGAAACGAGAGCTGGGTATGGTAGAGTGTGCATGAAAGTAGAATAAACGCGGTAGAAATGAGGTCACTGCGCAAAATCTGCGGAGTGACTCTGGCTGACCGCGTAGGAAACAAGGTTGTAAGGAAGGAAGTTGGTTTGAAAGAGAGTGTCGGTGTAAAAGTAAGAAAGGGCATGGTTGGTTCGATGGTTCGGACATGTAGAAAGGATGGATGATGCAAGACTGACCGAGCATTTGACACGATTGACCAGATATACAATGCAAAAGCGGATGGATGTAGGAGTCGAGGACGGCCAAGACACACATTACATGACCAAATAGAACGTGTTATGGAGGAAGGTGATGTTAGGAGCCTCAAAAACCGACGCGCGTGCATGAAAAGAGTTATGAAAGTCAACGAAGCGCGTGAGTATCCATGTAACATAACATAACATAACTTCACGCCTTTTGTACCCGAAGGTGTAAGCAGCGGCTGTTAAACCTCGTTTTGCCGTTATGTTTACGTCCCAAATGGAATAGGTGGCGAACCTATTGCCATACCGGGCACAAAGTTTGTCAGTCATCGGTATTTATCACACATAACTTCCGAAAACAATTTCGAAAAGTCATTGGTGTGAGCCAGTGTCTGGAATCGAACCCCGTACCTCTGGATCAGAGGCCGTGCGCTCGCCCACTGCGCCACCGAGACTTTTAAAAAGTATCCATGTAATATTTAGTAATTTGGAAATATACAATAAAAGAGAACATATCAACCAAATGTCGGCTGATAAAATTGAATTATTCATCGACTCCATCTAGTGAATATTGGAATAAATAAATAACTAAACTGTTTCAAAGGTATAGAAGGAATGCGGTCATTGATGGCGTTAAAAATAACATTATGGAAAAAGTATTCTTTAGTAGTTTTCGTTCCGGGCCAAACTTAATATCGGGGCGTTGCAGATGAAATAAAGTCGGTAATATGTAATTGAATGATTAATAAAATAATCGGTTATTAATCGATTAGTCATATAAAAATAATTACTAAATTTAATAGATTTTTTTACTTTTAGATGTTGATTTTTAATCGATTATTTCAATCAATTATTTTTTCACATCCTTACTAATGTTCGTTAGTGATTATTTTTTTAGACGCTCTTCATTATTGTTCGCTTGTTCTATCGGTCAGTATCATATATCGGTGTCAAGTTAGTGAAAGTGCTTTCGTTATTTCGTAATTTTATAATGGCGGAGTATTCAAATGCAGAGTACTATGATATGATTATGTGTGTGGGTGCATCGGAGGGAATCCTTACTGCAGCGCGCGAACTTTATCGACAACGTCACATTGATGGAAGAGAGCTGGAGAATCAGCGAAGACTTCCTTCTTATGCATGCTTCAGGAGGCTGGTCAACCGTTTGCACTCAAACGGTTCTTTCCACAGTCCAAACTCTGAAGGACGATCGAGTGACCGTGCGGATGCTCGTGTGGAACAGAATATTTTGGATCACTTTGCTGAAGATCCAACTAGAAGTACTAGAAAAGCCTCTGTCGTATTAGGTGTGTCTAGAATGAAAGTATGGAGAACTTTAAAAAAAGATAATCAGCATGCTTACCATTACCAGCGCACACAACAGCTGACAGAAGCAGATTTTTTATTGAGACTGCGATTCTGTGAGTGGTATCGTAGTCAGGTTACTGCTGACCCTATGTTTTCGTCTCGGGTTCTATGGTCTGATGAGGCTACCTTTACTCGTTTTGGACTATCCAATAGCCACAACGAGCACTACTGGTCCCATGAAAATCCACATGCTTTTCGTCAAAGCCATTTTCAGCACAGGTGGAAAATTAATGTGTGGGCCGGTATCATCGGTGACAAATTGATAGGCCCTGTATTTTTGCCGGACCGGTTGAACGGTGAAATCTACTTGGAAATGTTGAGGACCACCTTGGAGGAAGAACTTGAAGGCCTTCCTTTGTTAGTTTACCGCGACATGATTTTCCAGCAAGACGGCGCGCCAGCGCATTACACTCGTTCTGTACGCGAATATCTGGACGATCGCTTTCATGCGTGGATTGGACGTTCTGGAACTGTTCCATGGCCACCACGGTCGCCCGATTTAAGGCCAATGGACTTTTTTTTGTGGGGATATTTGAAAAGTGTGGTGTATGCTACGCAGTGTGAAACTGTGAATGATATGCGTCAAAAAATTGTGGAAGCTTGTGGTACTCTAACACCGGAGTATCTCAGCCGCGCCACACAATCTGTATCGCGGCGTGTAAACCTATGTGTTACGAGAGGAGGACAGCACATTGAACCTTTTTTGTAGTCACACTGAGAAATGGTAAGTGTTCACCATAAATCTTAAACGAATAATCTGGTTAGATATGTATTAAACTATGAATGAATTTTATTTAATCAGAATGAAATACAAAATTTTTATTTTATATCTCACCATAACTTAGCAATATCGGCTCTACTACTACAGAATAAGGTCTAAATTTTTATATCCGTGTTGTAGGTACACAAGAAATTGTACCATATGTTACGATTTCTTGTGTATGTGTGTATGTGATATCAATGAAAGTCTTTATAGTAGGGTGACCATGTCAAATATTATTATTTGCGGACTCAGTAGGAATTTTTTTTTTTTTTTCAGATCTAAAATTTCGACTTATCACATTTTAAATATAGCCATCCGATAGGCAATTCCATCCTGTATCCACCCATCGCGGCTTGATATACCCATTGTGGGACACGCTGTATAACTCTATGTAATTGTTAGATTATAACTTAACCATATATTTACACTATGTAATAGTATTCAACTTCCTAATTATATACATTAGATAATATTGTTAAACATTAATAAATATAAGCAGGCACACAGACCTTGTAACCACTTACCCTATCCCCACGCACTTGTATCCCTTAATGTGTTCCCCTCTCCAAAACCAATAGTATATTTAAGATGATGTTGTGCCATTTCACAGTTAGTCTAGTAAGTCAATTCATAACGTTAGGTTAGGTTAGGTTAGGTTTTTTTTTTTTTTTTTTTTTTTTTATAGTCCGGGCGCATATGGCCCGGCCCGCGACTTTTCCCCTAACATAATCAGGGACCTTATTTTGTTTTAATGATTATACAGCGTAGAGTTTTTTATTTTTAAGTAGCATACATTTCTTATTATATATTTTGATCTTACAAGTTATATTTGTTCTTTTATACATACTAATACCATTGACATTCTTTCTCTTATTTTCTATTCCTTACAAAATAGTTGTAGTTTCATGGTTAATATTATTACAATAGTGTCTTATTTCTATTTTTTGGTAGATATCTTCCACTTCTCTTATGTTATCTTATATGCTATTTTACATGATTTTTGTACTGTCTGGAGAACAATAAGTCAGATTTTGTCGAATTTTATTACATTGTTATCCATTTGGATGTAAACAAAGGGAATACTTCCCATATGAGTATCTGCGCTGTACAGTATATGTAGTACATTGATTAAGTACTGTAAGGGTGCTTCAGTCTTTTTAACATAATGGACTGGACATTTGACTTTACTGAATTCAACCCTCTGGGAGATCTGCAGGTCATCATTGATGTTGTTGTTTTGGATGTTGTGTGTTTAGTGCATGTGTGTACGTGATGGTGATTCATTGGTTCAGAGTTGTGTCGATATTATGCAATAACATATTTAATAAAATATGAATTGTCATGTTGGATGTGCGTGTTGTGTTGTGTATATTGTAAGTGTGTATGTAATTTATACCAATTGTTGACAAATTTATATAAAATTTCCATACAATTGTTTCCTAAATTATACGAGTTGTGCAGTGTTTGAGTGAGGAGTGGAGAGTGGAGTCTGGTCGACCTGGTGTGTATCTGTAAATGTTGTTTGTGTTAGTGAGTGTGAAGTGTGTGTGTGTGTGTTGTCTGTCAGTAGTGATGGTTGTCGCAACCGGTTAGGTTAGGTTAGGTTTTTTTTTTTTTAGTTTTCCCTCTTCACCCCTACCGGGCCGCGGGAACTACGTAAGTATGACCTCCGCGGCCCGGCGAGGGGGGGCCCCTTTGCGTCGGGGCCCGATGTGGAACGACCCACTCCCGGGATTGGGGAGGGGTCGTCCGCTGTTTTCCACGGCGCGACGCGTCTTACAACGCGCCGCGCGCGGAGTTATGTCCCGGCCAGAGCCGCCATCAAGTTCGACGGCGGCCCCGGGCCGGGGCCCGGCGGGGCGGGAGCGTGCCGCCGGCACGCTCGCGCTCCCGCAGGGCTTCGCGCTTGGCCGCCATCACCTCGCTAGCGAACGAGGCGACGGCGGCCCAGCACTGGCCACTGCCGGCCATGGCCGCAACCACGGCCGGCAGCGACAAGTCCCCCCCGATTGCGCCAACGAGCCTGGCGCGTTCGGCGTCCCAGCCCGTGCACACGGCGAGGGTGTGCTCGGCCGTGTCCACGGCCCCGGACGCACAGTGGTGGCACACGGGCTCCGACAGGACTCCCACCAGCTCCCACAGGTACTTGCCGAAACAGCCGTGACCTGTGAGAAGCTGGGTGAGCCAATACGTGGGAGCCCGGTGCCTCGCCTCGACCCATTGGCGCAATACGGGTCGGACAGCCTCGGCGAGCCGTCTGCTCGCCGAGGGGTCCTCCAGCCTTTGAGCCCATCGCTGGAAGAGATCTTCGCGACATTCGCTCCTCCAGAGAACGATCTCTTCCGCGAGGGGCTCCGACGATGTCTGCCGCATCAGGGCCCTCCTTCGGTACACCTCCGCCAGGACCCCGGCCTCGAGGTCCCAGGGGAGGCTCCCGGCAATAAGGCACGCCGCCTCGTAGGAGACGGTGTGGTACGCCCTGGAGGCCCTCTGTGCCATGACCCGCTGCGGACGTCGCAGCAGGGCCACGTTCTCGGCACTGAGGGCCCCCGCCGCCCATATTGGCGCCCCGTAGAGCGCCATGGAGCGAACCACACCGTCGTAGAGGCGGCGGCCGACACACCCCGCCCCCCCACAGTTGGGGAGCAGGCGTGCGAGCATTCCCGCGCACGACACCAGTTTGGGCGCCAGCGCGCGGAAATGCCCGCTGAACCCCCACCGACTGTCGAGGACGAGACCGAGATACTTCATGGTCTCCCCGACGGCGATGCGGGCTCCGCCCACCGTGATCGAGTACCCCGGGGGGGGCTTCGTCCGAGGCCCATGGAAGAAGAGGGCCTCGGACTTCTCTAGGGCCACCCGCAACCCGAGGGCCCTGATGCGGCCGACGACATGGGCCGTGCCCGCCGTGGCGAGCACGCCCGCGTCCCTAAACGATTTGCCCCGCGCGGTCACCAGGGTGTCGTCGGCGTAACAAATTACGCCGACTCCCCGAAGATTGGCGCCGCGCAGGGCCCAATCGAATCCGATGTTCCACAGGAGTGGGCCAAGAACCGACCCCTGTGGAACACCGCACCCCATCGCCCTGCGGACCACTCGCCCCGGGACCGGGTACGTGATGGCCCGGTCGGCGAAGTAGTCCGCAAGGACGCGCCTGAGGTACCACGGGACGTTGTGGTACCTCAGGGCCTCCGCGATTGTCTCCCAGGGGATGGTGTTGAAGGCGTTGGCGATGTCGAGCGACACCGCCAACAACACCTCCCCCCGGGAGACAGCGCTCTCGACGCTGTCCCGCAGCCGAGAGATGGCGTCCAGCGTGGACCTCCCGCGGCAAAAGCCGAATTGGCCGTCGCTGAGATTCGGGCCCACCGCCTCCAGGTGCTCGACGAGGCGCGCAGCGAGCACGCGCTCGAAGAGCTTGCACGCCTCATCGAGCAGAACGATGGGGCGGTAGGCCGACGGCGAGTCGGGGGGTCGCCCACGCTTCGGGATAAGCACGAGCTTCCCCGACTTCCACCGCCGCGGGATCGTGCCGGACGCCATTATCTCCGACATGAGGGACAGCGTCTCCTCCCCGAGGACCGGCATCACGCGGACGAGGATCCGCCCGGGAACACCGTCCGGACCTGGGGCGCGGTTCTTCAGCTTGAGCGTCAGAACCGCAGCCCCCAACTCGTCCTCGGACACGGGCGGAACGACCTTGCCCGCGGCCGGTCCTTCCTCGGGAGTCGGTGCCGCCATTCTGGGCGGCACCCATTCCTCTCCTCGGCTCGGGAATAGGGAGCTGACCACGCGCTCCAGCAGGGGGGGGTCGAGAGACATCGTCAGCGGGGGCGCCGCGGGTCGGAGCTTCTGCGTCACGACCTTGTACGGGCGCCCCCACGGATCCCCGCCGATGCTGTCGAGCCACCCCTGCCAGGCCTCCGCTTTGGCGGCCCTTATGGCGGAGGTCAGGGCCACAGGGACACAGAGTTGGAAGGAATTCTGTACTAAACAAGAAAAGGAAAGCATGTGGGATGGTATATACAGAGTCATAAGGAAGACTGCCAGGAGACAAGAAGACACACTATTAAGGGGAGCTGACGGCAAAACATTAAGTCCGGAGACATCGGCTGAGCTCCTGGCAAAAACATTTTATCCCGACGACTCTGTGGATTCCGACAACGACTACCACAAAGAAATGCGACGGAGAACTGACAATGACAGCCAGACCTCAAGATTGCGAGGAAACGACCCACCGTTTACAACAGAGGAGCTGGACCTAGTGCTGCAAGCACTCAACCCAAAGAAGGCTCCAGGACCGGACGGCTTAACATCAGACATTTGCACAAGGGCAATCTTGAGTGACAGGGAGGTGTTTCTGGCGATAGCCAATAAATGCTTGTCGCTGGCACATTTTCCAGACACTTGGAAAACAGCCCACGTGGTCATACTCCGTAAACCAGGAAAGGATGACTACACCCAACCAAAGTCATACCGCCCAATCGGCCTATTATCAATATTCGGAAAAATCTTGGAAAAAATGATTGTCAGCCGAATCCAATGGCATATCCTTCCTACAATGAACCAAAACCAATATGGCTTCACACCGCAGCGTGGAACCGAGGACGCCCTCTATGACCTGGTAAGGCACATCAAAGGAGAGATTTCTGACAAGAAAATCGTCTTAGTGATCTCCCTGGATATAGAGGGTGCGTTCGACAACGCATGGTGGCCAGCTTTAAAACACCAGTTGGCCTTAAAACAGTGTCCCAAAAACCTCTATGAAGCGGTAGGCTCATATCTTACAAACCGCAAAGTCAAAATCAACTATGCCAGAGCAACATATGAGAAGCACACAACAAAAGGTTGCGTCCAAGGCTCCATCGGAGGACCAACCTTCTGGAATATCATATTGGACTCGTTGCTACAAAAACTAACTGGCGCAGGAACGCACTGCCAGGCGTTCGCGGACGACGTGGTTTTGGTATTCTCCGGACATTCGTCGGCAGATATACAACTAACTGCAAACAACACACTGGACATGGTGGTCCATTGGGGTATCCAAAACAAGCTCAATTTCGCTCCGCATAAAACCAACGCGATGTTGCTTACCGAAAAATTGAAGTATTCGACCCCCAAGATCTTCATGGCCGGACAAGCAGTAAATCTAGTCGACGAAATTAAAATACTCGGACTCCTCATCAACAAAAACCTCACCTTTGTTACGCATATCGATGCTGTATGCAAAAAAGCAGCGTCAATCTACAAACAACTAGCATGCGCCGCAAGGGTGACATGGGGATTAAACGGAGAAATTGTCCGAACAATTTACGTCGCAGTCATAGAGCCAATAATAACATATTCCGCGAGCGCGTGGGCACCGGCCACAGAACTGGAAATTGTGAAGAAGAAACTTAATGCAATACAAAGAGGATTTGCGCAGAAGATCTGCAAGGCATATAGAACAGTCTCACTGACATCAGCACTCGCACTGACTGGACTCCTGCCTTTAGACCTAAGGATACAGGAAGCGGCGAGTCTATACGCTGCCAAGAACGGCCTCTCTCACGACTATCTACCACTGACTAAGGAGCTCGAGCAAAAGGTGAGCTACAAAGACCGCCCACATCCGTCACAACTTACATCGGTGACCTACGAGCTGCTCGAGAACATGGATTCCGAAACAATGGCCTCCCACCATATACACGGTCCAGAGATATACACAGACGGCAGCAAAATAGATAATAAAACCGGAGCTGCCCTCACATGGTGGGAAAACGGGAACGCAATCCAATACTCCCTATTTAGTCTTGAACCCTACTGTACAGTCTTTCAATCGGAACTTTACGCCCTTCACAGGGCAATCGAGAGGGTCAAACAATGCAGGGAGGTTTCGGTTAACATTCTCAGTGACTCGAGATCTTCCTTAATTTTTGAGCGCGGAGCGGTTAAAAAACGTGACTGTCGCTACCAGCGCTGAGGAGTGACTGGTTAGGTTAGGTTAGGTTAGGTTAGGTTTTTTTTTTTTTTTTTTTTTTTTTAAAATTGCCGCCTCTTACCCTACCGGGCCGCGGGAACTACGTTAGTATACGTCCGCGGCCCGGCAAGGGGGGGCCCCTTTCCTTCGGGGCCCGACTTGGTACGACCCACTCCCAAGATTGAGGAGGGGTCGTCCACCGTTTTCCCACGCCGCGCGTGGGATTATGTCCCGGCCAGGGCCGCCATCAGGTTCGACGGCGGCCCCGGGCCGGGGCCCGGCGGGGCGGGAGCGTGCCGCCAGCACGCTCGCGCTCCCGCAGGGCTTCGCGCTTGGCCGCCATCACCTCGCCAGCGAACGAGGCGACGGCGGCCCAACACTGGTCGCTGCCGGCCATGGCAGCGACGACGGCCGGCAGCGACAAGTCCACCCCGACCGCGCCAATGAGCCTGGCGCGTTGGGCGCTCCAGCCCGTGCACACGGCCAGTGTGTGTTCGGCCGTGTCCACGGCACCGGACGCGCAGTGGTGGCACACGGGCTCCGCGAGGAGGCCCACCAGCTCCCACAGGTACTTGCTGAAACAGCCGTGACCTGTGAGAAGCTGGGTGAGCCAATAAGTGGGAGCCCGGTGCCTCGCCTCGACCCATTGGCGCAGTACGGGTCGGACAGCCTCGGCGAGCCGCCTGCTCGCCGAGGGGTCCTCCAACCTTTGAGCCCATCGCTGGAAGAGATCCTCGCGACATTCGCTCCTCCAGCGAACGATCTCTTCCGCGAGGGGCTCCGACGATGTTTGCCGCATCAGGGCCCTCCTTCGGTACACCTCCGCCAGGACCCCGGCCTCGAGGTCCCAGGGGAGGCTCCCGGCAATTAAGCACGCCGCCTCGTAAGAGACGGTGTGGTACGCCCTGGAGGCCCTCTGTGCCATGACCCGCTGCGGACGCCGCAGCAGGGCCACGTTCTCGGCACTGAGGGCCCCCGCCGCCCATATTGGCGCCCCATAGAGCGCCATGGAGCGAACCACACCGTCATAAAGGCGGCGGCCGACACTCCCCGCCCCCCCACAGTTGGGGAGTAGGCGTGCGAGCATTCCCGCGCACGACACCAATTTTGGCGCCAGCGCACGGAAATGCCCGCTGAACCCCCACCGACCGTCGAGGACGAGACCGAGGTATTTTATGGTCTCCCCGACGGCGATGCGGGCTCCGCCCACCGTGATGAAGTACCCCGGGGGGGGCTTCGTCCGAGGCCCATGGAAGAACAGGGCCTCGGACTTCTCGAGGGCCACCCGCAGCCCGAGGGCCCTGATGCGGCCGACAACATGGGCCGTGCCCGCCGTGGCGAGCACGCCCGCGTCCCTAAACGATTTGCCCTGCGCGGTCACTAGGGTATCGTCGGCGTAGCATATTACGCCGACCCCCCGAAGATTAGCGCCGCGCAGGGCCCAGTCGAAGCCGATGTTCCACAGGAGTGGGCCGAGAACCGACCCCTGTGGAACACCGCACCCCATCTCCCTGCGGACCACCCGCCCCGGGACCGGGTATGTGATGGCCCGGTCGGCGAAGTAGTCCGCAAGGACGCGCCTGAGGTACCACGGGACGTTGTGGTACCTCAGGGCCTCCGCGATTGTCTCCCAGGGGATGGTGTTGAAGGCCACCGCCAACAACACCTCCCCCCGGGAGACAGCGCTCTCGACGCTGTCCCGCAGCCGAGAGACGGCGTCCAGCGTGGACCTCCCGCGGCGAAAGCCAAATTGGCCGTCACTCAGATTGGGGCCCACCGCCTCCAGGTGCTCGACGAGGCGCGCAGCGAGCACGCGCTCGAAGAGTTTGCACGCCTCATCGAGCAGGACGATGGGGCGGTAGGCCGACGGCGAGTCGGGGGGTCGCCCGCGCTTCGGGAGAAGCACGAGCTTCCCCGACTTCCACCGCCGCGGGATCGTGCCGGACGCCATTATCTCCGACATGAGGGACAGCGTCTCCTCCCCGAGGACCGGCATCACGCGGACGAGGATCCGCCCGGGCACACCGTCCGGACCTGGGGCGCGGTTTTTCAGCTTGAGCGTCTGAACCGCGGCCCCCAGCTCGTCCTCGGACACGGGCGGAACGACCTCGCCCGCGACCGGTCCTCCTTCGGGAGTCGGTGCCGCCATCCTGGGCGGCACCCATTCCTCTTCTGGGCTCGGGAATAGGGAGCTGACCACGCGCTCCAGCAGGGGGGGGTCAAGAGTCATCGTCAGTGGGGGCGCCGCGGGTCGGAGCTTCTGCGTCACGACCTTGTACGGGCGCCCCCACGGATCCCCGTCGATGCTGTCGACCCACCCCTGCCAGGCCGGGTCCCTGGCGCTTCTCCTTCGGCTTCTGGTGCACCGGCGGCGGGCCGAGACACACTCGGCCTGTAGCCCCGTGAGGTGGGGCCGCCACCAGTACACCTGCCTGCGCTTTTGAGAGGGACCCGCTCGTCGCATCGCCGCGTCGCAGACGCGAGACAGCGCTCCAGAGAGCCTCTCGCATCTCGCGTCTACGTCCGGGCCGCTATCGGCGTTTGCGGCGGCCCATCGCTCCACGATGGCCGCCTCCGTGGCCAGCTCCGGGTCCAGGGTGGACAATCGCCACCGCGGACCCTCCTCCGACCGGGGTCGGTCCACACCGCCCGCTCCGGCGTCCGAAGGGGATGGGACTAGGTCGAACCTTATGTAGAGGTGGTCCGACAACGTCTCCACCCCCTCCTCAACCCGCCACCCGATTGCGCGGCGGGCCAGGGCGGGACTCGCGAACGAGACGTCGACGATCGACCCGCCCTGTTGACGCACGCACGTGTGGACCGCTCCCCGGTTCAGGAGGACCATTCCCGTGGACACCGCCCACTCTTCCAGGGTCTCGCCCCTGGCGCTGGTCGCCGGAGATCCCCATGAACGGGATTTGGCGTTGAAGTCTCCGGCGACCACCACAGGGGTGGGGTGCACTTCCTGGACCAGGTCGCCGACCTCGACCAGCAGACGCTCGAAGTCGGCGAGGGTCCTGTTCGGAGAGAAGTACACCCCGATCACTGCAACGTCGCCCAGCAGCACGAGGACGCATCCGCGCCCCCTCCGCACCCTGCGGAAGGGGATGCACAGCGAAGCGTCGCGCTGCCAGGCGACGATAGCCACCGAACCGTCGTCGGCGCCCGCCCAGTTGTCGCGGGCTTGGACGCGGTACGGCTCGGCGACTATGGCGACGTCGATTTGCCACCGCGCAGCCGTCTGGAGAAGCAGGTCCTGTGCGGCCGCGCAGTGGTTCACGTTCGCCTGCAGGATCGAGACCCTGTGAGCCATTTAATTGGTGGCGGTGTCCATTGCCTCCTCAACAGCTCTCGGAGCTGTTACTGACGCGGCGGGGGCGTCGCGATTACCCCCGCCCGTCTTCTTCTTCTTGGCCATCGCCGGGCACTTTTTGTGCCCGAGGCGATGGCCGGCGTCGCCGCCCTCGGTCGCGCAGATTGCGCACCTAGGGTCGGCGACGCAGGTGGCCGCCTTGTGGCCCGGCTGGCCGCACCGGAAGCACAGCGCGCTGCGGTCTACCTCGCAGCTGCACTGCACCCCCAGGTGGCCCGGCACCAGGCAGCGGTAACACCGCTGCGGCCGCGCGTCAAGGAGCGCGGCCCGGGCCATCGACCAGCCGATGGTGAGGTGGCCAGCCCCCGTAATCGTTTTGGCCGCCAGGACCGGGCATTTTACCCAGACGGTCCCCGGGCGGCCAGGTGGGCGGTTAATGGTGCCCACCTTTACCGATTCGGGGCGGCATCCCCCCACCTCGGCCACTCGCGCGGCCACCATTTCCTTAGTGGCCGCGTCACTCAGGCCGGAAATGCGCATCTCTGCGCACCGCTCCGGCCTGGCGACGCGGGCCACCTCGCCGACGACCTCGCGCAGCTTCGACGCGAGCTCGTCGGCCTTCCTCGTCCTGTCGGCGCCGGACACCTCCAGCAGCCGTCCCCCGGTGCGGGCCGTGCGGAAGCGAAGCCCGCTGATCTCCAGGGCCGCGAGGTTTATTCCCCTCTCGGCCCTGGATAACACGTCGGCATAGGTCACCGTTGAGTCCCGCGGCAGTGTGATGGTCACTGCCTCCGACGCAGGGACTCGCAGGCGACGGCCGCGCTTCCGCTTCCGCTTGGGCTGCTGGGCTGCTGGAGCAGCCGGCGCCCGGGGCGCCGGAGCAGCCTGCCTCGGCGCCCGAGATGCCGGGGAAGCCGGCCTCGGCGCCCGGCCCCCCCGCGCCACCACGTTCCACGCCTCTTTGAGAGGCGGCGGTGGTGGAGCAGGTTTGACGGCGGGACGAGTTGGGGCCGGAGGAGCGGTTCCGCGGGCCGCCTCGGCCTCGCGGGTCGCGAGGCTCCTCCTGCCACCCCTCTTTTGACCCTTCGCCCCCGCATTGGATGTTGCGGCGGGGGCGGAGGAGGTTGCGGCCGTCGGCGCAGGGCCGCGCGCCGGGGAGGCCACCGCCGGCGGGGCGGCAGAGGCGTCAACCGCAGGCGCCGGGGCACCGCGCTCCGGCGTTTTGCGCACGTACGCCGTTATGGGCGGGGATAGTCGCTTCTCCGGAAGGAGCCGGTCCTGGATGCCCGACATCCTAGCGTCGACCAGGAAGAAGATTTCCTCCCTGGTCATCGCTTCGGGTGCCGGGGCGGGGACGGAGGCCGCCACTCGCCTCTGGGCCTCGACCTCGGCCCTGAGGGCGAGGATTTCAGCCCGAAGCTGGGCGACCTCCTCCGACTCCTTCCTGGCGGCGAGCTTGTGCACAGCCTCTGCCGCCGTCGCCACCGCCTTCCTGATCTCCGCCACGTGCTAGCACTTCATCCTCGTCTGCTTGCGGGCAAGCGAACCGATCAGCTCCAAGGCTGATTCGGCCACCCCCACAAGCTCGTCGGCGCCGCACGTGGCCGCCACCTCCCCTTCCTGGGCAGGGCCCTCCGACGACACCGCCCGGGATCGCTCCCGCAGGGCCGCCTTCTTTGCGGCCACCTCGGCCGCCAGCTCCTCCTCGGCGCGCAGTTCGAGCTCGCGCTCTCGCTGCGCGCACAGTTCGGCCTTTGCCTTTGCGAGGCCGACGTACTCGCCCGTTGTGGGCGGGCGCCCTCGACCTCGCTTAGGCCGCGCACCAGTTTTGGCCAAGGCCACCTCCTCTCCTTCAAGCGGCCGCTTTCGCCACAGGCGACCCATCGGGGAGGGGGAGCTAGATCTTGAGCGCTCCCCCACCGACATGCAGCTGTCTGAAGATTCAGACAGCCGCAGTTCCTGCGCCACCTGCAAGTTGCAGCGCGTTAGCACCACGCGCGGCGCCTTTTCTTTTTCCACAAGGGCCGAGGCCCTTGTCCTTGAGGACACCCCGTCCTCCCCTACCCCCTCCGAGGAATCGCTCCTCCTCTCTTCCTTAATTCTAAGTGTTTGTTTGTTTGATAAATGTTCCATTTTTGTTCCCACGAGTATGGGGGAAAGGATTACCAAGACTAGCAGAGCCCCCTGTACTAGCTTGGGCGTATATACGCACGGAGGTCCGCCAGTTTCCGCGGGTTTTTACGACTTCGCTGTCGGGTGTTATTGACTTTTCCTTGTCTCGGGCCGGCCAATTAAGGCAAGCCCCCTGTCCCGGCGCCACGCCGCTAGACATGACAACGACACGCGACGCCGAAACAGGTTGCTCGACGTTGTCCCCGGGAAGGGGACATCCCCCTGAACACGAGTTAACGCATCCAGAGGGACCGCCGAGCCGCGGGGTACTCCCGCCCACAACCACGTCCAGAAGGACCGCTGTCCATGAAGGACCCTCAAAGAGCGAAGCGCTCTCGCGCCGGAGCGGCGCCCGATGTCGGGAGTGACCGCCCCGCATCGCCAGTCAGCTCTGATGATCAGAGTAGTACCGGGAGCGGGGCAGTCGCCGACACTCGCGGTGGCGAAGCACCGCCGCGGACCTTGCAGGTCCGCCATACCACGACCCCTCCGCGGGTCAACCGGTGGGATATCAGTCAACGGCCAGAAACCCTCCTCCCGTATAAATACGGGTCGGAACGAATCTGACCGCTGTCCAGGGAGCACCAGAACACCGCTTCCCTTACCCGGAGATCGCGAGCGATTTCCAGGGCACGAGAAACGGTGCACCAACGTGGAGGTTTCCCACCCAGCCCCCCAGGTTAGGTTAGGTTAGGTTAGGTTAGGTTAGGTTTTTTTTTTTTTTTTTTTTTTTGTTTCTAGGCAGGAGTCGGAATCCTCATGGACACCCAAACTACGTCACGTATGAGGTAGTTTGGGTAGTGCCGGACTCTTACCGGCTAAACCTGTCTCCTGCCCTCTATGCTTTCTCCATAGACTGAAGGTCCATGCCCTTTTTTGATTAATTTTGATTTTGTTTGATTTTGAGTTATTTTAAAAATTTCTCCCCAGTTCTAACTAATTCGGTATTGCAAAATTTTTGTTTCATTTACTGATCTTATGTTTGTGATAATAGTTTGTTTTTGGTTTAAATAATAAGTATAGTAATTTACTCGCGCATTTATGTTTGGTATGTGACGATGAGGTGATTGAAATAATGAATGATGACTTTGTTTCGTGAAATTGATGAATGTCTCTATTTTTGATTGCCATTTTAAGGTTATGATCTTGAATAACCTTTTCGTCGGCCTGTATCGCCCGCTTTATGAAGATGCCCAGAGCGTCATCTGAGTCGTCCGTGTAGTAAGTGCAGGAGCCTGTGTGTCTTGATATGGCTACCACTGCATGGGAGACACTATTGTGGAGTTGTAGTCGCTTTTTGGCACTTTGTATTATAACCACCGTTTCCGTGCTCAGTCCCTGTGCTTCGTGTATTGTTAGGAGCCTGGATCCTTCTCCTGAGCCATAGCCTTGGGTTTTGAGGCTTTCCTTCTCTGTCTGGGTGAACACTAAGTACAGAGTGTTTGTCAGGTTGCTCGTTATTACAGCATCCGTGTAGGTAAAGAGCCTCAGAGACCTCACTTGTTTTTTGGAGGAGTATATGCCGTTGTAGATATCCTGTAAGGCATACGCTACATCCATGGGGTTTCGGTGGGTGCATAACAGTTCTTGCGTTATGTCTGGCTTGATGATAGGCCGATGGTATTTTAGTTCAAAGAGATTGTCCCTGTCGATGTATGGAAGTTGGTTGACATCTCCGACGAGGATGAGTTCTTCTGCGCCGACTATGCGCGTGATCATGACTGTGGACCCGAAGTGATTCATTAGTGCTTCGTCTACGAGTAGACGACGGCACCCACCCCTCTCGCGGTCTTGTAATCCATTTGCCATGATTGATGCCGCTGTGTAGACTTTTTTGGCGGCGTCGGCTCCAAGTCGGTTTGAGATTCTCTCTCTAAGATCTTTCAGTGCCTCTGTGGTGGTTGTGACTACGATATCCTCCTGGGCGTTGAAGTTGCTAACTATCCAGGTGGTTTTTCCACAGCCCGGTACTCCATTCACTATAGTGGTTTTTGTTGGTAGCTGCCAGCCGTCCAGGGGGTCGCTGTCCGACAGGTTTTTAGCTCGTTCGAGGATCCTGTCGTCCAGCCAAATCTCTGTGCATTTGGCAGTGACCACTATGGGGTCGTTTATTGGGGTTTTGTAGGTAGAATGTCCTGATCTCCTAGTCTCTTTCTCATCAAGGGTCACGAAACTGCCAGTCGCGCTGTAAGCTGCCATGTGGTTTTTCATGTCTGCCCCTTGAATAAGTTCCGCAGTGTCGCTATTGTAGATAGACGCTTTTGCTTCCTCGAGTCTAACCTTAAGTAGCCCTTCGTTGCGGTACTTGTATGCTTCCAGTATTCCCTCGCAAGTTCTGGTTTTTAGGACTTTGTTGGCTTCGATGATTGCCACGTACTCTAAGAAGGCATTAGTATAATGGTCTTCAGGCTTTGCGACATCTCTGAGATTCGGTTTTTGGACAATTCCCATGTCGGCTTTTGTGCGTGTACGCTGTGGTTTCGGGTCTTTTATTTTTGAGGCTGGTCGTGTGAAGTTCTCGACTGCCCTAAGTTGTCTCTCCTGCCCGTTAGATTCGGGCGAGGTGCGACGCAGCACTGTATTTACGCTGCCGAGAATTCCTTTTATTATTCCGGATTTATTAGCATTTTGATTTCTTTTCTTCCGTTTTTCTTCGGAGCGCCTTTCCTCCTGCATCTGCTGCAGCCGTTCAGAACCACTTTTTGGGTTGAGATCCGCTGTGCGACTTGTGTTCGGGGTGGATGTTGGTGGCCTGGTAGCTCTTAGAAAACTGAGGTCTTGACCTCTGTTTTCGTATACCACAACCTCGTGGTGGTTTGAGGCTTTGATACACCCCAGATAGTCTGCCACTTCTCCTCTATCAAAACCCACCAACATAGCGTCTACGCTGATTATTCTCGGTGTGGTGGCCTCCATGGTGGCATCCGCTATGCTGGACAGTACAGAGCACGCTTGGGTAAATTGGGTTTCGCTGTCTTTGCTGTTGAAAAGCAGCACAGACTTGTTCCGTGTTCGGACAACTCTGCATGTCTTATTTGCTATTTCCAATTCACTGAAAGCCTGGTATCTTTGGTATTTGATACTCGTTCTAGTAGTACTGCCTTTTAGAAGCACTGCCACACCTGGTGAGATCTCAACTCGGTTCCGACTGTTTACGTAGCAAAAGCCTATTCCAAGGCGCTCGTGGTTGTTGTTCATAAATAGGGCCACTCCTCTGGTTCGCAACCCTGCTACACCTACTTCTCCTACTTCTCCATATTCCAGCAGCTTCAGCACACTGGTTATATGTATTATAGGCGGGCGTAATGTATTGCTGGTTTGTGTGCAGTCCGTATGTTGTGTTAGAGCTTGGTTGTTGCTTTGTGGATTTGCGTTGCTGGTTTTATTCCTTTTTGCTGCAATACGGAAAATGGTTTCCGCGTAATCTAGGAATATTGGTCTTATATGAACGTCTGCCATGATTTGATGGAGATTGGTCTGTGTTAATTCAATGTCTGTTTTCATTTGGAAGTCTGTCCTGGCCTTTAAAAAGCGGGGACAGTCAAGAATTATGTGCCAGATGGATTCGCTTATGCTTTGGTCGCACTCGCAGCCGGGGCTGTCTTTAAGCTTGAATCGGTGTAGATATTCAGCAATTCCACCGTGGCCCGTCAAAACCTGTACTTGGATGGGTGTCAGTTTAGTGGTTCTTGCCAGGCGATAGGCGATCTGTAGGTCTGGCAAGAATTTTTTTGTGACATCTCCTGTTGTAGAGGTTTCATATCTGTCCTGCCATTTCTGGATAGTTTCCTCACGGATTTTCTTTTTGACATAGGAAATGGGGACTTTATCATAATTCCTGACTGATTGTGACGTTAATGCGGCCTTTTTTGCCAATTCATCGGCACGCTCGTTTCCGATAGTTCCCGCGTGTGCTCGCAGCCAGAACAATCTCGCCTCTCTCCCTTCTGCTCGGATGTATTTGATGTTTTCCCTGATGATCTTCGTCAGGGGGTTTCTGTCCACAGGGTTCAAGAGAAGATCTAAGGAAGATCTCGAGTCACTGAGAATGTTAACTGAAACCTCCCTGCATTGTTTGACCCTCTCGATTGCCCTGTGAAGGGCGTAAAGTTCCGATTGAAAGACTGTACAGTAGGGTTCAAGACTAAATAGGGAGTATTGGATTTCGTTCCCGTTTTCCCACCATGTGAGGGCAGCTCCGGTTTTATTATCTATTTTGCTGCCGTCTGTGTATATCTCTGGACCGTGTATATGGTGGGAGGCCATTGTTTCGGAATCCATGTTCTCGAGCAGCTCGTAGGTCACTGATGTAAGTTGTGACGGATGTGGGCGGTCTTTGTAGCTCACCTTTTGCTCGAGCTCCTTAGTCGGTGGTAGATAGTCGTGAGAGAGGCCGTTCTTGGCAGCGTATAGACTCGCCGCTTCCTGTATCCTTAGGTCTAAAGGCAGGAGTCCAGTCAGTGCGAGTGCTGATGTCAGTGAGACTGTTCTATATGCCTTGCAGATCTTCTGCGCAAATCCTCTTTGTATTGCATTAAGTTTTTTCTTCACAATTTCCAGTTCTGTGGCCGGTGCCCACACGCTCGCGGCATATGTTATTATTGGTTCTATGACTGCGACGTAAATTGTTCGGACAATTTCTCCGTTTAATCCCCATGTCACCCTTGCGGCGCATGCTAGTTGTTTATAGATTGACGCTGCTTTTTTGCATACAGCATCGATATGCGTAACAAAGGTGAGGTTTTTGTTGATGAGGAGTCCGAGTATTTTAATTTCGTCGACTAGATTTACTGCTTGTCCGGCCATGAAGATCTTGGGGGTCGAATACTTCAATTTTTTGGTAAGCAACATCGCGTTGGTTTTATGCGGAGCGAAATTGAGCTTGTTTTGGATACCCCAATGGACCACCATGTCCAGTGTGTTGTTTGCAGTTAGTTGTATATCTGCCGACGAATGTCCGGAGAATACCAAAACCACGTCGTCCGCGAACGCCTGGCAGTGCGTTCCTGCGCCAGTTAGTTTTTGTAGCAACGAGTCCAATATGATATTCCAGAAGGTTGGTCCTCCGATGGAGCCTTGGACGCAACCTTTTGTTGTGTGCTTCTCATATGTTGCTCTGGCATAGTTGATTTTGACTTTGCGGTTTGTAAGATATGAGCCTACCGCTTCATAGAGATTTTTGGGACACTGTTTTAAGACCAACTGGTGTTTTAAAGCTGGCCACCATGCGTTGTCGAACGCACCCTCTATATCCAGGGAGATCACTAAGACGATTTTCTTGTCAGAAATCTCTCCTTTGATGTGCCTTACCAGGTCATAGAGGGCGTCCTCGGTTCCACGCTGCGGTGTGAAGCCATATTGGTTTTGGTTCATCGTAGGAAGGATATGCCATTGGATTCGGCTGACAATCATTTTTTCCAAGATTTTTCCGAATATTGATAATAGGCCGATTGGGCGGTACGACTTTGGTTGGGTATAGTCATCTTTTCCTGGTTTACGGAGTATGACCACGTGGGCTGTTTTCCAAGTGTCTGGAAAATGTGCCAGCGACAAGCATTTATTGGCTATCGCCAGAAACACCTCCCTGTCACTCAAGATTGCCCTTGTACAAATGTCTGATGTTAAGCCGTCCGGTCCTGGAGCCTTCTTTGGGTTGAGTGCTTGCAGCACTAGGTCCAGCTCCTCTGTTGTAAACGACGGGTCGTTTCCTCGCAATCTTGAGGTCTGGCTGTCATTGTCAGTTCTCCGTCGCATTTCTTTGTGGTAGTCGTTGTCGGAATCCACAGAGTCATCGGGATAAAATGTTTTTGCCAGGAGCTCAGCCGATGTCTCCGGACTTAATGTTTTGCCGTCAGCTCCCCTTAATAGTGTGTCTTCTTGTCTCCTGGCAGTCCTCCTTATGACTCTGTATATACCATCCCACATGCTTTCCTTTTCTTGTTTAGTACAGAATTCCTTCCAACTCTGTGTCTGTGCCTCCTCTGCCTTGAGGGCATACGATCTTTTTGCACACTGGTACTCTGCGATGACATGATGCTTCCTGTGTGGGGCTGCATTCCTGATCCTTCTTTTGAGTCTCAGAACTTCTTGTTTCTTGAGTCCTAGAGTCTCGGACCACCACGGCGGTACTGCATTTTTCTTCATGGGCCCAATCTTCGGGATTGTCGCCTCGCAAGTGTTTTGAACAGTGGTGATATAATTGTTGACTCTTTTTTCCAGATCATCCGGGTTTTTGATTCCCCTGATTCTTCTTGCCGTGATGTTTTCTTTTGCTAGAGACTCGGTTAGGATGATTTTGAAGTCTGTCCACTTCGCCTTTTTTGTGTTATACCTACGGGTTGTCGATGGCGGTGTTGGTGTGAGGGCCGTCTTTAATCGCAGGGTATAAGTGATGGCGTTGTGGTCTGATGTTATTAGACTTTTCTCTACCCTCCAGTTTTCTATTTTTCCTAGCAGAGATAGGCTGCAGGTGGTGACGTCTACTATACTGGTATAAAGTCTGTCTCCCCTGTAGGTCTCAAAGGTTGGCGTGTCCCCGGTGTTCAGAATATGTAGTTGCATTTGGTCTAAGAATGCGCTGTATGCCGCACCTCTTTGATCTTCTGACGTGCTTCCCCACCAGTGGCTCCAGGCGTTTACGTCCCCTGCCACGATTATATTCGATGTGTCGAGTCCTTCTATTATGGTCTTTACTGTTCTTAAGTTTATCTCTATGTCTTTTTCCCCTTCAAAGTAAATGGAGATAAGCCCCAGCTTGAGTTGGTTTGCTTTGATAAGTACTGCGGCTTCAGTTTCAGTGACCAGCTGAGGATCGTAGATAACCTCAAGTAAATCACCGAAAATGATAATGGCTGCTTTGTTAGGTTTTTGGCGGTTGAGAGTGCACTGGATCACTTTAGTGCCGGGGTATTCTTTTAGGATACCCGAGTTCCCTACGTATGGTTCCTGAACAAGGGCGATCAATATTCCTTTCTCTCTTGCCGTTTGTAGTAGCTCAGCTGTAGCCAATTTAGATCTCTGTAAATTGGCCTGTATTATCTTGACCTTACCTGAGCCTACCGATGGGGGATCTTGATCTGTGTGGCTGCCCTTAGCAGAGGTAACTGATCTTGGACCTCGCTATCTGGTCCCATTTAAGTCGCTCCGGACATTCACTGCTAAAAGCGTGGTGAGCAGTGTCAGGGTTAGATCCCGTTCGTTTGGCGTTGGTGCAGTTTATGCAGGATGGGGACTGGTTTTCCAATCTGCTAGGGCACTTCTCCCAGGCGTGTGTCTTCCCGCAGAAGGCGCAGCAGCTTTGTTCTTCCCGGCAGAGGGCCTGGGTGTGACCAAATCCCAGGCATCTCACACATTGGATCAGAGGTGAATGATCTGCAACTGGTCTTCGTTGCAGATCTATATAGATTTTCCCCGTCTCTATTAAATTCTTGTGCAGAATAGGGGACACCTCTAATACCGGGTGGCACTCTAGGTTATTTCGTGCCCTTTTTCTGTATCTCACCCTGATAATGCGATCTTTCTGATCGACCCCCTGGAGCAGATGGCTGTTTTGAGCAAGTATGTGCTCCACCATCTCTTGGTCGGTATGGTAGGCTAGCACATCCCTGACTATGACTAGAGGATTCTTGGTCCGGGCAGTCTCGGTCTTCAGACTTTTGTTTTGTCTCAGCCTGTTCTCTACCAGGCTGAGGTCTGCCTTGTTGCCACATGTAATTATAATTTTTTGGTTTTTGACCTTTCTGACTTTATCGATCCTGGCTCCTGTTTTTTTCGGATCTAGTGCCTTCCTCATTTGTTCTATGACGTTGTCTCCAGTCTTAGTTTTGTCCAAGCTGGAGACTATGAGGGAGTGGTTGTTGATAGGTCTTTTGTAGGGTGGAGGTTTATTGACCGCCATAGCGTAGGTTTTAGTAGACATCTCCTGCTGTTTCTTTTTTATGTCAGCAATGGCCATTTCCGCATCGATGCTCAAATGTTGTACGGGTGTTCTAGTATCCTCCCGGATAGTTTTTAGTTCCGAGGTGACTATTTTGAGGCGATCCGTTATCGGTTGTAGTTGTTCCGATAAGTCTATGGTGGCCAGTGGCAGTGTGGTGGTTTCTGCAGATGTCTGTAACTTACTTTCTATGGAGGTCAGTTTAATTTTGATGTCAGCCAGATCTCTTACGAGAGGTGCCATGTGTTTTTGTGGTGACAGGGTGTTGGTGGTCTGTTCTATTAGACTGGCACTTGTTTGAAGGTTCTGAAGAATATCCCCTGACTGACTGTTGACTTTCTCTAAGATCAGTCTTGAGCATTCGGTCTGATTTTTCAGATCCCTCAATGCAGTCATCACCGCCTCGCTGCCTGAGAAGGGCGTCTCCAGGCCTGGTTGGCAGGCTTCCTTGGATGATTTTTGAGCTCTTGCCAGGTCCGTTATGACGACCTTTACTTCAGCCATCGCTTTTACTGTTTCCTGTATTTGCTTATGAGGTAATGCCGTCTCGAACTCAAGCCATTTACGAATCGTATTGGTTTCCTCCAGGTTTTCGATTGCCGTTTGTAGGGATTTGGTGAGAAGATCTTGCTGTTGCTTCTGCAGCTCATTAATTTTTCGGTTGTGGGCTCTCTCTACCCTCACAAGTTCTTGAGCGTGGCGGGTCTTTTCTTTCTCCAGATTGTGCTTGTGTCTGGATCTAGAGTCCGACAGAGAGAGCACAATTTCGTAGAGTGACTGGAGACACTCCAGTGCTGTTGTCTTGCGCTCGCGTTTCATGTTTCCAGCCATCTCTAGAGCGTCTTTGCCTTTGAGCAGCATTTCGTTAGCTGCCTTTGTTGCCATGTCCATTTCCACTCCTAGTCTTCTATTGGATGTCATGAGAAGACTAGGTCGGCCGATTTCTGACTCAATTGTCGATGTTTCAGACAATTCTTCGTCGGACCGGATAGGCAATGGAGGTATATTGTCTGTTCCTTCGGCTTGTTCCCAGCTTTGCACTCTCGCCAAGGATTCCTTGGAAGGTGATTTTGCGTCCAGGCTATAGGTGGCGTGAGTCTGTCCGCTGGCGATCGATAAGGCATTAGAAACCTTGGTCAGGACTTTTTCTCGCAGTGACCTGGCTGATTTTGTAGCTTGGGATGGCTGACTTAATATTGGTGATTTTCTGCCGGCCTTGGTTTTTTCTACGGAGCTAGTTGGTTTTGTTGATTTTGTATTTGCCGATTGCATCTTTTCGGTGCTGTTTTTTTCTTGCACGAGTACACGAGCTTGTTTATAAAATTTTTGTGTTAACGAACTTAGTGCTGACGTATCGCTTTTCTTGCTGTCGTTCAGTTTTAGCACTTCTGGCAGGTGTTTTCCGTTTTCCGTAAACAATTTGAGCCAATTGGTTGGGGCCAAAATGTAGCTCTCGTTACCCCGATAAAAATGAGCCCAAACTCGATTAGTCTGTGACTCTTGGTTACCGAGATAGGCTGAGGGGGGGTGAGGTAAAACTGAGGGGAACAAGTAGGAGGGTGTATTGTGAGAAGATGACCCAGACAAACAGTTCTGAAGACAGTTATGGTGTGGTCCTGAAGTTTTATAGGGATAAGGGTGGTCCGGTTTGGGAGCTCTAGGATTGTGGGGGGCAGGCAGTATTGATACCAGAAACAGGAGAGATAATAAGGGTAGTTTCTGGAAGGGCCAACGGATAGCGTTAGTTTTCCTGATTCCGGTGAGCCCAAACACGGGTGGTCTGGAAGATCTGGTCTTGAAGATATATTGAGGGGGGGTGAAGTATTTCTGAAGGGGCGGGTGATTGAAGGTTATTGGTCTATTATAAAGCCTTGTTTTGCACACGGAGGTGTAGCGAAAAGTGGGGTGGTGGGGGGTAGGTGGTGGGGTCGATGGGAGGGCCGGTGGGGGGGATGTTAAAGTGTTAGATGGGGGGGGTGGCTGAGTTGTTAGAGAGGGGGTAAGCGAGTTCTGTTGCGAGATGGGTGGGGATGAAGTGGACACAAAACAGTGTGGATGAATGTGTGGTTTAGGGTAGGTGAAGGAGAGGGGGGGCGTCCTATGTGGGGGTCGATGATTTCCAGAAGGGGTGGGGGAGGAAGGAAATTTCACTTTCCTAGGGGATGTAGACCAAAGTGAAGGGGTGGATAGGGCTTTGTGTCCCGATTGAAATGAGCCCAAACACGGTAGGGGTATTTTATTATTTGGAGAAGTACCCTCGATGAACACCTGGTTGCCTGATGATGGTTCACAGTTTTGACGAGGTACCGGCGGCGAAGTCTCCACACCTGTCTCGTTACAACTCGTAGTGAAAGTCTCAGTACTTAGCCTATAATTTGGAGCACCTAACCTCTTCAAACACGTGGTTTGAGACCGCGTGGTTAGTAAAGAATCTGCAGCTGAATAACTTTGCGGAGAGTTGACGGATTTTGATGGAACAAACGTCGTTAGAAAGCTCTCCGCAAGGGCAGTGAGATGTTTAAACTTGTTGGCCGCTGGCACTAACCTGATAGGAGAAATGCTGCTCGAAGTTTGAGGATCTAATACTCCGAGAACTGATGAGCTGGTGGTTTGCGAACAATAATCCGCTTGAATCATACACTTATTTATTATAACACAACACTATTTAGAGCGTAGCACAATTATTTCCACTTTTATGAATTTTTGTTTGGGAGCTATATGCTTCTGTTGCCTTTAAGAGGTGTGTACTGGTTAGGTTAGGTTAGGTTAGGTTAGGTTAGGTCCCCAGCGCCGTCAGACCACCTCCACGTGCGCCCGGACGCTCCTTCCGGGCCGGTGCCCCCTGGGCAGGACCTGGCGGAGTAAATTCCGTCGGGTCCTGGCTGAGAGTCTGACACCAGTCGCGTAATCGTAATCCAGTCCGTGGGGCTGGGACGATGGCCGCCGCAAGGGGGCCGCGAGGAAGAAAACCTCTATAAAAAATCACCTTGTGGAGCTCCGCCTACCCTCTGCGTATCAGAGGGTAGAGTGTGACGCTACCGCGTAGGGTGGCAGTTTGCCACGGCTCAGGGCGACGGACCAGGGGTCGTGGACCCCCCCGTTCGGCCTGCAGCGTGTTTCGGGGTGGGGGCGACGGACCAGGGATTGTGAATCCCCCCGTTCGGCCCTACCGAAACGAAGGAGCGCGGGACAGGGCGTCGGTCAGGGGTTGTGAACCCCCCCGCTCGGCCTGTCCCGGTATTCGAGGAGGGAAGGGGCGACGGACCAGGGGTTGTGAACCCCCCCGCTCGGCCCTACCCGGGACGGTCTTCTGGAGAGGGGCGGTGGACCAGGGGTTGCTAACCCCCCCACTCGGTCCTCTCCGAGGAAGGCGCTCCGGGGCGACGGACCGTGGGTCGTAGACCCCGCCGCTCGGCCCGGCCCGCAACCCTCATTGAGAGGCGCGGGGGTCGTCGGACCGCGTGGAGTAAACCACTATAAAAAATCCGTGAATCCCAAGTTCTGATGCCCGGCGAGGGGATGCATGTTCGACGCGGAGGTCGGACCCGAGGGCATCACTTTAGGGGAGCTCACCCCTGGGCAGGAGGGAAAAAAGCCGAGGGAACTCACCCTCGTTAATAAAAGTATTATATCAATGGCAACTAGAGAAAACAAATGTCCTCACGTGGGTCCCAGCTGCGATGCGGCTGGGGAATCCCACCCTGGCGGAGTCCCGCCAGGCAGCCCCACCGTATGTGAGGGGGGCACCTACTGCCACGTTGTCGTCAGGGACAACACAGAAGAAGGAGCTACGGGCGTCGCGGCTGAAGCCGACAACCATCATGTTACTGGACTTGACATCCCACCCACTTCCGGAAGATTCTGGAGGGGTGAAGGAGGAGAGGACGGGGGGCCCAGCTCTGGGCGGTCCTGTTCCTCCTCGGTATCGGACCTGACGAAGGGGCAGGACTTGCACCTCCAATTTAAGAGGCCCAAGTCTCCCCTAATAACTGGAAGGATAGTGAGGGCGGATGGCGGCGGGGATAGCGATAGCGCGATGTCCGCCGTCTCCATCTTTTCTACACACTCCGTGGCCTCCGAGGGACCCGGGACGCAGCGGCCGCGAAAGCGGAAACCGCGCAGTCCCGTGGACCTGGGAGGCCATAAGAAGCGGGCAGCTGAGGCCGCGAAACCCACGGACGAAACTGAAGCGCCGAGCTCGACTGAGCTAGGCGCAGAAATTTACGAAATTTTTGAGAGGATGGAGCGCACCGCCGAGCGAGCAAAGAGCTCGAAGGCAGACATTGCCAGAGCGGTGCGCTCGGGAATGGACAGAGCGAGGGAGCACATCGCGAAGTTGTGTGCCAGGGCCGACACCCAAGACCGGGAGAACGAAAGCTTCCGGTCCCAAATGTCGGGGTTGTCGGCCCGCATGATAGAGCTGGCGAATGAAAATGCGGAGCTTCGAGCCAGGATGGCCGTAATGGCGGCCAAACTGGAGGCTCCGCATTCACAGGATACGCAGGCGGCGGGGACATCCCGGGGGGACTCCGTTCCCCCGGTGGCGCCGCCGCCTGCGAAAAAGGGGAAGGCTGGCGCAAACAGAGCTGCCCCGGGCACCGCGAAACCCGCGGATGCCCCGCCGCAAGACTCCGCCGTCTCCGATGGAACCCGGGAAATGGCCCTTATGGCCAGAGAATTCGCCCGGTTCCAGTCGGAGATGGCGGCAAAGTACTTCCCTGACGCGGGGAAGAAGCCTCCTCTGAGGCACGAGCGGCCCGCCGCGGTTGATCCGCCGCCGCCGGGGCCGCAACTGCCCCAGAGTGGAAAAAAAAAGAAAAAAAGGAACAGGAAGGCGGCAGCCGCGGAGCGCTTGCGGGTGCAAGAGCCTCCGCCCCCGCCTGCGCCTGCAGCCGCGCCTGCGACAGAAGCGAGGGCTAACGGTGAAACCTGGGCGACGGTGGTCGGCCGCAAGGCCGCTGCCGCCGCCAGGAAGGCTCGCGCCGCCGCCGCCGCTCCTGCACAGGCGCAGGGGAAGGCCAAGGCGAAGGCCAAACCTGCGGGGCTGCCGAAGCCCCCCAATACCGCCGCTGTGGTGGTGACGGTGCCTCCGGGCGTCGACACCACGCTCGCGGCGGTGATGGAGGTTGCCAAGAGCCGCATTAAACTTGCGGATCTTGGCATCTCGGGGGGGCTGAAGGTCCGGAGGGCAATGACCGGGGCTCTCATGCTCGAGATCCCCGGTCCGGACAGCTCCGCCAAGGCCGACACCTTGGCCGATAAAATGAGGGTGGCCGTCGCCGACACGGGCGCGATTATCTCGCGCCCGTGTAAAATGGGCGACTTGAGGGTGATGGACCTGGACGAGTCCATCACCCCCGCGACCGTCGCCGCTGTGATCGCCGAGGCGGGCGGATGCGCCCCGACCGACGTAAAGGTCGGGGAGATCCGCTCCAGCCCGTCTCGGCTGGGCTCGGCCTGGGTCAGGTGCCCGCTCGGAGTCGCCAGGAAACTGGCGGCTCAGCGGCGGGTCCTGATCGGGTGGACCGCGGCGCGCGTCGAGGCGCTGGCAGCACGGCCTTTGCAGTGCTTCCGGTGCCTCGAAAAGGGGCACGTCCGCGCGAGGTGCCCCTGCGCCGTGGATAGAAGCGGGCGGTGCTACCGATGTGGCGTGGCAGGCCACATCGCGAGCGCCTGCACCGCGCCCGCTCCGCGCTGCCCGGTCTGCTCTGACCTGGGCTGCCGAGCGGATCACAGAATGGGGGGGAAGAAGTGTTCCCCCCCCAAGAGGAAGGCGGCGGCCGCGAGGCCACCCTCCCCTGTTAGGGGACAGGCGGGCGGGACTATGGAGGTCCAATAACGGACCTCCACGCCCGCTTCCTCCAGGGCAACCTCAACAACCGCCGCGCTGCGCAAGACCTGCTTGCGCAGACGGTGGTTGAGCATTCGGTTGCCCTGGCGGTGGTCGCCGAGCCCAATCACGTCCCCGTCCACCCGCGATGGTTCGGGGACGACGCGGGCTCGGTAGCCGTTTACTGGGCAGAGGGGAGCTACTGCTCCCTCCTGTGGAAAGGTCCAGGCTACGTCGCCGTGGAGTGGGGATCCATGGTCGTAGTGGGCTGCTACGTCTCTCCGAACAGCGGCCTCGCCGCGTACGAGGCATACCTGGACGGGCTGGCGAACCGCCTTCGCGGTTGCGCCCCCCGTCCGGTATTCGTCCTGGGCGACTTCAACGCTCACTCGAGCGAGTGGGGCGACGCCCGGGACGACGTCAGAGGAGAGACGCTTCTGGAGTGGGCGGCAGGACTCGACCTCCGGTTGCTCAACCGGGGGTCGGTCAGCACCTTTGTGCGGTGGCAGGGGGAGTCGATCATCGATCTATCGTGGGCGACTCCCTCGGCCGCCGCCATGGTGACCGGATGGCGGGTGGCGGAGGAGGTGGTCAACCTGTCTGACCACCGACACATCCTTTTGGATGTGTCGCTCCGCCGCCCAAGCCGCCCGCGCCAGACTAGCGGCCCTCCGCGGCGCTGGTCTCTCAAGCGGCTCGACCGAGACATGGTCGTGGCCGCCGCCAGCGTCGCGGACTGGACGGAGGGAGCAGGATCGCCCGATCCCGAGGCGCAAGCGGCCTGGCTGCGCGACACGATGACGTCGATCTGCGACGCGTCGATGCCGCGAGTCGGGCCGCCCCGGCGGGGCTCCGTGTACTGGTGGAGCGGGGAGATCGAGCGGCTGCAAAAGGCCGCCTTCGTCGCTCGCCGCCGGTACTTGAGAGCCCGGAAGAGAAGGCGAACCACGGTCGAGGAGGCTCTCAGAGCCAGACGGGAATACGGGGCCGCCGCGCACGCCGTATGCGTAGCCATCGCTGCGGCTCGCGAGCGGTCCTGGAACGAGCTCGTCGAGGGACTGGACAGGGACCCATGGGGACGCCCGTACAGAATGGTACTGGGCAAGCTGACCCCGTGGGTCCCTCCGTTGACGGAATCCCTGGACCCGGAAGTCGCGGGAAGAGTCGTAGACGCACTCTTCCCTAGGGTCCAGGGCGGTCCCTCGGTTCCTCCGTCACAGTCGGACCACGCTCCGTGGTCCGACGAGCTGGAGGTGACGGAGGACGAGCTCGGGCGGGCCGTCGCACGGCTCGCCTCCCGCAGCGCCGCTCCCGGCCCGGACGGAGTTCCGGGTCGGGTCCTGGCGCTCGCTCTGGGAGTGTTAGGGAACAAGGCGAGGCGGCTGTTCACCAGCTGCCTCCGCCGCGGGGTGTTCCCCCTCGACTGGAAGTCGGCAAGACTGGTGCTAATCAGGAAGGAAGGGAGGACCGGAGACGCTCCGTCGTCGTTCCGGCCGATATGCCTGCTGAACGAGGCGGGGAAACTCTTCGAAAGAGTTATCTCCGCCCGTATCAGCAGCCACCTGTCGCAGGTGGGCCCGGACATATCGGACTGCCAGTTCGGGTTCCGGCAGGGGCGCTCGACCATCGACGCGGTGCGTCGGGTGCGGGCCCTGTCGGAACCGGCAGTCCGATCGGGGGGGGTCGCGCTGGCGGTGTCGTTAGACATCGTCAACGCCTTCGGGACCCTCCCCTGGCCGGCCATCAGGGAGGCCCTCGAATACCACGAGGTGCCTCCCTACCTAAGGTCGGTCATCGGGGCCTACCTGCAGGAGAGACGGGTGGACTATGTCGACCGGAACGGGACGGAGCAAAGGAAGGCGGTGACGTGCGGGGTTCCGCAGGGGTCCGTGCTCGGGCCCCTGCTGTGGAACCTCGCCTATGATCCGGTCCTCCGCACCAGTCTGCCCCGTGGCGTGAGTGTCGTGTGCTACGCAGACGACACTCTGGTGGTCGCCACGGGGCCCGACTTCGAGCGTACGCTCAGGTTCGCCGAGCTGGGGGTGGCAATCGTCGTCAGACGGATCCGCGGGCTGGGCCTGGAGGTGGCGCCTCACAAAAGTGAGGCGCTATGGTTCCACCGCCTCACCAGAGGCAGGGAACCCCCGGCCTCGCGGATCCAGGTGGGTGACACGGCTGTCCCGGTGGGGCGGTACATGAAGTACCTCGGCCTCACCCTGGACAGCCGCTGGAGCTTCGAGGAGCACTTCGTACGGATGGTCCCCCGAGCGCGACGGGTGGCGGGCGCTTTACACCGCCTGCTGCCCAACCTCGGGGGACCGGGGGAGGGAGTTCGCCGCCTCTACGGTGGCGTCGTGCGGTCCGTGGCCCTGTACGGGGCCCCCGTTTGGTCGCGAGACCTCGCGGGGGCCTCCCGCTCCAGGGCTCTGCTGAGGAGCCTGGAGCGGATCATGGCCATACGGATCGTACGGGGCTACCGTACAATCTCGTACGAGGCGGCGACGGTCCTCGCGAGTTATCCCCCCTTCATCATCCTGGCCGAGATGTACGCAGCCGCGTACGATCTCGGCCGGGGAGGGGGGGACGCGCGGGGACACGAAGTGCGGAGGCGGGAGGCCTTCCGGCGGGTCCTGGGGGACTGGCGCGACGCGCTGGTCCTCCAGGGCGGTACGCGTTCGCGCGCCGTCGGGGCCGTCCTGCCCCACCTCGAGGCCTGGGTGCTCCGTAAATGGGGCACTGTCACCTACAGGTTGACTCAGATACTCACCGGGCACGGGTGCTTCGGTGAGTATCTGAGTCGAATAAAACGTGAAGAGACGGCGAGATGCCACCATTGCGCATCCGACCTGGACTCGGCCCAGCACACGCTGGAGGTCTGCCCGGCCTGGGCGGACGAGCGCCGAGTCCTGGTCGACGGGATCGGGCGAGACTTGACCCCGCCGGCGTTGGTCGCGGCAATGCTGGCGGGCGAGGAGGAGTGGAGGGCTGTGGCCTCCTTCTGCGAAGCAGTCATGCTCCAGAAGGAGGCCGCCGAGCGGGGTCGGGAGAGAGCCGATCCCGCTCGAAGGCGGCGACGGCGAGCTCAGTGATCGTCGCCGCCGACGGGCCGCGAGGGCGCACACCCCGCGGGTGCGCCCGGGTCGCGGCCCGGGAAGGATGACCCCCCGGTGCGGCCGGGGAGGGTCGTCCGGGGCGCCGCCGGCCGCGCGCCTCTTTACAGCGCGCGGTCGGAGCCGCCCCGCCCGGGGGAGCCTCGCCAGGCTCCCCGAGGATGAGCACCCCCTCGTGACAGAGGGGGGGCGACGGCGGGGTGGACCAGAGGGGTTTAACCGAATCCTGGACCACCCCAACGCCGGAGGAAGGCCGCCGCGAGGTTTTAGTGGGTAACCCTAGGATCGGATTTCAGTTTACTGTTTTGGGAGTCCCACACTACCCCCTGCCGTCCCCAGGCGGGGGGTGTGCATAAAGCATTTCCTCGCGTAAAAAAAAAAAAAAAAAAAAAAAAAAAAAAAAAAAAAAAAAAAAGGTTAGGTCCCCAAGAGGAAGGCGGCGGCCGCGAGGCCACCCTCCCCTGCTAGGGGACAGGCGGGCGGATCAATGGAGGTCCAATAACGGACCTCCACGCTCGCTTCCTCCAGGGCAACCTGAACAACCGCCGCGCTGCGCAAGACCTGCTTGCGCAGACGGTGGTTGAACATTCGGTTGCCCTGGCGGTGGTCGCCGAGCCCCATCACGTCCCCGTCCACCCGCGATGGTTCGGGGACGACGCGGGCTCGGTGGCCGTTTACTGGGTCGAGGGGAGCTACTGCTCCCTCCTGTGGAAAGGTCCAGGCTACGTCGCCGTGGAGTGGGGATCCATGGTCGTAGTGGGCTGCTACGTCTCTCCGAACAGCGGCCTCGCCGCGTACGAGGCATACCTGGACGGGCTGGCGAACCGCCTTCGCGGTTGCGCCCCCCGTCCGGTATTCGTCCTGGGCGACTTCAACGCTCACTCGAGCGAGTGGGGCGACGCCCGGGACGACGTCAGAGGAGAGACGCTTCTGGAGTGGGCGGCAGGACTCGACCTCCGGTTGCTCAACCGGGGGTCGGTCAGCACCTTTGTGCGGTGGCAGGGGGAGTCGATCATCGATCTATCGTGGGCGACTCCCTCGGCCGCCGCCACGGTGACCGGATGGCGGGTGGCGGAGGAGGTGGTCAATTTATCCGACCACCGACACATCTTTTTGGATGTGTCGCTCCGCCGCCCCAGCCGCCCGCGCCAGACTAGCGGCCCTCCGCGGCGCTGGTCTCTCAAGCGGCTCGACCGAGACATGGTCGTGGCCGCCGCCAGCGTCGCGGACTGGACGGAGGGAGCGGTATCGCCCGATCCCGAGGCGCAAGCGGCCTGGCTGCGCGGCACGATGACGTCGATCTGCGACGCGTCGATGCCGCGAGTCGGGCCGCCCCGGCGGGGCTCCGTGTACTGGTGGAGCGAGGAGATCGAACGGCTGCAGAAGGCCGCCTTCGTCGCTCGCCGCCGGTACCTGAGAGCCCGGAAGAGAAGGCGAACCACGGTCGAGGAGGCTCTCAGAGTCAGACGGGAATACGGGGCCGCCGCGCACGCCGTATGCGTCGCCATCGCTGCGGCTCGCGAGCGGTCCTGGAACGAGCTCGTCGAGGGACTGAACAGGGACCCATGGGGACGCCCGTACAGGATGGTACTGGGCAAGCTGACCCCGTGGGTCCCTCCGTTGACGGAATCCCTGGACCCGGAAGTCGTGGGAAGAGTCGTTGATGCACTCTTCCCTAGGGTCCAGGGTGGTCCCTCGGTTCCTCCGTCACAGTCGGACCACACTCCGTGGTCCGACGAGCTGGAGGTGACGGAGGACGAGCTCGGGCGGGCCGTCGCACGGCTCGCCTCCCGCAGCGCCGCTCCCGGCCCGGACGGAGTTCCGGGCCGGGTCCTGGCGCTCGCTCTGGGAGTCTTAGGGAACAAGGCGAGGCAGCTGTTCACCAGCTGCCTCCGCCGCGGGGTGTTCCCCCTCGACTGGAAGTCGGCGAGACTGGTGCTCATCAGGAAGGAAGGGAGGACCGGAGACGCTCCGTCGTCGTTCCGGCCGATATGCCTGCTGAACGAGGCGGGGAAACTCTTCGAAAGGGTTATCTCCGCCCGTATCAGCAGCCACCTGTCGCAGGTGGGCCCGGACATATCGGACTGTCAGTTCGGGTTCCGGCAGGGGCGCTCGACCATCGACGCGGTGCGTCGGGTGCGGGCCCTGTCGGAACCGGCAGTCCGATCGGGGGGGGTCGCGCTGGCGGTGTCGCTAGACATCGTCAACGCCTTCGGGACCCTCCCCTGGCCGGCCATCAGGGAGGCCCTCGAATACCACGAGGTGCCTCCCTACCTAAGGTCGGTCATCGGGGCCTACCTGCAGGAGAGACGGGTGGACTATGTCGACCGGAACGGGACGGAGCAGAGGAAGGCGGTGACGTGCGGGGTTCCGCAGGGGTCCGTGCTCGGGCCCCTGCTGTGGAACCTCGCCTACGATCCGGTCCTCCGCACCAGTCTGCCCCGTGGCGTGAGTGTCGTTTGCTACGCAGACGACACTCTGGTGGTCGCCACGGGGCCCGACTTCGAGCGTACGCTCAGGTTCGCCGAGCTGGGGGTGGCAATCGTCGTCAGACGGATCCGCGGGCTGGGCCTGGAGGTGGCGCCTCACAAAAGTGAGGCGCTATGGTTCCACCGCCTCACCAGAGGCAGGGAACCCCCGGCCTCGCGGATCCAGGTGGGTGACACGGCTGTCCCGGTGGGGCGGTACATGAAGTACCTCGGCCTCACCCTGGACAGCCGCTGGAGCTTCGAGGAGCACTTCGTACGGATGGTCCCCCGAGCGCGACGGGTGGCAGGCGCCTTACACCGCCTGCTGCCCAACCTCGGGGGACCGGGGGAGGGAGTTCGCCGCCTCTACGGTGGCGTCGTGCGGTCCGTGGCCCTGTACGGGGCCCCCGTCTGGTCGCGAGACCTTGCGGGGGCCTCCCGCTCCAGGGCTCTGCTGAGGAGCCTGGAGCGGATCATGGCCATACGGATCGTACGGGGCTACCGTACCATCTCATACGAGGCGGCGACGGTCCTCGCGAGTTATCCCCCCTTCATCATCCTGGCCGAGATGTACGCAGCCGCGTACGATCTCGGCCGGGGAGGGGGGGACGCGCGGGGACACGAAGTGCGGAGGCGGGAGGCCTTCCGGCGGGTCCTGGGGGACTGGCGCGACGCGCTGGTCCTCCAGGGCGGTACGCGTTCGCGCGCCGTCGGGGCCGTCCTGCCCCACCTCGAGGCCTGGGTGCTCCGTAAATGGGGCACTGTCACCTACAGGTTGACTCAGATACTCACCGGGCACGGGTGCTTCGGTGAGTATCTGAGTCGAATAAAGCGTGAAGAGACGGCGAGATGCCACCATTGCGCATCCGACTTGGACTCGGCCCAGCACACGCTGGAGGTCTGCCCGGCCTGGGCGGCCGAGCGCCGAGTCCTGGTCGACGGGATCGGGCGAGACTTGTCCCCGCCGGCGTTGGTCGCGGCAATGCTGGCGGGCGAGGAGGAGTGGAGGGCTGTGGTCTCCTTCTGCGAAGCAGTCATGCTCCAGAAGGAGGCCGCCGAGCGGGGTCGGGAGAGAGCCGACCCCGCTCGAAGGCGGCGGCGGCGAGCTCAGTGATCGCTGCCGCCGACGGGCCGCGAGGGCGCACACCCCGCGGGTGCGCCCGGGTCGCGGCCCGGGAAGGATGACCCCCCGGTGCGGCCGGGGAGGGTCGTCCGGGGCGCCGCCGGCCGCGCGCCTCTTTACAGCGCGCGGTCGGAGCCGCCCCGCCCGGGGGAGCCTCGCCAGGCTCCCCGAGGATGAGCACCCCCTCGTGACTGAGGGGGGGCGACGGCGGGGTGGACCAGAGGGGTTTATCCGAATCCTGGACCACCCCAACGCCGGAGGAAGGCCGCCGCGAGGTTTTAGTGGGTAACCCTAGGATCGGATTTCAGTTTACTGTTTTGGGAGTCCCACACTACCCCCTGCCGTCCCCAGGCGGGGGGTGTGCATAAAGCATTTCCTCGCGTAAAAAAAAAAAAAAAAAAAGAAAAAAAAAAAAAAAAAGGTTGGGGGGCGCCGTCAGACCACCTCCTCGTGCGCCCGGATGCATTTACCCGGGCCGGTGCTCTCTGGGCAGGGCTTGACGGATTTGACGGAATCATTTCCCTCGGGCCCTGGCGAAGAGTCTGACAGGAGGAAGACAACCTCCATAAAAAATCACTAGCAGTTAGGGGCGGGCGGATGCGTCTGGTACAGGCCGTCGCCCGGCCCGACTCGTAACCCGACCCGTGGGGTCGGCACGAGGGCCGCCACCTCCCAGTGGGGGCCGCGAGGAAGAAAACCTCTTTAAAAAATTACTAAAAACGAAACGGAAAACAAAATGGCACAAGCTAAAAATACAGTGAATCCTCGAGAGGGTCCCCGCTTGGCGGGGGAATCCCTCACGGAGGGCAGTGCCGGCGATTCATCGTCGACACTGCCCGCCGTCTGCCCCATGTATGCGAGGGGGGCAACTTCTGCCAGAACAGTAGCTGCGGCCGCAGCTGCTGCACGACGACTCAAGCACGCACAACGGAACTCGGACTCCACTGATTTGGATACGACGAAACCGGAAACTAGACGACTTACGCAATCACTTAGGATCTCCGATGCAGCTCATGATTCGACCTGCTCGACGCCAACGCGCCTACCACCACGCGACGCGACCGGGAGGTTTATTAAATCGTCCCGGTGCCAGACGTTTGACAGAGACTCGGACGACATTTCGTCCGAGGAAGATTTTGTACTCCCCTCGGGGAGCAAGAGGCCTCGCGACCCGACATACACCCCGGGTATAGAAAGCGATCGATCGGATCCCGAATTTGACGGGGAACCCCTTCGTAAGGGGAAACCGTCGACCCGGGGCAAGAATAAAAAGACCGGCCCCACCAGAACCCGGTCCGTATCACGTAGAAGAGAGATAGACGAAGAGGAGGCCCTGACAAGGGAGCTCCAAAAAGCCTTGGGGACGGACGACCCAATGTCCGCTGTCACAAGTGAACCAGACGAGGAAGAAACTGTCGATTTTGCGATCCCGGACTTAAGATCTTTAGGTCCGGAGGAGTTGCGTGCCCTCGGGGGGAAGGCCTCGGCGGCGATCCTCTGGGTCGCCGCTAGGTCCAGCCACCTGAAGGGCACCTTTGTCAAGCGGCTCAAGAGTAGCGCCAACTTGTACACCTGCGTGGTGGCGGAGCTCTCGGCCCGCCAAGAAGACCAAGAAAACGAGCGCCTGAGGGCCCAGCTGGCCCACCAACAGCGACGTATAGTGGCGCTAGAGGCCGAACTAAAGGCCCACAGGCAGGAGTTTGCCCGATTTAGAGTGGCAAACTCCTCTCAACAGCAGACGCCAAAAGCAGTCCCATCGAACTCCGGCTTGGAAGCCATCGTAAAAGACCTACAGGTGTCCCTCACACATACGCTGGGGGACATGTTGAACGCGCGCCTGGCGGGCTTAGAAGATAGGCTCCTACCGCCTAAGAGCTATCGCCCTGCAACCACTGTGAGCCAGAAGGCAATCGAGGCACCGGTGGAGCCCAGCGCTCCCCAACGTGCAAGCTCCACAGTTTCTGCACCAAATAAGGGGAAGAAGAAAGAGGCTGCCCAGCCGCAGCCTGCAACGAGTCCATCGACAGCAACCCAAATGGTCGCGCAAGCTGGCCCTTCCACGGGCCCTGGAAAGGAGTCGTGGGCCACGGTGGCCGGAAAAAAGAAAAAGCCCGCGCAGAAGGCGGCGCAGCCCGCGCCCACTAGAGCCTCGCAGACTCAGCAGGGACAGAAGAGAAAGAAACGAAAGCCTCGTAAGCGGAAAAGGTTCGTAGAACGCCCTCCGGCAGTGGTCTTAAAAATCCCGCCGGAGATCGAGAAGAGGGGCGTTACTTACGCCCGCGTCCTGGAACGCGCTAGTTTCCAAGTAGATCTGGCCTCACTCGGCATCGAGCCGGGCATACGCTTCCGCCGAAGCGCCACGGGTGCTCGGGTTTTGCAATTTCCCAAGACCCAGTGCGCCCAGGCGGTACAGAAGCTGGCAGACGAGCTCGACAGAGTCCTGGACGGCGTGGTTGAGGTCCGCGTCCCGCAGACCCTAGTAGGCCTGCGAGAGTCGGGTCTCGATGATACTGTCTCCCAGGAAGACGTTGCAGCGGCCATCGAAAAGGCGACGGGCTGCGCTGCAACCAATGTGAAGGTGGGCCCCGTTAAGGAGGGCCCTTCAAGAATGGGTACAGCCCTCGTGAGGTGCCCGGTCGGCGCCGCGAAAAAGCTCGCCGAGGCCGGTAGACTACTGGTCGGCTGGAGCTCGGCCCGGGTGAGGGTCTTGGAGCGGCGCCCCATGCGCTGCTTCAAGTGCCTGTCCCTGGGCCATACGGGAGCAGTCTGCCCGTCCGGTGTCGACCGGTCTGGGCTATGCTTCCGGTGCGGAGGCGAGGGCCACAAGGCGGTGGACTGCCGCAGTGCAACCCTGCGCTGCGCAGTGTGCGCCGCCGCCAATAGGCCCTCCAAACACGTGTCGGGTGGGCGAAACTGCATCCCGCCCAAAATTAGGCCGAAGCGGGCCGCATCATCAGCGTCTGCGCCAACGGATCCGCCCCCTGGGGCCGAAGAAGATGAAGAAGAGGAGGCTGCAATGAACGAGTAGCATTGCGGTGAACCGTCCCCGCCAGGTAAGCGCCGCCTGTGTGTGGGACTAGATCCGGGCCTCGGCTCGTCGCCTTCTGCGCGGCGAGCTGGGTCCCAATAGCAGCCGACATCTAGTCGCGGCCTCGTCCGTCAGCTCAGCGCTCTGCGTTGGGTGGCGGGCGGGGCCCAGTTCTTCGCCTGATCGGTCCCCCTCTGCGCTCGCGCGCTGCGGGGCCGGTCGGGCTGCCGTCGGGGCGTGACAGGGTAGAATGCTCACCAGCGACCCCCTGGCGCCCCACCAAGACGGAGAAGTGCGCCGCAGTGGTTTAGTGGGTATTCCGGTTTCCACGCCGGCGAGCCCCACATCCCCCCGTCGGTGGCCCGGTGTAGGCCGGCGCCGGCGGGGCAATTCGTAAACCCTGGCATTACACTGCGTAAACAAAAAAAAAAAAAAAAAAAAAAAAAAGGTTAGGTTAGGTTAGGTTAGGTTGGGGGGCGCCGTCAGACCACCTCCACGTGAGCCCGGATGCATTTACCCGGGACGGTGCTCTCTGGGCAGGGCTTGACGGATTTGACGGAATCATTTCCCTCGGGCCCTGGCGAAGAGTCTGACAGGAGGAAGACAACCTCCATAAAAAATCACTAGCAGTTAGGGGCGGGCGGATGCGTCTGGCACAGGCCGTCGCCCGGCCCGACTCGTAACCCGACCCGTGGGGTTGGCACGAGGGCCGCCACCTCCCAGTGGGGGCCGCGAGGAAGAAAACCTCTATAAAAAATTACAAACAACGAACTGGATTACAAAATGGACAGAAGAAAAAGTACAAGGAATCCTCGAGAGGGTCCCCGCTCTGCGGGGGAATCCCTCACGGAGGGCAGTGCCGGCGATCCGTCGTCGTCACTGCCCCCCGTCTGCCCCATGTATGCGAGGGGGGCAACTTCTGCCAAAACAGTGGTTGCGGCCGCAACTACTGCACGACGACCAAAGCTCACCAAACGGACAACCGAGACATGCGATACGGCACCGACGAAAGATAACACGACGCCGGCGCGCCTACCACCGCGTGACACTGCTGGGCGGTTCATGTCGAGACCGTCCAGCTCTATGAAACATAAAGACTCGGACGACTACTACTCCTCCGAGGACGATGTGAGGATCCCATCCGGGATCAAGAGATCGCACAGCGTCAGGGTTAGCGACCTTTTGAACCCCGAGCTCGAAGGCGAACCTCTGCGGAAGGAGAAGCCTTCGGGTCGGGGCAAGACGAAAACGTCCGGCTCAACCAGAGCCCCTTCCGGAACCGGACGATCGATGGAAGAACAAAAAGCCATCAGAAGAGAGTTCATGAAAGAGTTTTGTGGCGAGGAATACTCTTTTACCACAGCCACAGAGGACGACGAAGAAGAAGAGGACGACGAAGAAGAAGAGGACGAGACCAATGACATCGTCGTCCCGGACCTCCGGTCACTGGGTCCAGAAGAGCTGCGTGCCCTCGGGGGGAAGGCCTCGGCGGCGATCCTGTCGGTCGCCGCTAGGTCCGGCCACCTGAAGGGCACATTCGTAAAGCGGCTGAAGAGTAGCGCCAACCTGTATACGTGCGTAGTGGCTGAGCTTACAGCTCGACAAGAAGTCGAAGAGAACCAGCGGCTCAGAGGTCAGTTGGTTCGACAGCAGCGGCGAATTGAGGCTCTGGAGGCGGAACTCAAGGCCCACCGGCTGGAGTTTGCGAAGTTCCGAGCTGGAACTTCAAAGCTGAGCAGTATCCCGTCTAACGATGTCGTGGACATAACCATAAAGGATTTACAGACCTCCCTCACGCGCTCGCTGGGGGAGATGATAGACGCACGCCTGGCGGGCATTGAAGACAGGCTGATTCCGCAAAAGTCTGAAAGCCCGCCCCTCGCAGCTGACAAAAGCAAAGAGACCTCGGTGGGCGCAAGCACACCTGCCCAGGGGAAAAAGGGCAAGAAGTCCGCCCACACGCAGCCGACCGAAGGCTCGTCTAAAGCCATCGAGGAGGAGTCGTGGGCCACGGTGGCCAAGAAGAAGGCCAAAAAGAAGCCTCCACAGAAGTCGGCACAGCCCGTGCCCGCTGCTGCCCCTCAGCAGCAAAAGAAGAAAAGGAGGAAGCCGCGTAAACGGAAGCGGTTCGTCGAACGCCCTCCGGCGGTGGTTCTCACAATCCCGCCGGAGATCGAGAAGCGGGGCGTAACTTACGCCCGCGTGCTCACCCGCGCGAGTGAGCAGGTGGACCTGTCTTCGCTCGGTATCGAGCCAGGAATTCGCTTTCGCCGCAGCGCCACGGGTGCACGGGTTCTTCAGTTTCCCAGGACCCAATGCTCCGAGGCGGTGCATAAGCTGGCAGAAAAGCTGGATCAAGTCCTGGACGGCGTGGTCCAGGTCCGTGTCCCGCAGACCCTCGTGGGCTTGCGGGTGTCAGGTCTCGACGACACGGTCACTAAAGAAGACATCGAGACAGCCATCGTAAAGGTGACAGGCTGCGCCATCGCCAGCCTAAAGGTGGGCCCCATTAGGGAGGGCCCCTCGATGATGGGAACAGCCCACGTGCGGTGCCCTGTCGGCGCCGCAAAAAAGCTCGCCGAGACCGGTAGACTGCTGGTCGGCTGGAGTTCGGCCCGGGTGAGGGTCTTGGAGCGGCGCCCAATGCGCTGCTTCAGGTGTCTGTCCCTGGGCCACACCGGAGCGCTCTGTCCGACCGGCGTCGACCGGTCCGGACTCTGCTTCCGATGCGGAGTCGAGGGCCACAAGGCGGCGGAATGCAGCAGCGCGACAGTACGTTGCGCTGTGTGCGCCGCTGCCAATAAGCCCTCTACACACATAACGGGAGGGCGCAATTGCGTTCCTCCGAAGATAAGGCCGAATCGTGCCCAGAAGAGCACGCCCACAGAACTGGCCCCAGGGGCCGAAGAAGAAGAGGCAGTAGAGGAGGCCGCAATGTCGCCCTAAGGCGTTGCGGTGAACCGTCCCCGCCAGGTTAGCGCTACCTGTGTGTGGGACTAGATCCGGGCCTCGGCTCGTCGCCCTCTGTGCGGCGAGCTGGGTCCCAATAGGTGAAGACCCCAAGTCGCGGCCTCGTCCGTTAGCTCTGCGCTCTGCGTTGGGTGGCGGGCGGGGCCCAGTTCTTCGCCTGACCGGCCCCCCTCTGTGCTCGCGCGCTGCGGGGCCGGTCGGGCTGCCGTCGGGGCGTGACAGGGTTGAATGCTCACCAGCGACCCCCTGGCGCCCCACCAAGACGGAGAAGTGCGCCGCAGTGGTTTAGTGGGTATTCCGGCTTTGCCGGCGAGCCCCACATCCCCCCGTCGGTGGTCCGGTGTAGGCCGGCGCCGGCGGGGCAATGCGTAAACCCCTGGCATTACACTGCGTAAACAAAAAAAAAAAAAAAAAAAAAAAAAAAAAAAAAAAAAAAAAAAAAAAGGTTAGGTTAGGTTGGGGGGCGCCGTCAGACCACCTCCTCGTGCGCCCGGATGCATTTACCCGGGACGGTGCTCTCTGGGCAGGGCTTGACGGATTTGACGGAATCATTTCCCTCGGGCCCTGGCGAAGAGTCTGACAGGAGGAAGACAACCTCCATAAAAAATCACTAGCAGTTAGGGGCGGGCGGATGCGTCTGGTACAGGCCGTCGCCCGGCCCGGCTCGTAACCCGACCCGTGGGGTCGGCACGAGGGCCGCCACCTCCCAGTGGGGGCCGCGAGGAAGAAAACCTCTATAAAAAATTACCAACAACGACACGAAATTAAAAATGGCAGAAGTACAAAATACTAAGACTCCCCGGGAGGGTCCCCGCGCTGCGGGGGAATCCCTCACGGAGGGCAGCGGCTCCGAGTCGCTGTCCTTCGTCTGCCCCACGTATACGGGGGGGGCAACTGATGCCAGAACGGTGGCTGCGGGTGCAGCTACCAACCGACGACTCATGCACTCTCAACTGACATCCGATTCTACTCACGATTCGGCCTGCACGACGCCCACGCGCCTACCACCGCGCGACGCGGCCGGGCGGTTCATCAAACCACCCCGCCGCAAGAAGATAGATAAAGACTCCGACGACTTTTCGTCAGGAGAGGAGTCTGTTATCCCCTCGGGGACCAAGAGGCCTCGCGGCCACAGGGTCACCCCGGGGGTACAGTTCGAAGAATCGGACCCGGAATTTGACGGCAAGCCTCTCCGTAAGGGGAAGCCCTCAGCCCGAGGCAAAATTAAAAAGACTGGCTCCACCAGAGCCCGGTCTGAATCAAGACGGAGAAGGACGGAAGAGGAGGACGCTCTGACGAGGGAACTCCAAAAGGCTCTCGGCACGGACGCTCCAATGTCCGCCGCGACCAGTGACCCAGAAGCAGACGAAGCTATTGATTTCGTGATCCCGGACCTTAGATCACTCGGTCCGGAGGAGCTTCGTGCCCTCGGGGGGAAGGCTTCGGCGGCGATTCTGTACGTCGCTGCCAAGTCCGGACACCTGAAGGGCACCTTTGTGAAGAGGCTGAAGAACAGCGCAAACCTCTATACATGCGTTGTGGCGGAGCTGACATCCCGCCAAGAAGATGAAGAAAATCAGCGACTGAGAACTCAGCTGGCCCGCCAACAGCGACGCATTGAGGCATTAGAGGCAGAGTTGAAGGCCCACAGGGTAGAGTTTGCCAAATTCAAGGTGGCAGCCGCCACCTCTACACAGAAGACGGTCACAACAACCCCGTCGAACTCCTTGGACAGTATGATCCAGGAGCTGCAGGTGTCCCTCACGCGCACGCTGGGGGATATAATTGACGTGCGCATGGCGGAACTAGAGGACAGGCTCCTCCCGCCTCGGTCCTACCGCCTTCCAGTCGCGGCGGACCAGAAGACGAAGAAGGCACCGATGGAGGCTAGCGCCACAGAACGTGTCAGCACTTCAGCCCCTCCACCAACACACGGCAAGAAGTCACAGACCTCTGTGGTAACACAAGCTGGTCCCTCCACGACACCCGGAGAAGAGTCGTGGGCCTCAGTGGCTAGAAGGAAACCACCTAAAAAGAAGCCAGTGCAGAAGGCGGCGCAACATACGCCTGCCGCTGCCACGCAGGCAGAGAAAGAAACGGGAAAGAAACCGAAGAAGAAAAGGAAGCCGCGTAAGCGGAAGAGGTTTGTTGAGCGCCCTCCGGCTGTGGTCCTCACAATCCCACAGGACCTCCAGAAGAGGGGCGTGACTTACGCCCGCGTCCTAGAACGCGCTAGTTATCAAGTGGATCTGGCTTCACTCGGCATCGCGCCGGGCATACGCTCCCGCCGCAGCGCCACAGGTGCACGGGTATTGCAGTTTCCCAAGACCCAGTGCGCCCAGGCGGTACAGAAGCTGGCAGACGAGCTCGATAGAGTCCTGGACGGCGTGGTTGAGGTCCGCGTCCCGCAGACCCTAATAGGCCTGCGAGTGTCGGGTCTCGATGATACTGTCTCCCAGGAAGACGTCGCAGCGGCCATCGAAAAGACGACGGGCTGCGCTGCAACCAATGTGAAAGTGGGCCCCATTAAGGAGGGCCCTTCAAGAATGGGTACAGCCCTCGTGAGGTGCCCGGTCGGCGCCGCGAAAAAGCTCGCCGAGGCCGGTCGACTACTGGTCGGCTGGAGCTCGGCCCGGGTGAGGGTCTTGGAGCGGCGCCCCATGCGCTGCTTCAAGTGCCTGTCCCTGGGCCATACGGGAGCAGTCTGCCCGTCCGGTGTCGACCGGTCTGGGCTATGCTTCCGGTGCGGAGGCGAGGGCCACAAGGCGGTGGACTGCCGCAGTGCAACCCTGCGCTGCGCAGTGTGCGCCGCCGCCAATAGGCCCTCCAAACACGTGTCGGGTGGGCGAAACTGCATCCCGCCCAAAATTAGGCCGAAGCGGGCCGCATCATCAGCGTCTGCGCCAACGGATCCGCCCCCTGGGGCCGAAGAAGATGAAGAAGAGGAGGCTGTAATGAACGAGTAGCATTGCGGTGAACCGTCCCCGCCAGGTAAGCGCCGCCTGTGTGTGGGACTAGATCCGGGCCTCGGCTCGTCGCCTTCTGCGCGGCGAGCTGGGTCCCAATAGCAGCCGACATCTAGTCGCGGCCTCGTCCGTCAGCTCAGCGCTCTGCGTTGGGTGGCGGGCGGGGCCCAGTTCTTCGCCTGATCGGTCCCCCTCTGCGCTCGCGCGCTGCGGGGCCGGTCGGGCTGCCGTCGGGGCGTGACAGGGTAGAATGCTCACCAGCGACCCCCTGGCGCCCCACCAAGACGGAGAAGTGCGCCGCAGTGGTTTAGTGGGTATTCCGGTTTCCACGCCGGCGAGCCCCACATCCCCCCGTCGGTGGCCCGGTGTAGGCCGGCGCCGGCGGGGCAATGCGTAAACCCTGGCATTACACTGCGTAAACAAAAAAAAAAAAAAAAAAAAAAAAAAAAGGTTAGGTTAGGTTGGGGGCGCCGAACCGACATGAAGTACCTGGGCCTGCACCTAGACGGAAGGTGGAAGTTTGGGCCGCACTTCACCCGGCTCGCCCCGAAATTAGAGAAAGCGGCCGCGTCACTCGGTAGACTGCTGCCAAATGTTGGCGGCCCTGGGTCGCTTTGCCGTAGGCTCTATAGCGGAATAATCCGCTCCATGGCACTGTATGGTGCGCCAATATGGGCGGACTCCCTCGCCGCTCGAGGGAACAGGGCCCTTCTGAGAGCTCCTCAGAGGGTCATAGCGGCGAGGAATATCAGGGCGTATCGTACCGTGTCGTGGACGGCTGCTACGGTCCTGGCGGGCGACCCACCGTGGGAGCTGCAGGCCCGCGTCCTAGCAGTGGTCTACCACCACCGCGCGGAAGCACGCGGTAGGGGCGAGATTCCTGATCCTGGGAGGGTGAGGGCTGCGGCCCAAAACGTAATGTTATGCAGATGGGGTCAATATCTCAGAACCCCATCTGCAGGAGCGGAAACCGTGGCGGCGGTGCTTCCTGTCCTCAGTCGATGGGTTGACCGCCGTCACGGTGTTTTGACTTTCCGACTGACGCAGGTGCTTACCGGGCACGGCTGCTTCGGTAAGTACCTGTGTCAGATCGCCCGGAGAGAGAGGTGTCCGGGCTGCGTCGAGTGTGGCGCGCCTGAAGACACGGCGCGCCACACCCTCCAGGTGTGCGCCGCCTGGGAGGAGCAGAGGAACGACCTCATCGCCGTCATAGGCGGGGACCTGTCGTTGCCGGCAGTGGTAAGCGCGATGGTCAGCAGCGACAGGTGCTGGCAGGCAGTCGCCGACTTCAGCGAGTCGGTGATCTCGCTGAAGGAGGCTGCGGAGCGGGAGCGTGAAAACGCTGCCGACGCAGACCCGCTCCGCCGAGCGAGGCCAGCGAGGAGGCGACGTCACTACGATCGCCTTCTCCCCCCGCCCTAAATGGGCGTACCTACGATGAGGTCGTCGCCCGGCTAAGCCACCCTCTGCGCTCGCGCGCTCCGTGGCTGGTCGGGTTCCGTCGGGGCGTCAGGGTAGAATGCTAACCGCGACCCCCTGGCGCCCCAACTAACGACGGAGAAGTGCGCCGCAGTGGTTTAGTGGGTATTCCGGCCTTGCACACCAGCCGGTGAGTCCCACATACCCCCGGCGTCGCCACGGAGCCGTCCGTGGGGACGTCGGGGTATGCGTAAATGCATTCCACTGCGTCAAAAAAAAAAAAAAAAAAAAAAGGTTGGGGGCGCCGTCAGACCACCTCCTCGTGCGCCCGGATGCATTTACCCGGGACGGTGCTCTCTGGGCAGGGCTTGACGGATTTGACGGAATCATTTCCCTCGGGCCCTGGCGAAGAGTCTGACAGGAGGAAGACAACCTCGATAAAAAATCACTAGCAGTTAGGGGCGGGCGGATGCGTCTGGTACAGGCCGTCGCCCGGCCCGACTCGTAACCCGACCCGTGGGGTCGGCACGAGGGCCGCCACCTCCCAGTGGGGGCCGCGAGGAAGAAAACCTCTATAAAAAATTACCAACAACGAAACGAAAATCAAAATGGCAGAAGTGAAAACTACTAAGACTCCCCGGGAGGGTCCCCGCGCAGCGGGGGAATCCCTCACGGAGGGCAGTGGCGCTGAGTCGCTGTCCTCCGTCTGCCCCAAGTATACGGGGGGGGCAACCTATGCCAGAACGGTGGCTGCCGGGGCAGCCGCCAAACGACGACCTCAGCTTAATCTGAAATGGACAACCGATTCCGCCTCTGATGTGGACAGGACGACGAAACCAGCGCGACTTCCACCGCGCGACTCAGCTGGGCGGTTCATCCCGCGACCGTCCAGCTCGAAGAGCATAATGGACTCGGATGACTACTCATCTGAGGAAGATATTGTGATACCTTCGGGGATCAAGAGGCCACATAGCGTTAGGGCAAGCGACCCCCCTAACCCCGAGCTCGACAGTGAGCCTCTACGGAAGGAGAAGCCGTCGGGCCGGGGCAAGATGAAAAAGACAAGCTCAACCAGAGCTCGTTCATCAACAAGGCGGAGAGAGACAGACGAAGATGAGGCCCTGATGAGGGAGCTCCAAAAGGCCTTGGGCACGGACGCTCCAATGTCCGCCGCCACAAGCGACCAGGAAGAGGACGAATCAGCAGATTTTGCTATACCGGACTTAAAAACTTTGGGTCCGGAGGAGTTGCGGGCCCTAGGGGGGAAGGCTTCGGCGGCAATTTTGTGGGTCGCCGCTAAATCTGGCCACCTTAAGGGCACATTCGTTAAGAGGTTAAAAAACAGCGCGAACTTATATACATGCGTCGTTGCGGAGCTTTCAGCCCGCCAAGATGACAAAGAGAACGAGCGTCTGAGGGCCCAATTGGCCCGCCAACAGCGGCGTATTGAGGCGCTGGAGGCGGAACTGAAGGCTCACAGGATAGAATTTGCCAGATTCAGAGTAGCAGCCGCCTCTTCAACCCAGAAGAAGGCAACAGCAGCAACGCAGACCTCCTTGGACACCACTATACAGGAGCTGAAGGAGTCCCTCACAACTACGCTGAGGGACATGCTGGACGCGCGCCTGGCGGGATTGGAGGATAGGATCCTTCCATCTAGGACCCACCATGTTCCAGTTGCGTCAAACCAGAAGACGACGACGGTTACAACAGAGGACAGTGCCCCTCAACGTACAAGCTCCCTAGCCCCTACAACTAAACAGGGAAAGAAGAAAAGAACCACCCCGCTGCAACCTGCGGTTGCACAAGACGGCCCCTCCATGGCACCTGGAGAAGTGTCGTGGGCCACAGTGACAAAAATGAAGCCACAAAAACAGAAGCCAGCGCAGCAGGCGGCGCATGCCGCGTCCACCTCCGCTACGCAGGCCCAGCCGGGACAGAAGAGGAAAAAGAAACGAAAGCCGCGCAAGCGGAAACGTTTTGTCGAACGCCCTCCGGCGGTGATTCTTACAATCCCGCCGGAGATCGAGAAGAGGGGCGTTACTTACGCCCGCGTCCTGGAACGCGCTAGTTTCCAAGTAGATCTGGCCTCGCTCGGGATCGAGCCGGGCATACGCTTCCGCCGAAGCGCCACGGGTGCTCGGGTTTTGCAATTTCCTAAGACCCAGTGCGCCCAAGCGGTGCAGAAGCTGGCGGACGAACTCAGTAGAGTCCTAGACGGCGTGGTCGAGGTCCGTGTCCCGCAGACCCTCTTGGACCTGCGGGTGTCGGGTCTCGACGACACGATTACGCCAGAAGACGTTGCAGCGGCCATCGCAAAGGCGACGGGCTGTGCTGCACTCAATGTTAAGGTGGGCCCCGTGAAGGAGGGCCCTTCCAAGATGGGAACAGCCCACGTGCGGTGCCCGGTTGGCGCCGCCAAAAAGCTCGCCGAGGCCGGGAGACTACTGGTCGGCTGGAGCTCGGCCCGGGTGAGGGTCTTGGAGCGGCGCCCCATGCGCTGCTTCAAGTGCCTGTCCCTGGGCCACACGGGAGCAGTTTGCCCGTCCGGTGTCGACCGGTCTGGGCTGTGCTTCAGGTGTGGAGGCGAGGGTCACAAGGCGGCGGACTGCACCAGTGCAACCCTACGCTGCGCAGTGTGCGCCGCCGCAAATAAGCCATCCGCACACATAACGGGAGGGCGTAACTGCGTCCCTCCCAAGGTGAGGCCGCAGCGTGCGCTGAAGAGCACGCCCACGGATCCGGCCCCCGGGGCCGTAGAAGAGGAGGAAGAGGAGGCCGCAATGACCGAGTAGCATTGCGGCGTAGCGTCCCCGCGAGGTGAGCGCCGCCTGTGCGTGGGACTAGATCCGGGCCTCGGCTCGTCGCCTTCTGTGCGGCGAGCTGGGTCCCAATAGGTGAAGTGAAGACCCCAAGTCGCGGCCTTGTCCGTCAGCTCAGCGCTCTGCGTTGGGTGGCGGGCGGGGCCCAGTTCTTCGCCTGACCGGCCCCCCTCTGTGCTCGCGCGCTGCGGGGCCGGTCGGGCTGCCGTCGGGGCGTGACAGGGTAGAATGCTCACCGCGACCCCCTGGCGCCCCATTAAGACGGAGAAGTGCGCCGCAGTGGTTTAGTGGGTATTCCGGCTTCCACGCCGGCGAGTCCCACATCCCCCCGTCGGTGGTCCGGTGTAGGCCGGCGCCGGCGGGGCAATGCGTAAACCCCTGGCATTACACTGCGTAAACAAAAAAAAAAAAAAAAAAAAAAAAAAGGTTCCTTTTTCCTGCTGAACGAGGCGGGGAAACTCTTTGAAAGAGTTATCTCCGCCCGTATCAGCAGCCACCTGTCGCAGGTGGGCCCGGACATATCGGACTGCCAGTTCGGGTTCCGGCAGGGGCGCTCGACCATCGACGCGGTGCGTCGGGTGCGGGCCCTGTCGGAACCGGCAGTCCGATCGGGGGGGGTCGCGCTGGCGGTGTCGCTAGACATCGTCAACGCCTTCGGGACCCTCCCCTGGCCGGCCATCAGGGAGGCCCTCGTATACCACGAGGTGCCTCCCTACCTCAGGTCGGTCATCGGGGCCTACCTGCAGGAGAGACGGGTGGACTATGTCGACCGGAACGGGACGGAGCAAAGGAAGGAGGTTACGTGCGGGGTTCCGCAGGGGTCCGTGCTCGGGCCCCTGCTGTGGAACCTCGCCTACGATCCGGTCCTCCGCACCAGTCTGCCCCGTGGCGTGAGTGTCGTTTGCTACGCAGACGACACTCTGGTGGTCGCCACGGGGCCCGACTTCGAGCGGACGCTCAGGTTCGCCGAGCTGGGGGTGGCAATCGTCGTCAGACGGATCCGCGGGCTGGGCCTGGAGGTGGCGCCTCACAAAAGTGAGGCGCTATGGTTCCACCGCCTCACCAGAGGCAGGGAACCCCCGGCCTCGCGGATCCAGGTGGGTGACACGGCTGTCCCGGTGGGGCGGTACATGAAGTACCTCGGCCTCACCCTGGACGGCCGCTGGAGCTTCGAGGAGCACTTCGTACGGATGGTCCCCCGAGCGCGACGGGTGGCAGGCGCCTTACACCGCCTGCTGCCCAACCTCGGGGGACCGGGGGAGGGAGTTCGCCGCCTCTACGGTGGCGTCGTGCGGTCCGTGGCCCTGTACGGGGCCCCCGTTTGGTCGCGAGACCTCGCGGGGGCCTCCCGCTCCAGGGCTCTGCTGAGGAGCCTGGAGCGGATCATGGCCATACGGATCGTGCGGGGCTACCGTACAATCTCGTACGAGGCGGCGACGGTCCTCGCGAGTTATCCCCCCTTCATCATCCTGGCCGAGATGTACGCAGCCGCGTACGATCTCGGCCGGGGAGGGGGGGACGCGCGGGGACACGAAGTGCGGAGGCGGGAGGCCTTCCGGCGGGTCCTGGGGGACTGGCGCGACGCGCTGGTCCTCCAGGGCGGTACGCGTTCGCGCGCCGTCGGGGCCGTCCTGCCCCACCTCGAGGCCTGGGTGCTCCGTAAATGGGGCACTGTCACCTACAGGTTGACTCAGATACTCACCGGGCACGGGTGCTTCGGTGAGTATCTGAGTCGAATAAAACGTGAAGAGACGGCGAGATGCCACCATTGCGCATCCGACCTGGACTCGGCCCAGCACACGCTGGAGGTCTGCCCGGCCTGGGCGGACGAGCGCCGAGTCCTGGTCGACGGGATCGGGCGAGACTTGTCCCCGCCGGCGTTGGTCGCGGCAATGCTGGCGGGCGAGGAGGAGTGGAGGGCTGTGGCCTCCTTCTGCGAAGCAGTCATGCTCCAGAAGGAGGCCGCCGAGCGGGGTCGGGAGAGAGCCGATCCCGCTCGAAGGCGGCGGCGGCGAGCTCAGTGATCGCCGCCGCCGACGGGCCGCGAGGGCGCACACCCCGCGGGTGCGCCCGGGTCGCGGCCCGGGAAGGATGACCCCCCGGTGCGGCCGGGGAGGGTCGTCCGGGGTGCCGCCGGCCGCGCGCCTCTTAACAGCGCGCGGTCGGAGCCGCCCCGCCCGGGGGAGCCTCGCCGAGGCTCCCCGAGGATGAGCACCCCCTCGTGACTGAGGGGGGGCGACGGCGGGGTGGACCAGAGGGGTTTATCCGAATCCTGGACCACCCCAACGCCGGAGGAAGGCCGCCGCGAGGTTTTAGTGGGTAACCCTAGGATCGGATCTCAGTTTACTGTTTTGGGAGTCCCACACTACCCCCTGCCGTCCCCAGGCGGGGGGTGTGCATAAAGCATTTCCTCGCGTAAAAAAAAAAAAAAAAAAAAAAAAAAAAAAAAGGTTAGGTTAGGTTAGGTTTTTTTTTTCAAAATTTCCGCCGCTTGCCCTACCGGGCCGCGGGAACTACGTGAGTATACGTCCGCGGCCCGGCAAGGGGGGGCCCCTTTGCGTCGGGGCCCGACGTGGAACGACCCACTCCCGGGATCGGGGAGGGGTCGTCCGCCGTTTCCACGGCGCGACGCGCAGACGCGAGACAGCGCTCCAGAGAGCCACTCGCATCTCGCGTCTACGTCCGGGCCGCTATCGGCGTTTGCGGCGGCCCATCGCTCCACGATGGCCGCCTCCGTGGCCAGCTCCGGGTCCAGGGTGGACAACCGCCACCGCGGACCCTCCTCCGACCGGGGTCGGCCCACACCGCCCGCTCCGGCGTCCGAAGGGGATGGGACTAGGTCGAACCTTATGTAGAGATGGTCCGACAGCGTCTCCACCCCCTCCTCAACCCGCCACCCGATTGCGCGGCGGGCCAGGGCGGGACTCGCGAACGAGATGTCGACGATCGACCCGCCCTGTTGACGCACGCACGTGTGGACCGCCCCCCGGTTCAGGAGGACCATTCCCGTGGACACCGCCCACTCCTCCAGGGTCTCCCCCCTGGCGCTGGTCGCCGGAGATCCCCACGAACGGGATTTGGCGTTGAAGTCTCCGGCGACCACCACAGGGGTGGGGTGCACTTCCTGGACCAGGTCGCCGACCTCGACCAGCAGACGCTCGAAGTCGGCGAGGGTCCTGTTCGGAGAGAAGTACACCCCTATCACTGCAACGTCGCCCAGCAGCACGAGGACGCATCCGCGCCCCCTCCGCACCCTGCGGAAGGGGAGGCACAGCGAAGCGTCGCGCTGCCAGGCGACGATAGCCACCGAACCGTCGTCGGCGCCCGCCCAGTTGTCGCGGGCTTGGACGCGGTACGGCTCGGCGACTATGGCGACGTCGATTTGCCACTGCGCAGCCGTCTGGAGAAGCAGATCCTGTGCGGCCGCGCAGTGGTTCACGTTCGCCTGCAGGATGGAGACCCTGTGAGCCATTTAATTGGTGGCGGTGTCCATCGCCTCCTCTGCGGCTCTTGGAGCCGTCGCAGACGCGGCGGGGGTGTCGCGATTACCCCCGCCCGTCTTTTTCTTCTTGGCCATCGCCGGGCACTTTTTGTGCCCGAGGCGATGGCCGGCGTCGCCGCCCTCGGTCGCGCAGATTGCGCATTTGGGGTCGGCGACGCAGGTGGCCGCCTTGTGGCCCGGCTGGCCGCACCGGAAGCACAGCGCGCTGCGATCCGTTTCGCAGCTGCACTGCACCCCCAGGTGCCCTGGCACCAGGCAGCGGTAACACCGCTGGGGCCGCGCGTCGAGGAGCGCGGCCCTGGCCATCGACCAGCCTATGGTGAGGCGGCCGGCCCCCGTGATCGTTTTGGCCGCCAGGACCGGGCACTTGACCCAGACGGTCCCCGGGCGGCCAGGTGGGCGGTTAATAGTGCCCACCTTTATCGACACGGGGGGGCATCCCCCCACCTCGGCCACTCTTGCGGCCACCATCTCCCTCGTGACCGTGTCACTCAGACCGGAGATGCGCATTTCTGCGCAGCGCTCCGGCCTGGTGACGCGGGCCACCTCGCCGACGAGCTCGCGCAGTTTTGAGGCGAGCTCGTCGGCCTTTTTCACCCTGTCGGCGCCGGTCACCTCCAGCAGCCGTCCCCCAGTGCGGGCCGTGCGGAAGCGCAGCCCGCTAATTTCCAGGGCCGCGAGGTCTATGCCCCTCTCGGCCCTGGAGAGCACGTCCGCGTAGCTCGACGCCGAGCCCTGCGGTAGCGTGATCGCCACCGCGGCTGACGCCGGAACTCGCAGACGACGGCTGCGCTTCTTCTTCCGCTTGGGCTGCTGGGCCGCTGGAGCAGCCGGCGCCCGGGACGCTGGAGCGGCTGGCCTCGGCGCCCGAGACGCCGGAGAGGCAGGCCTCGGCGCCCGGCCCCCCCGCGCCACCACGTTCCACGCCTCTTTGAGCGGCGGCGGTGGTGGAGCAGGTCGGACGGCGGGACGGGTCGGGGCCGGAGGAGCGGCTCCGCGGGCCGCCTCGGCCTCGCGGGTCGCCAGGCTCCTCCTGCCACCCCTCTTTTGACCCCTCGCCCCCGCATTGGATGTTGCGGCGGGGGCGGAGGAGGTCGCGGCCGTCGGCGCAGGGCCATTGCGCGCCGGGGAAGCCACCGCCGGCGGGGCGGCAGGGGCGTCAACCGCAGGCGCCGGGGCACCGCGCTCCGGCGTTTTGCGCGCGTACGCCGTTATTGGCGGGGACAGACGCTTCTCCGGAAGGAGCCGGTCCTGGATGCCCGACATCCTAGCGTCGATCAGGAAGAAGATCTCCTCCCTGGTCATCGCTTCGGGTGCCGGGGCGGGGACGGAGGCCGCCACTCGCCTCTGGGCCTCGACCTCGGCCCTGAGGGCGAGGATTTCAGCCCGAAGCTGGGCGACCTCCTCCGACTCCTTCCTGGCGGCGAGTTTGTGCACGGTCTCCGCCACCGTCGCCACCGCCTTTCTTATGTCGGCCACGTGCTGACACTTCATTCTCGTCTGCTTGCGGGCAAGCGAACCGATCAGCTCCAAGGCTGATTCGGCCACCCCCACAAGCTCGTCGGCGCCGCACGTGGCCGCCACCTCCCCCTCCTGGGCGGGGTCCGCTGGCGTCGCCGCCCGGGACCGGTCCCGCAGGGCCGCCTTTTTCGCCGCGACCTCGGCCGCCAGCTCCTCCTCGGCACGCAGTTCCAGCTCGCGCTCGCGCTGAGCGCACAGCTCGGCCTTCGCCTTCGCGAGGCCGACGTACTCGCCCGTTGTGGGCGGGCGCCCTCGTCCCCGCTTAGGCCGCGCGCCGGTCCTGGCCAAGGCCACCTCTTCGCCCTCTAGAGGCCGCTTCCGCCACAAGCGGCCCATCGAGGAGGGGGAGCTTGATCTTGAGCGCTCCCCCACCGACATGCAGCTGTCCGAAGACTCGGACAGCCGCAACTCCTGCGCCACCTGCAGGTCGCAGCGCGCCAGTACAACGCGCGGCGCCTTCTCCTTTGCAACAAGGGCCGAGGCCCTTGTCCTTGAGGACACCCCGTCCTCCCCTACCCCCTCCGAGGAATCGCTCCTCCTCTCTTCTTTTATTGTTTTGGTTTTTAAAGTATTATTCATAGTAAGTCCCACGAGTATGGGGGAAAAGATTACCAAGACTAGCAGAGCCCCCTGTACTAGCTTGGGCGTATATACACACGGAGGTCCGCCAGTTTCCGCGGGTTTTTACGACTTTGCTGTCGGGTGTTATTGACTTTTCCTTGTCTCGGGCCGGCCAATTAAGGCAAGCCCCCTGTCCCGGCGCCACGCCGCTAGACATGACAACGACACGCGACGCCGAAACAGGTTGCTCGACGTTGTCCCCGGAAGGGGACATCCCCCTGGACACGAGCTAACGCATCCAGAAGGACCGCCGAGCCGCGGGGTACTCCCGCCCACAACCACGTCCAGAAGGACCGCTGTCCATGAAGGACCCTCAAAGAGCGAAGCGCTCTCGCGCCGGAGTGGCGCCCGATGTCGGGAGTGACCGCCCCGCATCGCCAGTCAGCTCTGATGATCAGAGTAGTACCGGGAGCGGGGCAGTCGCCGACACTCGCGGTGGCGAAGCACCGCCGCGGACCTTGCAGGTCCGCCATACCACGACCCCTCGGGGTTAGGTTAGGTTAGGTTAGGTTAGGTTTTTTTTTTTTTTTTTTTTTTTTTTTTTTAAAAACTTCCGCCTCTTGCCCTACCGGGCCGCGGGAACTACGTTAGTATACGTCCGCGGCCCGGCAAGGGGGGGCCCCTTTCAGTCGGGGCCCTACGTGGTACGACCCACTCCCATGGAGTGGGGAGGGGTCGTCCGCCGTTTCCACGACGCGACGCGTCTCGCGACGCGCCGCGCGCGGGGTTGTGTCCCGGCCAGGGCCGCCATCAGACTCGACGGCGGCCCCGGGTCGGGGCCCGGCGGGGCGGGAGCGTGCCACCAGCACGCTCGCGCTCCCGCAGGGCTTCGCGTTTGGCCGCCATCACCTCGCTAGCGAACGAGGCGACGGCGGCCCAACACTGGTCGCTGCCGGCCATGGCAGCGACGACGGCCGGCAGCGACAAGTCCGCCCCGACCACGCCAATGAGCCTGGCGCGTTGAGCGCCCCAGCCCGTGCACACGGCCAGTGTGTGTTCGGCCGTGTCCACGGCACCGGACGCGCAGTGGTGGCACACGGGCTCCGCGAGGAGGCCCACCAGTTCCCACAGGTACTTGCTGAAACAGCCGTGACCTGTGAGAAGCTGGGTGAGCCAATAAGCGGGAGCCCGGTGCCTCGCCTCGACCCATTGGCGCAGTACGGGTCGGACAGCCTCGGCGAGCCGCCTGCTCGCCGAGGGGTCCTCCAACCTTTGAGCCCATCGCTGGAAGAGATCCTCGCGACATTCGCTCCTCCAGCGAACGATCTCTTCCGCGAGGGGCTCCGACGATGTTTGCCGCATCAGGGCCCTCCTTCGGTACACCTCCGCCAGGACCCCGGCCTCGAGGTCCCAGGGGAGGCTCCCGGCAATCAAGCACGCCGCCTCGTAAGAGACGGTGTGGTACGCCCTGGAGGCCCTCTGTGCCATGACCCGCTGCGGACGCCGCAGCAGGGCCACGTTCTCGGCACTGAGGGCCCCCGCCGCCCATATTGGCGCCCCGTAGAGCGCCATGGAGCGAACCACACCGTCATAAAGGCGGCGGCCGACACTCCCCGCCCCCCCACAGTTGGGGAGTAGGCGTGCGAGCATTCCCGCGCACGACACCAATTTTGGCGCCAGCGCACGGAAATGCCCGCTGAACCCCCACCGACCGTCGAGGACGAGACCGAGATATTTGATGGTCTCCCCGACGGCGATGCGGGCTCCGCCCACCGTGATGAAGTACCCCGGGGGGGGCTTCGTCCGAGGCCCATGGAAGAACAGGGCCTCGGACTTCTCTAGGGCCAACCGCAGCCCGAGGGCCCTGATGCGGCCGACAATATGGGCCGTGCCCGCCGTGGCGAGCACGCCCGCGTCCCTAAACGTTTTGCCCTGCGCGGTCACCAGGGTATCGTCGGCGTAGCATATTACGCCGACCCCCCGAAGATTAGCGCCGCGCAGGGCCCAATCGAAGCCGATGTTCCACAGGAGTGGGCCGAGAACCGACCCCTGTGGAACACCGCACCCCATCGCCCTGCGGACTACTCGCCCCGGGACCGGGTATGTGATGGCCCGGTCGGCGAAATAGTCCGCAAGGACTGGCCTGAGGTACCACGGGACGTTGTGGTACCTCAGGGCCTCCGCGATTGTCTCCCAGGGGATGGTGTTGAAGGCGTTGGCGATGTCGAGCGACACCGCCAACAACACCTCCCCCCGGGAGACAGCGCTCTCGACGCTGTCCCGCAGCCGAGAGACGGCGTCCAGCGTGGACCTCCCGCGGCGAAAGCCAAATTGGCCGTCACTCAGATTGGGGCCCACCGCCTCCAGGTGCTCGACGAGGCGCGCAGCGAGCACGCGCTCGAAGAGTTTGCACGCCTCATCGAGCAGGACGATGGGGCGGTAGGCCGACGGCGAGTCGGGGGGTCGCCCGCGCTTCGGGAGAAGCACGAGCTTCCCCGACTTCCACCGCCGCGGGATCGTGCCGGACGCCATCATCTCCGACATGAGGGACAGCGTCTCCTCCCCGAGGACCGGCATCACGCGGACGAGGATCCGCCCGGGCACACCGTCCGGACCTGGGGCGCGGTTCTTCAGCTTGAGCGTCTGAACCGCGGCCCCCAGCTCGTCCTCGGACACGGGCGGAATGACCTCGCCCGCGGCCGGTCCTTCCTCGGGAGTCGGTGCCGCCATTCTGGGCGGCACCCATTCTTCACTGGGGCTCGGGAATAGGGAGCTGACCACGCGCTCCAGCAGGGGGGGGTCAAGAGTCATCGTCAGCGGGGGCGCCGCGGGTCGGAGCTTCTGCCTCACGACCTTGTACGGGCGCCCCCACGGATCCGCGTCGATGCTGTCGACCCACCCCTGCCAGGCCTCCGCTTTGGCGGCCCTTATGGCGGAGGTCAGGGCCGCGCGAGCGGCCCGGTACGCGGCGAGCAACACCTCCTCGTGTGCCGGGTCCCTGGCGCTCCTTCTTCGGCTTCTGGTGCACCGGCGGCGGGCCGAGGCACACTCGGCCTGTAGCCCCGTCAGGTGGGGCCGCCACCAGTACACCTGCCTGCGCTTTTTAGAGGGACCCGCCCGTCGCATCGCCGCGTCGCAGACGCGAGACAGCGCTCCAGCGAGCCTTTCACATCTCGCGTCTACGTCCGGGCCGCTATCGGCGTTAGCGGCGGCCCATCGCTCCACGATGGCCGCCTCCGTGGCCAGCTCCGGGTCCAGGGTGGACAACCGCCACCGCGGACCCTCCTCCGACCGGGGTCGGACCACACCGCCCGCTCCGGCGTCCGAAGGGGATGGGACTAGGTCGAACCTTATGTAGAGGTGGTCCGACAACGTCTCCACCCCCTCCTCAACCCGCCACCCGATTGCGCGGCGGGCCAGGGCGGGACTCGCGAACGAGACGTCGACGATCGACCCGCCCTGTTGACGCACGCACGTGTGGACCGCTCCCCGGTTCAGGAGGACCATTCCCGTGGACACCGCCCACTCTTCCAGGGTCTCGCCCCTGGCGCTGGTCGCCGGAGATCCCCACGAACGAGATTTGGCGTTGAAGTCTCCGGCGACCACCACAGGGGTGGGGTGCACTTCCTGGACCAGGTCGCCGACCTCGACCAGCAGACGCTCGAAGTCGGCGAGGGTCTTGTTCGGAGAGAAGTACACCCCGATCACTGCAACGTCGCCCAGCAGCACGAGGACGCATCCGCGCCCCCTCCGCACCCTGCGGAAGGGGATGCACAGCGAAGCGTCGCGCTGCCAGGCGACGATAGCCACCGAACCGTCGTCGGCGCCCGCCCAGTTGTCGCGGGCTTGGACGCGGTACGGCTCGGCGACTATGGCGACGTCGATTTGCCACCGCGCAGCCGCCTGGAGAAGCAGGTCCTGTGCGGCCGCGCAGTGGTTCACGTTCGCCTGCAGGATCGAGACCCTGTGAGCCATTTAATTGGTGGCGGTGTCCATCGCCTCCTCAACAGCTCTCGGAGCTGTTACTGACGCGGCGGGGGCGTCGCGATTACCCCCGCCCGTCTTCTTCTTCTTGGCCATCGCCGGGCACTTTTTGTGCCCGAGGCGATGGCCGGCGTCGCCGCCCTCGGTCGCGCAGATTGCGCATCTAGGGTCGGCGACGCAGGTGGCCGCCTTGTGGCCCGGCTGGCCGCACCGGAAGCACAGCGCGCTGCGGTCTACCTCGCAGCTGCACTGCACCCCCAGGTGGCCCGGCACCAGGCAGCGGTAACACCGCTGCGGCCGCGCGTCAAGGAGCGCGGCCCGGGCCATCGACCAGCCTATGGTGAGGTGGCCTGCCCCCGTAATCGTCTTGGCCGCCAGGACCGGGCACTTGACCCAGACGGTCCCCGGGCGGCCAGGTGGGCGGTTGATGGTGCCCACCTTTATCGACACGGGGGGGCATCCCCCCACCTCGGCCACTCTTGCGGCCACCATCTCCCTCGTGACCGCGTCACTCAGACCGGAGATGCGCATTTCTGCGCAGCGCTCCGGCCTGGAGACGCGGGCCACCTCGCCGACGACCTCGCGTAGTTTGGCCGCGAGCTCGTCGGCCTTTTTCACCCTGTCGGCGCCGGTCACCTCCAGCAGCCGTCCCCCAGTGCGGGCCGTGCGGAAGCGCAGCCCGCTAATTTCCAGGGCCGCGAGGTCTATGCCCCTCTCGGCCCTGGAGAGCACGTCCGCGTAGCTCGACGCCGAGCCCTGCGGTAGCGTGATCGCGACCGCGGCTGACGCCGGAACTCGCAGACGACGGCTGCGCTTCTTCTTCCGCTTGGGCTGCTGGGCCGCTGGAGCAGCCGGCGCCCGGGACGCCGGAGCGGCTGGCCTCGGCGCCCGAGACGCCGGAGAGGCAGGCCTCGGCGCCCGGCCCCCCCGCGCCACCACGTTCCACGCCTCTTTGAGAGGCGGCGGTGGTGGAGCAGGTTTGACGGCGGGACGAGTTGGGGCCGGAGGAGCGGTTCCGCGGGCCGCCTCGGCCTCGCGGGTCGCGAGGCTCCTCCTGCCACCCCTCTTTTGGCCCTTCGCCCCCGCATTGGATGTTGCGGCGGGGGCGGAGGAGGTTGCGGCCGTCGGCGCAGGGCCGCGCGCCGGGGAGGCCACCGCCGGCGGGGCGGCAGAGGCGTCAACCGCAGGCGCCGGGGCACCGCGCTCCGGCGTTTTGCGCGCGTACGCCGTTATTGGCGGGGACAGACGCTTCTCCGGAAGGAGCCGGTCCTGGATGCCCGACATCCTAGCGTCGATCAGGAAGAAGATCTCCTCCCTGGTCATCGCTTCGGGTGCCGGGGCGGGGACGGAGGCCGCCACTCGCCTCTGGGCCTCGACCTCGGCCCTGAGGGCGAGGATTTCAGCCCGAAGCTGGGCGACCTCCTCCGACTCCTTCCTGGCGGCGAGTTTGTGCACGGTCTCCGCCACCGTCGCCACCGCCTTTCTTATGTCGGCCACGTGCTGACACTTCATTCTCGTCTGCTTGCGGGCAAGCGAACCGATCAGCTCCAAGGCTGATTCGGCCACCCCCACAAGCTCGTCGGCGCCGCACGTGGCCGCCACCTCCCCTTCCTGCGCAGGGTCCGCCGGCGACACCGCCCGGGACCGGTCCCGCAGGGCCGCCTTTTTTGCGGCCACCTCGGCCGCCAGCTCCTCCTCGGCGCGCAATTCGAGCTCGCGCTCTCGCTGGGCGCAAAGCTCGGCCTTTGCCTTTGCGAGGCCGACGTACTCGCCCGTTGTGGGCGGGCGCCCTCGACCCCGCTTAGGCCGCGCACCAGTTTTGGCCAAGGCCACCTCCTCACCCTCGAGAGGCCGCTTCCGCCACAAGCGGCCCATCGGGGAGGGGGAGCTCGATCTTGAGCGCTCCCCCACCGACATGCAGCTGTCCGAGGACTCGGACAGCCGCAACTCCTGCGGCGCCTGCAGCTCGCAGCGCGTTAGCACCACGCGCGGCGCCTTTTCTTTTTCCACAAGGGCCGTGGCCCTTGTCCTTGAGGACACCCCGTCCTCCCCTACCCCCTCCGAGGAATCGCTCCTCCTCTCTTCCTTAATTCTAAGTGTTTGTTTGTTTGATAAATGTTCCATTTTTGTTCCCACGAGTATGGGGGAAAGGATTACCAAGACTAGCAGAGCCCCCTGTACTAGCTTGGGCGTATATACACACGGAGGTCCGCCAGTTTCCGCGGGTTTTTACGACTTTGCTGTCGGGTGTTATTGACTTTTCCTTGTCTCGGGCCGGCCAATTAAGGCAAGCCCCCTGTCCCGGCGCCACGCCGCTAGACATGACAACGACACGCGACGCCGAAACAGGTTGCTCGACGTTGTCCCCGGGAAGGGGACATCCCCCTGAACACGAGTTAACGCATCCAGAGGGACCGCCGAGCCGCGGGGTACTCCCGCCCACAACCACGTCCAAAAGGACCGCTGTCCATGAAGGACCCTCGAAGAGCGAAGCGCTCTCGCGCCGGAACGGCGCCCGATGTCGGGAGTGACCGCCCCGCATCGCCAGTCAGCTCTGATGAACAGAGTAGTACCGGGAGCGGGGCAGTCGCCGACACTCGCGGTGGCGAAGCACCGCCGCGGACCTTGCAGGTCCGCCATACCACGACCCCTCCGCGGGTCAACTGGTGGGATATCAGTCAACGGCCAGAAACCCTCCTCCCGTATAAATACGGGTCGGAACGAATCTGACCGCTGTCCAGGGAGCACCAGAACACCGCTTCCCTTACCCGGAGATCGCAAGCGATTTCCAGGGCACGAGAAACGGTGCACCAACGTGGAGGTTTCCCACCCAGCCCCCCAGGTTAGGTTAGGTTAGGTTAGGTTAGGTTAGGTTAGGTTCCCTGGGGGCGGGCGGGCCGTCGCACGGCTCGCCTCCCGCAGCGCCGCTCCCGGCCCGGACGGAGTTCCGGGTCGGGTCCTGGCGCTCGCTCTGGGAGTGTTAGGGAACAAGGCGAGGCGGCTGTTCACCAGCTGCCTCCGCCGCGGGGTGTTCCCCCTCGACTGGAAGTCGGCAAGACTGGTGCTAATCAGGAAGGAAGGGAGGACCGGAGACGCTCCGTCGTCGTTCCGGCCGATATGCCTGCTGAACGAGGCGGGGAAACTCTTCGAAAGGGTTATCTCCGCCCGTATCAGCAGCCACCTGTCGCAGGTGGGCCCGGACATATCGGACTGTCAGTTCGGGTTCCGGCAGGGGCGCTCGACCATCGACGCGGTGCGTCGGGTGCGGGCCCTGTCGGAACCGGCAGTCCGATCGGGGGGGGTCGCGCTGGCGGTGTCGCTAGACATCGTCAACGCCTTCGGGACCCTCCCCTGGCCGGCCATCAGGGAGGCCCTCGAATACCACGAGGTGCCTCCCTACCTAAGGTCGGTCATCGGGGCCTACCTGCAGGAGAGACGGGTGGACTATGTCGACCGGAACGGGACGGAGCAGAGGAAGGCGGTGACGTGCGGGGTTCCGCAGGGGTCCGTGCTCGGGCCCCTGCTGTGGAACCTCGCCTACGATCCGGTCCTCCGCACCAGTCTGCCCCGTGGCGTGAGTGTCGTTTGCTACGCAGACGACACTCTGGTGGTCGCCACGGGGCCCGACTTCGAGCGTACGCTCAGGTTCGCCGAGCTGGGGGTGGCAATCGTCGTCAGACGGATCCGCGGGCTGGGCCTGGAGGTGGCGCCTCACAAAAGTGAGGCGCTATGGTTCCACCGCCTCACCAGAGGCAGGGAACCCCCGGCCTCGCGGATCCAGGTGGGTGACACGGCTGTCCCGGTGGGGCGGTACATGAAGTACCTCGGCCTCACCCTGGACAGCCGCTGGAGCTTCGAGGAGCACTTCGTACGGATGGTCCCCCGAGCGCGACGGGTGGCAGGCGCCTTACACCGCCTGCTGCCCAACCTCGGGGGACCGGGGGAGGGAGTTCGCCGCCTCTACGGTGGCGTCGTGCGGTCCGTGGCCCTGTACGGGGCCCCCGTCTGGTCGCGAGACCTTGCGGGGGCCTCCCGCTCCAGGGCTCTGCTGAGGAGCCTGGAGCGGATCATGGCCATACGGATCGTACGGGGCTACCGTACAATCTCATACGAGGCGGCGACGGTCCTCGCGAGTTATCCCCCCTTCATCATCCTGGCCGAGATGTACGCAGCCGCGTACGATCTCGGCCGGGGAGGGGGGGACGCGCGGGGACACGAAGTGCGGAGGCGGGAGGCCTTCCGGCGGGTCCTGGGGGACTGGCGCGACGCGCTGGTCCTCCAGGGCGGCACGCGTTCGCGCGCCGTCGGGGCCGTCCTGCCCCACCTCGAGGCCTGGGTGCTCCGTAAATGGGGCACTGTCACCTACAGGTTGACTCAGATACTCGCCGGGCACGGGTGCTTCGGTGAGTATCTGAGTCGAATAAAGCGTGAAGAGACGGCGAGATGCCACCATTGCGCATCCGACCTGGACTCGGCCCAGCACACGCTGGAGGTCTGCCCGGCCTGGGCGGCCGAGCGCCGAGTCCTGGTCGACGGGATCGGGCGAGACTTGTCCCCGCCGGCGTTGGTCGCGGCAATGCTGGCGGGCGAGGAGGAGTGGAGGGCTGTGGTCTCCTTCTGCGAAGCAGTCATGCTCCAGAAGGAGGCCGCCGAGCGGGGTCGGGAGAGAGCCGACCCCGCTCGAAGGCGGCGGCGGCGAGCTCAGTGATCGCCGCCGCCGACGGGCCGCGAGGGCGCACACCCCGCGGGTGCGCCCGGGTCGCGGCCCGGGAAGCATGACCCCCCGATGCGGCCGGGGAGGGTCGTCCGGGGCGCCGCCGGCCGCGCGCCTCTTTACAGCGCGCGGTCGGAGCCGCCCCGCCCGGGGGAGCCTCGCCAGGCTCCCCGAGGATGAGCACCCCCTCGTGACAGAGGGGGGGCGACGGCGGGGTGGACCAGAGGGGTTTAACCGAATCCTGGACCACCCCAACGCCGGAGGAAGGCCGCCGCGAGGTTTTAGTGGGTAACCCTAGGATCGGATTTCAGTTTACTGTTTTGGGAGTCCCACACTACCCCCTGCCGTCCCCAGGCGGGGGGTGTGCATAAAGCATTTCCTCGCGTAAAAAAAAAAAAAAAAAAAAAAAAAAAAAAAAAAAAGGTTCCCTGGGGGCGGGCGGGCCGTCGCACGGCTCGCCTCCCGCAGCGCCGCTCCCGGCCCGGACGGAGTTCCGGGTCGGGTCCTGGCGCTCGCTCTGGGAGTGTTAGGGAACAAGGCGAGGCGGCTGTTCACCAGCTGCCTCCGCCGCGGGGTGTTCCCCCTCGACTGGAAGTCGGCAAGACTGGTGCTAATCAGGAAGGAAGGGAGGACCGGAGACGCTCCGTCGTCGTTCCGGCCGATATGCCTGCTGAACGAGGCGGGGAAACTCTTCGAAAGGGTTATCTCCGCCCGTATCAGCAGCCACCTGTCGCAGGTGGGCCCGGACATATCGGACTGCCAGTTCGGGTTCCGGCAGGGGCGCTCGACCATCGACGCGGTGCGTCGTGTGCGGGCCCTGTCGGAACCGGCAGTCCGATCGGGGGGGGTCGCGCTGGCGGTGTCGCTAGACATCGTCAACGCCTTCGGGACCCTCCCCTGGCCGGCCATCAGGGAGGCCCTCGAATACCACGAGGTGCCTCCCTACCTAAGGTCGGTCATCGGGGCCTACCTGCAGGAGAGACGGGTGGACTATGTCGACCGGAACGGGACGGAGCAAAGGAAGGCGGTGACGTGCGGGGTTCCGCAGGGGTCCGTGCTCGGGCCCCTGCTGTGGAACCTCGCCTATGATCCGGTCCTCCGCACCAGTCTGCCCCGTGGCGTGAGTGTCGTGTGCTACGCAGACGACACTCTGGTGGTCGCCACGGGGCCCGACTTCGAGCGTACGCTCAGGTTCGCCGAGCTGGGGGTGGCAATCGTCGTCAGACGGATCCGTGGGCTGGGCCTGGAGGTGGCGCCTCACAAAAGTGAGGCGCTGTGGTTCCACCGCCTCACCAGAGGCAGGGAACCCCCGGCCTCGCGGATCCAGGTGGGTGACACGGCTGTCCCGGTGGGGCGGTACATGAAGTACCTCGGCCTCACCCTGGACAGCCGCTGGAGCTTCGAGGAGCACTTCGTACGGATGGTCCCCCGAGCGCGACGGGTGGCGGGCGCCTTACACCGCCTGCTGCCCAACCTCGGGGGACCGGGGGAGGGAGTTCGCCGCCTCTACGGTGGCGTCGTGCGGTCCGTGGCCCTGTACGGGGCCCCCGTTTGGTCGCGAGACCTCGCGGGGGCCTCCCGCTCCAGGGCTCTGCTGAGGAGCCTGGAGCGGATCATGGCCATACGGATCGTACGGGGCTACCGTACAATCTCGTACGAGGCGGCGACGGTCCTCGCGAGTTATCCCCCCTTCATCATCCTGGCCGAGATGTACGCGTCCGCGTACGATCTCGGCCGGGGAGGGGGGGACACGCGGGGACACGAAGTGCGGAGGCGGGAGGCCTTCCGGCGGGTCCTGGGGGACTGGCGCGACGCGCTGGTCCTCCAGGGCGGTACGCGTTCGCGCGCCGTCGGGGCCGTCCTGCCCCACCTCGAGGCCTGGGTGCTCCGCAAATGGGGCACTGTCACCTACAGGTTGACTCAGATACTCACCGGGCACGGGTGCTTCGGTGAGTATCTGAGTCGAATAAAACGCGAAGAGACGGCGAGATGCCACCATTGCGCATCCGACCTGGACTCGGCCCAGCACACGCTGGAGGTCTGCCCGGCCTGGGCGGACGAGCGCCGAGTCCTGGTCGACGGGATCGGGCGAGACTTGTCCCCGCCGGCGTTGGTCGCGGCAATGCTGGCGGGCGAGGAGGAGTGGAGGGCTGTGGTCTCCTTCTGCGAAGCAGTCATGCTCCAGAAGGAGGCCGCCGAGCGGGGTCGGGAGAGAGCCGACCCCGCTCGAAGGCGGCGGCGGCGAGCTCAGTGATCGCCGCCGCCGACGGGCCGCGAGGGCGCACACCCCGCGGGTGCGCCCGGGTCGCGGCCCGGGAAGGATGACCCCCGGTGCGGCCGGGGAGGGTCGTCCGGGGCGCCGCCGGCCGCGCGCCTCTTTACAGCGCGCGGTCGGAGCCGCCCCGCCCGGGGGAGCCTCGCCAGGCTCCCCGAGGATGAGCACCCCCTCGTGACAGAGGGGGGGCGACGGCGGGGTGGACCAGAGGGGTTTATCCGAATCCTGGACCACCCCAACGCCGGAGGAAGGCCGCCGCGAGGTTTTAGTGGGTAACCCTAGGATCGGATTTCAGTTTACTGTTTTGGGAGTCCCACACTACCCCCTGCCGTCCCCAGGCGGGGGGTGTGCATAAAGCATTTCCTCGCGTAAAAAAAAAAAAAAAAAAAAAAAAAAAAAAAGGTTCCCTGGGGGGGCGCCGTCAGACCACCTCCTCGTGCGCCCGGATGCATTTACCCGGGACGGTGCTCTCTGGGCAGGGCTTGACGGATTTGACGGAATCATTTCCCTCGGGCCCTGGCGAAGAGTCTGACAGGAGGAAGACAACCTCCTTAAAAAATCACTAGCCGTTAGGGGCGGGCGGATGCGTCTGGTACAGGCCGTCGCCCGGCCCGACTCGTAACCCGACCCGTGGGGTCGGCACGAGGGCCGCCACCTCCCAGTGGGGGCCGCGAGGAAGAAAACCTCTCTAAAAAATTACCCTGATGTCTGTCCGATGGTCATGGCCATCGGTGGACACCTAGGCGGGCGGTTTCTTCCGCACCGCGGTGGGTGGCAGTAAACCTGCTGCGCTCGCCTCCGTGCCCTCTGTCCCCTCTGTTCGCAGAGCGAGAGGGCCCTGGAAGGTGACTTTCGACGGGTTCGTTCCCCTCGCTTCGTCGAGGGCCGAACTGGCTTCAAAGCCAACCGCGCCAAATCGTAAACCTGAATTGCACTGGGTGTCGTGGACATGTCTCGCGGCCCAAATCAGGAACGAGGGTCTCGGCTTCAACGCCTGGATCGCGAGGAAGAACACCTCTATAAAAAAATCACCCCGAATCTTAAGCTCTGGTACGTGGCGAGAAGATGCATGGCCGATGGGTTGTTCGGTCTCGAGCGTACTCCCAGCCAGGGCACCTGCGGACCCCCTGTGTTGGGTTACAAATTAACGCTTACCAGGGTATTGGGGGATCTCTGCCAGGGTGGACCTTTGTTTCTCCCCCACTCGTGGGATCTATTATGGATATAAATAAAATTTCAAAAAACAACATTGACACAAAGGGTGGCTCCAGGGAGTCACTGAATGTAGAGGTGGAGGACCGGTCCTCCGTAAATACTAGACCGGCGGAACCTCCCCTGCGGGATTCCTCGGGGCGTTTCATGCGTCCCCCAAGACCGAAAGTGGTCAAGAAAAGGCAGGAGACTGGAGGATCTGCATCTGAGGCAAGCCGCGCTCCATCTGTGGCTGAGATAAATGTAGAGTCCTCGGACTCCGACAGTGACGCAGTCCCACAATCGGACAACTCAATAGCGATGGAGGAAGATCGCCAAAGGGCGACAAAACGGGCTTTTATGAAGTCGGGTGGGTCTGGCTCCTCAGACTCTGCCAAGAAGCCCAAGAAAAAGGCAATACCAAAAAAGCCTACAACTGCTGCGGACACCCACGAAGTGGGCCTAGCGGAGGCACAGCTCCAGTTGAACTTGGCTAGAAGGCAGCAACTCCAGAAGGACCTGGAGGAGAAGGTCGCTGCCAAAGAGCAACGGGCGCGGCTCGCGAGGGCAAAAGCTGGATACGGTGCGTCCACTGTCCTGTACGCGGACTACTCGTTGGCGGAGTTGGAGAGGATGGCTCAGGAGGACGAGCGAGAAATCGCCGAAGTAGCCTCCAAGTCGTCCAACCTAAAGGGGACTTTCCAGAAGTCCCTGAAAAGTAGGGCCGCGAGCATGCGCGGCATAGTCCGGGAGCTGGTGGAGCGCACAGCAACCGAGGAAACACGGCAGCTGCAGGCGAAAGTCGACCGCCTGCAAGCAGAAGTCAGCCAGCTGCACAAAAAGCTGGCTGAGTTGACGGCGCGGCCAACTCAGGCCGAACTCAGATCCACGACTGAGGCCCCGACATCCAGCAACCTCGAGGAGATAATCCGAAAGGTTGTTATGGAGGAAAGGGCCTTCACGAGAGCCTGCTTTGCAGGCATTGAAGATAGGCTTTTGCCAGAGAAACGCCTCCGGCTCCCACTTGCTGCCGACAAGAGGACTAACCCACCAGCAGTGGAAGTTGACGTGCCTCCACCCTCCACCACTCCGTCCAACCTGTCTTGGACTGAGGTGGTCAAGAGAGGGAAGAGAGGCCCCATCAAAACGTCGAGTATCCCCGCAATCCCTATTTCCAACACTCCTCCTCCCCCGTCCCAGGTGACGAACAAAGGAAAGGGAAAGGGAAAAGGAAAGAAGACGGCCCCCAAATCCACCGCAGCTGCTCCCGCCGCTGAAAGGGCACCCACCGTGCAAAAGAAGAGGAAGCTAGTTCCCCCCAAAACCGCAGCTGTGGTGGTAACACTCACTGCAGAAGCTGCGGAGCGGGGGGAAACTTACACGAGTGTCTTCCAACGAGCCCGTCCCAACGTTGACCCCGCCCAACTGGGGATCGGTACGGTCTCGTGTCGTCGTACCCAAGCTGGTGCTCGTATTTTTGAGTTTCCGGGGGCCCAGGGTGACGCCCACGCGGACCTCTTTGCGACCAAGCTGAGGGAGGTCATCGCAGATACGGTGAAAGTTGTCAGGCCCGTAAAGTGTACCACCTTGGAGGTGACAAACCTCGATGACTCCGTTACCAAGGAGGAAGTCGTGGCGGCGGTGGCAAAAATAGGAGGCTGTGACACCGCAGCGGTGAAAGGCCGACCCATACGGCCCGATCGTGGAGGCATGGGAGCCATGCGTTTGGAGTGCCCCATCATAGCAGCCAAGGCCGTCCTTGCGAAGGGGCGGCTTCTTGTCGGCTTCAGTTCTGGCGTGGTCCGAGCACTTGAGCACCAGCCATTGAGGTGCTATAAGTGCTTCGGGATCGGCCACACCCGACCTCTCTGTCCATCGACAACGGACAGGTCGGGCTACTGTCTTCGCTGCGGCAAGGAGGGACACAAAATCGCCTCCTGCAAGGTTGCCACGCCGCATTGCGCGGTGTGCGCCGCCAGTGGCCTTCCATCAGGCCACATAATGAGGGGGAGGAAGTGCAATCCTCCCCCGAAAAAGGGCAAAGCGCAGGCTCCGACCCGGCCTGCTGCTGCTAATCCGGAGGGTGCCGCAGTCGTCCCCGCTCCTGGGACTTCGGCGGCTGGTGAGGGGGGTGCGATGTCCGATTGATGGATCGGTCCGTACATCGCATCCTCCAGGCGAATGCCAACCACTGCCGCTCGGCCCAGGACCTGCTCCTTCAGGTCATGGCTGAGTGGCAGGTGGATGTCGCGGTCGTCGCCGAGCCGTACTCGGTCCCAGGCCGGTGGCTGGGCTCCCGAGACGGTACGGTCGCTTTATTAGGTCGGTCTTCCACGTACTCCCCTCCTCTCTCGCTCTTAGAGAGGGGACCGGGATACGTTTCCGCCGCGTGGGGGGATATTGCCCTCGTGGGCGTCTATTTTTCCCCGAATCGGCCTCTTTCGGACTTCGAGAGCTTCCTCGAGGTCCTGACGGCGGTCGTCGGTAGGGCGGCACCGCGCCAGGTCGCCGTGTTGGGCGACTTGAACGCCAAGTCGACGGCCTGGGGCAATCCGGTTGCCTCTTGTAATGTCAGAGGTCGCGTCGTTGAATTCTGGGCGGCGTCGACAGGAGTTTCCCTCCTCAACAGGGGATCGGTCCACACATGCGTGCGGCAACGGGGTGGGTCAGTGGTGGACGTTTCGTTTGCCACCCCCGTGCTAGCTGCTCGCGTCTTGAACTGGCGGGTGGAGACGGTGGAGACCTTGTCGGACCACCGCTACGTGCGGTTCGACATCTCCACCCGATCCGCACGGAGTTCGGTCCCTTCGGGCCGATCCCCTTTCCCGAGGTGGGCGCTCACTCACCTGGATCAGGAGGCAGCCAGGGAGGCGGCGTTCCTCCAGGACTGGCTTTCCCCCCCGGTCGGCGACGACGTGGACGCCGCAGCCCTTCGGCTGAGAGGGTCCATGACCGAGGTGTGCAACTCCAGCATGCCTCGGTCCCGTCGTCCGCCGCCTCGTCGCGCCGTGTTTTGGTGGTCGGAAGAACTGGCGGAACTCTGTGCCGCGTGCGTGGCGTCCAGAAGGGCGTACACGCGAAGTCGCCGTCGCAGCCTTCGCAACCCGGCTGAGGAAGACCGCCTCTACGTGGCGTACGAGGAGGCGAAGTGGGCCCTCAGGAGAGCCATGAGAGCCGCCGAGGAGTCGGCAAGGGCCGAGATGCTGGAGGGTCTCGATAAGGATCCGTTCGGGAGGCCCTACAAGGCGGCGCGGAGCAAGCTGCGCCCCTTTGCTCCCCCGCTTACGGAGTCTCTCGAGCCGGCCGTACTGGACGGGGTGGTCCGGTCCCTGTTCCCGCGCAGGACCCACTTCACCCCGCCAGCGATGGACCCTCCGCGGGAGGCGGCTCCATCAAACGAAGGCGTCCCGTCGTTGACGATCGAGGAGTTCCGAGAGGCGACGATCCGCCTCCGCGGCAAGTCCACAGCCCCCGGGCCGGACGGCGTTCCCGCACGCGTGGTGGCCCTCGCCACCTCCGTGATGGAGGAGAGGTTTCGGGACCTGTTCAGCGCGTGCTTCACGACTGGCAGGTTCCCGAAGGTTTGGAAGGAGGGGCGCCTGTGTCTCCTTCCAAAGGAGGGACGCCCGTCCGATCTTTTCCCAGCTTGTCGGCCCATCGTTCTTCTCGATGAGGTCGGCAAGCTGTTCGAAGACGTCGTCGCCACCCGGATCAACGACCACTTGCGTGGTGTAGGTCCGGACCTGTCGGACGCCCAGTTCGGTTTCCGGAAGGGGCGTTCGACAGTGGACGCACTGGCCCGTCTCAGGGACCGGGTGCGGGAAGCCGTCGGAGCGGGGGAAGGCCTCTTGGCGGTGTCCTTCGACATCGCCAACGCCTTCAATTCCGTCCCCCATGTTACAATTCTTGAGGCACTCCGATATCACGGGGTGCCTCCATATCTACGGCGGCTTCTAGCCGATTATTTGGAAGACCGCACCGTCCTGCTGGTCGATGGGACGGGCCAGATCCGTAGGTACGGGGTGGAGTCCGGTGTTCCGCAGGGGTCTGTCTTAGGACCCCTCCTGTGGGACATCGGATTCGACTGGTTACTGCGGGGCGCTCTCCTCAGGGGCACGAGTGTCATTTGTTACGCCGATGACACTCTCCTCATTGCCCGGGGGAGAGATTTCCGGGAGGCGGCGACCCTAGCCTCGGCTGGCGGCTCCCTGGTCGCGGGGAGGATACGCCGATTGGGCCTCCGCGTGGCGCTGCAGAAGACCGAAGCCGTCTTCTTCCACGGTCCACGGCAGCGCATTCCTGCGGGGGCCCATATTGTCGTGGAGGGCGTCACAATAGACGTAAAGGCCCAGATGAAATATCTGGGCCTGGTGCTCGACAGCAGGTGGCGGTTCGGCCCGCACTTCAGCGGGCTGTCCACGCGCCTGCTGAAGACGGCAGGCGCTCTCTCCGGGCTGTTGCCCAATTTAGGTGGGCCCAAAACGAGGTGCCGGCAGCTATACGCCGGCATCCTTAAAAGCATGGCCCTTTATGGGGCCCCTATCTGGGCGGACTCCCTACACCGGAGGGAGAACGCCTCCGCCCTGCGCAAGCCCCAGAGGGCCATCGCGCAAAGGGTGGCCCGGTGTTACAGGTCGGTGGGCTTTGCGGCGGCGTGTGCTCTGGCCGGCACGCCGCCTTGGGAGCTCGAGGCGTGGGTGCTGGCCAGAGTGTACGAATGGTCGGCGGGGCGTAGGGCGCTCGGGGAGCGTCCTGACCCCGGAGAGCGCGAGGTTGTTAGGCGGGACGCGAAAAATGCGGTCGTCGTACACTGGTCGGAGGATCTCGCCTCCGCCACGTTCGGTCGTCGCACTCTGGACGCGTTGGGTCCGGTGCTGCGGGAGTGGCTGGAGAGGCCACACGGTTTCCTCTCGTTCCGTATGGCGCAGGTGCTGTCGGGGCATGGATGCTTCGGCACGTACCTGTGTCGGATCGGACGAGAGGAGACTCCGTCGTGCCCGGAATGTGGCGCGGCGGAGGACACGGCGCAGCACACCCTTGAGGTGTGCCCTGCTTGGGCTGCGTCGCGCCATATTCTGGTCGCGGCGGTGGGACCGGACCTATCCCTCCCCGGCGTGGTGACTGCCGCGCTCCGGGGTGAGGCGGCCTGGACCGCTTTCGCCTCCTTCTGCGAGGACGTCATGTCGCAGAAGGAGGCGGCGGAGCGGGCGCGGGAGGACGATCCTCTCGCGCCAGCGCTCCGCAGGAGGAGAAGGGGGCGTCGGCGGCGGTCCTTCGATCGTCGCCACCTCCTTCCCGGTGGGGAATAGCGGGTGGCAGGCGCGGGGGCGCCTTCACCCGCCTAGCACTTTCTCCATCTTCGCCGGATGGCAAATTCCATTGTCCCCGGAATTTCCCTTACCCCTCCTTGTCTCGAGGGGTTCGCTGATGATTCGTCGGTGGGGGGCTGGCTGTTAAGGCTCGGCCGATCCCCAGTCCCCCGCCTTCCACGACGAGCCGGATTCCCGTCTGGTTATTTTAGTGGGTATACCGAGTGGCGGAAGCTCGGGGAGTCCTACATACCCCTCCCGTCCCCCGACGGGAGGGTATGCGTAATTGTCATTTTTTCCAGACGTTAAACAAAAAAAAAAAAAAAAAAAAAAAAAAAGGTTAGGTTCCCTGTCGGAACCGGCAGTCCGATCCCTGCCGTCCCCAGGCGGGGGGTGTGCATAAAGCATTTCCTCGCGTAAAAAAAAAAAAAAAAAAAAAAAAAAAAAAAAAAAAAGGTTGGGGAGCGCCGTCAGACCACCTCCACGAGCGCCCGGACGCTCCTTCCGGGCCGGTGCTCCCTGGGCAGGACCTGGCGGAGTAAATTCCGTCGGGTCCTGGCTGAGAGTCTGACAACAGTGGTGTAATCGTAATCCAGTCCGTGGGGCTGGGACGATGGCCGCCGCAAGGGGGCCGCGAGGAAGAAAACCTCTATAAAAAATCACCTTGTGGAGCTCCGCCTACCCTCTGCGTATCAGAGGGTAGAGTGTGACGCTACCGCGTAGGGTGGCAGTTTGCCACGGCTCAGGGCGACGGACCAGGGGTCGTGGACCCCCCCGTTCGGCCTGCAGCGCGTTTCGGGGTGGGGGCGACGGACCAGGGATTGTGAATCCCCCCGTTCGGCCCTACCGAAACGAAGGAGCGCGGGACAGGGCGTCGGTCATGGGTTGTGAACCCCCCCGCTCGGCCTGTCCCGGTATTCGAGGAGGGAAGGGGCGACGGACCAGGGGTTGTGAACCCCCCCGCTCGGCCCTACCCGGGACGGTCTTCTGGAGAGGGGCGGTGGACCAGGGGTTGCTAACCCCCCCACTCGGTCCTCTCCGAGGAAGGCGCTCCGGGGCGACGGACCGTGGGTCGTAGACCCCGCCGCTCGACCCGGCCCGCAACCCTCATTGAGAGGCGCGGGGGTCGTCGGACCGCGTGGAGTAAACCACTATAAAAAATCCGTGAATCCCAAGTTCTGATGCCCGGCGAGGGGATGCATGTTCGACGCGGAGGTCGGACCCGAGGGCATCACTTTAGGGGAGCTCACCCCTGGGCAGGAGGGAAAAAAGCCGAGGGAACTCCCCCTCGTTAATCAAAGTACAAAACAAAATGGCAAGTAGTAACAACATATGTCCTCACGTGGGTCCCAGCTGCGACGCGGCTGGGGAATCCCACCCTGGCGGAGTCCCGCCAGGCAGCCCCTTCGTATGTGAGGGGGGCACTAACTGCCAAGTTGTCGCAAGGGGCAACGAAATCGAGGAAGGCGAGATGGGTGTCACGGCTGCAGCCGGCAACCCAACTAACACCGGAACTGACAATCCACCCACCTCCGGAAAGTTCTGGAGGGGTGATGGAGGAGAGGACGGGGAGCCCAGCTCTGGGCGGTCCCGTTCCCCCTCAATTACTGATTTGACAAAGGAACAGGGCTTGAGCCTCAAATTTAAGAGGCCCAAGTCTCCTCTAATGGCTGGACGGATAGTGAGGGCGGACGGCGGCGGAGATAGCGATAGCGCGATGTCCGCCGTCTCCGTCCTTTCTACGCACTCCGTGGCCTCCGAGGGACCCGGGACGCAGCGGCCGCGAAAGCGGAAACCGCGCAGTCCTGTGGACCTGGGGGGCCATAAGAAGCGGGCTGCTGAGGCCGCGAAACTCGCGGACGAGGTTGAGGCGCCAAGCTCTACTGAGCTAGGCGCAGAAATTTATGAAATATTTGAGAGGATGGAGCGCACCGCCGAGCGAGCGAAGAGCTCGAAGGCAGATATAGCCAGAGCGGTGCGCTCGGGAATGGACAGAGCGAGGGAGCACATCGCTAAGTTGTGTGCCAGGGCCGACACCCAAGACAGGGAAAACGAGAGCTTCCGCTCTCAAATGACAGGGTTGTCGGCTCGGATGATAGAGCTGGCGAATGAAAATGCGGAGCTTCGAGCCAGGATGGCCGTAATGGCGGCCAAACTGGAGGCTCCGCATTCACAGGATACGCAGGCGGCGGGGACATCCCGGGGGGACTCTGTTCCCCCGGTGGCGCCGCCGCCTGTGAAAAAGGGGAAGGCTCGCGCAGACAGGGCTGCCCCGGGCACCGCGAAACCCGCGGACGCCCCGCCGCAGTCCTCCGCCGTCTCCGAAGGAACCCGGGAAATGGCCCTTATGGCCAGAGAGTTCGCCCGGTTCCAGTCGGAGATGGCGGCCAAATACTACCCCAAGATGGGGAAGATGCCTCCCCTGAGGCACGAGCGGCCCGTCGCGGCGAATCAGTCTCCGCCGGGGCCGCAGATGCCCCAGGGGAACAAGAAGAAAAAAAAGAAAAAGAAGAAGAACGCGCAGGAGAAGCAGGCGGCCGCCGCGGAACGCTCGCGGGCGCCGCCGCCTCTGCCTGCGCCTGCAGACGGGCCTGCGCTGGGAGCGGGATCTGGTGGCGAGACCTGGGCGACGGTGGTGGGCCGCAAGGCCGCTGCCGCCGCCAGGAAGGCTCGCGCCGCCGCCGCCGCTCCTGCACCGGCGCAGGGGAAGGCCAAGGCGAAGGCCAAACCTGCGGGGCTGCCGAAGCCCCCCAATACCGCCGCTGTGGTGGTGACGGTGCCTCCGGGCGTCGACACCACGCTCGCGGCGGTGATGGAGGTTGCCAAGAGCCGCATTAAGCTTGCGGATCTTGGCATCTCGGGGGGGCTGAAGGTCCGGAGGGCGATGACCGGGGCTCTCATGCTCGAGATCCCCGGTCCGGACAGCTCCGCCAAGGCCGACGCCTTGGCCGACAAAATGAGGGTGGCCGTCGCCGACACGGGCGCTATTATCTCGCGCCCGTGTAAAATGGGTGACTTGAGGGTGATGGACTTGGACGAGTCCATCACCCCCGCGACCGTCGCCGCTGTGATCGCCGAGGCGGGCGGATGCGCCCCGACCGACGTAAAGGTCGGGGAGATCCGCTCCAGCCCGTCTCGGCTGGGCTCGGCCTGGGTCAGGTGCCCGCTCGGAGTCGCCAGGAAACTGGCGGCTCAGCGGCGGGTCCTGATCGGGTGGACCGCGGCGCGCGTCGAGGCGCTGGCAGCACGGCCTTTGCAGTGCTTCCGGTGCCTCGAAAAGGGGCACGTCCGCGCGAGGTGCCCCTGCGCCGTGGACAGGAGCGGGCGGTGCTACCGATGTGGCGTGGCAGGCCACATCGCGAGCGCCTGCACCGCGCCCGCTCCGCGCTGCCCGGTCTGTTCAGACCTGGGCTGCAGAGCCGATCACAGGATGGGGGGCAAAAGGTACTGGTGGAGCGAGGAGATCGAGCGGCTGCAAAAGGCCGCCTTCGTCGCTCGCCGCCGGTACTTGAGAGCCCGGAAGAGAAGGCGAACCACGGTCGAGGAGGCTCTCAGAGCCAGACGGGAATACGGGGCCGCCGCGCACGCCGTATGCGTAGCCATCGCTGCGGCTCGCGAGCGGTCCTGGAACGAGCTCGTCGAGGGACTGGACAGGGACCCATGGGGACGCCCGTACAGAATGGTACTGGGCAAGCTGACCCCGTGGGTCCCTCCGTTGACGGAATCCCTGGACCCGGAAGTCGTGGGAAGAGTCGTAGACGCACTCTTCCCTAGGGTCCAGGGCGGTCCCTCGGTTCCTCCGTCACAGTCGGACCACGCTCCGTGGTCCGACGAGCTGGAGGTGACGGAGGACGAGCTCGGGCGGGCCGTCGCACGGCTCGCCTCCCGCAGCGCCGCTCCCGGCCCGGACGGGGTTCCGGGTCGGGTCCTGGCGCTCGCTCTGGGAGTGTTAGGGAACAAGGCGAGGCGGCTGTTCACCAGCTGCCTCCGCCGCGGGGTGTTCCCCCTCGACTGGAAGTCGGCGAGACTGGTGCTCATCAGGAAGGAAGGGAGGGCCGGAGACGCTCCGTCGTCGTTCCGGCCGATATGCCTGCTGAACGAGGCGGGGAAACTCTTCGAAAGGGTTATCTCCGCCCGTATCAGCAGCCACCTGTCGCAGGTGGGCCCGGACATATCGGACTGTCAGTTCGGGTTCCGGCAGGGGCGCTCGACCATCGACGCGGTGCGTCGGGTGCGGGCCCTGTCGGAACCGGCAGTCCGATCGGGGGGGGTCGCGCTGGCGGTGTCGCTAGACATCGTCAACGCCTTCGGGACCCTCCCCTGGCCGGCCATCAGGGAGGCCCTCGAATACCACGAGGTGCCTCCCTACCTAAGGTCGGTCATCGGGGCCTACCTGCAGGAGAGACGGGTGGACTATGTCGACCGGAACGGGACGGAGCAGAGGAAGGCGGTGACGTGCGGGGTTCCGCAGGGGTCCGTGCTCGGGCCCCTGCTGTGGAACCTCGCCTACGATCCGGTCCTCCGCACCAGTCTGCCCCGTGGCGTGAGTGTCGTTTGCTACGCAGACGACACTCTGGTGGTCGCCACGGGGCCCGACTTCGAGCGGACGCTCAGGTTCGCCGAGCTGGGGGTGGCAATCGTCGTCAGACGGATCCGCGGGCTGGGCCTGGAGGTGGCGCCTCACAAAAGTGAGGCGCTATGGTTCCACCGCCTCACCAGAGGCAGGGAACCCCCGGCCTCGCGGATCCAGGTGGGTGACACGGCTGTCCCGGTGGGGCGGTACATGAAGTACCTCGGCCTCACCCTGGACAGCCGCTGGAGCTTCGAGGAGCACTTCGTACGGATGGTCCCCCGAGCGCGACGGGTGGCGGGCGCTTTACACCGCCTGCTGCCCAACCTCGGGGGACCGGGGGAGGGAGTTCGCCGCCTCTACGGTGGCGTCGTGCGGTCCGTGGCCCTGTACGGGGCCCCCGTTTGGTCGCGAGACCTCGCGGGGGCCTCCCGCTCCAGGGCTCTGCTGAGGAGCCTGGAGCGGATCATGGCCATACGGATCGTACGGGGCTACCGTACAATCTCGTACGAGGCGGCGACGGTCCTCGCGAGTTATCCCCCCTTCATCATCCTGGCCGAGATGTACGCGTCCGCGTACGATCTCGGCCGGGGAGGGGGGGACGCGCGGGGACACGAAGTGCGGAGGCGGGAGGCCTTCCGGCGGGTCCTGGGGGACTGGCGCGACGCGCTGGTCCTCCAGGGCGGTACGCGTTCGCGCGCCGTCGGGGCCGTCCTGCCCCACCTCGAGGCCTGGGTGCTCCGCAAATGGGGCACTGTCACCTACAGGTTGACTCAGATACTCACCGGGCACGGGTGCTTCGGTGAGTATCTGAGTCGAATAAAACGCGAAGAGACGGCGAGATGCCACCATTGCGCATCCGACCTGGACTCGGCCCAGCACACGCTGGAGGTCTGCCCGGCCTGGGCGGACGAGCGCCGAGTCCTGGTCGACGGGATCGGGCGAGACTTGTCCCCGCCGGCGTTGGTCGCGGCAATGCTGGCGGGCGAGGAGGAGTGGAGGGCTGTGGCCTCCTTCTGCGAAGCAGTCATGCTCCAGAAGGAGGCCGCCGAGCGGGGTCGGGAGAGAGCCGATCCCGCTCGAAGGCGGCGGCGGCGAGCTCAGTGATCGCCGCCGCCCACGGGCCGCGAGGGCGCACACCCCGCGGGTGCGCCCGGGTCGCGGCCCGGGAAGGATGACCCCCCGGTGCGGCCGGGGAGGGTCGTCCGGGGCGCCGCCGGCCGCGCGCCTCTTTACAGCGCGCGGTCGGAGCCGCCCCGCCCGGGGGAGCCTCGCCGAGGCTCCCCGAGGATGAGCACCCCCTCGTGACTGAGGGGGGGCGACGGCGGGGTGGACCAGAGGGGTTAAACCGAATCCTGGACCACCCCAACGCCGGAGGAAGGCCGCCGCGAGGTTTTAGTGGGTAACCCTAGGATCGGATTTCAGTTTACTGTTTTGGGAGTCCCACACTACCCCCTGCCGTCCCCAGGCGGGGGGTGTGCATAAAGCATTTCCTCGCGTAAAAAAAAAAAAAAAAAAAAAAAAAAAAAAAAAAAAAAAAAAAAGGTTAGGTTAGGTTAGGTTAGGTTTGGGCCCGGACATATCGGACTGTCAGTTCGGGTTCCGGCAGGGGCGCTCGACCATCGACGCGGTGCGTCGTGTGCGGGCCCTGTCGGAACCGGCAGTCCGATCGGGGGGGGTCGCGCTGGCGGTGTCGCTAGACATCGTCAACGCCTTCGGGACCCTCCCCTGGCCGGCCATCAGGGAGGCCCTCGAATACCACGAGGTGCCTCCCTACCTAAGGTCGGTCATCGGGGCCTACCTGCAGGAGAGACGGGTGGACTATGTCGACCGGAACGGGACGGAGCAGAGGAAGGAAGTAACGTGCGGGGTTCCGCAGGGGTCCGTGCTCGGGCCCCTGCTGTGGAACCTCGCCTACGATCCGGTCCTCCGCACCAGTCTGCCCCGTGGCGTGAGTGTCGTGTGCTACGCAGACGACACTCTGGTGGTCGCCACGGGGCCCGACTTCGAGCGTACGCTCAGGTTCGCCGAGCTGGGGGTGGCAATCGTCGTCAGACGGATCCGCGGGCTGGGCCTGGAGGTGGCGCCTCACAAAAGTGAGGCGCTGTGGTTCCACCGCCTCACCAGAGGCAGGGAACCCCCGGCCTCGCGGATCCAGGTGGGTGACACGGCTGTCCCGGTGGGGCGGTACATGAAGTACCTCGGCCTCACCCTGGACAGCCGCTGGAGCTTCGAGGAGCACTTCGTACGAATGGTCCCCCGAGCGCGACGGGTGGCGGGCGCTCTACACCGCCTGCTGCCCAACCTCGGGGGACCGGGGGAGGGAGTTCGCCGCCTCTACGGTGGCGTCGTGCGGTCCGTGGCCCTGTACGGGGCCCCCGTCTGGTCGCGAGACCTTGCGGGGGCCTCCCGCTCCAGGGCTCTGCTGAGGAGCCTGGAGCGGATCATGGCCATACGGATCGTGCGGGGCTACCGTACAATCTCGTACGAGGCGGCGACGGTCCTCGCGAGTTATCCCCCCTTCATCATCCTGGCCGAGATGTACGCAGCCGTGTACGATCTCGGCCGGGGAGGGGGGGACGCGCGGGGACACGAAGTGCGGAGGCGGGAGGCATTCCGGCGGGTCCTGGGGGACTGGCGCGACGCGCTGGTCCTCCAGGGCGGTACGCGTTCGCGCGCCGTCGGGGCCGTCCTGCCCCACCTCGAGGCCTGGGTGCTCCGCAAATGGGGCACTGTCACCTACAGGTTGACTCAGATACTCACCGGGCACGGGTGCTTCGGTGAGTATCTGAGTCGAATAAAACGTGAAGAGACGGCGAGATGCCACCATTGCGCATCCGACCTGGACTCGGCCCAGCACACGCTGGAGGTCTGCCCGGCCTGGGCGGACGAGCGCCGAGTCCTGGTCGACGGGATCGGGCGAGACTTGTCCCCGCCGGCGTTGGTCGCGGCAATGCTGGCGGGCGAGGAGGAGTGGAGGGCTGTGGCCTCCTTCTGCGAAGCAGTCATGCTCCAGAAGGAGGCCGCCGAGCGGGGTCGGGAGAGAGCCGATCCCGCTCGAAGGCGGCGGCGGCGAGCTCAGTGATCGCCGCCGCCGACGGGCCGCGAGGGCGCACACCCCGCGGGTGCGCCCGGGTCGCGGCCCGGGAAGGATGACCCCCCGGTGCGGCCGGGGAGGGTCGTCCGGGGCGCCGCCGGCCGCGCGCCTCTTTACAGCGCGTGGTCGGAGCCGCCCCGCCCGGGAGAGCCTCGCCAGGCTCCCCGAGGATGAGCACCCCCTCGTGACTGGGGGGGGGCGACGGCGGGGTGGACCAGAGGGGTTTATCCGAATCCTGGACCACCCCAACGCCGGAGGAAGGCCGCCGCGAGGTTTTAGTGGGTAACCCTAGGATCGGATTTCAGTTTACTGTTTTGGGAGTCCCACACTACCCCCTGCCGTCCCCAGGCGGGGGGTGTGCATAAAGCATTTCCTCGCGTAAAAAAAAAAAAAAAAAAAAAAAAAAAAAAAAAAAAAAAAAAAAAGGTTAGGTTAGGTTAGGTTAGGTTGGGGGGCGCCGTCAGACCACCTCCTCGTGCGCCCGGATGCATTTACCCGGGACGGTGCTCTCTGGGCAGGGCTTGACGGATTTGACGGAATCATTTCCCTCGGGCCCTGGCGAAGAGTCTGACAGGAGGAAGACAACCTCCATAAAAAATCACTAGCAGTTAGGGGCGGGCGGATGCGTCTGGCACAGGCCGTCGCCCGGCCCGACTCGTAACCCGACCCGTGGGGTCGGCACGAGGGCCGCCACCTCCCAGTGGGGGCCGCGAGGAAGAAAACCTCTATAAAAAATTACCAACAACGAAATGGAAATCAAAATGGCAGAACATAAAACTACAAGGAATCCTCGGGAGGGTCCCCGCCTGGCGGGGGAATCCCTCACGGAGGGCAGTGCTGGCGATTCGTCGTCGACACTGGCCCCCGTCTGCCCCGTGTATACGAGGGGGGCAAGTAATGCCATATCAGTAGCTGCAGCCGCAGCTACTGCACGACGACTCACGCATGCTCAACGGAACTCTGACTCCAATGATTCGGCTACGACAAAATCGGAAGTACGAAGAAACGTGGCAAAGGCTACTGATTCTGGGTCTCATTCAGACTGGAAGAAGAAACCGGCGCGACTACCACCGCGCGACCCAGCTGGGCGGTTTATCTCTAAACAGTCCAGCTCTAGCAAGTACAAGTACTCGGACGATTACTCCTCGGAGGACGATGTCAGGATCCCGTCCGGGACCAAGAGATCACACAGCGCCAGGGTCAGTGACCTTGTGAACCCCGAGCTCGAAGGCGAACCTCTCCGGAAGGAGAAGCCATCGAGCCGGGGTATGCCGAAAAAGAGAGGCTCAACGAAAACAGAGCTTCAAAAAGAAGCGGAAGCCATCAGAAGGGATTTCATAAAAAAGTTTTTCGGCGATAACCCTCCTCCGAACTTAGCCCAAGAAGAAGAGGACGATGAAGAAGAAGAAGAGGACGATGAAGAAGAAGAAGAGGACGACGAAGAAGAAAAGGACGAGACCGATGACATCATCGTCCCGGACCTGCGGTCACTGGGTCCAGAAGAGCTGCGTGCCCTCGGGGGGAAGGCCTCGGCGGCGATTCTGTCGGTCGCCGCTAGGTCCGGCCACCTGAAGGGCACCTTCGTAAAGCGGCTGAAGAGTAGCGCCAATCTATACACGTGCGTAGTGGCTGAGCTCACAGCTCGCCAAGAAGTCGAAGAGAACCAGCGGCTCAGAGGTCAGCTGGTTCGACAGCAGCGGCGAATTGAGGCTCTGGAGGCGGAACTCAAGGCCCACCGGCTGGAGTTCGCCAAGTTCCGAGCAGGAACTTCAAAGCTGGGCAGTATCTCGTCAAACGATGTCGTGGACATAACGATAAAAGAGTTACAGACCTCCCTCACGCGCTCGCTGGGGGAGATGATAGACGTCCGCCTGGCGGCCATTGAGAACAGGCTGATTTCGCAGAAGTCCGATCGCCCACCACAAGCAGCCGACAAGAGCAAGGAGACCTCGGTGGGCGCAAGCACTCCTGCCCAAGGGAAAAAGGGCAAGAAGTCCGCCCACACGCAGCCGATCGAAGGCTCGTCCAAAGCCACCGAGGGCGAGTCCTGGGCCGCGGTGGCCAAGAAGAAGGCCAAACAAAAGCCCGTACAGAAGCCGGCACAGCCCGCGCCCGCTGCTGCCTCTCAGCAACAGAAGAGGAAAAGGAGGAAGCCGCGTAAGCGGAAGCGGTTCGTAGAACGCCCTCCGGCGGTGGTTCTCACAATCCCGCCGGAGATCGAGAAGAGGGGCGTAACTTACGCCCGCGTGCTCACCCGCGCGAGTGAGCAGGTGGACTTGTCCTCGCTCGGCATCGAGCCAGGAATACGCTTTCGCCGCAGCGCCACGGGTGCACGGGTCCTGCAGTTTCCCAGGACCCAATGCTCCGAGGCGGTGCATAAGCTGGCAGAAAAGCTGGACCAAGTCTTGGACGGCGTGGTTGAGGTGCGCGTTCCGCAGACCCTCGTGGGCTTGCGGGTGTCGGGCCTCGACGACACGGTCACCCAGGACGATGTTGCGTCAGCGATAGCAAAGGTGGCAGGCTGCGCTACCGCCAGCCTAAAGGTGGGCCCCATTAGGGAGGGCCCCTCTATGATGGGAACAGCCCACGTGCGGTGCCCGGTCGGCGCCGCAAAAAAGCTCGCCGAGGCCGGCAGACTGCTGGTCGGCTGGAGCTCGGCCCGGGTGAGGGTCTTGGAGCGGCGCCCCATGCGCTGCTTCAGGTGCCTGTCCCTGGGCCACACCGGAGCGCTCTGTCCGACCAGCCTGGACCGGTCTGGACTGTGTTTCCGATGCGGAGTCGAGGGCCACAAGGCGGCGGAATGCAGCAGCGCGACACTGCGTTGCGCTGTGTGCGCCGCTGCCAATAAGCCATCCGCGCACATAACGGGAGGGCGCAACTGCGTCCCTCCCAAAGTAAGGCCGCTGCGTGCGCAGAAGAGCACGCCCACGGATCAGGCCCCAAGGGCCGAAGAAGAAGAGGAAGTAGAGGAGGCCGCAATGTCGCCTTAAGACGTTGCGGTAAACCGTCCCCGCCAGGTAAGCGCCGCCTGTGTGTGGGACTAGATCCGGGCCTCGGCTCGTCGCCTTCTGCGCGGCGAGCTGGGTCCCAATAGCAGCTGACATCAAGTCGCGGCCTCGTCCGTCAGCTCAGCGCTTTGCGTTGGGTGGCGGGCGGGGCCCAGTTCTTCGCCTGATCGGTCCCCCTCTGCGCTCGCGCGCTGCGGGGCCGGTCGGGCTGCCGTCGGGGCGTGACAGGGTAGAATGCTCACCAGCGACCCCCTGGCGCCCCACCAAGACGGAGAAGTGCGCCGCAGTGGTTTAGTGGGTATTCCGGCTTTGCCGGCGAGCCCCACATCCCCCTGTCGGTGGTCCGGTGTAGGCCGGCGCTGGCGGGCCAATGCGTAAACCCCTGGCATTACACTGCGTAAACAAAAAAAAAAAAAAAAAAAAAAAAAAAAAAAAAAAAAAAAAAAAGGTTAGGTTAGGTTAGGTTAGGTTTTTTTTTTTTTTTTTTTTAAAAAATTCCGCCTTTTGCCCTACCGGGCCGCGGGAACTACGTTAGTATACGTCCGCGGCCCGGCAAGGGGGGGCCCCTTTGCGTCGGGGCCCGACGTGGAACGACCCACTCCCAAGACTGAGGAGGGGTCGTCCGCCGTTTCCACGGCGCGACGCGTCTCACGACGCGCCGCGCGTGGGGTTGTGTCCCGGCCGGGGCCGCCATCAGACTCGACGGCGGTCCCGGGCCGGGGCCCGGCGGGGCGGGAGCGTGCCGCCGGCACGCTCGCGCTCCCGCAGGGCTTCGCGTTTGGCCGCCATCACCTCGCTAGCGAACGAGGCGACGGCGGCCCAACACTGGTCGCTGCCGGCCATGGCAGCGACGACAGCCGGCAGCGACAAGTCCGCCCCGACTGCGCCAATGAGCCTGGCGCGTTGGGCGCCCCAGCCCGTGCACACGGCCAGGGTGTGCTCGGCCGTGTCCACGGCCCCGGACGCACAGTGGTGGCACACGGGCTCCGCGAGGATGCCCACCAGTTCCCACAGGTACTTGCTGAAACAGCCGTGACCTGTGAGAAGCTGGGTGAGCCAATAAGTGGGAGCCCGGTGCCTCGCCTCGACCCATTGGCGCAGTACGGGTCGGACAGCCTCGGCGAGCTGCCTGCTCGCCGAGGGGTCCTCCAACCTTTGAGCCCATCGCTGGAAGAGATCCTCGCGACATTCGCTCCTCCAGCGAACGATCTCTTCCGCGAGGGGCTCCGACGATGTTTGCCGCATCAGGGCCCTCCTTCGGTACACCTCCGCCAGGACCCCGGCCTCGAGGTCCCAGGGGAGGCTCCCGGCAATCAAGCACGCCGCCTCGTAGGAGACGGTGTGGTACGCCCTGGAGGCCCTCTGTGCCATGACCCGCTGCGGACGCCGCAGCAGGGCCACGTTCTCGGCACTGAGGGCCCCCGCCGCCCATATTGGCGCCCCGTAGAGCGCCATGGAGCGAACCACACCGTCATAAAGGCGGCGGCCGACACTCCCCGCCCCCCCACAGTTGGGGAGTAGGCGTGCGAGCATTCCCGCGCACGACACCAATTTTGGCGCCAGCGCACGGAAATGCCCGCTGAACCCCCACCGACCGTCGAGGACGAGACCGAGATATTTGATGGTCTCCCCGACGGCGATGCGGGCTCCGCCCACCGTGATGAAGTACCCCGGGGGGGGCTTCGTCCGAGGCCCATGGAAGAACAGGGCCTCGGACTTCTCGAGGGCTACCCGCAGCCCGAGGGCCCTGATGCGGCCGACAATATGGGCCGTGCCCGCCGTGGCGAGCACGCCCGCGTCCCTAAACGTTTTGCCCTGCGCGGTCACTAGGGTATCGTCGGCGTAGCATATTACGCCGACCCCCCGAAGATTAGCGCCGCGCAGGGCCCAATCGAAGCCGATGTTCCACAGGAGTGGGCCGAGAACCGACCCCTGTGGAACACCGCACCCCATCGCCCTGCGGACTACTCGCCCCGGGACCGGGTATGTGATGGCCCGGTCGGCGAAATAGTCCGCAAGGACGCGCCTGAGGTACCACGGGACGTTGTGGTACCTCAGGGCCTCCGCGATTGTCTCCCAGGGGATGGTGTTGAAGGCGTTGGCGATGTCGAGCGACACCGCCAACAACACCTCCCCCCGGGAGACAGCGCTCTCGACGCTGTCCCGCAGCCGAGAGACGGCGTCCAGCGTGGACCTCCCGCGGCGAAAGCCGAATTGGCCGTCACTTAGATTCGGGCCTACCGCCTCCAGGTGCTCGACGAGGCGCGCAGCGAGCACGCGCTCGAAGAGTTTGCACGCCTCATCGAGCAGAACGATGGGGCGGTAGGCCGACGGCGAGTCGGGGGGTCGCCCGCGCTTCGGGAGAAGCACGAGCTTCCCCGACTTCCACCGCCGCGGGATCGTGCCGGACGCCATCATCTCCGACATGAGGGACAGCGTCACCTCCCCGAGGACCGGCATCACGCGGACGAGGATCCGCCCGGGAACCCCGTCCGGACCCGGGGCGCGGCTCTTCAGCTTGAGCGTCTGAACCGCGGCCCCGAGCTCGTCCCCGGACACGGGCGGAACGACCTCGCCCGCGACCGGTCCTCCTTCGGGAGTCGGTGCCGCCATCCTGGGCGGCACCCATTCCTCTTCTGGGCTCGGGAATAGGGAGCTGACCACGCGCTCCAGCAGGGGGGGGTCAAGGGTCATCGTCAGCGGGGGCGCCGCGGGTCGAAGCTTCTGCCTCACGACCTTGTACGGGCGCCCCCACGGATCCCCGTCGATGCTGTCGACCCACCCCTGCCAGGCCTCCGCCTTGGCGGCCCTTATAGCGGAGGTCAGGGCCGCGCGAGCGGCCCGGTACGCGGCGAGCAACACCTCCTCGTGTGCCGGGTCCCTGGCGCTTCTTCTCCGGCTTCTGGTGCACCGGCGGCGGGCCGAGGCACACTCGGCCTGTAGCCCCGTGAGGTGGGGCCGCCACCAGTACACCTGCCTGCGCTTTTGAGAGGGACCCGCTCGTCGCATCGCCGCGTCGCAGACGCGAGACAGCGCTCCAGAGAGCCTCTCGCATCTCGCGTCTACGTCCGGGCCGCTATCGGCGTTTGCGGCGGCCCATCGCTCCACGATGGCCGCCTCCGTGGCCAGCTCCGGGTCCAGGGTGGACAACCGCCACCGCGGACCCTCCTCCGACCGGGGTCGGTCCACACCGCCCGCTCCGGCGTCCGAAGGGGATGGGACTAGGTCGAACCTTATGTATAAATGGTCCGACAACGTCTCCACCCCCTCCTCAACCCGCCACCCGATTGCGCGGCGGGCCAGGGCGGGACTCGCAAACGAGATGTCGACGATCGACCCGCCCTGTTGACGCACGCACGTGTGGACCGCCCCCCGGTTCAGGAGGACCATTCCCGTGGACACCGCCCACTCCTCCAGGGTCTCCCCCCTGGCGCTGGTCGCCGGAGATCCCCACGAACGGGATTTGGCGTTGAAGTCTCCGGCGACCACCACAGGGGTGGGGTGCACTTCCTGGACCAGGTCGCCGACCTCGACCAGCAGACGCTCGAAGTCGGCGAGGGTCCTGTTCGGAGAGAAGTACACCCCTATCACTGCAACGTCGCCCAGCAGCACGAGGACGCATCCGCGCCCCCTCCGCACCCTGCGGAAGGGGAGGCACAGCGAAGCGTCGCGCTGCCAGGCGACGATAGCCACCGAACCGTCGTCGGCGCCCGCCCAGTTGTCGCGGGCTTGGACGCGGTACGGCTCGGCGACTATGGCGACGTCGATTTGCCACTGCGCAGCCGTCTGGAGAAGCAGATCCTGTGCGGCCGCGCAGTGGTTCACGTTCGCCTGCAGGATGGAGACCCCGTGAGCCATTTAATTGGTGGCGGTGTCCATCGCCTCCTCAGCGGCTCTTGGAGCCGTCGCAGACGCGGCGGGGGTGTCGCGATTACCCCCGCCCGTCCTTTTCTTCTTGGCCATCGCCGGGCACTTTTTGTGCCCGAGGCGATGGCCGGCGTCGCCGCCCTCGGTCGCGCAGATTGCGCATTTGGGGTCGGCGACGCAGGTGGCCGCCTTGTGGCCCGGCTGGCCGCACCGGAAGCACAGTGCGCTGCGATCCGTTTCGCAGCTGCACTGCACCCCCAGGTGCCCTGGCACCAGGCAGCGGTAACACCGCTGGGGCCGCGCGTCGAGGAGCGCGGCCCTGGCCATCGACCAGCCTATGGTGAGGCGGCCGGCCCCCGTGATCGTTTTGGCCGCCAGGACCGGGCACTTGACCCAGACGGTCCCCGGGCGGCCAGGTGGGCGGTTAATAGTGCCCACCTTTATCGACACGGGGGGGCATCCCCCCACCTCGGCCACTCTTGCGGCCACCATCTCCCTCGTGACCGCGTCACTCAGACCGGAGATGCGCATTTCTGCGCAGCGCTCCGGCCTGGAGACGCGGGCCACCTCGCCAACGAGCTCGCGTAGTTTTGAGGCGAGCTCGTCGGCCTTCTTTACCCTATCGGCGCCGGTCACCTCCAGCAGCCGGCCCCCAGTGCGGGCCGTGCGGAAGCGCAGCCCGCTAATTTCCAGGGCCGCGAGGTCTATGCCCTTCTCGGCCCTGGACAGCACGTCCGCGTAGCTCGACGCCGAGCCCTGCGGTAGCGTGATCGCCACCGCGGCTGACGCCGGAACTCGCAGACGACGGCTGCGCTTCTTCTTCCGCTTGGGCTGCTGGGCCGCTGGAGCAGCCGGCGCCCGGGACGCCGGAGCGGCTGGCCTCGGAGCCCGAGATGCCGGGGAAGCCGGCCTCGGCGCCCGGCCCCCCCGCGCCACCACATTCCACGCCTCTTTGAGAGGCGGCGGCGGCGGAGCAGGCCGGATGGCGGGACGAGTCGGGGCCGGAGGAGCGGCTCCGCGGGCCGCCTCGGCCTCGCGGGTCGCCAGGCTCCTCCTGCCACCCCTCTTTTGACCCTTCGCCCCCGCATTGGATGTTGCGGCGGGGGCGGAGGAGGTTGCGGCCGTCGGCGCAGGGCCGCACGCCGGGGAGGCCAACGCCGGCGGGGCGGCAGAGGCGTCAACCGCAGGTGCCGGGGCACCGCGCTCCGGTGTTTTGCGCGCGTATGCCGTTATCGGCGGGGACACTCGCTTTTCCGGCAGGAGTCAGTCCTGGATCCCCGACATCCTGGCGTCGACCAGGAAGAAGATTTCCTCCCTGGTCATCGCTTCGGGTGCCGGGGCGGGGACGGAGGCCGCCACTCGCCTCTGGGCCTCGACCTCGGCCCTGAGGGCGAGGATTTCAGCCCGAAGCTGGGCGACCTCCTCCGACTCCTTCCTGGCGGCGAGCTTGTGCACAGCCTCTGCCGCCGTCGCCACCGCCTTCCTGATCTCCGCCACGTGCTGGCACTTCATCCTCGTCTGCTTGCGGGCAAGCGAACCGATCAGCTCCAAGGCTGATTCGGCCACCCCCACAAGCTCGTCGGCACCGCACGTGGCCGCCATCTCCCCTTCCCGGGCAGGGTCCGCCGGCGTCGCCGCCCGGGACCGGTCCCGCAGGGCCGCCTTTTTCGCGGCCACCTCGGCCGCCAGTTCCTCTTCGGCGCGCAATTGGAGCTCGCGCTCGCGCTGAGCGCACAGCTCGGCCTTGGCCTTAGCGAGGCCGACGTATTCGCCCGTTGTGGGCGGGCGACCTCGACCTCGCTTTGCGGATCATGGCCATACGGATCGTACGGGGCTACCGTACAATCTCGTACGAGGCGGCGACGGTCCTCGCGAGTTATCCCCCCTTCATCATCCTGGCCGAGATGTACGCAGCCGCGTACGATCTCGGCCGGGGAGGGGGGGACGCGCGGGGACACGAAGTGCGGAGGCGGGAGGCCTTCCGGCGGGTCCTGGGGGACTGGCGCGACGCGCTGGTCCTCCAGGGCGGTACGCGTTCGCGCGCCGTCGGGGCCGTCCTGCCCCACCTCGAGGCCTGGGTGCTCCGTAAATGGGGCACTGTCACCTACAGGTTGACTCAGATACTCACCGGGCACGGGTGCTTCGGTGAGTATCTGAGTCGAATAAAACGTGAAGAGACGGCGAGATGCCACCATTGCGCATCCGACCTGGACTCGGCCCAGCACACGCTGGAGGTCTGCCCGGCCTGGGCGGACGAGCGCCGAGTCCTGGTCGACGGGATCGGGCGAGACTTGTCCCCGCCGGCGTTGGTCGCGGCAATGCTGGCGGGCGAGGAGGAGGGGAGGGCTGTGGCCTCCTTCTGCGAAGCAGTCATGCTCCAGAAGGAGGCCGCCGAGCGGGGTCGGGAGAGAGCCGATCCCGCTCGAAGGCGGCGGCGGCGAGCTCAGTGATCGCCGCCGCCGACGGGCCGCGAGGGCGCACACCCCGCGGGTGCGCCCGGGTCGCGGCCCGGGAAGGATGACCCCCCGGTGCGGCCGGGGAGGGTCGTCCGGGGCGCCGCCGGCCGCGCGCCTCTTTACAGCGCGTGGTCGGAGCCGCCCCGCCCGGGGGAGCCTCGCCAGGCTCCCCGAGGATGAGCACCCCCTCGTGACTGAGGGGGGGCGACGGCGGGGTGGACCAGAGGGGTTTATCCGAATCCTGGACCACCCCAACGCCGGAGGAAGGCCGCCGCGAGGTTTTAGTGGGTAACCCTAGGATCGGATCTCAGTTTACTGTTTTGGGAGTCCCACACTACCCCCTGCCGTCCCCAGGCGGGGGGTGTGCATAAAGCATTTCCTCGCGTAAAAAAAAAAAAAAAAAAAAAAAAAAGGTTAGGTTAGGTTAGGTTAGGTTGGGGGGCAACGTCAGACCACCTCCACGTGTGCCCGGACGCTCCTTCCGGGCCGGTGCCCCCTGGGCAGGACCTGGCGGAGTAAATTCCGTCGGGTCCTGGCTGAGAGTCTGACACCAGTAGCATAATCGTAATCCAGTCCGTGGGGCTGGGACGATGGCCGCCGCAAGGGGGCCGCGAGGAAGAAAACCTCTATAAAAAATCACCTTGTGGAGCTCCGCCTACCCTCTGCGTATCAGAGGGTAGAGTGTGAAGCTACCGCGTAGGGTGGCAGCTTGCCACGGCTCAGGGCGACGGACCAGGGGTCGTGGACCCCCCCGTTCGGCCTGCAGCGTGTTTCGGGGTGGGGGCGACGGACCAGGGATTGTGAATCCCCCCGTTCGGCCCTACCGAAACGAAGGAGCGCGGGACAGGGCGTCGGTCAGGGGTTGTGAACCCCCCCGCTCGGCCTGTCCCGGTATTCGAGGAGGGAAGGGGCGACGGACCAGGGGTTGTGAACCCCCCCGCTCGGCCCTACCCGGGACGGTCTTCTGGAGAGGGGCGGTGGACCAGGGGTTGCTAACCCCCCCACTCGGTCCTCTCCGAGGAAGGCGCTCCGGGGCGACGGACCGTGGGTCGTAGACCCCGCCGCTCGGCCCGGCCCGCAACCCTCATTGAGAGGCGCGGGGGTCGTCGGACCGCGTGGAGTAAACCACTATAAAAAATCCGTGAATCCCAAGTTCTGATGCCCGGCGAGGGGATGCATGTTCGACGCGGAGGTCGGACCCGAGGGCATCACTTTAGGGGAGCTCACCCCTGGGCAGGAGGGAAAAAAGCCGAGGGAACTCACCCTCGTTAATAAAAGTATTATATCAATGGCAACTAGCGAAAACAAATGTCCTCACGTGGGTCCCAGCTGCGATGCGGCTGGGGAATCCCACCCTGGCGGAGTCCCGCCAGGCAGCCCCACCGTATGTGAGGGGGGCACCTACTGCCACGTTGTCGTCAGGGACAACACAGAAGAAGGAGCTACGGGCGTCGCGGCTGAAGCCAGCACCCCGACTATCACCGGACATGACAATCCACCCACCTCCGGACGTTTCTGGAGGGGTGAAGGAGGAAACGAGGGAGAGCCCAGCTCTGGGCGGTCCCGTTCGTCCTCAACATCGGACTTGACCAAGAGATTGAGCCTCAAATTTAAGAGGCCCAAGTCTCCGCTACTGGCTGGACGAATAGAGAGGGCGGATGGCGGCGGGGATAGCGATAGCGCTATGTCTGCCGTCTCCGTCTTCTCTTCGCATTCTGTGGCCTCCGAGGGACCCGGGACGCAGCGGACGCGAAAGCGGAAACCGCGCAGTCCCGTGGACCTGGGAGTCCATAAGAAGCGACCTGCTGGCAACACCAGCAAAAACGTGGAAGTTGAAGAATCTCTGGAGACCTCGGCCGACATAGGCGCCGAGGTCTTCGAGATCCTGGACAGGATGGAGCGCACCGCCGAGAGGGCGAAGAGCTCGAAGGCGGATGTCGCCAGGGTGGTGCGCTCAGGAATGGACCGAGCGAGAGAGCGTATCTCGAAACTGTGTGCCAGGGCCGACACCCAGGATCGTGAAAATGAAAGTTTTCGATCACAAATGTCTGGGTTGTCGGCGCGAATGATCGAACTCGGCAACGAGAACGCAGAACTTCGGGCCAAGATGGCACTCATGGCGGCCAAACTTGACGGGCCGCAATCGCGGGCGGCGGGGACATCCCGGGAGGACACTCGTCCCCCGGTGGTGCCCCCACCCGCAAAGAAGCAAAAGAAGACGAACCACACGCCGAGCCCCGTGAAACCACCGGAGGCCTCTACGGCGCCACCGATTCATGGCTGTTCTGACTGCAACCGGTTCATGGCCCGGTTGGAGTCAGAACTGATGGCGAAATTCTTCCCCGACGCGGGGAAGAAGCCTCCCCTGAGGCACGAGCGGCCCGCCGCGGCGAATCCGCCGCCGCCGGGGCCGCAAGAGCCCCAGAGGGGAAAAAAGAAGAGAAAGAAGAAAAATAGGCAGGAGAGGCAGGCGGCCGCCGCGGAACGCTCGCGGGCGCCGCCGCCTCCGACAGCGCCTGCAGCCGGGCCTGCGAAGGGAGCGGTAGCTAGCGGCGAGACCTGGGCGACGGTGGTGGGCCGCAAGGCCGCTGCCGCCGCCAGGAAGGCTCGCGCCGCCGCCGCCGCTCCTGCACCGGTGCAGGGGAAGGCCAAGGCGAAGGCCAAACCCGCGGGGCTGCCGAAGCCCCCCAATACCGCCGCTGTGGTGGTGACGGTGCCTCCGGGCGTCGACACCACGCTCGCGGCGGTGATGGAGGTTGCCAAGAGCCGCATTAAACTTGCGGATCTTGGCATCTCGGGGGGGCTGAAGGTCCGGAGGGCGATGACCGGGGCTCTCATGCTCGAGATCCCCGGTCCGGACAGCTCCGCCAAGGTATATAGTATGGTGGTAATAACAAATCATCAAAATAAGTAAACAGAGTAAGTAAACTTATAGCTAGGTATTAATACAATAAGTAATATTTTATATAGTAAGTATATGAATGGAGAATTAATATATATATTATGTATATAATTTAATTATGTTAAGTATATAGCTTGTTTAAATATATATATAGTGTGTGTATGGATATGTAAATAGGTGGATAGGTATATGTGAATGGTACTAGGTATTTCTGCTGCGACCGAGATTTATTTGAATGGAGTTGGAAAGGTTGGGTGAAGATGGAGCGTGGGAGGGGGTAGCAGAAGAGTGATGGTTGCTATCAGGATAACTATTTGGATCCATAATCGATACGGAAGCGGATGCGTGCAGCCATATGGATTTTTCTCGGGCAGTAGTCGGATGTGGCGCTGTGGGAGAGTGAGGGAGTGTTGTCAGTGCCGGCGTTCCCGTTGTGTTTTGTCTGGTGGGCTTTACAGTTGAAGCAGCAGGATTTGTTTAAGTCTTTCTGAACCGGGCAGTCTTTAAATAGATGTCCAGATTCAGCGCAGTGTGAGCATCTGGTGGTGTCTGATTTACAAAAGTTTTTGGTGTGTCCAAATTCGAGACATTTGTAACACTGGAGTAAGGGGGTGAATTCCTCGACATGAACTCGCTGATGATCAATGTTGATTTTTTGTAAGTGTATGATGTTTTTAAAGAGATAAGGCGAGCAGACAAATACGGCGTTGTATAAGAGTTTGTTTTTATTAGGTCTTTTAAATTTGAATTGTATATCTTCGTCGCTTTTAATGTGGTCGGAAATGAGGGAGTTCTGTTTTATTATGATGTTTTGCAGTTCATCTGGGGAGGTGTCGGAATTCACCCCCTTAACAATAAACATTGGTTTTAATTTTCTTGAGACTTCAGCAGTGATGTTGGGGTTCGACTCACCGACCTTCTGGAGGGCCGCTTCCAGGTGCTCAGCACTGTCGAACTCCACGCGGATCTTGGCGTTGGAGATGAAGTGGACGCCAGCTGGAGTGAATTTGGTGTCCCGGAAGGACACTGCTGTCCTCCAGGATGACAGGGTGTCAGCAGAGGTGGCACCCGGCTTTTTCGACGCGATGATTAGAGATGGTTTGGAGACAAGTGGGGTTGGGGTCATCAGTCTTTGTTGTTGTTGTTGTTTACCAGGGCCGGGTGAAGACATTCGGGCAGCTTGAGCATAAGAGAATTCGGTGGGCGAAAGATGCTGAAGGCTTGAAGTATTAGTGAGAAGTTCCTTTTTGAACGAGACCATTTCCTGACGGACGGCGCTGATGATCTCATTCTTTAGGTCGCAGGCTGGTGTAGAAGTAGTCGGAGAGCCGGATTCGCCAGTCGCGTTCAGAAAATTTGGAAGTGAGTTGATGCTTTTGGATATCTCTGCAGCTGCTTCTTTGATTAGTTTCTTGTTGACTGCAGTCACGCTTCGGCCATCATTTATTGTCTTTATAATAAAATCCGAAAGTTTTTGGATGGTGTTTTGTAAAGATGTTGAGTCTTTTGCTTCCGCTGCGGTGCACGGCAGAGAGGGGGGGAGGGTGGGGGGTGGTGCTCCACCAATCCCTCTTTGATCCCCCATGTTGAAATCTACCAGGGCTCACTTGTGTAAAAAGTTATCAGTTGAAGAAGGTAAAAATTCGGGAAAATGGGAGATTTGTTGGTGTGGTTTGGTAGGTTGACCAAACAATCGCTTCAGATCAGACTGAATGAAAATTCGCTCAGAATTGCGCTACGACGCGTACTTTCCGAGATAATTGAGAAACCAAGTTATTCGGTGATGGCGAAAATTACCATTTTGAAGAAAAAATTCAATAAATAAAAAACCGGGTGCGCCCGGGTCGCGGCCCGGGATGGATGACCCCCCGGTGCGGCCGGGGAGGGTCGTCCGGGGCGCCGCCGGCCGCGCGCCTCTTTACAGCGCGCGGTCGGAGCCGCCCTGCCCGGGGGAGCCTCGCCAGGCTCCCCGAGGATGAGCACCCCCTCGTGACTGAGGGGGGGCGACGGCGGGGTGGACCAGAGGGGTTTATCCGAATCCTGGACCACCCCAACGCCGGAGGAAGGCCGCCGCGAGGTTTTAGTGGGTAACCCTAGGATCGGATCTCAGTTTACTGTTTTGGGAGTCCCACACTACCCCCTGCCGTCCCCAGGCGGGGGGTGTGCATAAAGCATTTCCTCGCGTAAAAAAAAAAAAAAAAAAAAAAAAAAAAAAGGTTAGGTTAGGTTAGGTTTTTTTTTTTGAAATAAAACTAGTAGAGAGTGCTACCAACAGTAGCGCTTATGGTATACGCTTTCTGTTGGAGCAGTAGTGTATGTATTATTTGTATTTTGGTTAGTTTTGAAATATATTTTAGAGCATATTGGGAGTTAGAAAATTTAAAATTACTTTGTTGTAGAATAAGAAGTATGAAGCAGAGACAGGCATCAAAATGAAATGAAAAAATAGTAGTTAAAGGAAGCTAAGATTACAAATGTAGAGCTAGAGAATGAGAATAAGGTAAAGGAAATTATGCCTAATATGTAAAGAAAATATGTGCAGAATGAACTTATAACTAAATTAGATCTAAGACTTATAGCTATGACATAATATAGTAGTTGCTATGATTGCAATAAAGACAATGGTGGTGATGATGAGTAAACTTATAGCTAGATCTTTTTTTTTTTTTTTTTTTTTTTTTTTTTTTTTTTATTAAATTTATATACTATATATTTATATTATTTATTATTATATATTTTTATATATATATATTTTTTTTTTTTTTTTTTTTTTTTTTTTTTTTTTTTTTTTTAAATTTAATGTGATAACAAATCATCAGGATAAGTATGACATAGTATGGTGGTAATAACAAATCGTTAAAATAAGTAAACAGAGTAAGTAAACTTATAGCTAGGTATTAATACAATAAGTAATAATTTATATAGTAAGTATCGTCAAAATAAGTATGACATAGTACTGACAGTAGTAGTATGGTGGTAATAACACATCATCAAGATAAGTATGACATAGTATGGTGGTAATAACAAATCATCAAAATAAGTAAACAGAGTAAGTAAACTTATAGCTAGGTATTAATATGATAAGTAATATTTTATCTGTGCATTTTAAGTTTAAGTGTACTAGTAATTTTAGCGCATACGTATGAATGGAGAATTAATATATATATTATGTATATAATTTAATTATGTTAAGTATATAGCTTGTTTAAATATATATATAGTGTGTGTATGGATATGTAAATAGGTGGATAGATATATGTGAATGGATGTCTATTAGGTTTTAAGGTTTAGAGGAGACGTAGATAATTGTTATTTATTTCAGTATGGAGGTCGAACCCGCGTTCGGCTAGCAAGGTGCGTACGTGCAAGCTCTGCGCCTTGAGGGGTGCGCAGGGAGGTTGTTAGTATTATATAGTGCATTTGTCTGTACATAATTAGTTAAAGAAATTATGTTAAAAATAACAATAAGTAAACGAAACATTGTAGAGATTCCAGTGAGATATGGTGGTGGTGAAGAGTTTTAGGTATTGTTGAAGAACTTAAGATCATTAACTATAGTGGTAAGATGGGTAAGAAAGATGGAGAGGCTACAATTTTTTTCCGTCATCTTCGTAATTAGTGCAGGGTCGTCGGGTGGAATCCTATCATGGTCGAGGGCGATGAAGAGGTCAGTACGAGTCGGTGAGTATCGGGGGCAGTCGAATAGTAAGTGATTAAAGGTTTGTGAAACGGTGGAGTCGCAAGGGCATAGGTCGTTGTCGGTGATGTGGAAGCGGTGAAGATACGATTTATGATATGCATGATTGGTGAGAAATTGGGTGACGGCGAAGGTGAGTTTACAGGCAGAGGTGAATTTTTGAATATCTAGGAAAGTTGGAAGGAGTTTTTTAGTGTGTATAGAGCCGGGAGAGTTTTCATAATAGTTTTGAGAGGCGATAGTGAGTTGTTTACGGATGTTGGATTTGATGTGGGAAATGGGGGCATGGGTATAGTCGGGTTGTTTGCGGAGAGAGGCGGCGGATTTGGCAGCAATGTCGGCCATATCATTACCAGGTATGTCAGTGTGGGCTCTGACCCATGCAAAGCGAGCGGTGAGGTTGTGGGATCTGGCAGAGTGGAGGGAGTGGAAGATGCGGACAGCTAATGGATTATGGCTGTAGGGGTTGGAAAGTTCCATGAGGGCGGATTGACTGTCGGAGAAGATATATATGGAGTGAATGTCAGTGTATTTGGGTTGTGTGTGTGAGTGTAAGAACCAATTAATAGCCCCGTCGATCGCGAGCATTTCTGCTTGGAAGACGGAGCATGTTGGGTGTAATTTGAATTTTTTTGTTGTGCAGTCGCCATGCGGGTCGATGGCCACAAAGGCGGCGCCAACGACATTATCATGGCGGCTGCCGTCGGTGAAGATGCGTATAGTGTTGTGTGTGGGGAGGGGGAATTGTTGATATTCTAGTAGTGAGTGGATTTCAGTGTAGGATATAGGTACTCTGAGGGAGGGGTGGAGTAGGTTAGGTTAGGTTAGGTTAGGTTAGGTTAGGTTGAGGACCGGAGACGCTCCGTCGTCGTTCCGGCCGATATGCCTGCTGAACGAGGCGGGGAAACTCTTTGAAAGAGTTATCTCCGCCCGTATCAGCAGCCACCTGTCGCAGGTGGGCCCGGACATATCGGACTGCCAGTTCGGGTTCCGGCAGGGGCGCTCGACCATCGACGCGGTGCGTCGGGTGCGGGCCCTGTCGGAACCGGCAGTCCGATCGGGGGGGGTCGCGCTGGCGGTGTCGCTCGACATCGTCAACGCCTTCGGGACCCTCCCCTGGCCGGCCATCAGGGAGGCCCTCGTATACCACGAGGTGCCTCCCTACCTCAGGTCGGTCATCGGGGCCTACCTGCAGGAGAGACGGGTGGACTATGTCGACCGGAACGGGACGGAGCAAAGGAAGGAGGTTACGTGCGGGGTTCCGCAGGGGTCCGTGCTCGGGCCCCTGCTATGGAACCTCGCCTACGATCCGGTCCTCCGCACCAGTCTGCCCCGTGGCGTGAGTGTCGTTTGCTACGCAGACGACACTCTGGTGGTCGCCACGGGGCCCGACTTCGAGCGGACGCTCAGGTTCGCCGAGCTGGGGGTGGCAATCGTCGTCAGACGGATCCGCGGGCTGGGCCTGGAGGTGGCGCCTCACAAAAGTGAGGCGCTGTGGTTCCACCGCCTCACCAGAGGCAGGGAACCCCCGGCCTCGCGGATCCAGGTGGGTGACACGGCTGTCCCGGTGGGGCGGTACATGAAGTACCTCGGCCTCACCCTGGACAGCCGCTGGAGCTTCGAGGAGCACTTCGTACGGATGGTCCCCCGAGCGCGACGGGTGGCGGGCGCTTTACACCGCCTGCTGCCCAACCTCGGGGGACCGGGGGAGGGAGTTCGCCGCCTCTACGGTGGCGTCGTGCGGTCCGTGGCCCTGTATGGGGCCCCCGTTTGGTCGCGAGACCTCGCGGGGGCCTCCCGCTCCAGGGCTCTGCTGAGGAGCCTGGAGCGGATCATGGCCATACGGATCGTACGGGGCTACCGTACCATCTCGTACGAGGCGGCGACGGTCCTCGCGAGTTATCCCCCCTTCATCATCCTGGCCGAGATGTACGCAGCCGCGTACGATCTCGGCCGGGGAGGGGGGGACGCGCGGGGACACGAAGTGCGGAGGCGGGAGGCCTTCCGGCGGGTCCTGGGGGACTGGCGCGACGCGCTGGTCCTCCAGGGCGGTACGCGTTCGCGCGCCGTCGGGGCCGTCCTGCCCCACCTCGAGGCCTGGGTGCTCCGCAAATGGGGCACTGTCACCTACAGGTTGACTCAGATACTCACCGGGCACGGGTGCTTCGGTGAGTATCTGAGTCGAATAAAACGTGAAGAGACGGCGAGATGCCACCATTGCGCATCCGACCTGGACTCGGCCCAGCACACGCTGGAGGTCTGCCCGGCCTGGGCGGCCGAGCGCCGAGTCCTGGTCGACGGGATCGGGCGAGACTTGTCCCCGCCGGCGTTGGTCGCGGCAATGCTGGCGGGCGAGGAGGAGTGGAGGGCTGTGGTCTCCTTCTGCGAAGCAGTCATGCTCCAGAAGGAGGCCGCCGAGCGGGGTCGGGAGAGAGCCGATCCCGCTCGAAGGCGGCGGCGGCGAGCTCAGTGATCGCCGCCGCCGACGGGCCGCGAGGGCGCACACCCCGCGGGTGCGCCCGGGTCGCGGCCCGGGAAGGATGACCCCCCGGTGCGGCCGGGGAGGGTCGTCCGGGGCGCCGCCGGCCGCGCGCCTCTTTACAGCGCGCGGTCGGAGCCGCCCCGCCCGGGGGAGCCTCGCCGAGGCTCCCCGAGGATGAGCACCCCCTCGTGACTGAGGGGGGGCGACGGCGGGGTGGACCAGAGGGGTTAAACCGAATCCTGGACCACCCCAACGCCGGAGGAAGGCCGCCGCGAGGTTTTAGTGGGTAACCCTAGGATCGGATTTCAGTTTACTGTTTTGGGAGTCCCACACTACCCCCTGCCGTCCCCAGGCGGGGGGTGTGCATAAAGCATTTCCTCGCGTAAAAAAAAAAAAAAAAAAAAAAAAAAAAAAAAAAAAAAAAAAAAAAAAAAAAAAGGTTAGGTTAGGTTAGGTTAGGTTAGGTTAGGTTAGGTTGGGGAGCGCCCCTCCCGCAGCGCCGCTCCCGGCCCGGACGGAGTCCCGGGCCGGGTCCTGGCGCTCGCTCTGGGAGTGTTAGGGAACAAGGCGAGGCGGCTGTTCACCAGCTGCCTCCGCCGCGGGGTGTTCCCCCTCGACTGGAAGTCGGCGAGACTGGTGCTCATCAGGAAGGAAGGGAGGACCGGAGACGCTCCGTCGTCGTTCCGGCCGATATGCCTGCTGAACGAGGCGGGGAAACTCTTCGAAAGGGTTATCTCCGCCCGTATCAGCAGCCACCTGTCGCAGGTGGGCCTGGACATATCGGACTGCCAGTTCGGGTTCCGGCAGGGGCGCTCGACCATCGACGCGGTGCGTCGGGTGCGGGCCCTGTCGGAACCGGCAGTCCGATCGGGGGGGGTCGCGCTGGCGGTGTCGTTAGACATCGTCAACGCCTTCGGGACCCTCCCCTGGCCGGCCATCAGGGAGGCCCTCGAATACCACGAGGTGCCTCCCTACCTAAGGTCGGTCATCGGGGCCTACCTGCAGGAGAGACGGGTGGACTATGTCGACCGGAACGGGACGGAGCAAAGGAAGGCGGTGACGTGCGGGGTTCCGCAGGGGTCCGTGCTCGGGCCCCTGCTGTGGAACCTCGCCTATGATCCGGTCCTCCGCACCAGTCTGCCCCGTGGCGTGAGTGTCGTTTGCTACGCAGACGACACTCTGGTGGTCGCCACGGGGCCCGACTTCGAGCGGACGCTCAGGTTCGCCGAGCTGGGGGTGGCAATCGTCGTCAGACGGATCCGCGGGCTGGGCCTGGAGGTGGCGCCTCACAAAAGTGAGGCGCTGTGGTTCCACCGCCTCACCAGAGGCAGGGAACCCCCGGCCTCGCGGATCCAGGTGGGTGACACGGCTGTCCCGGTGGGGCGGTACATGAAGTACCTCGGCCTCACCCTGGACAGCCGCTGGAGCTTCGAGGAGCACTTCGTACGGATGGTCCCCCGAGCGCGACGGGTGGCGGGCGCTTTACACCGCCTGCTGCCCAACCTCGGGGGACCGGGGGAGGGAGTTCGCCGCCTCTACGGTGGCGTCGTGCGGTCCGTGGCCCTGTACGGGGCCCCCGTTTGGTCGCGAGACCTCGCGGGGGCCTCCCGCTCCAGGGCTCTGCTGAGGAGCCTGGAGCGGATCATGGCCATTCGGATCGTACGGGGCTACCGTACCATCTCATACGAGGCGGCGACGGTCCTCGCGAGTTATCCCCCCTTCATCATCCTGGCCGAGATGTACGCAGCCGCGTACGATCTCGGCCGGGGAGGGGGGGACGCGCGGGGACACGAAGTGCGGAGGCGGGAGGCCTTCCGGCGGGTCCTGGGGGACTGGCGCGACGCGCTGGTCCTCCAGGGCGGTACGCGTTCGCGCGCCGTCGGGGCCGTCCTGCCCCACCTCGAGGCCTGGGTGCTCCGCAAATGGGGCACTGTCACCTACAGGTTGACTCAGATACTCACCGGGCACGGGTGCTTCGGTGAGTATCTGAGTCGAATAAAACGTGAAGAGACGGCGAGATGCCACCATTGCGCATCCGACCTGGACTCGGCCCAGCACACGCTGGAGGTCTGCCCGGCCTGGGCGGCCGAGCGCCGAGTCCTGGTCGACGGGATCGGGCGAGACTTGTCCCCGCCGGCGTTGGTCGCGGCAATGCTGGCGGGCGAGGAGGAGTGGAGGGCTGTGGTCTCCTTCTGCGAAGCAGTCATGCTCCAGAAGGAGGCCGCCGAGCGGGGTCGGGAGAGAGCCGACCCCGCTCGAAGGCGGCGGCGGCGAGCTCAGTGATCGCCGCCGCCGACGGGCCGCGAGGGCGCACACCCCGCGGGTGCGCCCGGGTCGCGGCCCGGGAAGGATGACCCCCCGGTGCGGCCGGGGAGGGTCGTCCGGGGCGCCGCCGGCCGCGCGCCTCTTTACAGCGCGCGGTCGGAGCCGCCCCGCCCGGGGGAGCCTCGCCAGGCTCCCCGAGGATGAGCACCCCCTCGTGACAGAGGGGGGGCGACGGCGGGGTGGACCAGAGGGGTTTAACCGAATCCTGGACCACCCCAACGCCGGAGGAAGGCCGCCGCGAGGTTTTAGTGGGTAACCCTAGGATCGGATTACAGCTTACTGTTTTGGGAGTCCCACACTACCCCCTGCCGTCCCCAGGCGGGGGGTGTGCATAAAGCATTTCCTCGCGTAAAAAAAAAAAAAAAAAAAAAAAAAAAAAAAAAAAAAAAAAAAAAAAGGTTGGGGAGCGCCGTCAGACCACCTCCACGAGCGCCCGGACGCTCCTTCCGGGCCGGTGCTCCCTGGGCAGGACCTGGCGGAGTAAATTCCGTCGGGTCCTGGCTGAGAGTCTGACAACAGTGGTGTCATCGTAATCCAGTCCGTGGGGCTGGGACGATGGCCGCCGCAAGGGGGCCGCGAGGAAGAAAACCTCTATAAAAAATCACCTTGTGGAGCTCCGCCTACCCTCTGTGTATCAGAGGGTAGAGTGTGACGCTACCGCGTAGGGTGGCAGTTTGCCACGGCTCAGGGCGACGGACCAGGGGTCGTGGACCCCCCCGTTCGGCCTGCAGCGTGTTTCGGGGTGGGGGCGACGGACCAGGGATTGTGAATCCCCCCGTTCGGCCCTACCGAAACGAAGGAGCGCGGGACAGGGCGTCGGTCAGGGGTTGTGAACCCCCCCGCTCGGCCTGTCCCGGTATTCGAGGAGGGAAGGGGCGACGGACCAGGGGTTGTGAACCCCCCCGCTCGGCCCTACCCGGGACGGTCTTCTGGAGAGGGGCGGTGGACCAGGGGTTGCTAACCCCCCCACTCGGTCCTCTCCGAGGAAGGCGCTCCGGGGCGACGGACCGTGGGTCGTAGACCCCGCCGCTCGGCCCGGCCCGCAACCCTCATTGAGAGGCGCGGGGGTCGTCGGACCGCGTGGAGTAAACCACTATAAAAAATCCGTGAATCCCAAGTTCTGATGCCCGGCGAGGGGATGCATGTTCGACGCGGAGGTCGGACCCGAGGGCATCACTTTAGGGGAGCTCACCCCTGGGCAGGAGGGAAAAAAGCCGAGGGAACTCCCCCTCGTTAATCAAAGTAATATCAACATGGCAACTAGTAAAAACACAATTCCTCAGGTGGGTACCGGCGTAGCCGGAGAATCCCACCCTGGCGGACTTCCGCCAGGCAGCCCCTCCGTATCTGAGGGGGGCACCTACTGCCATGCTGTCCTCACGGACAGCACTGCTGTTACGGCCGACGCGACAAGCGTCACCACGCAAGGCCGTTTCTGGAAGGGTGGAGAGTCGGAGGGGGGAGAGCCCAGTTCGTGCAATTCCCGCTCCTCCTCTAAAGACCGGAGGGAAGAGAGTGAACAAGGTCTCGTCTTGAAATTCAAGCGGCCGGACTCACCTCGACCCAAGCAGAAGGTCTCGACGGCGGACGGCGGCGGCGATAGCGACAGCGCTATGTCCGCCGTCTCCGCCGCCTCAGAGGCCTCTACGAGCAGGGGGTTGCGACCTCGAAAGAGGAAGCCCAAGAGCCCCGTGGACACACGGGGTGCTAAGAAGCGGCCTACCGGCACTACAAACCTCGCTGACGAGGTGGAAGCGCCGAGTTCGGCGGAACTCGGCGCTGAAATCTTCGAGGTTTTGGCGAACATGGAGCGTACAGCTGAAAGGGCCAAGAGCTCCAAAGCTGACGTTGCCAGGGCGGTGCGCACGGGCATTGAGAGGCTCCGCGAGAGCGTCACGGAGATCTGCGCAAGGGCCGACACCCAGGACCGGGAGAACCTTAGCTTCCGGACCCAAATGTCGGAGTTGTCGGCCCGAGTGATAGAGGTGGCCCAGGAGAACGCGGAGCTCCGAGCCAAGATGGCTGAGATGTCGGCCAGGTTGGAGGCGCCTAAATCGCAGGCGGTGGGGACATCCCGGGGGGACTCTGTTCCCCCGGTGGCGCCGCCGCCTGTGAAAAAGAAAAAGGCTGGCGCAGAGAAGGCTGCTCCAGGCCCCGCGAAACCCGCGGGCGCTCCGCCGCGGCCGTCCGCCGTCCCCGACGGTGACCGGGTCAAGGCCCTTATGGCCATTGACTTCGCCCGGTTCCAGTCGGAGATGGCGGCGAAATACTACCCAGAAGTGGTGAAGAGTGGAAAAAACAAAAAAAAGAAGAAGAACAGGCAGGAGAAGCAGGCGGCTGCCGCGGAACGCGCGCGGGCGCCGCCGCCTCCGCCAGCGCCTGCAGCCGGGCCTGCGAAGGGAGCGGTAGCTAGCGGCGAGACCTGGGCGACGGTGGTGGGCCGCAAGGCCGCTGCCGCCGCCAGGAAGGCTCGCGCCGCCGCCGCCGCTCCTGCACCGGCGCAGGGGAAGGCCAAGGCGAAGGCCAAACCTGCGGGGCTGCCGAAGCCCCCCAATACCGCCGCTGTGGTGGTGACGGTGCCTCCGGGCGTCGACACCACGCTCGCGGCGGTGATGGAGGTTGCCAAGAGCCGCATTAAGCTTGCGGATCTTGGCATCTCGGGGGGGCTGAAGGTCCGGAGGGCAATGACCGGGGCTCTCATGCTCGAGATCCCCGGTCCGGACAGCTCCGCCAAGGCCGACGCCTTGGCCGACAAAATGAGGGTGGCCGTCGCCGACACGGGCGCGATTATCTCGCGCCCGTGTAAAATGGGCGACTTGAGGGTGATGGACCTGGACGAGTCCATCACCCCCGCGACCGTCGCCGCTGTGATCGCCGAGGCGGGCGGATGCGCCCCGACCGACGTAAAGGTCGGGGAGATCCGCTCCAGCCCGTCTCGGCTGGGCTCGGCCTGGGTCAGGTGCCCGCTCGGAGTCGCCAGGAAACTGGCGGCTCAGCGGCGGGTCCTGATCGGGTGGACCGCGACGCGCGTCGAGGCGCTGGCAGCACGGCCTTTGCAGTGCTTCCGGTGCCTCGAAAAGGGGCACGTCCGCGCGAGGTGCCCCTGCGCCGTGGACAGGAGCGGGCGGTGCTACCGATGTGGCGTGGCAGGCCACATCGCGAGCGCCTGCACCGCGCCCGCTCCGCGCTGCCCGGTCTGCTCTGACCTGGGCTGCCGAGCGGATCACAGAATGGGGGGGAAGAAGTGTTCCCCCCCCAAGAGGAAGGCGGCGGCCGCGAGGCCACCCTCCCCTGTTAGGGGACAGGCGGGCGGGACTATGGAGGTCCAATAACGGACCTCCACGCCCGCTTCCTCCAGGGCAACCTCAACAACCGCCGCGCTGCGCAAGACCTACTTGCGCAGACGGTGGTTGAACATTCGGTTGCCCTGGCGGTGGTCGCCGAGCCCCATCACGTCCCCGTCCACCCGCGATGGTTCGGGGACGACGCGGGCTCGGTAGCCGTTTACTGGGCAGAGGGGAGCTACTGCTCCCTCCTGTGGAAAGGTCCAGGCTACGTCGCCGTGGAGTGGGGATCCATGGTCGTAGTGGGCTGCTACGTCTCTCCGAACAGCGGCCTCGCCGCGTACGAGGCATACCTGGACGGGCTGGCGAACCGCCTTCGCGGTTGCGCCCCCCGTCCGGTATTCGTCCTGGGCGACTTCAACGCTCACTCGAGCGAGTGGGGCGACGCCCGGGACGACGTCAGAGGAGAGACGCTTCTGGAGTGGGCGGCAGGACTCGACCTCCGGTTGCTCAACCGGGGGTCGGTCAGCACCTTTGTGCGGTGGCAGGGGGAGTCGATCATCGATCTATCGTGGGCGACTCCCTCGGCCGCCGCCACGGTGACCGGATGGCGGGTGGCGGAGGAGGTGGTCAATTTATCCGACCACCGACACATCTTTTTGGATGTGTCGCTCCGCCGCCCCAGCCGCCCGCGCCAGACTGGCGGCCCTCCGCGGCGCTGGTCTCTCAAGCGGCTCGACCGAGACATGGTCGTGGCCGCCGCCAGCGTCGCGGACTGGACGGAGGGAGCGGTATCGCCCGATCCCGAGGCGCAAGCGGCCTGGCTGCGCGGCACGATGACGTCGATCTGCGACGCGTCGATGCCGCGAGTCGGGCCGCCCCGGCGGGGCTCCGTGTACTGGTGGAGCGAGGAGATCGAACGGCTGCAGAAGGCCGCCTTCGTCGCTCGCCGCCGGTACCTGAGAGCCCGGAAGAGAAGGCGAACCACGGTCGAGGAGGCTCTCAGAGTCAGACGGGAATACGGGGCCGCCGCGCACGCCGTATGCGTCGCCATCGCTGCGGCTCGCGAGCGGTCCTGGAACGAGCTCGTCGAGGGACTGAACAGGGACCCATGGGGACGCCCGTACAGGATGGTACTGGGCAAGCTGACCCCGTGGGTCCCTCCGTTGACGGAATCCCTGGACCCGGAAGTCGTGGGAGGAGTCGTTGATGCACTCTTCCCTAGGGTCCAGGGTGGTCCCTCGGTTCCTCCGTCACAGTCGGACCACACTCCGTGGTCCGACGAGCTGGAGGTGACGGAGGACGAGCTCGGGCGGGCCGTCGCACGGCTCGCCTCCCGCAGCGCCGCTCCCGGCCCGGACGGAGTTCCGGGCCGGGTCCTGGCGCTCGCTCTGGGAGTCTTAGGGAACAAGGCGAGGCAGCTGTTCACCAGCTGCCTCCGCCGCGGGGTGTTCCCCCTCGACTGGAAGTCGGCGAGACTGGTGCTCATCAGGAAGGAAGGGAGGACCGGAGACGCTCCGTCGTCGTTCCGGCCGATATGCCTGCTGAACGAGGCGGGGAAACTCTTCGAAAGGGTTATCTCCGCCCGTATCAGCAGCCACCTGTCGCAGGTGGGCCCGGACATATCGGACTGTCAGTTCGGGTTCCGGCAGGGGCGCTCGACCATCGACGCGGTGCGTCGGGTGCGGGCCCTGTCGGAACCGGCAGTCCGATCGGGGGGGGTCGCGCTGGCGGTGTCGCTAGACATCGTCAACGCCTTCGGGACCCTCCCCTGGCCGGCCATCAGGGAGGCCCTCGAATACCACGAGGTGCCTCCCTACCTAAGGTCGGTCATCGGGGCCTACCTGCAGGAGAGACGGGTGGACTATGTCGACCGGAACGGGACGGAGCAGAGGAAAGCGGTGACGTGCGGGGTTCCGCAGGGGTCCGTGCTCGGGCCCCTGCTGTGGAACCTCGCCTACGATCCGGTCCTCCGCACCAGTCTGCCCCGTGGCGTGAGTGTCGTTTGCTACGCAGACGACACTCTGGTGGTCGCCACGGGGCCCGACTTCGAGCGGACGCTCAGGTTCGCCGAGCTGGGGGTGGCAATCGTCGTCAGACGGATCCGCGGGCTGGGCCTGGAGGTGGCGCCTCACAAAAGTGAGGCGCTGTGGTTCCACCGCCTCACCAGAGGCAGGGAACCCCCGGCCTCGCGGATCCAGGTGGGTGACACGGCTGTCCCGGTGGGGCGGTACATGAAGTACCTCGGCCTCACCCTGGACAGCCGCTGGAGCTTCGAGGAGCACTTCGTACGGATGGTCCCCCGAGCGCGACGGGTGGCGGGCGCCTTACACCGCCTGCTGCCCAACCTCGGGGGACCGGGGGAGGGAGTTCGCCGCCTCTACGGTGGCGTCGTGCGGTCCGTGGCCCTGTACGGGGCCCCCGTCTGGTCGCGAGACCTTGCGGGGGCCTCCCGCTCCAGGGCTCTGCTGAGGAGCCTGGAGCGGATCATGGCCATACGGATCGTACGGGGCTACCGTACCATCTCATACGAGGCGGCGACGGTCCTCGCGAGTTATCCCCCCTTCATCATCCTGGCCGAGATGTACGCGGCCGCGTACGATCTCGGCCGGGGAGGGGGGGACGCGCGGGGACACGAAGTGCGGAGGCGGGAGGCCTTCCGGCGGGTCCTGGGGGACTGGCGCGACGCGCTGGTCCTCCAGGGCGGTACGCGTTCGCGCGCCGTCGGGGCCGTCCTGCCCCACCTCGAGGCCTGGGTGCTCCGTAAATGGGGCACTGTCACCTACAGGTTGACTCAGATACTCACCGGGCACGGGTGCTTCGGTGAGTATCTGAGTCGAATAAAGCGTGAAGAGACGGCGAGATGCCACCATTGCGCATCCGACCTGGACTCGGCCCAGCACACGCTGGAGGTCTGCCCGGCCTGGGCGGCCGAGCGCCGAGTCCTGGTCGACGGGATCGGGCGAGACTTGTCCCCGCCGGCGTTGGTCGCGGCAATGCTGGCGGGCGAGGAGGAGTGGAGGGCTGTGGTCTCCTTCTGCGAAGCAGTCATGCTCCAGAAGGAGGCCGCCGAGCGGGGTCGGGAGAGAGCCGACCCCGCTCGAAGGCGGCGGCGGCGAGCTCAGTGATCGCCGCCGCCGACGGGCCGCGAGGGCGCACACCCCGCGGGTGCGCCCGGGTCGCGGCCCGGGAAGGATGACCCCCCGGTGCGGCCGGGGAGGGTCGTCCGGGGCGCCGCCGGCCGCGGGCCTCTTTACAGCGCGCGGTTGGAGCCGCCCCGCCCGGGGGAGCCTCGCCAGGCTCCCCGAGGATGAGCACCCCCTCGTGACAGAGGGGGGGCGACGGCGGGGTGGACCAGAGGGGTTTATCCGAATCCTGGACCACCCCAACGCCGGAGGAAGGCCGCCGCGAGGTTTTAGTGGGTAACCCTAGGATCGGATTTCAGTTTACTGTTTTGGGAGTCCCACACTACCCCCTGCCGTCCCCAGGCGGGGGGTGTGCATAAAGCATTTCCTCGCGTAAAAAAAAAAAAAAAAAAAAAAAAAAAAAGGTTAGGTTAGGTTAGGTTTTTTTTTTTTTTTTAAAATTGCCGCCTCTTACCCTACCGGGCCGCGGGAACTACGTTAGTATACGTCCGCGGCCCGGCAAGGGGGGGCCCCTTTCCTTCGGGGCCCGGCTTGGTACGACCCACTCCCAAGATTGAGGAGGGGTCGTCCACCGTTTTCCCACGCCGCGCGTGGGATTATGTCCCGGCCAGGGCCGCCATCAGGTTCGACGGCGGCCCCGGGCCGGGGCCCGGCGGGGCGGGAGCGTGCCGCCAGCACGCTCGCGCTCCCGCAGGGCTTCGCGCTTGGCCGCCATCACCTCGCCAGCGAACGAGGCGACGGCGGCCCAACACTGGTCGCTGCCGGCCATGGCAGCGACGACGGCCGGCAGCGACAAATCCACCCCGACCGCGCCAATGAGCCTGGCGCGTTGGGCGTCCCAGCCCGTGCACACGGCCAGGGTGTGTTCGGCCGTGTCCACGGCACCGGACGCGCAGTGGTGGCACACGGGCTCCGCGAGGAGGCCCACCAGTTCCCACAGGTACTTGCTGAAACAGCCGTGACCTGTGAGAAGCTGGGTGAGCCAATAAGTGGGAGCCCGGTGCCTCGCCTCGACCCATTGGCGCAGTACGGGTCGGACAGCCTCGGCGAGCCGCCTGCTCGCCGAGGGGTCCTCCAACCTTTGAGCCCATCGCTGGAAGAGATCCTCGCGACATTCGCTCCTCCAGCGAACGATCTCTTCCGCGAGGGGCTCCGACGATGTTTGCCGCATCAGGGCCCTCCTTCGGTACACCTCCGCCAGGACCCCGGCCTCGAGGTCCCAGGGGAGGCTCCCGGCAATCAAGCACGCCGCCTCGTAAGAGACGGTGTGGTACGCCCTGGAGGCCCTCTGTGCCATGACCCGCTGCGGACGCCGCAGCAGGGCCACGTTCTCGGCACTGAGGGCCCCCGCCGCCCATATTGGCGCCCCGTAGAGCGCCATGGAGCGAACCACACCGTCATAAAGGCGGCGGCCGACACTCCCCGCCCCCCCACAGTTGGGGAGTAGGCGTGCGAGCATTCCCGCGCACGACACCAATTTTGGCGCCAGCGCACGGAAATGCCCGCTGAACCCCCACCGACCGTCGAGGACGAGACCGAGATATTTAATGGTCTCCCCGACGGCGATGCGGGCTCCGCCCACCGTGATGGAGTACCCCGGGGGGGGCTTCGTCCGAGGCCCATGGAAGAACAGGGCCTCGGACTTCTCGAGGGCCACCCTCAGCCCGAGGGCCCTGATGCGGCCGACAACATGGGCCGTGCCCGCCGTGGCGAGCACGCCCGCGTCCCTAAACGATTTGCCCTGCGCGGTCACTAGGGTATCGTCGGCGTAGCATATTACGCCGACCCCCCGAAGATTAGCGCCGCGCAGGGCCCAGTCGAAGCCGATGTTCCACAGGAGTGGGCCGAGAACCGACCCCTGTGGAACACCGCACCCCATCTCCCTGCGGACCACCCGCCCCCGGGCCGGGTATGTGATGGCCCGGTCGGCGAAGTAGTCCGCAAGGACGCGCCTGAGGTACCACGGGACGTTGTGGTACCTCAGGGCCTCCGCGATTGTCTCCCAGGGGATGGTGTTGAAGGCGTTGGCGATGTCGAGCGACACCGCCAACAACACCTCCCCCCGGGAGACAGCGCTCTCGACGCTGTCCCGCAGCCGAGAGATGGCGTCCAGCGTGGACCTCCCGCGGCGAAAGCCGAATTGTCCGTCACTGAGATTTGGGCCCACCGCCTCCAGGTGCTCGACGAGGCGCGCAGCGAGCACGCGCTCGAAGAGTTTGCACGCCTCATCGAGCAGGACGATGGGGCGGTAGGCCGACGGCGAGTCGGGGGGTCGCCCGCGCTTCGGGAGAAGCACGAGCTTCCCCGACTTCCACCGCCGCGGGATCGTGCCGGACGCCATCATTTCCGACATGAGGGACAGCGTCTCCTCCCCGAGGACCGGCATCACGCGGACGAGGATCCGCCCGGGCACACCGTCCGGACCTGGGGCGCGGTTCTTCAGCTTGAGCGTCTGAACCGCGGCCCCCAGCTCGTCCTCGGACACGGGCGGAACTACCTCGCCCGCGGCCGGCCCTTCCTCGGGAGTCGGTGCCGCCATTCTGGGCGGCACCCATTCTTCTCTGGGGCTCGGGAATAGGGAGCTGACCACGCGCTCCAGCAGGGGGGGGTCAAGGGTCATCGTCAGCGGGGGCGCCGCGGGTCGGAGCTTCTGCCTCACGACCTTGTACGGGCGCCCCCACGGATCCCCGTCGATGCTGTCGACCCACCCCTGCCAGGCCTCCGCCTTGGCGGCCCTTATAGCGGAGGTCAGGGCCGCGCGAGCGGCCCGGTACGCGGCGAGCAACACCTCCTCGTGTGCCGGGTCCCTGGCGCTTCTTCTCCGGCTTCTGGTGCACCGGCGGCGGGCCGAGGCACACTCGGCCTGTAGCCCCGTGAGGTGGGGCCGCCACCAGTACACCTGCCTGCGCTTTTTAGAGGGACCCGCCCGTCGCATCGCCGCGTCGCAGACGCGAGACAGTGCTCCGGAAAGCCTTTCGCATCTCGCGTCTACGTCCGGGCCGCTATCGGCGTTAGCGGCGGCCCATCGCTCCACGATGGCCGCCTCCGTGGCCAGCTCCGGGTCCAGGGTGGACAACCGCCACCGCGGACCCTCCTCCGACCGGGGTCGGTCCACACCGCCCGCTCCGGCGTCCGAAGGGGATGGGACTAGGTCGAACCTTATGTATAAATGGTCCGACAACGTCTCCACCCCCTCCTCAACCCGCCACCCGATTGCGCGGCGGGCCAGGGCGGGACTCGCGAACGAGACGTCGACGATCGACCCGCCCTGTTGACGCACGCACGTGTGGACCGCCCCCCGGTTCAGGAGGACCATTCCCGTGGACACCGCCCACTCCTCCAGGGTCTCGCCCCTGGCGCTGGTCGCCGGAGATCCCCACGAACGGGATTTGGCGTTGAAGTCTCCGGCGACCACCACAGGGGTGGGGTGCACTTCTTGGACCAGGTCGCCGACCTCGACCAGCAGACGCTCGAAGTCGGCGAGGGTCCTGTTCGGAGAGAAGTACACCCCGATCACTGCAACGTCGCCCAGCAGCACGAGGACGCATCCGCGCCCCCTCCGCACCCTGCGGAAGGGGATGCACAGCGAAGCGTCGCGCTGCCAGGCGACGATAGCCACCGAACCGTCGTCGGCGCCCGCCCAGTTGTCGCGGGCTTGGACGCGGTACGGCTCGGCGACTATGGCGACGTCGATTTGCCACCGCGCAGCCGTCTGGAGAAGCAGGTCCTGTGCGGCCGCGCAGTGGTTCACGTTCGCCTGCAGGATCGAGACCCTGTGAGCCATTTAATTGGTGGCGGTGTCCATTGCCTCCTCAACAGCTCTCGGAGCTGTTACTGACGCGGCGGGGGCGTCGCGATTACCCCCGCCCGTCTTCTTCTTCTTGGCCATCGCCGGGCACTTTTTGTGCCCGAGGCGATGGCCGGCGTCGCCGCCCTCGGTCGCGCAGATTGCGCACCTAGGGTCGGCGACGCAGGTGGCCGCCTTGTGGCCCGGCTGGCCGCACCGGAAGCACAGCGCGCTGCGGTCTACCTCGCAGCTGCACTGCACCCCCAGGTGGCCCGGCACCAGGCAGCGGTAACACCGCTGCGGCCGCGCGTCAAGGAGCGCGGCCCGGGCCATCGACCAGCCGATGGTGAGGTGGCCAGCCCCCGTGATCGTTTTGGCCGCCAGGACCGGGCATTTTACCCAGACGGTCCCCGGGCGGCCAGGTGGGCGGTTGATGGTGCCCACCTTTACCGATTCGAGGCGGCATCCCCCCACTTCGGCCACTCGCGCGGCCACCATTTCCTTGGTGGCCGCGTCACTCAGGCCGGAAATGCGCATCTCTGCGCACCGCTCCGGCCTGGCGACGCGGGCCACCTCGCCGACGACCTCGCGCAGCTTCGACGCGAGCTCGTCGGCCTTCCTCGTCCTATCGGCGCCGGACACCTCCAGCAGCCGTCCCCCGGTGCGGGCCGTGCGGAAGCGGAGGCCGCTGATCTCCAGGGCCGCGAGGTTAATTCCCCTCTCGGCCCTGGATAACACGTCGGCGTAACTCACTGTCGAGCCCTGCGGCAGTGTGATGGCTATCGCCTCCGACGCAGGAACTCGCAGGCGACGGCCGCGCCTCCGCTTCCGCTTGGGCTGCTGGGCTGCCGGAGCAGCCGGCGCCCGGGGCGCCGGAGCAGCCTGCCTCGGCGCCCGAGATGCCGGGGAAGCCGGCCTCGGCGCCCGGCCCCCCCGCGCCACCACGTTCCACGCCTCTTTGAGAGGCGGCGGTGGTGGAGCAGGTTTGACGGCGGGACGAGTTGGGGCCGGAGGAGCGGTTCCGCGGGCCGCCTCGGCCTCGCGGGTCGCGAGGCTCCTCCTGCCACCCCTCTTTTGACCCCTCGCCCCCGCATTGGATGTTGCGGCGGGGGCGGAGGAGGTTGCGGCCGTCGGCGCAGGGCCGCGCGCCGGGGAGGCCACCGCCGGCGGGGCGGCAGAGGCGTCAACCGCAGGCGCCGGGGCACCGCGCTCCGGCGTTTTGCGCACGTACGCCGTTATGGGCGGGGATAGTCGCTTCTCCGGAAGGAGCCGGTCCTGGATGCCCGACATCCTAGCGTCGACCAGGAAGAAGATTTCCTCCCTGGTCATCGCTTCGGGTGCCGGGGCGGGGACGGAGGCCGCCACTCGCCTCTGGGCCTCGACCTCGGCCCTGAGGGCGAGGATTTCAGCCCGAAGCTGGGCGACCTCCTCCGACTCCTTCCTGGCGGCGAGCTTGTGCACAGCCTCTGCCGCCGTCGCCACCGCCTTCCTGATCTCCGCCACGTGCTGGCACTTCATCCTCGTCTGCTTGCGGGCAAGCGAACCGATCAGCTCCAAGGCTGATTCGGCCACCCCCACAAGCTCGTCGGCGCCGCACGTGGCCGCCACCTCCCCTTCCTGGGCAGGGCCCTCCGACGACACCGCCCGGGATCGCTCCCGCAGGGCCGCCTTCTTTGCGGCCACCTCGGCCGCCAGCTCCTCCTCGGCGCGCAGTTCGAGCTCGCGCTCTCGCTGCGCGCACAGTTCGGCCTTTGCCTTTGCGAGGCCGACGTACGCGCCCGTTGTGGGCGGGCGCCCTCGACCTCGCTTAGGCCGCGCACCAGTTTTGGCCAAGGCCACCTCCTCTTCTTCAAGCGGCCGCTTTCGCCACAGGCGACCCATCGGGGAGGGGGAGCTAGATCTTGAGCGCTCCCCCACCGACATGCAGCTGTCCGAGGATTCGGACAGCCGCAACTCCTGCGGCAAATCTATGCGCGAGAGTGCCACGCGTGGCACCCTCACCTGCTCCACGAGGGCCGAGGCCCTCGTACTCACGGAGACCATGTCCTCGGATTTCGCGCTCCCGGACCGGCTCCTTGTTTCCACCGAGGATTCCCTCCTCTCTTCGTCGTTTTTATTAGTTTTAAGTGTTTTAGGTTCCATTTTTGTTCCCACGAGTATGGGGGAAAGGATTACCAAGACTAGCAGAGCCCCCTGTACTAGCTTGGGCGTATATACGCACGGAGGTCCGCCAGTTTCCGCGGGTTTTTACGACTTCGCTGTCGGGTGTTATTGACTTTTCCTTGTCTCGGGCCGGCCAATTAAGGCAAGCCCCCTGTCCCGGCGCCACGCCGCTAGACATGACAACGACACGCGACGCCGAAACAGGTTGCTCGACGTTGTCCCCGGGAAGGGGACATCCCCCTGAACACGAGTTAACGCATCCAGAGGGACCGCCGAGCCGCGGGGTACTCCCGCCCACAACCACGTCCAAAAGGACCGCTGTCCATGAAGGACCCTCCAAGAGCGAAGCGCTCTCGCGCCGGAGCGGCGCCCGATGTCGGGAGTGACCGCCCCGCATCGCCAGTCAGCTCTGATGATCAGAGTAGTACCGGGAGCGGGGCAGTCGCCGACACTCGCGGTGGCGAAGCACCGCCGCGGACCTTGCAGGTCCGCCATACCACGACCCCTCCGCGGGTCAACTGGTGGGATATCAGTCAACGGCCAGAAACCCTCCTCCCGTATAAATACGGGTCGGAACGAATCTGACCGCTGTCCAGGGAGCACCAGAACACCGCTTCCCTTACCCGGAGATCGCAAGCGATTTCCAGGGCACGAGAAACGGTGCACCAACGTGGAGGTTTCCCACCCAGCCCCCCAGGTTAGGTTAGGTTAGGTTAGGTTAGGTTAGGTTAGGTTCTGGGCAGAGGGGAGCTACTGCTCCCTCCTGTGGAAAGGTCCAGGCTACGTCGCCGTGGAGTGGGGATCCATGGTCGTAGTGGGCTGCTACGTCTCTCCGAACAGCGGCCTCGCCGCGTACGAGGCATACCTGGACGGGCTGGCGAACCGCCTTCGCGGTTGCGCCCCCCGTCCGGTATTCGTCCTGGGTGACTTCAACGCTCACTCGAGCGAGTGGGGTGACGCCCGGGACGACGTCAGAGGAGAGACGCTTCTGGAGTGGGCGGCAGGACTCGACCTCCGGTTGCTCAACCGGGGGTCGGTCAGCACCTTTGTGCGGTGGCAGGGGGAGTCGATCATCGATCTATCGTGGGCGACTCCCTCGGCCGCCGCCATGGTGACCGGATGGCGGGTGGCGGAGGAGGTGGTCAACCTGTCTGACCACCGACACATCCTTTTGGATGTGTCGCTCCGCCGCCCAAGCCGCCCGCGCCAGACTAGCGGCCCTCCGCGGCGCTGGTCTCTCAAGCGGCTCGACCGGGACATGGTCGTGGCCGCCGCCAGCGTCGCGGACTGGACGGAGGGAGCGGGATCGCCCGATCCCGAGGCGCAAGCGGCCTGGCTGCGCGACACGATGTCGTCGATCTGCGACGCGTCGATGCCGCGGGTCGGGCCGCCCCGGCGGGGCTCCGTGTACTGGTGGAGCGAGGAGATCGAGCGGCTGCAAAAGGCCGCCTTCGTCGCTCGCCGCCGGTACTTGAGAGCCCGGAAGAGAAGGCGAACCACGGTCGAGGAGGCTCTCAGAGCCAGACGGGAATACGGGGCCGCTGCGCACGCCGTATGCGTAGCCATCGCTGCGGCTCGCGAGCGGTCCTGGAACGAGCTCGTCGAGGGACTGGACAGGGACCCATGGGGACGCCCGTACAAAATGGTACTGGGCAAGCTGACCCCGTGGGTCCCTCCGTTGACGGAATCCCTGGACCCGGAAGTCGTGGGAAGAGTCGTCAACGCACTCTTCCCTAGGGTCCAGGGCGGTCCCTCGGTTCCTCCGTCACAGTCGGACCACACTCCGTGGTCCGACGAGCTGGAGGTGACGGAGGACGAGCTCGGGCGGGCCGTCGCGCGGCTCGCCTCCCGCAGCGCCGCTCCCGGCCCGGACGGAGTTCCGGGCCGGGTCCTGGCGCTCGCTCTGGGAGTCTTAGGGAACAAGGCGAGGCGGCTGTTCACCAGCTGCCTCCGCCGCGGGGTGTTCCCCCTCGACTGGAAGTCGGCGAGACTGGTGCTCATCAGGAAGGAAGGGAGGACCGGAGACGCTCCGTCGTCGTTCCGGCCGATATGCCTGCTGAACGAGGCGGGGAAACTCTTCGAAAGGGTTATCTCCGCCCGTATCAGCAGCCACCTGTCGCAGGTGGGCCCGGACATATCGGACTGTCAGTTCGGGTTCCGGCAGGGGCGCTCGACCATCGACGCGGTGCGTCGGGTGCGGGCCCTGTCGGAACCGGCAGTCCGATCGGGGGGGGTCGCGCTGGCGGTGTCGCTAGACATCGTCAACGCCTTCGGGACCCTCCCCTGGCCGGCCATCAGGGAGGCCCTCGAATACCACGAGGTGCCTCCCTACCTAAGGTCGGTCATCGGGGCCTACCTGCAGGAGAGACGGGTGGATTATGTCGACCGGAACGGGACGGAGCAGAGGAAGGCGGTGACGTGCGGGGTTCCACAGGGGTCCGTGCTCGGGCCCCTGCTGTGGAACCTCGCCTACGATCCGGTCCTCCGCACCAGTCTGCCCCGTGGCGTGAGTGTCGTTTGCTACGCAGACGACACTCTGGTGGTCGCCACGGGGCCCGACTTCGAGCGGACGCTCAGGTTCGCCGAGCTGGGGGTGGCAATCGTCGTCAGACGGATCCGCGGGCTGGGCCTGGAGGTGGCGCCTCACAAAAGTGAGGCGCTATGGTTCCACCGCCTCACCAGAGGCAGGGAACCCCCGGCCTCGCGGATCCAGGTGGGTGACACGGCTGTCCCGGTAGGGCGGTACATGAAGTACCTCGGCCTCACCCTGGACAGCCGCTGGAGCTTCGAGGAGCACTTCGTACGGATGGTCCCCCGAGCGCGACGGGTGGCGGGCGCCTTACACCGCCTGCTGCCCAACCTCGGGGGACCGGGGGAGGGAGTTCGCCGCCTCTACGGTGGCGTCGTGCGGTCCGTGGCCCTGTACGGGGCCCCCGTCTGGTCGCGAGACCTCGCGGGGGCCTCCCGCTCCAGGGCTCTGCTGAGGAGCCTGGAGCGGATCATGGCCATACGGATCGTGCGGGGCTACCGTACAATCTCATACGAGGCGGCGACGGTCCTCGCGAGTTATCCCCCCTTCATCATCCTGGCCGAGATGTACGCAGCCGCGTACGATCTCGGCCGGGGAGGGGGGGACGCGCGGGGACACGAAGTGCGGAGGCGGGAGGCCTTCCGGCGGGTCCTGGGGGACTGGCGCGACGCGCTGGTCCTCCAGGGCGGTACGCGTTCGCGCGCCGTCGGGGCCGTCCTGCCCCACCTCGAGGCCTGGGTGCTCCGTAAATGGGGCACTGTCACCTACAGGTTGACTCAGATACTCACCGGGCACGGGTGCTTCGGTGAGTATCTGAGTCGAATAAAACGTGAAGAGACGGCGAGATGCCACCATTGCGCATCCGACCTGGACTCGGCCCAGCACACGCTGGAGGTCTGCCCGGCCTGGGCGGACGAGCGCCGAGTCCTGGTCGACGGGATCGGGCGAGACTTGTCCCCGCCGGCGTTGGTCGCGGCAATGCTGGCGGGCGAGGAGGAGTGGAGGGCTGCGGCCTCCTTCTGCGAAGCAGTCATGCTCCAGAAGGAGGCCGCCGAGCGGGGTCGGGAGAGAGCCGATCCCGCTCGAAGGCGGCGGCGGCGAGCTCAGTGATCGCCGCCGCCGACGGGCCGCGAGGGCGCACACCCCGCGGGTGCGCCCGGGTCGCGGCCCGGGAAGGATGACCCCCCGGTGCGGCCGGGGAGGGTCGTCCGGGGCGCCGCCGGCCGCGCGCCTCTTTACAGCGCGCGGTCGGAGCCGCCCCGCCCGGGGGAGCCTCGCCGAGGCTCCCCGAGGATGAGCACCCCCTCGTGACTGAGGGGGGGCGACGGCGGGGTGGACCAGAGGGGTTAAACCGAATCCTGGACCACCCCAACGCCGGAGGAAGGCCGCCGCGAGGTTTTAGTGGGTAACCCTAGGATCGGATTTCAGTTTACTGTTTTGGGAGTCCCACACTACCCCCTGCCGTCCCCAGGCGGGGGGTGTGCATAAAGCATTTCCTCGGGTAAAAAAAAAAAAAAAAAAAAAAAAAAAAAAAAGGTTAGGTTAGGTTAGGTTAGGTTAGGTTAGGTTAGGTTGGGGAGCGCCGTCAGACCACCTCCACGAGCGCCCGGACGCTCCTTCCGGGCCGGTGCTCCCTGGGCAGGACCTGGCAGAGTAAATTCCGTCGGGTCCTGGCTGAGAGTCTGACAACAGTGGTGTAATCGTAATCCAGTCCGTGGGGCTGGGACGATGGCCGCCGCAAGGGGGCCGCGAGGAAGAAAACCTCTATAAAAAATCACCTTGTGGAGCTCCGCCTACCCTCTGCGTATCAGAGGGTAGAGTGTGACGCTACCGCGTAGGGTGGCAGTTTGCCACGGCTCAGGGCGACGGACCAGGGGTCGTGGACCCCCCCGTTCGGCCTGCAGCGTGTTTCGGGGTGGGGGCGACGGACCAGGGATTGTGAATCCCCCCGTTCGGCCCTACCGAAACGAAGGAGCGCGGGACAGGGCGTCGGTCAGGGGTTGTGAACCCCCCCGCTCGGCCTGTCCCGGGATTCGAGGAGGGAAGGGGCGACGGACCAGGGGTTGTGAACCCCCCCGCTCGGCCCTACCCGGGACGGTCTTCTGGAGAGGGGCGGTGGACCAGGGGTTGCTAACCCCCCCACTCGGTCCTCTCCGAGGAAGGCGCTCCGGGGCGACGGACCGTGGGTCGTAGACCCCGCCGCTCGGCCCGGCCCGCAACCCTCATTGAGAGGCGCGGGGGTCGTCGGACCGCGTGGAGTAAACCACTATAAAAAATCCGTGAATCCCAAGTTCTGATGCCCGGCGAGGGGATGCATGTTCGACGCGGAGGTCGGACCCGAGGGCATCACTTTAGGGGAGCTCACCCCTGGGCAGGAGGGAAAAAAGCCGAGGGAACTCCCCCTCGTTAATCAAAGTAAACTCATCATGGCAAATAGCAATAACACAATTCCTCAGGTGGGTACCGGCGAAGCCGGAGAATCCCACCCTGGCGGACTCCCGCCAGGCAGCCCCTCCGTATCTGAGGGGGGCACTAAATGCCATGCTGTCCTCACGGACAGCACTGCTGTTACGGCCGACGCGACAAGCGTCACCACGCAAGGCCGTTTTTGGAAGGGTGGAGAGTCGGAGGGGGGAGAGCCCAGTTCGGGCAATTCCCGCTCCTCCTCTAAAGACCGGAGGGAAGAGGGTGAGAAAGGTCTCGTCTTGAAATTCAAGCGGCCGGACTCACCTCGACCCAAGCAGCAGGTCTCGACGGCGGACGGCGGCGGCGATAGCGACAGCGCTATGTCCGCCGTCTCCGCCGCCTCAGAGGCCTCTACGAGCAAGGGGGTGCGACCTCGAAAGAGGAAGCCGAAGAGCCCTGTGGACTCGCGAGGCGCTAAGAAGAGGCCTACCAGCTCTGATAACCTTGCTGACGAGGTGGAAGCGCCGAGTTCAGCGGAACTCGGCGCCGAGATATTCGAGGCGTTGGCAACTATGGAGCGCTGCGCCGAAAGAGCTAAAAGCTCAAAGGCGGACGTTGCCAAAGCGGTGCGCACCGGCATCGAGAGGCTCCGCGAGAACGTCGCGGAGATCTGCGCAAGGGCCGACACCCAGGACCGGGAGAATTTAAACTTCCGGACCCAAATGTCGGAGCTGTCGGCCCGTGTGATAGAGGTGGCCCGGGAGAACGCGGAGCTCCGGGCCAAGATGGCTGAGATGTCGACTAGGTTGGAGGCGCCTAAATCGCAGGCGGCGGGGACATCCCGGGGGGACTCTGTTCCTCCGGTGGCGCCGCCGCCTGCAAAAAAGAAGAAGGCTGGGACAGAAAGGGCTGCTTTGGGCCCCGCGAAACCCGCGGACGCCCCGCCGCAGGCCTCCGCTGTCTCCGACGGAACCCGGGAAATGGCCCTTATGGCCAGAGAATTCGCCCGGTTCCAGTCGGAGATGGCGGCAAAGTACTTCCCCGACGCGGGGAAGAAGCCTCCCCTGAGGCACGAGCGGCCCGCCGCGGCAAATCCGCCGCCGCCGGGGCCGCAAGTGCCCCAGAGGGGAAAAAAGAAGAGCAAAAGGGAGAGGAAGGCGGCTGCCGCGGAGCACTTGCGGGTGCAAGAGCCTCCGCTTCCGTCTGCTCCTGCAGCTGGAGCTGCGCCGGGTGCGGGAACTGGTGGCGAGACCTGGGCGACGGTGGTGGGCCGCAAGGCCGCTGCCGCCGCCAGGAAGGCTCGCGCCGCCGCCGCCGCTCCTACACCGGCGCAGGGGAAGGCCAAGGCGAAGGCCAAACCTGCGGGGCTGCCGAAGCCCCCCAATACCGCCGCTGTGGTGGTGACGGTGCCTCCGGGCGTCGACACCACGCTCGCGGCGGTGATGGAGGTTGCCAAGAGCCGCATCAAACTTGCGGATCTTGGCATCTCGGGGGGGCTTAAGGTCCGAAGGGCGATGACCGGGGCTCTCATGCTCGAGATCCCCGGTCCGGACAGCTCCGCCAAGGCCGACGCCTTGGCCGAAAAGATGAGGGTGGCCGTCGCCGACACGGGCGCGATTATCTCGCGCCCGTGTAAAATGGGCGACTTGAGGGTGATGGACCTGGACGAGTCCATCACCCCCGCGACCGTCGCCACTGTGGTCGCCGAGGCGGGCGGATGCGCCCCGACCGACGTGAAGGTCGGGGAGATCCGCTCCAGCCCGTCTCGGCTGGGCTCGGCCTGGGTCAGGTGCCCGCTCGGAGTCGCCAGGAAACTGGCGGCTCAGCGGCGGCTCCTGATCGGGTGGACCGCGGCGCGCGTCGAGGCACTGGCGGCACGGCCTTTGCAGTGCTTCCGGTGCCTCGAGAAGGGGCACGTGCGCGCGAGGTGCCCCTGCGCCGTGGACAGGAGCGGGCGGTGCTACCGGTGTGGTGTGGCGGGCCACATCGCCAGCGCCTGCACCGCGCCCGCTCCTCGCTGCCCGGTCTGTTCAGACCTGGGCTGCAGGGCGGACCACAGGATGGGGGGGAAAAAGTGTTCCCCTCCCAAGAGGAAGGCGGCGGCCGCGAGGCCACCCTCCCCTGCTAGGGGACAGGCGGGCGGAACAATGGAGGTCCAATAACGGACCTCCACGCCCGCTTCCTCCAGGGCAACCTCAACAACCGCCGCGCTGCGCAAGACCTGCTTGCGCAGACGGTGGTTGAGCATTCGGTTGCCCTGGCGGTGGTCGCTGAGCCCAATCACGTCCCCGTCCACCCGCGATGGTTCGGGGACGACGCGGGCTCGGTAGCCGTTTACTGGGCAGAGGGGAGCTACTGCTCCCTCCTGTGGAAAGGTCCAGGCTACGTCGCCGTGGAGTGGGGATCCATGGTCGTAGTGGGCTGCTACGTCTCTCCGAACAGCGGCCTCGTCGCGTACGAGGCATACCTGGACGGGCTGGCGAACCGCCTTCGCGGTTGCGCTCCCCGTCCGGTATTCGTCCTGGGCGACTTCAACGCTCACTCGAGCGAGTGGGGCGACGCCCGGGACGACGTCAGAGGAGAGACGCTTCTGGAGTGGGCGGCAGGACTGGACCTCCGGTTGCTCAACCGGGGGTCGGTCAGCACCTTTGTGCGGTGGCAGGGGGAGTCGATCATCGATCTATCGTGGGCGACTCCCTCGGCCGCCGCCATGGTGACCGGATGGCGGGTGGCGGAGGAGGTGGTCAATCTATCCGACCACCGACACATCTTTTTGGATGTGTCGCTCCGCCGCCCCAGCCGCCCGCGCCAGACTAGCGGCCCTCCGCGGCGCTGGTCTCTCAAGCGGCTCGACCGAGACATGGTCGTGGCCGCCGCCAGCGTCGCGGACTGGACGGAGGGAGCGGGATCGCCCGATCCCGAGGCGCAAGCGGCCTGGCTGCGCGACACGATGACGTCGATCTGCGACGCGTCGATGCCGCGAGTCGGGCCGCCCCGGCGGGGCTCCGTGTACTGGTGGAGCGAGGAGATCGAGCGGCTGCAAAAGGCCGCCTTCGTCGCTCGCCGCCGGTACTTGAGAGCCCGGAAGAGAAGGCGAACCACGGTCGAGGAGGCTCTCAGAGCCAGACGGGAATACGGGGCCGCCGCGCACGCCGTATGCGTAGCCATCGCTGCGGCTCGCGAGCGGTCCTGGAACGAGCTCGTCGAGGGACTGGACAGGGACCCATGGGGACGCCCATACAGAATGGTACTGGGCAAGCTGACCCCGTGGGTCCCTCCGTTGACGGAATCCCTGGACCCGGAAGTCGTGGGAAGAGTCGTAGACGCACTCTTCCCTAGGGTCCAGGGCGGTCCCTCGGTTCCTCCGTCACAGTCGGACCACGCTCCGTGGTCCGACGAGCTGGAGGTGACGGAGGACGAGCTCGGGCGGGCCGTCGCACGGCTCGCCTCCCGCAGCGCCGCTCCCGGCCCGGACGGAGTTCCGGGTCGGGTCCTGGCGCTCGCTCTGGGAGTGTTAGGGAACAAGGCGAGGCGGCTGTTCACCAGCTGCCTCCGCCGCGGGGTGTTCCCCCTCGACTGGAAGTCGGCAAGACTGGTGCTAATCAGGAAGGAAGGGAGGACCGGAGACGCTCCGTCGTCGTTCCGGCCGATATGCCTGCTGAACGAGGCGGGGAAACTCTTTGAAAGAGTTATCTCCGCCCGTATCAGCAGCCACCTGTCGCAGGTGGGCCCGGACATATCGGACTGCCAGTTCGGGTTCCGGCAGGGGCGCTCGACCATCGACGCGGTGCGTCGGGTGCGGGCCCTGTCGGAACCGGCAGTCCGATCGGGGGGGGTCGCGCTGGCGGTGTCGCTCGACATCGTCAACGCCTTCGGGACCCTCCCCTGGCCGGCCATCAGGGAGGCCCTCGAATACCACGAGGTGCCTCCCTACCTAAGGTCGGTCATCGGGGCCTACCTGCAGGAGAGACGGGTGGACTATGTCGACCGGAACGGGACGGAGCAGAGGAAAGCGGTGACGTGCGGGGTTCCGCAGGGGTCCGTGCTCGGGCCCCTGCTGTGGAGCCTCGCCTACGATCCGGTCCTCCGCACCAGTCTGCCCCGTGGCGTGAGTGTCGTTTGCTACGCAGACGACACTCTGGTGGTCGCCACGGGGCCCGACTTCGAGCGTACGCTCAGGTTCGCCGAGCTGGGGGTGGCAATCGTCGTCAGACGGATCCGCGGGCTGGGCCTGGAGGTGGCGCCTCACAAAAGTGAGGCGCTATGGTTCCACCGCCTCACCAGAGGCAGGGAACCCCCGGCCTCGCGGATCCAGGTGGGTGACACGGCTGTCCCGGTGGGGCGGTACATGAAGTACCTCGGCCTCACCCTGGACAGCCGCTGGAGCTTCGAGGAGCACTTCGTACGGATGGTCCCCCGAGCGCGCCGGGTGGCAGGCGCCTTACACCGCCTGCTGCCCAACCTCGGGGGACCGGGGGAGGGAGTTCGCCGCCTCTACGGTGGCGTCGTGCGGTCCGTGGCCCTGTACGGGGCCCCCGTCTGGTCGCGAGACCTCGCGGGGGCCTCCCGCTCCAGGGCTCTGCTGAGGAGCCTGGAGCGGATCATGGCCATACGGATCGTGCGGGGCTACCGTACAATCTCATACGAGGCGGCGACGGTCCTCGCGAGTTATCCCCCCTTCATCATCCTGGCCGAGATGTACGCAGCCGCGTACGATCTCGGCCGGGGAGGGGGGGACGCGCGGGGACACGAAGTGCGGAGGCGGGAGGCCTTCCGGCGGGTCCTGGGGGACTGGCGCAACGCGCTGGTCCTCCAGGGCGGTACGCGTTCGCGCGCCGTCGGGGCCGTCCTGCCCCACCTCGAGGCCTGGGTGCTCCGTAAATGGGGCACTGTCACCTACAGGTTGACTCAGATACTCACCGGGCACGGGTGCTTCGGTGAGTATCTGAGTCGAATAAAGCGTGAAGAGACGGCGAGATGCCACCATTGCGCATCCGACCTGGACTCGGCCCAGCACACGCTGGAGGTCTGCCCGGCCTGGGCGGCCGAGCGCCGAGTCCTGGTCGACGGGATCGGGCGAGACTTGTCCCCGCCGGCGTTGGTCGCGGCAATGCTGGCGGGCGAGGAGGAGTGGAGGGCTGTGGTCTCCTTCTGCGAAGCAGTCATGCTCCAGAAGGAGGCCGCCGAGCGGGGTCGGGAGAGAGCCGATCCCGCTCGAAGGCGGCGGCGGCGAGCTCAGTGATCGCCGCCGCCGACGGGCCGCGAGGGCGCACACCCCGCGGGTGCGCCCGGGTCGCGGCCCGGGAAGGATGACCCCCCGGTGCGGCCGGGGAGGGTCGTCCGGGGCGCCACCGGCCGCGCGCCTCTTTACAGCGCGCGGTCGGAGCCGCTCCGCCCGGGGGAGCCTCGCCAGGCTCCCCGAGGATGAGCACCCCCTCGTGACTGAGGGGGGGCGACGGCGGGGTGGACCAGAGGGGTTTATCCGAATCCTGGACCACCCCAACGCCGGAGGAAGGCCGCCGCGAGGTTTTAGTGGGTAACCCTAGGATCGGATCTCAGTTTACTGTTTTGGGAGTCCCACACTACCCCCTGCCGTCCCCAGGCGGGGGGTGTGCATAAAGCATTTCCTCGCGTAAAAAAAAAAAAAAAAAAAGGTTAGGTTAGGTTGCCCCGTGGCGTGAGTGTCGTGTGCTACGCAGACGACACTCTGGTGGTCGCCACGGGGCCCGACTTCGAGCGGACGCTCAGGTTCGCCGAGCTGGGGGTGGCAATCGTCGTCAGACGGATCCGCGGGCTGGGCCTGGAGGTGGCGCCTCACAAAAGTGAGGCGCTGTGGTTCCACCGCCTCACCAGAGGCAGGGAACCCCCGGCCTCGCGGATCCAGGTGGGTGACACGGCTGTCCCGGTGGGGCGGTACATGAAGTACCTCGGCCTCACCCTGGACAGCCGCTGGAGCTTCGAGGAGCACTTCGTACGGATGGTCCCCCGAGCGCGACGGGTGGCGGGCGCTTTGCACCGCCTGCTGCCCAACCTCGGGGGACCGGGGGAGGGAGTTCGCCGCCTCTACGGTGGCGTCGTGCGGTCCGTGGCCCTGTACGGGGCCCCCGTTTGGTCGCGAGACCTCGCGGGGGCCTCCCGCTCCAGGGCTCTGCTGAGGAGCCTGGAGCGGATCATGGCCATACGGATCGTACGGGGCTACCGTACAATCTCGTACGAGGCGGCGACGGTCCTCGCGAGTTATCCCCCCTTCATCATCCTGGCCGAGATGTACGCAGCCGCGTACGATCTCGGCCGGGGAGGGGGGGACACGCGGGGACACGAAGTGCGGAGGCGGGAGGCCTTCCGGCGGGTCCTGGGGGACTGGCGCGATGCGCTGGTCCTCCAGGGCGGTACGCGTTCGCGCGCCGTCGGGGCCGTCCTGCCCCACCTCGAGGCCTGGGTGCTCCGCAAATGGGGCACTGTCACCTACAGGTTGACTCAGATACTCACCGGGCACGGGTGCTTCGGTGAGTATCTGAGTCGAATAAAACGAGAAGAGACGTCGAGATGCCACCATTGCGCATCCGACCTGGACTCGGCCCAGCACACGCTGGAGGTCTGCCCGGCCTGGGCGGACGAGCGCCGAGTCCTGGTCGACGGGATCGGGCGAGACTTGTCCCCGCCGGCGTTGGTCGCGGCAATGCTGGCGGGCGAGGAGGAGTGGAGGGCTGTGGCCTCCTTCTGCGAAGCAGTCATGCTCCAGAAGGAGGCCGCCGAGCGGGGTCGGGAGAGAGCCGATCCCGCTCGAAGGCGGCGGCGGCGAGCTCAGTGATCGCCGCCGCCGACGGGCCGCGAGGGCGCACACCCCGCGGGTGCGCCCGGGTCGCGGCCCGGGAAGGATGACCCCCCGGTGCGGCCGGGGAGGGTCGTCCGGGGCGCCGCCGGCCGCGCGCCTCTTTACAGCGCGCGGTCGGAGCCGCCCCGCCCGGGGGAGCCTCGCCAGGCTCCCCGAGGATGAGCACCCCCTCGTGACTGAGGGGGGGCGACGGCGGGGTGGACCAGAGGGGTTTAACCGAATCCTGGACCACCCCAACGCCGGAGGAAGGCCGCCGCGAGGTTTTAGTGGGTAACCCTAGGATCGGATTTCAGTTTACTGTTTTGGGAGTCCCACACTACCCCCTGCCGTCCCCAGGCGGGGGGTGTGCATAAAGCATTTCCTCGCGTAAAAAAAAAAAAAAAAAAAAAAAAAAAAAAAAAAAAAAGGTTAGGTTAGGTTAGGTTAGGTTTTTTTTTTTTTTTTTTTTTTTTTTTTTTTTTTTGTCCGGGCGCTATGGCCCGGCCCGCGAAGTCACTCCTAACATGATTAGGAACTTTGGATGGGTTTCTATACTTTTACAGGGTTGGATTTATTATTTAGTTAGGGTCTGTGCCCTGGACGGTTCGATATTTATTTATTTCCTTTCAATTTATACATAGACTTATTAATATTTTCATACATTTGTACAATGTCTTCTTTATTACTTATTACATTTCTCTTTAAATCGTCTTATTACTATATTATATTGCTATACATTTGATCACAGACTTTGTCATTATTTTTATATTATTAATTGTTTGTAGTTACATATGTTAATCCAAATAGTCGTTCTAATTGTTTATTATTCCACATTCTTTATCCACTTTACATTTGAGTTGTGTTACTATTGCCTACTACAAATTACATTACATTATTATTATTATACCATATAATTTTGTACATTACATTAAATTATTCTTACATTACATTATTACATTTACATTATTATTATTATTATATTGTTATTATTTACATTATTATTTTACATTACATTGTTATTTTTGACTTAGTCATTTTACTTATTCCTATTTATTGCCGTCTGTGCTATGTTCTTACAGTATTCAAGAAATTCAGCATTAATATTTTTGTTTTTTATTATTTTATTTAAGTTCTCCAGTTTTATTTCAGTGTCTATGCTTATTTCAGTGTCAAACCGCTTCCTATTAAACATAGGGCAATCTAGTAGTAAGTGCATGATTGACTCGCTACTGACCGAGTCGCAGATGCACGATGGGTCCTCCTTGCACTTAAACCTAGTTAAATACTCGGAGAACCCACCGTGCCCGGTAAGCACCTGGGTCAGCACCGAGTCAATCTGCAGCGTTCTTACAGTTTTGTATGCTAGGATGGCATCTGGGAAGAAGGTCTTTGTGACACCTGCGGTAAGACCTTCCCGGTATCTCCCGTTCCACACGCCAAGCGCATCCTGACGGATAAGCCGCTTGACGTATGAGACAGGAAACCTGTCATAGGCCGGTCTGGTCTTAACCGCAAGTGCCGCCGCCTTCGCTAGGTCATCGGCGCGCTCGTTGCCGATTATACCGACGTGCGCCTTGACCCACACCAGCTGTATTGCATCCACAGGTTTGGATGCCAAGAGACCCCGAGCTCTTACTGCCAGTGGATGGGGGGCGCCATTGTTAACTACTGCTTCTAGCGCGGACCGCGAATCGCTAATGATAGCGTATCTTTCGCCCATCCCTCCCGCAGCCACCTCAGCCGCCTTACATATAGCCAGCAGTTCAGCCTGATAGACAGTGCAGTAATCCGACAGCTTGAGCTTGAGGGTTTTAGTCTCGGCCCCACCAGTCCATACGGATAGCGCGGCTCCGACCTTGCCCTCAATCTTACTGCCGTCGGTGTAAATTTGTACTGCACTGCCCACCATTTCGGCCACTTGAGCATCATCCTCAAGCCTCAGGAACTGCCGGTCTATATGATCGGCAGGGTGAGGCCTGTCGGCGTACCTGCAGGGTCTCTCAATTTCCCTGTCCGGCAGTTCCGGCCTCGATACCCCCCGCTTTGCCAGATACAGGGAAGCGTTTTCCCTGATCCTCACATCGAGGGGAAGTATTCCGGCCAGAACCAGCGCAGCGTCAAGAGAGACCGTGCGATACGCCTTGCAGAGTTTCTGGGCGAAAGACCGCTGCACCGCGTTGAGCAGTTTCCTGACGCCCAGCTTGTTGGTGGCAGGGGCCCATGCGCCGGCCGCGTAGCTCACTATGGGTTCCACGGAGGCTGTGTAGATGGTCCGGATTACCTCCGGATGGAGGCCCCAGCTCACTCTGGCGGCCTTGGACAGTTGCTTGTAGACGTTCAATGCCTTTTTGCATACATATGCAGTATGGGCATTGAACGTCAGCTTTCTGTCAATTATGACCCCCAAGAGTTTGATCTCCTCAGCCATTGCAATGTCGACCCCGCCCATGCTGAGGTGCGGCGTGTCAAACTTCAGCTTGTTAGTTTGCACCATCGCGCTTGTTTTGTGAGGTGCAAACTTCAGCTTATTTCTGACACCCCACTCCCGAACATGTTCGAGGGCGGCATTGCCACGGCTCTGGATCTCCGCTGCTGTGTCCCCAGAGAAGACGAGCACTATGTCATCAGCAAAAGCCTGACAGTACTCGCCCATCTCCGTGAGACTTTTCAGCAGCGGGTCCAGTAGGAGATTCCACAAGATGGGACCTCCAATTGATCCTTGTACACAGCCCCTGGACGTTCCCTTTGCGTGCTCCCGGCCGGCGTACAGGACCCTGACTCGCCTATGGTGAAGATAGTCGGCCAGTACCCCACCGAGCATCCCCGGGCACTGTTCCTCCGCCAGCCTAAGCTTCATGACGGGCCACCAAGCGCTGTCGAAGGCGCCCTCTATGTCCAAGGACACCATAGTGACTAGCCTCTTCCTTAGAAGGAGGCTCCTCACATGGGCCAGTAGGTCACAGAGGGCGTCCTCCGTACTTCGCTGGGGCATGAAGCCGTACTGGCGGGGGCTCAATCGGGGCACCAAGTGGTGCATCAGCCTCCTGACCACCATCTTTTCCAAGATCTTCCCAAGCACCGGCAGCAAGCCTATGGGTCTGTGGGACTTCGCTGTCTTGTAGTCCGATTTACCCGGCTTCCGCAAAACTATAACTGTGGCGACTTTCCAGTCGTCCGGAAAACACCCCAGTCTGAGACATCGGTTGTACACCCGAAGGAAGAGGTCCGGTTCCCCCATGACGACACGGGCGCAAATGTCAGCAGTGAAGCCGTCCGCACCTGGGGCCTTCCTCGGGTTGAAGCTCATCACCGCCGATCTCAGCTCCGCGGGTGTGAATTCCGGTTCTCGGTCACTGACTGGGTATTTCACGCTCTCCGCGAGAAGCCTTGACCGGCGATGGTGCTCGCCGTCATCCTCACCCGTGTCGTCCGGGAAAAATACCTCCGCCAGGTGCACAACCGAGTCCTCTGGGCTCAGTTCGATACCATTATAATGCAGTGGCATCTGCTCCTCTCTTTTCTTGGTGTTTTTAATTACCCTGAAGATACCCTCCCACACTCCTTCCTTTGTTTGTTTCTGACAGAACTGCTTCCAGCTATCTATTTGCGCTTTCTTTGTGCAAGTTTCATATTCCTTTTTTGCCCTCAGATACTCATCAACGACAGCCTGTCTCCTAGTTGGGCGCGCGTTGCGGATCCTGTTCTTCCTGGTCGCGACGCCCTTCTTCATTGTCTCCAGCTCTTTTGACCACCACGGGATCGTGAGTTTTTGTGATTTTTTAAGTTTCGGTATGCTGTGCTCGCAAGCTTGTGTGATTATTTCATTTATTTTTGTTACTGATTTATTTAATTCATGCTTATCGTTAATGTTTTGAATTGTTTCTGAATTTATATTATTATCTATTTTTAATTGAGCGAGTTTCCCATGAAACTCATCCCAATTTGCCTTTTTGGTATTGTATCTTCTAGTTGATCTATCTATTATTATATTGTGTGTTTTTTTTGGTGTTAATTTTAAAAGCGATCCCGTTGTGGTCAGAGGAGGTCAAACCGGTATCCACTCTCCAGTCGTCGACCAGGTCGAACAGGCCCTCTCCACACGCAGTAACGTCGACGAAGCTAGTAATCCGACGACCGCCTCTTACTGTATCGAAAGTAGGAGTACTGCCGCTGTTGAGCACCTGAAGGCCCAATTCATCCAGCACTGCCATAGTTTCGTAACCTCTTTCATCCAAAATGCTGCTGCCCCACCATGAACTTTTTGCGTTGGCGTCTCCGCCAATCACCATCCTCGTAGCGCCAAGCTGTCTTGCCACTCTGGAGACATGCTCGAGGTAAGGGGCAATGGGCAGGTCGGGCTCAAAATAGCAGGAGACGGCGACGATCTCCCAGGCGCCTGTGTCTATTTTCACCACCACCACGTTGTTGCTGGTGAGATGGGCACACTGCGTGACGGCGATGCAGGGGTCAAACACCGCTATCGCCGCCTTTACAGTACCCCCATTTCGGCTCTCATTCTGATAGATCCTTACCGGCCCATATGCCTTCATGGCCTTGATACCGCCCACATAGGGTTCTTGTAACAGGGCGAACGCCGCTCCACGTCTAGTAGCCTCGAGCATTATCTCCAGAGTCGCGAGTTCCTTCCGCTGGAGATTTGCCTGGAGGACAAGGAATTGCTTGTCATGCGGGCCCCGTGATCCACCTGGGACGCCCTTAGCAGTATGCCGTGGTGGCTCTTGCCAGGGCATCCCATTTGCGTCTCACAGGGCAAATACTGCTATACACGGTATGTGCAGCGTCTGTGTGTTTGGCCCTCACGCAGTTTTTGCAGCGGGGGGTTCCACCTGTTGCGAACTGAGGACAGTCGGCTTTCCTGTGGTCTTCACCACAGTAGTTGCACAGTTCCTTGTCCTCCGTGCAAGTCCTACGCCCATGCCCAAAAGAAAGGCACTTGGTGCACTGGATCAGCGGGCTCCAGTCTTCAACCCTGACCTGCTGGATGTCTACGAAGAGTCTGCCGGCCGAGGTAAGCCTCTGCCACAGCTTTGGCGCGGTACGGAGGATGACGTGGCTCTCGAGGGAGTTACGCGCCCTCCTCCTGTACCGCACCTCTGCGGCGGCCTCCTCATCCGTCAGACCCTCCAGCAGTTTTTTATTTTGGTTTTTTAGAGCCAATATGATATCCTCATCTTTGTTGTATGCCATCACGTTTCTCAAGATGACCAAGGGGTCTTTATTTTTGATTGGCTCTATTTTAAGGCCCTTAGCCGCCCTGATGCGGTCCGCCACCCTCTCCAGCTCTTGCTGAGATGGGCAGCTAACCACCACCCTAGCGTTCCGCGCCTTCCTTACTTTTTGAATTTGGAGCCCGCTGTCCCTCGCACCCGCCGCGTCCCTTAACATGTCGAGGACCTGATCCCCCGTCTCAGTCTCGGTCTCGGACGCCACAATGATGGAATGGTTAGGTATGTTTGCCAGTGTCTTGCGGGGCCTTCCCAAGGCCTCCGCATATGTAGGGATGTCATTTTTTAGGTCTGTTAGTTGACCTTTCAGCTCAGTTGTTATCTTTTTGAGCTCTTGAAGCTCGGTACCTCCATTTACATCTTCGCAGCGCCCGTTACCACCCGGTCCAAGAGACGCGCCCTCGACAATCCCCATTAGAGTTTTTATTGTTACATCTTGCTCTTTTATGTCTCTTTTCATACCTTCAACTTCTTTCATACTTCTCTCTGACATCTCGCAAACTCTTTTCATCATCTCCATTAATTCCTTATTCTTACCCTCTATGTTTCTTTCAACAACCGTGTCTTCTTCTGGCATTTTGGCCCTACTATATTTCTTTCTATCTTGCTCCCTTTCATTCTCAGCCTCCCTCACTAGACCCACCAGCCGATCCATTGCCGAAACTACGCATTTTTTAACATCGATGCGCAGATTCTTGTTGGAGGCCATAGTCCCGTTCACCAACAGACGCAGGGCGGCGGCCTCTGCATTCCTGTCGCTAAACGAGCCACCAGCCCCCCCCACCAACTCGGCCGGCGAGCCCACCGGGGGAGTCCGTTCTGCTATTCTGCCTTTTTTCCCCATGGCGACGCAGGGCCCGGAGGGTTGTGATGCGGTATTGACGACAATGGGTGATGTCGCTGCAGCCTTCGGGTCCAACGCCGCCACCCTTTCACCTACACTCACTCTTCTATTACTGCTTTCATGCTTCGATGTGTTCATGTGGGGTGCAGCTATATCGATCGTTTCGTTTAAATTTCTAGGGGGGGTCCTTTTAGTTTTGGAGGGCGGTGGAGTCCTCCGCGGGATCATGTTTGTGGGTGTATAAAGCCCAAGTCAATCAGCTATGAGTTTATTGAAGTACTTGTCTGGGTGTAAAGAGCCCTTAGCAAGTATGTCAAAGTAATTTAATATGGTCCTAAATGAAAAGTAAAGTCTGGGGTGTAAAGCCCGCAGACGTCAATTTAAAATTTAACTGTGGGTGTAAACGGCCCAACAGTTGTCAAATACACAGTAATAATCAATAATATATACAAATAAAATTTCAATTAAAATTTTGGACAACACAAACATACAATTGTTTGGTCAATTATTTGTTTTGTACAGAAAGGCGGCCCCCGGTGCACTATAGCAGGCGACCGGACTCGATGCGAGCAGGAAAGGTGGGGAAATGTGGTTTTATAAATTTAATATTTAATTTTGTATGCCGGTCTGAGGTGGCACAAGATGGTCAATTGTCAGGACAATTACCAATTGTTACCACCTATCAACCAGCAAAAATTCCAAAAAAATAAATAAAATAGAAAAATTTTGGGGAGGGGGAGTGGGGAGGATAGGGTCCAAAAGGATCCCAAAGGATGCTCTGGAGCGTGCCAAGTACCCCAGAGAAAACCGCGTCCCTGTAGCCTTAATACTAAGGGAGCTATGTCCGTTTGAAATTTTCCAAGATGGCCGCCGCTTTTTGTTAACCCTCGGATATCTCGGGATCTACAAGTCGCAGAGTAGTCGAGTTTGGACTCCTCTGGTTCGGAATCGTGTGCTTTATACAAATCTGGTGGAAACTAAGGTCCAAAAATTTTAACCCCAAAACTTGAAAATACTAGACGCACTCGACTCCGAAGGGCCCACCCTGCTTACCAGTGGAAACCGCACCGCTCTACGACGAATATCTCCAGAGATATGACCCCTTGAAAATTTTCAAGATGGCCGCCACTCCAACTTTAACCTAGAATATCTCAGGCCCCAGTGGTCGCAGACTGGTCGTGTTTGGTCTCTCCTAGAAGTGCTCGGTCTTGTCAGTCCGTCTGTGTCGAAATTTAGGCCAAAAATGTTGACAACCCCAATTTGGAAAAAACCCCTGGGATAAGGTAGAATTGTATCCCCTATTATCCCCAAAGAAAACCGCAACGCCCTACGACCAATAACACCGGAGATATTGACCGCCAAAAATTTCGGTGAAAATACCAAGATGGCCGCCGGTCGCGTAAAATACGCCGATCTCAGCCACTACTGGTATTAAAGTACTCGAGTTGGGTATCAGGAGAAAGGTCTCGATGCGTACAGCGTGAATAAATAAACAGATTTATAATTAAATAAATAATGAACGAAAAATTTGCGAAAATTAGGTTATTAAAAAAGTATAAGTGTTAAAAATATGATCGATACCTCAAAATTTTTGTAAAATCTAACTCTAACTACATAAACTAGTATCACAGGTAAATAATAAATTTCTAGAGAATTATTAATAAAATAAATTTTTGGCGGTTTTTTCTTAATATCTAAAGAAGTATTAGCCTTAAAATTATTGTGATCAAATATCCAGCTTTGCCTCGTTAGCGCGCACCAGGAACAGTAGAAAAAAGCATATGTCGTCGATCGTTTTGGAGAGATATTTAGTGTCAAAATTTCGGCACTTTTTAATTTTTATCTCCTCGACTATAGATGTTAAAAATATTTTCGAAGCGGAAAATATATGTACTCACTGAGCACTACAAGCAGTATTTTTTCCGGCTTCCAGATGTTGCTCCTTCACCGACCTCGTGGTTTTTGCGAAAGGATGCTAAGCGCCCTCCTACTTCGGCGTCTTGATATTTCGCGACGTGCGATATGTCGGGAGGTGGGGGCAAACTAGCCCCACACGACGGTAATTTTTGCAGGATGGTCGCACTACACCACAAAAAGTTATTGGCGAAAAACTGAGTTTAAAAATGAAAAACAACCTCAAAATTTGTTGTTTTTCGGTTCTCCTACTTCAGGCACAACACTAAAATTCACTTTGAAGCTATCACTGTGTGCGCCTCACTGAAGCGCAACTTTTGATGTATAGCACAAGGTTGTAGCACTTGTAAAACCGGAGTTAGGAATTTTTGAAGTACGGAGCGACGTGGAAACGTGGTGTTTCGGGCGGCTGTCGGGCCAATACTTTTTTTTAGTCCTAAGGTTAGGTTAGGTTAGGTTAGGTTAGGTTAGGTTAGGTTAGGTTAGGTTAGGTTAGGTTAGGTTAGGTTAGGTTAGGTTAGGTTAGGTTAGGTTAGGTTAGGTTAGGTTAGGTTAGGTTAGGTTTTTTTTTTTTTTTTTTTTTTTTTTAGTCCGGGCGCATATGGCCCGGCCCGCGACTTTTCCCCTACCATAAGTAGAGACCTTGTTTTGGTCTAATAAGTTATTCAGCGTGTGTATTTTTATTTTAGATATCAAACATGATTCTTAGGTCTAGCTCTTACATAGCATACATTTGTCAATTTTATTGTCGTGTTACACATTACATTTCTTCCTTGTTTTATTTTTAGCTTAACTATGTATGGTTTTCATTTATTTTTGTGCTTTACATTTACTTCTTATTTCTATTTACATGTTTTACAGGTCATCCTTTTATTGTAAAGACTTATGAGCTATTACAAAATTTTTTGTTGTATCTGGATTAACAAATCGTCATAATTTAAGGTCACTTTGTTACATTGTTATCCATTTTTTAGATATCTATAAATACTTTACTGATATGTGTTTTCCTTATTATGGGAACTAGGTACATTTATTGATATGACATTCAGACTTTGCAGACAGTTTGCAGTTTTTCCTCTATGGGACTTGTTTGCTGGTCATCTTTTGTTTGTTGTGAGTGTTTTATGTTGTGTATTTAAGCGCATGTATGTAAGTGTTAGGTGATTTACTGGATTTGTGTTTAATGATTTATATGCAACAATGTTTTTGGCAAAAATACATTGTTTTTGCATGTAGATGTGCGGGTTGTGTCGTGTATTTTGTGGGTGTTTATGTAATTTTGGTTAATTGGTGACAAATTTCAATAAATTCTCAGACAATTATTTCCCAATCGCGTGAGGTGTGCAGTGTTTATTGAGTAGGGAGTAAAGAGTGGAGTCTGGTCGGCTGGTGTGTTACTGTTAATGTTAGGTGTGTTAGTGAGTGTAGAGTGTGCGAGTGCGTGATGTCTGTCAGTAGTGATGGCTGTCACAGCCGCCATCAGTGAGGCGCCCGCAGAGGAACGTCAGCTGTAAGCGACTGACGTCCTCGCCAAGGCATCCCACTTTCTGCGGATGGGACAGTCATCACTAAACGCGTGGTGTGTTGCGTCGGAAAATTTCGCCATGGTGCAGTTTTTGCACGTCGGTGCCTGGGCCGCCAAAAGACTAGGACACCCTGCCTTCAAGTGCGGACCTCCGCAGTAATTGCAGAGGTCCACACTCTCCGTGCAGAGCCTCCTGCCGTGACCGAAGCCCAAGCACCTAGTACACTGCACCAGGGGAGATTGGTCCGCCACTTTAACCACCTGCAGGTCGACATAAAGTCTCCCGGCAGAAGTGAGTCGTTGCCAAAGCCTTGGCGCCACTCGGAGGATTGCGTGGCACTCCGAAGAGTCCCTCGCTCTCCTCCGGTACCTGACCTCAACTTTGGCCTCACTCTCCGAAAGACCCTCCAGCAGGTGGCCGTTCTGGCGGGTGATGGCTTGTATGATGTCTTCGTCAGTGTTATGTGCTTGTATGTATTTCAGCACGACCAGGGGGTTTTTGTTTGTGGCCCCCACCACTTTTAAGTGTTCTGTTTTCCTTAGCTGCTCCTCAGCTCTCTCGAGCTCGGCCCTCGTGGCGCAGCTAAGGACCACTCTTCCGTCCTTGACCTTGCGGACTCTCTCGACTTTTATGCCGTTTCGTTTGGCGTCGAGAGCTCCCTTCACTCGCTCGATGACCTGAGCGCTCGTCTCCATTGGGTCTGTGGGGGTGATTAAGACCGAGTGAAGTGACTGGAATGCTGGAGGAGGGGGGCGTGTTTCGAGGGGACGGGTAACAATCTCGGCGTAAGTGGGGGGGGTGTTACTACTACTTGACTCGGTGATGGCCTGCTCCACTACTTTCAGGGTTTCCTTCGCTATTAGCTTATGGGTGTCTATCTGCTCAGCAGATAGACGCTCCCATAGCTTGTGTGTGGAGTTCACCGAGGCTATTCCATCTTTGAACTGTTCCGAGATTGTGTTGATAAGTTCCTCCTGGATGCTTATCTCACCCGCTATCGCCTTTACTCTCTCGGTCTGGTCCTCTAGGGCTCTATTAAGTCTGTCCGTCTGTTCCAAACGTTGGTAGACAGCATCCACCAGGGATTGCATCGATCGCGTGGAGTCTTCCTCCCTGCTTGCTTGATTTTCCTGCATAGTGGTTATGGCCTTTTTTACCACTCCTAGTTCCTGCAGGCATTCCATAAAGAGGGTCCGAGAAGCCCCTTTTTCGTGCTTATGGAGCTTCTCGGACTCCTTGACAAGTGCCACCATCTTGTCTATTATACCAAATGTAGCTGTCTTAATCTCGGTTTTAATGTTTCGGCCCTCATTTAAGGTGGCTTTGGCTTTGGTGGCGAGGGCGGCCATTCTGTCAGACAGCATTTCCGCATCCCCGGTGGATCTGCGCTTGGGGGGAAAATTTGGGCTGGCCATATTGGCGGACTGTCAGTCGGTCTGTACTTCTAACTGTGGGTCTTGTATAGACTTAAATTGTGTAGTGTATACTGCAAGTGGTTTGTCAAGTGTATACACAAGTACAGTTTTCAGAATCACAATAGGTAATAATTAAATATGGTCAGATAAAAATTTCACTGTGGGTGTAAAAGGCCCAACAGTGGTCAATACAATAATAAAATACAATATTTTGGCAATAAAATAATTCCAATTGTAGTTCGGACAACACAAACAAAAAACTTTGGTCAACAATTTAATTATTTTACAGGGAGGCGGCCCCCGAAGCACTGTAACAGGCTACCGGACTCGATGCGAGCAGGAAAGGTGAGGAAATGTGGTTTTATAAATTTAATATTTAATTTTGTATGCCGGTCTGAGGTGGCACAAGATGGTCAATTGTCAGGACAATTACCAATTGTTACCACCTATCAACCAGCAAAAATTCCGGAAAAATAAATAAAATAGAAAAATTTTGGGGAGGGGGAGTGGGGGGGATAGGGTCCAAAAGGATCCCAAAGGATGCTCTGGAGCGTGCCAAGTACCCCAGAGAAAACCGCGTCCCTGTAGCCTTAATACTAAGGGAGCTATGGCCGTTTGAAATTTTCCAAGATGGCCGCCGCTTTTTATTAACCCTCGGATATCTCGGGATCTACAAGTCGCAGAGTAGTCGAGTTTGGACTCCCCTGGTTCGGAATCGTGTGCTTTATGCAAATCTAGTGGAAACTAAGGTCCAAAAATTTTTACCCTCAAAGTTGAAAATTTAGGCGCACTCGATTCCGAAGGGCCCACCCTGCTTACCAGTGGAAACCGCACCGCTCTACGACGAATATCTCCAGAGATATGACCCCTTGAAAATTTTCAAGATGGCCGCCACTCCAACTTTAACCTAGAATATCTCAGGCCCCAGTGGTCGCAGACTGGTCGTGTTTGGTCTCTCCTAGAAGTGCTCGGTCTTGTCAGTCCGTCTGTGTCAAAATTTAGGCCAAAAATGTTGACAACCCCAATTTGGAAAAAACCCCTGGGATAAGGTAGAATTGTATCCCCTATTATCCCCAAAGAAAACCGCAACGCCCTACGACCAATAACACCGGAGATATTGACCGCCAAAAATTTCGGTGAAAATACCAAGATGGCCGCCGGTCGCGTAAAATACGCCGATCTCGGCCACTACTGGTATTTGAGTACCCGAGTTTGGTATCGGGAGAAAGGTCTCGATGCGTACAGCGTGAATAAATAAACAGATTTTAAATTAAATAAATAATGAACGAAAAATTTGCGAAAATTAGGTTATTAAAAAAGTATAAGTGTTAAAAATATGATCGATACCTCAAAATTTTTGTAAAATCTAACTCTAACTACATAAACTAGTATCACAGGTAAATAATAAATTTCTAGAGAGTTATTAATAAAATAAATTTTTGGCGGTTTTTCCTTAATAAATATAAAAGTATCAGCCTTAAAAATATTTTCTTTATAGAGTCTGCTTCTCCTCGTTAGCGCGCAACTGGATCGATGGAAAAAAGTGTGGGTCGTCGATCGAAATTCGGAGATATTAGTGGTTGAAAATTCGGCACTTTATAATTTTTATCTCCTTGGCTATGTTAGGTAAAATTATTTTTGAAGCGGAATATGAATGTACTCACTGAGCACTACCAGCTGTAATTTTTTCCGCTTCCAGATGTCACTCCTTCGCCGACCTCGTGGTTTTGCCGAAATGATGCTTTCGGCTCTCCTACTTCGGCGTCTTGTTTGATCGCAGCGTGCGATGTGTCTGGAGGTGGGGGCAAACAGTCCCCACACGACGGCGATTTTTCCAATACGATCGCACTACACCACAAAAAGTTACGAGCGAAAAACTGAAATTTTTTAGTCGAAGTAACCTCAAAAACCGAGGTTTTTTGGTGTTTGTACTTCGGCGTTTGCACTTTTCACTGCACTGAAGTTACCACTATGTGCGCCTCGGTTAGGCGCAACTTTTGGTGTATCGCACTTTGTTGTATCACTCGTATTTCCGCACTTATGATTTTTTGAATAGCGGAGCGACGTGGAAACGTGGTGTTTCGGGCGGCTGTCGGGCCGATACTGGTTAGGTTAGGTTAGGTTAGGTTAGGTTAGGTTAGGTTAGGTTAGGTTAGGTTAGGTTAGGTTAGGTTAGGTTAGGTTAGGTTAGGTTAGGTTAGGTTAGGTTAGGTTAGGTTAGGTTAGGTTAGGTTAGGTTAGGTTAGGTTAGGTTAGGTTAGGTTAGGTTAGGTTAGGTTAGGTTAGGTTAGGTTAGGTTAGGTTAGGTTAGGTTAGGTTAGGTTAGGTTAGGTTAGGTTAGGTTAGGTTAGGTTAGGTTAGGTTAGGTTAGGTTAGGTTAGGTTAGGTTAGGTTAGGTTAGGTTAGGTTAGGTTAGGTTAGGTTAGGTTAGGTTAGGTTAGGTTAGGTTAGGTTAGGTTAGGTTAGGTTAGGTTAGGTTAGGTTAGGTTAGGTTAGGTTAGGTTAGGTTAGGTTAGGTTAGGTTAGGTTAGGTTAGGTTAGGTTAGGTTAGGTTAGGTTAGGTTAGGTTAGGTTAGGTTAGGTTAGGTTAGGTTAGGTTAGGTTAGGTTAGGTTAGGTTAGGTTAGGTTAGGTTAGGTTAGGTTAGGTTAGGTTAGGTTAGGTTAGGTTAGGTTAGGTTAGGTTAGGTTAGGTTAGGTTAGGTTAGGTTAGGTTAGGTTAGGTTAGGTTAGGTTAGGTTAGGTTAGGTTAGGTTAGGTTAGGTTAGGTTAGGTTAGGTTAGGTTAGGTTAGGTTAGGTTAGGTTAGGTTAGGTTAGGTTAGGTTAGGTTAGGTTAGGTTAGGTTAGGTTAGGTTAGGTTAGGTTAGGTTAGGTTAGGTTAGGTTAGGTTAGGTTAGGTTAGGTTAGGTTAGGTTAGGTTAGGTTAGGTTAGGTTAGGTTAGGTTAGGTTAGGTTAGGTTAGGTTAGGTTAGGTTAGGTTAGGTTAGGTTAGGTTAGGTTAGGTTAGGTTAGGTTAGGTTAGGTTAGGTTAGGTTAGGTTAGGTTAGGTTAGGTTAGGTTAGGTTAGGTTAGGTTAGGTTAGGTTAGGTTAGGTTAGGTTAGGTTAGGTTAGGTTAGGTTAGGTTAGGTTAGGTTAGGTTAGGTTAGGTTAGGTTAGGTTAGGTTAGGTTAGGTTAGGTTAGGTTAGGTTAGGTTAGGTTAGGTTAGGTTAGGTTAGGTTAGGTTAGGTTAGGTTAGGTTAGGTTAGGTTAGGTTAGGTTAGGTTAGGTTAGGTTAGGTTAGGTTAGGTTAGGTTAGGTTAGGTTAGGTTAGGTTAGGTTAGGTTAGGTTAGGTTAGGTTAGGTTAGGTTAGGTTAGGTTAGGTTAGGTTAGGTTAGGTTAGGTTAGGTTAGGTTAGGTTAGGTTAGGTTAGGTTAGGTTAGGTTTTTTTTTTTTTTTTTAAATTTCCGCCTTGTACCCTACCGGGCCGCGGGAACTACGTGAGTATGACCTCCGCGGCCCGGCAAGGGGGGGCCCCTTTTATTCGGGGCCCGACGTGGAAAGACCCACTCCCAGGAAGGGGGGAGGGGTCGTCCGCCATTTCCAAGGCACGGCGCGTCTTGCGACGCGCCGCACGTGGGATTATGTGCCGGCCAGGGCCGCCATCAGACTTGACGGCGGCCCCGGGCCGGGGCCCGGCGGGGCGGGAGCGTGCCGCCAGCACGCTCGCGCTCCCGCAGGGCTTCTCGCTTGGCCGCCATCACCTCGCCAGCGAACGAGGCGACGGCGGCCCAGCACTGGCCACTGCCGGCCATGGCCGCAACCACGGCCGGCAGCGACAAGTCCCCCCCGATTGCGCCAACGAGCCTGGCGCGTTGGGCGTCCCAGCCCGTGCACACGGCGAGGGTGTGCTCGGCCGTGTCCACGGCCCCGGACGCACAGTGGTGGCACACGGGCTCCGACAGGACTCCCACCAGCTCCCACAGGTACTTGCTGAAACAGCCGTGACCTGTGAGAAGCTGGGTGAGCCAATACGTGGGAGCCCGGTGCCTCGCCTCGACCCATTGGCGCAATACGGGTCGGACAGCCTCGGCGAGCCGTCTGCTCGCCGAGGGGTCCTCCAACCTTTGAGCCCATCGCTGGAAGAGATCGTCGCGACATTCGCTCCTCCAGCGAACGATCTCCTCCGCGAGGGGCTCAGGTTAGGTTAGGTTAGGTTAGGTTAGGTTAGGTTAGGTTAGGTTAGGTTAGGTTAGGTTAGGTTAGGTTAGGTTAGGTTAGGTTAGGTTAGGTTAGGTTTTTTTTTTTTTTTTTTTTTTTTTATTGTCCGGACGCTAAGGCCCGGCCCGCGAATTTTCCTCCACCATAAGCGGAGACCTTGGTTTGGTGGGCGAATTAAACAAGGGGACTTTTTAATTTATTGTTACAGAGTTTCTTACAGCTATACATTGCATAACTTATCTCTAACAATCACTTTAGTGTTTACATATTTTATGCACTTATTGCTAATATCATTTTGTCACCAATTTGTTACTATTTCTTAATATATATGTGTTACAATATTTTTAGCTATTATACATTAATTTATATCTTATATTAGCTTATGTCTAATTTACATTTACTTGGTTTTGCTCTGGGTATACAAATCATTATTCGCTACGAAACATATTATAATATTTTGTCAATTAATGTGTATTTAAATATTTTCTATTTTCTAGTTCTAGTTTTATATTTCTAGATTCCTATATAAATTTTTTGAAACCATTGTTTGCAATCTGAGTACTATGTGTTATGTCAGTGAGTGGCTTGGTTGTGTCTTATGGCTCTTAAATACGGTTTGCGAAATCCTTGATTGTTACTTACTTTCTCCTCGATTTTTAGGTTCATGCTGGCTGGATATATTATAAATATATGAGGCAGCATAAGTTTTTATATCTTGTTGTTAGAATCGCCAGTTTAGTTTTATTTGGATTCTCGTTTCGTTAAAAATTTTCAAATGTTGCAGTTTTTATTAAATTGCAGTCATTTGTTTTCCTAACTCTGCTTGTGGGAAATACTAGCAATACCTCAGCAGTAGGCCACTGAAGATCGCGCCAGTGCGTCCCACTTTTTTCTAATCGGACAGGCGTCACTAAATGCCATATGGTTTGTGTGAGTCAGCCCCGCCCTTGCGCAGTTTTTGCACGAGGGCTCCTGGCCCCCGAGCAGCTGCGTGCACTCTGACTTCAGATGCGGACCACCGCAAAAGTTGCAGAGGTCCACAGCCTCCGTACAGAGCTTCCGCCCGTGCCCGAAGCCCAGGCACCTCGTGCACTGCACCAGGGGAGACTGGTCCTGCACCTTCACTGATTGCAAGTCAATGTAGACTCTGCCAGCGGACGTGAGCCGTTGCCATAGCTTTGGCGAGACCCGGAGAACGGCGTGGCATTCCAGAGGGTTCCTCGCCCTCCTACGGTATCTCACCTCCACTTTGGCTTCGTCCGCCGACAGTGCCTTCATCAACTCCTGATTCTGATGGTGCAGAGCGGCTTCAATGTCCTCGTCGGAGTTATAAGCCAGCAAGTTTTTAAGGACGACAAGGGGGCGCTTGTTGGTGGCCTGCTCCACCTTTAGCCGCGTACTGCCGCAAAGCTGAGCCTCGACTTTGCGAAGCTCCTCCTCGCTGGCGCAACTAATGACCACCCGGCCGTCCCTGACCTTTCGCACCCTTTCGATGCGAACGCCGCTCTGCCTCGCCTTGACAGATTCTTTGATGTGTTCTATGGTTTGGGAGCTGGTCTCAAGTTCGTCAGATGGTGATATGATGAGCGAATGCATTGGCTTTAATTTGATTGGAGAACGCGCCAAGGCTTGCGCGTATGTCGGGGCGTCCTCCTTGAAATTGGTTAGTTGCCCTTTAATGTCAGCGGCTAGTTCCTTGAGCTCCTGTAGGCCCGTTTGCCCTTCACCGCTTGGCACTACTGGTACGTTTTCGACCGCCGCTTGTAGTGTTTTCATGGCTATCTCGTGCTCCCCCAAGGCCTTCTCATGTCCTTTCAAACTGTTCATTACCACCTCACAAACTCTTTCCATTCTTTCAATCATTTTGTCTTTCTTTCTCTCTGTCTCTTTCATGTCATCCTCTACCGTGCCTGATTTTAACTTCTTTAATATTTCGTTCTCCTTTTTCAGCCTTTCGACTTCTTTCAACAAGTCCGTCCTTTCTCTTTCCATTTCTTCGTTCACTCTCTTCAGTCTCTTATTCTCTTTATTTAGTCCCTCAATCTCTCTTTCAGACTCCCCCAGTAGGCAATGCGTGCGATCTGTTGACATGAGAATGTTCTTTTTTAAATCAGAACGCAGGTTCCTTGAAACCGCCATGGACCCGTTCACAATTCGGACGTGGAGAGCGCTCTCCTCCATCCGGCCGTCGAACGGGCCCCTGGCTCTCGCCAACAGCTCCGTCACTAGGTCCACCGGGGGGGCCTGCCCTTCCAGTTTACCTCTCTTGCTTGTCGCGGCCTTTGACCCAAGTGTTCGCGGGGCCACCGTGGACGCAGCAGGTGGCGTAACCGCACCCCTCGGGTCCAACGCCGCCACCCTCTCTCCTACACTCACTCTTCCTTCTCTTGAGTGCCCTGGGAGCTCCATGTCCCTACTCTCGACATCCACCGTAACGTTCAAGTTTTTTGGTGGGGTACGCTTTGTTCTAGGGGGGGGTGGGGTCCTTCGCGGGATCATTTTGTCCGGATGTGTAGGGTCCGGGTCACTATTTGTGTAATCAGTCACTTAACAATTGTGCCTATCAATATCAACAGTATTATAATTATGTAAGTGTGGTGTAAAAGGCCAAACTTGTCAATATTTATTACAGTTTAATGAGGTTTATGATGAAAGCTTATTGTTTTAATATGTTTAGTTCATTAAGATAAATAGTATAAGTGTAATAATGAAATAAATAGTGTAATAATAGATAAGGCAAATAAGTGTAACCCAGTTTTGTTTATTTATAATTATATAGTAGAAAGTGTGTCTAAAGTATGTGGTGTAGCAAGTTAATATGTGTATATATATTTATAAATTTGTTATATAGTTAATAATATATTGATACAATGTTTATAAAATTAAAATAGGTAAAATGTGTTAGTTTAGCTTGTATACCAAATAAAGTGTTTATATGGTTTTATTATGCTTATAGATATATGTATTTTGTTTAACATTTAAATATGTATTGTATAATTTATAGTTTATCAATGTCCTGTATATATATATTGATAAGATAAGATAGATAAATAAGATAGATAGTAGTTGAAAAGTCTATAATTTACTTATATAATGTATATATTTTGTCAATATTAATGCTTTAACTTTTAAATATGTATTGTATAGTTTATAATTTACCAATGTGCTGTATATATATTGATAAGATAAGATAAATAAACTTCTGTGGACAACTATATGTTAAATAGTCTATAATTTACTTATATAATGTATATATTTTGTCAATGTTAATGCTTTAACTTTTAAATATGTATTGTATAGTTTATAATTTACCAATGTGCTGTATATATATTGATAAGATAAGATAAATAAACTTCTGTGGACAACTATATGTTAAATAGTCTATAATTTACTCATATAATGTATGTATTTTGTCAATATTGATGCTTTAACTTTTAAATATGTATTGTATAGTTTATAATTTATCAATGTGCTGTATATATATTGATAAGATAAGATAAATAGAATTCTGTGGACAACTATATGTTAAATAGTCAATAATTTACTTATATAATGTATATATTTTGTCAATATTATTGCTGATAGGCACAATGTAATGTTGTAATGTAAGTGTTGGTGTAAAAGGCCAAGACACTTGTCACTATTTGTGTTTATTATATACTGATATGCTATTATATTTAGGTTACAATAGTTATGAGTTTGTCACAGAGTTTTATCTGTATTTAGCACCAATATGTTAAGTGCTACTGTTTTTAATCTCACTAGGAGTTGTTTTGATGTATATGTTCAACCCTGTTTGTAGTCTTGTAGATTTATAAAGTCTAAATAAATGTAAACAAATGCAAATAGTTGTATTTTTTGCATTCCAATATCAGTATATAACTAATTTAGAGTCAAAGTTAGCATGCCCAATAAGGCTGGTCTATTGTAAATAGTTATATATAATAGTATACTATCCTATTAGTAGTCATGAACAACAAATATGTTTCACTTCCTTGTTTAAGCTGATTTTAACCTATGATATAACCTTAAAACTAAGCAACAGTCACAATTATTTATATATCGATTCAATTTGCCCAATAGGGGGTTGTCTGATATATATTAACGTATCAATATGGATAATAAATATAAACCTGTGTTTGTTTACATTAGTTATAACCTAGAAAAGTCTCAGAGACTTGATCTCACTGTGAGTTTTCGCTCCAATAACAAGTATGATTCATGTCTCTAAAATTAGGTTAATGCCAGCACAGCTTGCTGGTAGTTAGGGTATTTTTATCCCCAATAAGGGCTTATCACTAAAATAAATAAAGTCAGTGTAAGTTGGGGCGCTATGTGTATTGCTAGTTGACCTTTTCAGGGGCCACTTATTGTTAGACACTAACATTAATAGTGCCTGATTGGTATTAGCCTATAACATGAACAGGTACACCAATAATTGTCAAATAAAGATAAATAAGATACTTAAGTTTTGTTCCTACTCAGGTGTGGTCAGTCCAGGATTTTAAGCTCAAAACGATGAATAATTGGTTAATTTAATTTGGTGCAGAACCTAATAGTTAAGATCAAAATTGTAGTTAGTACAGATTGCTAAATAATTTCTAAAGGCGTTGCAATACTATCAAAAGTAAGTAAACGATAGGTTACAGTTCTCTAAATTTAGGCGTTATTTCTACAGAATAATAGAACATAGAGTATATACACAGAATATAGAACTAAATTTCTACAGATTTGAGATGAATTTATAATAAGTCAAAATGAAAAGTAAAAAAAAAAACAGAAATACAGTTATCAAACAAAATTCTTAGCAATAAAGCTCCGTCCCTTGACCATTAAGTCAGATAAAGTATATAGTCAACCCCAACTGGGCTTATCCGTTTCCTTCCAAAAACCTTCAATATTTAATTAGATGTAGTAGGTTAGGGCCAACAGTTGTAGCGGGTGATATAGTTGCTATACAATTTCTACAGGCGCCAGGTAATTTACGAATGTATGGAAAATAAAAGTTGCTATTTCTCTAAATTTGGGTGTTATTTCCAGTGAAAAATGTCGAAAAAGTGTGTGTTTGGATTGCTTACTATTAAATATCAAATATCTCCGCTTCTGGTGCGATCTATGGTACCGAACTCAGAAACTAGAAAATATCAACTAAAAAATCTAAAATTTTGATTATTGAGGTGTTCTTGCGGATATCTCCACCCAGATTTTTACAAAAGTATGCTAGAGTTGTATACAACTATAATAAAAACACAAAAACAAATAAAAATAAAATTTTGAAATTTCCTTATTTTGGTGGACGCGAACCTCGGTCTCTCCAAGGACCCGCCCACTTTTGTGCTTCACGCCTAGTCCCGTACGGGGTAGGCAGAAAGTTTATTAATATGAATGCTAAAAAGATAGCGTATCTTGTTGCGATTTCTCCGACCAGGATAGGCAGAGAAATAGCAAATCTAACTATTTCAAGGTAAATAAATCTCAGACCAAGGAAAATTTTTTTAGCAAAAATTAACTGAAATTAAATTAAATTAAATTGAAATCAAGTTGTGAAGTTAAATATTTGTATGTTAGTTATTCAAGTATCTTGGAATGAATGATTGCGCGCTGTTGCTGCTCGCTATCCCAACAGGATAGGCAGTGAAATATGCCTACTGTATTTTTAGGTGATAATACATAAGAGAACTAGACTACTTAAAAATAGCTTAGAGTACAGCCCCAACTTTAAACCCGGTCTCTACGGGGTTATGCAGGAAGGTAAATAAAAATGTTCTTAAAATCTAAAATAATTAATACTACGTCACACTTTGTCCTTTACCCTATTCAAATATATGTATATGTCAAAAAGTTCCACCTGCCTACCTCCCCCAGTTCAGCAAGCGTAATTTTTCGTTTTATAACTTTGGTCTTATAAAGTGCAATGGAATGCGGTGACCGCGCCGCTCGCCGCTCGACCAAACGACAACTTTAACGCGAGTTCACCGCCGAGTTTGAGTTTTGGAAAAACTCGTGTAGGCCTTTTCACTTAACACTTTTTGGGTGGAAAATTATCAATTTAGGCAGCTGGATGATTTCACTATCTAGTCTATATAAAAGTTTGGTTAAAAAGTTGTATTCAACCACTTAATACTTAAGATAAAAGTTTTCCTATTATGATTTCGACCGCAAATAAAGAGGAAAATGGGTCCAAAACGAAAACTATAGGTAGAAAAGTCACGGAAAGCTTAGTAGGGGTAGACGAAGTGTTCAGCTATCTACTAAGATGTCTTTAGGGGTGGTCCAACCCCTTATACACTATGAAAAAACACTAATTAAAATTTAAATAAAATGTTCACCGCCGAGTTTGAGTTTTGGAAAAACTCGTGCAGGCCTTTTCACTTAGCACTTTTTGGGTGGAAAATTATCAATTTAGGCAGCTGAATGATTGCACTATCTAGTCTATATAAAAATTTAGTTAAAAAGTTGTATACAACCACTCAATACTTAAGACAAAAGTTTTCCTATTATGATTTCGACCGCAAATAAAAAGGAAAATCGGTCCAAAACGAAAACTATAGATAGAAAAGTCACGGAAAACTTAGTAGGGGTAGACGGAGTGTTCAGCTATCCACTAAGATGTCTTTTGGGGTGGTCCAACCCCTTATACACTATGAAAAACACTAATTAATATTTAAATAAAATGTCACTGCCATAAAAATTCTATTTTCTATTGTATTAAATATTATTTTTGAATGGGTTGCACTTGTCCAAAAATTCTGAAAGTTACACACAATGTACTCACGTATATGCACTATCGAAATCACTGATAACGCTCGGGGGTCGTCGATCTATTTTTGGAGATTTTTGGCCCCGAAAATCGTCAACAGTTTTTCTCGAATATCTCCTCTGCCGTACCTCCAAAATAGACAATCAAGGAGTCTAGTGAAAGCCCAGAGTGGCCTCCATCCAGCTGCACCGGTCTCTATGGTCCCAGGAGACCAGAACCGGAGCTCCGAATTTGCACCAGTTTCGGTTTTTGGTGGATAGCTCGTAGAGTATCCGCCCAAAAAATCCGAAATTCGGCACACGGGTGCTCCTCTGGCCTCTGCAGGGGCCCACAGTCTTCAAAACACGATGGTCCACTGAAAATTAGAAGTTAAGGCCACTTTAATATTTTTCACACTATGTTGATGATTGTTTACGTGTGGAAAACTCGGTTTTTATTTAATTTTGGCGAAACTATTGGAGATATTTTAAAAATTCTTTCACTATTTTATAGAATAAATTAGCGCGCAACTTTTGACACTAAATTTAGGTTTTTATGTGAAACTTTGGTGCAACTTTGATTTTTGCAGCGTGGAGCGTTTAAAAATCGTGACACTCGCGTCCAACGCCAAAGTGTGACTGGGTTAGGTTAGGTTAGGTTAGGTTAGGTTAGGTTAGGTTAGGTTAGGTTAGGTTAGGTTAGGTTAGGTTAGGTTAGGTTAGGTTAGGTTAGGTTAGGTTAGGTTAGGTTAGGTTAGGTTAGGTTAGGTTAGGTTAGGTTAGGTTAGGTTAGGTTAGGTTAGGTTAGGTTAGGTTAGGTTAGGTTAGGTTAGGTTAGGTTAGGTTAGGTTAGGTTAGGTTAGGTTAGGTTAGGTTAGGTTAGGTTAGGTTAGGTTAGGTTAGGTTAGGTTAGGTTAGGTTAGGTTAGGTTAGGTTAGGTTAGGTTAGGTTAGGTTAGGTTAGGTTAGGTTAGGTTAGGTTAGGTTAGGTTAGGTTAGGTTAGGTTAGGTTAGGTTAGGTTAGGTTAGGTTAGGTTAGGTTAGGTTAGGTTAGGTTAGGTTAGGTTAGGTTAGGTTAGGTTAGGTTAGGTTAGGTTAGGTTAGGTTAGGTTAGGTTAGGTTAGGTTAGGTTAGGTTAGGTTAGGTTAGGTTAGGTTAGGTTAGGTTAGGTTAGGTTAGGTTAGGTTAGGTTAGGTTAGGTTAGGTTAGGTTAGGTTAGGTTAGGTTAGGTTAGGTTAGGTTAGGTTAGGTTAGGTTAGGTTAGGTTAGGTTAGGTTAGGTTAGGTTAGGTTAGGTTAGGTTAGGTTAGGTTAGGTTAGGTTAGGTTAGGTTAGGTTAGGTTAGGTTAGGTTAGGTTAGGTTAGGTTAGGTTAGGTTAGGTTAGGTTAGGTTAGGTTAGGTTAGGTTAGGTTAGGTTAGGGTAGGTTAGGTTAGGTTAGGTTAGGTTAGGTTAGGTTAGGTTAGGTTAGGTTAGGTTAGGTTAGGTTAG